>BSBN01001100.1:1885000-2513333 GCA_027924645.1 Cunninghamia lanceolata | reverse complement strand
TTTAGTTAACTCCATCCTCCAAATTTGCATGATTTTGGGATGAGTAAACAAAGTGAAAATAAATAATAAAGTTTTTCAAGATGATTTACTTTATTATTTATTATAGACTTGTCCATTTTATCATTTTTGCATCTCTATGATAGATAATAAAGTCATTTATAACTCATTACTTTATTATTTATTTTACATTTGCTTACTTTATCTCTAACTCATGCAAAAAGTAAAATAGACTCCTTTTATCTACTTTTGGATTTGCATAATGGTAATCTCCTCATGCAACACACATCATGCATTTGCATAAATTTCATGCATTATCTTCAACCTTATAACTCCTATGCATGCATGATGTATCAACACTTAATACATCTCAAAAATCAAGGCTATTATCCCTTATGTCTCCCATGCATACATACATGTATTACATTATATATTTTGCCACATTACATATTTTAATTCCTTACCTTCGAATCTTTCTCCCTTGCTGACTTTTATCTCCAAGTTTTGCAAAAAATAATGTAAGGCATAAAGCCTTAACCTTTCATCATTGTTTAAGTTGACCTTCGAAAAATCAAAAGGTTTAAGAGAAGCTAACCCTCATGGCCCCCGTAGCATCATTAGGTTTGCAAGACTATTGAAGTCTTGACCACGGCTGAAATTGGATAATAATGATTATTTTTTAAAACAAAGTCAAAAAGAGCACAAGACTCAGCTAAGGCATCAACCAAAAAAGAGAAGGAAAACCCTAAACTCTTGTCATTTTCACTTGTGTCTCATTTGTGCTCCTTCTGAGCCGCCGCCATGCCTGCCAGGGTTTGAAGAACTCTTCATTACTCTCTACAATTTCTGAGGTTTCTTTATGATATTCTTTTATGTCTTCAACAAGAAAAAGAAAGGTAAGCTTGATCTACACCAGTTTGATCCATTTTTCTTTATATCTGAATGCAAAATGAGTCTACATGCCGTGACCATGATAGAGCTTTTGATATATTCATTTTGTTTTTACTTCATCTTCTTACTGTCATTGTTTTGCTCTAGTTTGAGGCCATGATGGCCGACTGGTTTTTTCATTTTGGAAGCTCATATGTGAGCACACCCGCGGCCTGAGCGTGTATCCTCTCCTAGAACAAAATAAGGTAAGATTTTATTTCATCTTGCACCATTTTTGAGTGTTTCTGCATACATGATGATAAGGGGTCGAAGCAAAACTTTTGTGGGTTTTAACATTTTTGAAGAAAAACCTTCTCTTAGGCTGCGGCCATAGCTAACTGTATACACGGTATCATTTGCATTTTGTTCTTAGCTCTGTGGGGAAAGAAGATTCGACCCATAACAAAATAATGAACACCTGTAGAATGAAGACCCTCTATGCTCTGGTTTTGTATTTTCTGAGTATTTCTTCATATATTATGACAAGGGTTTCGGCCTCCATGTATGAAAATACAAGGGTTCGACAAAAAATGAGGCAAAACTAGTAAAAATTGCTCTAGTTTTTTCATAACCCTTCATGACTGTTTGAGAAGGAACATGTATATCTGTTTTCTGAAGAATGACACCAACTTCTTTTCTTATGAGGAAACCCTCCTTGGGTTTGTTGAAAATGACTTTGTTTCTTTTAAAAACACCATGGCTATTCATATAAGCCATAAATATGTCATAAAAAGTTAGCTCTACTTTCTAACTTACCACTATATTATTTGTCTTCTGGTTATGTATGTGAAATCTCCCTCCTGTAGCAAGAAAAAGGTAAAAGGAACCATAATGGAAATGAACTCTCCACCTCTCTTGATGCAGTTACATTGTGAATGAAAGCTTTTCCTGTTACTTGTATGCTATCACTTAGAAAAGAAAATGGTGAGCTCTGTGTTCTTCATGCACTATGCTTTTGTATTTGAAACCCTCCTTCTGTAATATGTCATAGGTCCTAATATTCTTTGATCATTGTGGCACTTCTAACATATTGCATCCAGTGATTATAGCTACTTTACCTTTTGTATAGCATGGAACTTTCTCTTTATAGGGCTTGCCTTCATTTATTCATTATGAACTATTCTTTCCCCTGTAGCTCACCTCCTGTAGCTTATGATCTCTCTTTTCACTAGTCCATTTGGGCATCATATGGTTGTATATATCTTTTGTACATTGTACCTGGTTGTATAAGTTGTTCCATTTATGTAGTATATTCTTGACTGTGTGTGAACAAGAAAAGAGGCTTTCCATTAGCTGTTCCTCTTGACTGTATATCTTATGACTCCACTATGTCATCTTCTTCTGTGCACTTGTGTATTTGATGAGAAAGTAAGAAGAAAAGATTAAAAAAACTCTGCATGTGGTGAATATCTTCTGCCTTATAATGGTACTATGAAACTTCATGAGGTTGTTCCATTTGGTGACTATAGCATGGTGAATCTTTCTTCTTAGCTTCTCAACTGTTCTTTAAGGTTCATTTACCTTCATATTCTATTGCTGCTACAGGTCTCAATTCACCTAATATGTTCAATGTAGCTTTCATATGGATGAATTGCATATATGATTTTCTACACTTGATGCATCTTTTGAAAAGATGACTGTACCTTTTGGTTCTCTTGGTGGCACAATGGATTCTTTATGGCTAAACCACATGGCATTTTATGATATAACTGTTCCACTTGATGGTTGTAACTCTTTGCTCCTCTTGATGTCCTTTTAATAGCATACAAGGTTAAATCTATGTAGATGAACAAAAGATAATGCTCTTGTCTTTGTTGTTCCAACTTTAACTGTAATTGTATTTGAAGAAGACAAATGCCTTCTATTGTTCCACATGTATGAATGCTCCTCCACTATGACTAATCCATCATTATGGCTGAAATATCATGTTCTTGGGTAAACATTGTCATTGCTATCTCCTGTAGCAGTACTTGTATTTTATAACTCTCCTTTTCATATTGTACTTGATACATCCCATATAGCAACAATGTGAATATGATGTAATATCATAATGTTAGTTTATCATTTTCTCTTGGATGTCAAATCAAAGTTTCACTTTGACATTAGACAACTACCAAAGCCAAGGAATAGCTCATTCTGATAACTGTCTACTGCCAAAGGGGTGCTCCTTCATGATTGTTCCAAGTTCACTGAACATTTCTTAGTTCTGGTAACTGCCTATTGTCAGAATGCATTCTTTTGATGACACCTTGATAGAAAGTGTTTATAATTTGAATATTTCTGCATTAATAACAATATTTTAGCATGTTGGGCTCAACCCTTATGGGAGCCCATTTTCTCCACATGCTATTTCATAAGAATTGAATCAGCAACATGATTTCTCCTATACTTGCACAGTGAACAAACAAGTTAGCATAAAACATACCTTTGAAAGTTGAATGATCTTTCTCATGATGATTTGGCTTTCAACTGATGATCTGATTTTTGCATATGTCTGATAATGATCCAATTGTATTGATGCATCATGATTGCAAGTTTATATATCTGTTGATAAGGCATATGATGAGTTTGTATATTCGGAGCTTCTAACAAAACCTTTCCCAACCTTACAGGTTATTCATTCTAATCAGGAGCAAAAAGGTTGAAAACATGAAGATCAAGTTGTAGATAGGAGGATTAACCTTCATTCCAAGGCAATGATGGATATCACTCTCCTCATGTGTTCTTTTCCTTTATTTTATCTTCAGATGTATAGCTTGCATGTTTTGTTGCATTGGCTCATTTTAGTCATTCCCATGGCTTGTGTGGGACATATTTAAACATTCTCTTGAATATAACCAGTTATTTTATTTTATGCAATGATTTATGTATGTCTTACTTTCTAAATCAAATGCATAGCATAAAATAATTGAATCTGCTTTAAAACATATGTTTAAAACATGATGATGAAATGACAGTTTATAAATACCTTTCCTTTTACACTGAACTGTGGTACTTGAATAATTAGTAACATCATAATTGAAAGATGAAATTAGTTGGATACCTATCATTCCTTTAATGTTTGTTCTCTTGTCTCAGATTAGTTTACTTTACCAGGATGGTTTGATAGCCCAGTTTGAGCTATCACATTATTCTGATAAGTGAGCCTTCATTGCTCTCTTGTCAAGATAAGAGGCATTCAACTGAGCGATCATGCATATAAAAATTTTCTTTGATCCCCCTTTCAACAACTGTTGCCTAGGCCTTGCTAAATTAAGTTGCAAACGTAATTTAGTAATAGTATCGTCATTTCTCGTGTGTTAATTCATTCCTCAGAGGATAGTAAAATAAAAGGCATTATAGATACATTGTCATTGGCACAGCCTTGGGGCCTCGGGTGGTTCCGGACACAAGGTGAAGTGATGTTTGCTTAATTATTTATGTCACATGCCTTAAATGTACTAGTGTTCATGGATTTGGACCCCATGTACCTTGTGTGTTAAAGGGGACTCCCTAGAGAACTTGTGAAGCTAAGATTAAGACCTTTCAGACATCTAGTGTGATGCAAGGTTCAACAACAAGCTTGAAGATACTCACCATGTACCTCCTTGAGTAGAGATAGAAGGCTTCTTTGGGCAAGGTATAAAAGCCTCCAAGGAAAGGGATGGTAAGTGCAATGCCTTTATCCCTAGCTATCCACTCTTGGTGAAGTATTCGTAGTTAGGTAGGAATATGAATAGGTATTCTATTGTGTGTGCCTACACTATGAAGACACGCCTACTTGATTAATATAGGGTGTTGTTGTGTTTTGTGTGTGTGTATATTTGCATTAGCCCAATCCAAATCCAAATTCATTGCAAATCTATGCATGTATGTGTGAAATCTACTGTTTGCAAAATTGCCCAAGGTTAAGCTTCAAACCATCCCTAATCACCTCCCAATCATTCTTTTCTTCCAAAACCAAGTCCAAATCATCCATCTCTTCCTAGATAATTAATCCTAAACCATTTTATCCACCTAATCCACATCCTTCGTCCTAGATCCTCAACAATGAACACTATGGGTTTTTATGCACAAATGCAAGAGCTTAATCATATGTATGAGGGATTAGATCCTCTCGCTAAGGTAACCTTTAGAGATCACCTTAGTCTCCTTACTACCATTCATCATTGGAGATTCTCAAGATTATTTTTATGATTCTCTCACATCACTATCCCATAGGTCACCTTCATCAACTCCATACCAGCCTTCATCCCAATCTAATCTATCAATAACTCAATCTTCTCCACATGTCCCCTATCTATATACCTCATCCCATTAACATATTCCTACTTTTTAACCAATGACAAATATCATTCCATCATCCTCACAAGTATCCCCAACCCAACCAATAATACCATCATACCAACCTAGTCTATCCACATATAAAACTAATCCTACATCAACCTATTCCACTTCTTCCAATATCATCCAATATCCATATCAAGATCCCCCATGACAAAAGCATACTAGTACTAACTACCCCTTGCATAAAAAAACATGTCTATAAGTCCACCTCATTCTCATGCTACCTTTCACAAGGGAAACACCACTCCTACCTTTACATCCTATGTGTATCCTCCATCTTCATCCAACCAAATGCTTATCCAAGAACCTCCTAGTCTTATACCAACACCACCAAACAATCTTGATCCTAATACATCCCCTCCTCTTATCTATCCACCCAAGCCTAGTCCTAATCCTATAACATCTGTCATCATTGTCCATCCATTATATTATCCATCTCCTACCCATCCCAATCCATCAAGTCCTAAACTTATGAAGGATGTGATCCAAAGGCTAGTAGCAAGGAATCAAACCCCGTCATGCAATCCAATGCCTATTCTTAAGCCCACCAAAGAGCCTTCAAACATCATGCCTATTCCTCCAACACCATCTATTGAGCCTATTGAAGAACCTCCTACAATTAATGCAAGTCAAGCTCCATTATGTAACCATGTTGATGAACATCCAATGCCTAGCATGTCCATCCAAGCCACTTCCACCCCTATCCAAGCTTAAGAGCTATATCAAGAGTCAAATCCAAAGCATGATCAACCTTGCTCCTCACCAAGTTAAGCTCAAACTATCCAAGCTCTTCAAGATCACATTACCCTAGTTACCCAAGAACCATCTACTCAATCCATTTCACCTCCTCACACAAGTGTGTATGATGACCAAGTTAGATATTCCCATGGCTTCACGGCATCTCTTAGCAACAAGAGAATGCACTCTCTGATGAACCCACTTCCTATCCATAAGCCCACCAACCCTACTCTTATCCCTCATCCAATAACATTCACCTCCCATGATGAGACACTTGGTCCCAAAGTCGACATAGAAAATCAAACAAATAACTTGGATCTTAATGAGCATAATGAAAATCAAGATCATCCATTATCCCGTATTTATTATTCACCATACTCTATTGATCCCATTCCAACTCCATCATCCTATCCTCTTGGTCCCACTACCTTCATCTGTGGTGGTTCTCTTGTAGGAGAGGAACAAACTCTATCCACTACCCCACCTCCACCATCTAATAATGGACTTATGTCTTGTGTCTTAAATAACAAATACCCCATTGCACATTGCATGCTCCAAAACATGAATTATCATGGCAAAGGCTCAGACTTTCATGAACAAGGAATCTTGGAGCCCATCCATGTCAATTTCCATTCACGATCACATGCCCTTGGTTATATAGCACAAGGAAACCAATCCAAATCCACTTATTTCCATCACAAACTCGGTGCATCCCATCACACTTCCAAATCATATGCCACCATCCCTCCTCCATTATCATACAAATCCCAAAAGCATGTGACCATACATCTCCCTCCTTCCACTCTTCCTCCACTACCTACTATTCCCATCCTCAATTCCCCTCATCCCTTCATCCTTAAATCTCCTTATTCTTCTGTCCATAAATCCTGCTCCCTTAAATCCCCTAAAAATCCCTAATCATGGCCAACAAATGCACACATTGTCTAAACCTGAAGCTATCATGGGATTGAAAACTAAAAATTTAGATGCCTCCTTACATAAAATGAAAAATCCTTCAAAGACTAAGAGTGATCATGCCATAATGCATCCATCTCTCACATCAAAGTAAACTCCATCCAAAAGGCTGCAAAAGCCCACACCTCTAAAAGAAAAAACAAAAATGGTATGGGTCTGCAAGCAAAAAGTAATCAATCTAAATGGAGTATCCCAATCCCACTCCATCCAAAAATCTTAAATTCCTTCATCCAGTACCCCATGCAAAAATCATAGAAATCCTAAGTCCATTTGGATTCCTAAATCCATAATGAATTCCAAATCTCCATTGCTTCCTACACCTCCTCCAAATCAAAAGCTTCAACATCCATCATGATGTGTGCAATGATTGGTCTTGGTTCCTCTCCATTCCACGACATTTCAACATATATCCATCTCCCATATTATATCCACTATCCCGCATATCTCCCCCATCAATCCCTATGGTCCATGCTTTTGCATAAACCTTTCCTCCATTAACCCTCCATCATCCATCCACTCCATATCCATCTATGCAATACTCCATCTACCAACATCCATGTGCATCATGACACTTGGCATGGTCCATGTGTGACAACCATCCATAATGGGACAATATCCTCTTTCCATGGCACTTACGCTTGAGTTCCCGTCCAAATCTCCCACAAAAAAAAAAGTAAATAAAAAGTAAAAAGTAAAGAGAAATCATTTGTCCAATGATGAAAACCACTCCTTGTGGCACCTCGGGTAAGTACCATGATGAAAATCCTCATGGGCATCATGCGTAATCATTTCTCCCTCCATTTGTGTCTTACACTTGGGGCAAGTTGTCTCATCTATCTCTTCCATCCTCTTCTATCATCCTCATCCATTATATCCATCTACCTATTACATTTGGCCAACCTATCCTCCCGTCCTCATTTTGATCTTGATAAGGACAGGGGAAAAATATTGAAAAATGCTTTGGATATCTCTTGATATACCTAATTTTTCCCAAACAATCCTACTATCTTATCATCACAAGCTTTGTCATGTAAAATCCTAAGTATAATATCTAGAGTGGGGCATGCTCTTCCTATGCAACATAGTCCTTGGAGATCACATCCTAACTCCCTTCCTCCATCCATTATGTATCCTCCATCATTCCCATCTTCCATCCATAATCCTTTTGTCCATCTATCCACTCCTTTCATCCTTGTCCTTAGACCCGATTTTCCCTTGTCATTGGTATCTAGCATCCAAGCTATACAAACTACAATCCAATACCATCCCATAACACATTTCAAAATTCCAAAAAGATAAAACATACCAAAAATCCAAAAAAATCAAATATCCAAAAACTCAAGCAATAAATCCAAATGTAAGCCAAGTCCTTAATCCATACTAATCCAATCAAGTAATCTAGCCAAATCATCTAAAGGTATCCAATGGTTTTGTTTCCAATCTTGTTGTCAACCCAATCAATCAATCATCATCAATGGGATTGTGTTGATCTAGGGATATATCATTCCCCACAATAACAACACTATCTTTATCCAATCAATCAATCATTAATTTTTAGCTTGACAAGGGCATAACCTTGTTTGTTTTTGAATTATTTGTGCATGCTTGCTTACTTGTGTGTGTGTGTTATCCTTTTATCTTGAATTTATATCAAGTCCATGCAACATATTGCTACAATGACACCATGGTCTTCCATATCATGGTGCCCAAAGGTATATGCATGCTTGTGACTTTTTATCTTTTTTTGAGTTAGTTCTTTCATGCACACAACACATTGTCACCCTTATCTTTATACCTTGGTGCATAATGTCTAGTGCTTTATCAAACTATATAGTTGTTCACTTAATGCAACATAATGTTCTTTTCATCCATTTCATCCATCCCTTATCTTTCCTCCCTCTCCTTACCCAATCAGTTTCATCCATTTTAAGAGCATACTCGTGTTCTTCCAACCCGCCTATCCTCTCAAGGGGGCATCCCATCCTTACATTATTCTTCCTCATCACTCATTCAAGTGGATGGGGCATTCTTTTCTATCCTTTTCCAATCATCCATACTTTGTCTTCTTTTAAATGATGTTACTTCTCTTAGTCGCAACATCATCTCAAAGAAGGGCAAAATGTAGACACCTAAAATTGACCATCACCTTGTGACACATTTGTCCTGGGACCCTTTCATGTCCCCTTTCATCACCTAATTAATTAAATAAATTATTTTGGTTTATTAAATTAATTTAACCCTTTTTCTCCATTACCTAAATTAAATAAATAAAATTATATTTATTTAATTAATCCATTTATCCCTTTTAGCCAAACTAATTAAATAAATTTTATTTATTTAATTAATTTATCCTCCCATCATCCCCTCTCCAATAATTAATTAAATAATTTTATTATTTAAATCAATTATTGAGAGTCACATGACTTGCCACAAACAATAAATGAGCTTTTCATCTCCACCATTCATCTCATACTACATCTCCAAATATTAGCCATTCACATAAATAATGCCCTAGAATCCCTAATCCTATAGGTCTCTTAATCTACACCATCCATTTCATATTGCACCTCTTAATCTTAGCCATCTATTTCCACCTCTTAATCTTAACCATCCATTGCACCTCTTAATCCTAGCCCTTTATCCTATCAATCAAGCATCTATAAATCAAGCCTCAAACAAGCCATTATAATCCCTCACATGTTATGCAAAGTTATGATGTCAAAGTGAGCAACCAACATATGACGATTATTATTAAATATTAAGGGCAACAAGGACTCATTTGGTAATATTGTTTCATTTCCATTTTATAGTTACTTGCTCTTGATGTGATGTTGAATATGGAATAGGTATTTGCATGCATTTGTTCCTTGTTTGATTTCCATATCTCTGCATACACATGCATAATCTTAAAGTTGGATGTCTCAAAGGCCTATGATAATTAATTGGAATTCTTTGGATCAAATTATGAAGGAGTTCAGGTTTAGCCACAAATAAAGAAATTAGGTTAAAAGTTGCTACTCCTTAGTAAGATTCTCCATCCTCGTCAATGGATTTGTTGAAGGTCGCTTCTAGGTTTCTTGAGGGCTAAAGCAATTTGATCCCCTTTCTCCCTACTTGTTTATAAATATGGTAGAATAATTAGGCAGGCTGATTGGAGCCCTCAAGGCAAGAGAAGATTTGAAAGGGTTGTGGGCCTCCTCAACAACAAAATATTTTTCTCACCAACAATTTATGGATGACATAATGCTCTTTGTGACTCCATCAATTATAGGATGTAGAGTTATTAAAGACCTTCTACGAGATTATGAACATGCTTCACATTAAAAAATTATTAGGGATAAATCTAAAGTCTTTTGTATAAACATTAAGGATTGGGAACAAGACTTTATTTGCAGATATTTGTCCTTCGAGAGATGATCTCTTGATGATGCCTATCTTGATTTTCCCCTATTTGGAGGATGAAACAAGAGACAACTTTGGTCTCCAATTTTGGAAAGGCTCAACCAAATTCTTGCAGTTAGAAAGGAAGATGGTTATCTTTTACAGGCTAGGTGGTGGTTCTAAAAGCTATTTTCTAGGATATTTCTATCTAGAGGTTTTTTCTTATGTTAGCACCCAAAAGTATTATCTCCAAAATTACTAATACCATGAGGAAATTTCTTTGGAAAGGGATCAATGATAGTTTCAAACATCCCCTTGCTTGCTTCATGAAAGGAGGTTTGTAAAGGTAAAAAATCTTATGCTTGAGGCATTAAGGACACTTTTGTATTCAATCAAGCCCTCCTAGATAAACATGTCTAGAGATTATATTTAACAAAGAGAATTTATGGATTAATATTCTACAAAAAAATATTTGTTTGGTGATAATTCTCTCTACCTTATTAGGAGAAATGATTTTCCTAAAGGATCTACCATATGGGAATGGATGAAGGAGGTCAAGCAAGTGATAGGTCGGTTCAAATTCTCTATCATTTAGAATGTCAAAAACACTTTCTTTTAGAAAGATATATAGATTTATGAAAAACTACTCAAGGAGCATCGTCAACTTAACCACTTAATGACTCTCCTCAAAGATTCTTGCTATGACAAAATCAAGGACTACTCGGAAGAGATGGTGGGACTAGATGGTATTTTCAAGAAATAGAAATCTCTCCCCCTTTTTATGGTGCCTTAGATAAGCCTAAAAAGGAGCTTGCCACTATTCTCCATAATCTATAGCCTATTTGGAGATGACAGAAGGATTGCTTGGGATGGGACTTGAAGGGGATAGAATTTTACTTTTTCAAGGATGTACAATAAGCTCAATTAGATGATCCATCCTCTAGATTTCAATTGGAACGAGATTCGAGCTTCTGAGTCCTGGCCTAAAGAAATTTATTTCTCTAAATTGTGTACCATTCTAGGATGCTCATGTGGGATTAATTGCAAAAAAGAGGTTTTTTCTGAGCCTAGTCAATGTCTTATATGTTTATGTTATGAGGAAGATGGTGCTCACCTTACTCTTCATTGTGATTTTGTGAAAGACATTTGGGACAAAGCTATCAACAACTTTAATATTAAGTGGGATTTGTGTTCTCTTTTAAAGAGGTTATTGAAGCTTGGCAAAGTATAGTGGCTCTAAACATCCTTCAAATTCTCTAGCATATGTTCCCCAATTTTATTATTTGGAAAGTTTAGAAAAAAATAGAATCTTTAAAAATGAGGTTAAATCCAAAGACCAAGATTGGGTGGAGATTAAAAGGCTTGTTCTCATAATCTAAACATTTTGATGCTTTACAAATCTAAAGAATTTAACCCTACTAAAGTGGCTATCTTGAGGAATTGGCACAATATAGGTAAGTAGGTTGATGCTTATCAGCCCAAAGATTGTGTCTTGAATTTGTAAGCGCTAAAATGTGCATGGGCCTACATGGTAATCTGATGATGAGCTATTGTCCTATTCAAGTACATGTAAACATGTAATTATACCAGGTCTCAAAAATATTCTTCTAGGTGACATGTGCATCCAAGTTCTTCATCTTGTTTGTGTTTCCCCAGTCCCCTAGCTAACTCTCCTAGGTCCTATTTCTTCACCCTTCACCCCTTGTCGAAAATTCATTTTTGTCACTTTTTTTAACTTTGTCAATTTGATCCCCTAGTGTCTCAAGATGGGAAATACACTTTCCCTAAGCTCCTTTAATCCATTTCAACATTCCAGAGACCTCCAATTGACCTCACAGATCATTCCCCATCATCATTTTTCTCTCCCTTTTCTTCCTTTCTAGGTCGTCCCCTATTTTTTCCAGATTCCACCGGGCAACCATAGATCTCCCCATGGGTCAACCCTGGATCCCTAAGGGTGACCTACCCTATTAAAAGGGACAACCCTATTTCCCTCTCAATTGTTGTCCTTGATGTCAAATACACAAACTCAAGTTTGTGGTACAATGACAGTTTGCATTGCAGTGGAATATGGTTGCATTGATGATCAATATTCAGATTCTGTGGAGTTGTTCTTACAAAGCCTTGACCATTTTCAAAGGGACACAAAAACTATTTGTTTCATTTCAAAAAGGCATCATTGGTTTCATTCTTGGCGATCTTCATTTGATTAGAGGAAAGTCAAATGTTATTTGCAACTCAATATTACTAAGGCATGAATTCAATTGGTTTGGTAAGTTGGTACAATGTTGAAGTAATAGTTGAGATCCTACTCTGTCTTCCTGTAAACTGAGTTGCATTGGTTTAGTTGATATGTTACATGATGACACTTCTTGATCAATTTGACATTGCTTGGGTTAGGCATTGATGTCAAGTTAGGTTGTCTTATGAAAGGATTAAGACATCATTGGTTTGATATTTGGTGATTATCCTTTAAGCGCTATTTTGATATTGTGACATCATTTATAGATGGTCTCCCTTGTGGCAACACTTACACATGTGTGACATGGTTTCATCTTAACATTTGTTGCACTTGAAGATGTAAACCAACACAAAGCATTGGCAAAGAGCTTTGATCTTTATGATGTTTACTATTCACAAGATATAAGGGCATTCATTTTAAAGGCATAAGTTTTATTGCTTTGGGTGTTAGTTGTTGTTTATTGATCATCATTAGTATGAGCATGGGGCAGAAATATTCACTAAAGTCTTGGTTCTTACTTAGTTTTTGGTGCAATTATGTCTTAGACTGACACAAAGGAAGTGGGCATTAAAGGTATTTGACTATGTAAAGTTAAGGTATGTGGTAAGGTGATACACACTGACATATGTTTGCCTTAGTTGATGTTATGACTTAGACCGTGATTTGGTCTTGTGCATTGACCTTGGTCCTCACTTAGCACATTTGTATCATTAGACTGACACAAGACATTGTGATGAGTATTATACTCATGTGAATAATAGCCATGATCACCAACACATATTATTTGGTTATTATGATGTTTGAATATCATGGGGTTTTTTGGTAAACGTTGAGGTGCAATACCAACATAATCATTTGTGGTTTTGTGTGACATAAAGTGGTAAAAGCTAATCGATATCATTTGTGCCCTAATTGTTTTCACATATTGCATTTGTTGTCGCTTAGGGTTTTCGATGCTTGAAGGAAGATGAAGACTATGGTGGTTTGACAACTAATTCTATAGGAAAGTGCTTTGGTGGTTATACAACTAGTTAGAGGTTTTCAATGGCAAGTTGATTGGTAACTCATTTCTTTATTTGCGGTGGTATTTGGTATCCATATTGAATTTGTGGGTTAGCAAAAGTAAATGGTTTTCTTTGCTTTTGACACTATTCCATAAAATTGTAGAGATCTTTATTATTTGTTCTTCTTGACACGGGTTGTGACAATCTTAAACCATAGTGCATATGCTGTGATTTAAAGTGTTTATGTTGACTTTGAGCTGGGATTTCTTTGACTTTGAATTGGGGGTTTTGTTGTCTCATATATACTATACTTACTCTATTGAAAGGCGGTTAGTTAACAATAGGTTGTTTATGAAGGTTTTCTCAAACTCTGATGTTGGTTAGGGTTTGTAAGTTTTTGTTGGGAACTCTAATGGGTTATGGTTTCTTATTGAACAACCCTAATCACATGCATTTGTTGTTAAGGTTTATGCAGTCTAATCTTACTTCAGATGTGGTTAAGTAATGCAAACTGCAGTTTGGAAAGGCATTTTTAAATTTATGTGGTTACATCTAGCAGTTTGAAATCTAAATGGAACTTTTTGATTAAACTTTGGTTATTTGTGACAATTACATAACATGAACAAGGGTTTTATTAAAAGTGGTTAATAACAAGGTCCTCCAGATGGGTCTGTTCAACCATATTACCTTGATAGTTATTTGCTCAAAGGAAAACTACAACACACAGTTTAACTGTTTCAGTTATAGATTCAAACTGTTTCATGAAAGAAGTAAGGCATTAAATGTATAAAAGGCATGATATGTGAACACCCGATATGAGATTGATGTGTGTGTATCTTACACTATCATTGAGATTGTAACAGGGTGTTGATGCAAGATCTATTCTGAGTTGATGTGCACAGTTGTAGTTATGTATTCTTGAGTTTCAAATAACGAGACAGTTAAGAATTGGATTGTAAGGAAATAGAGTAACCCTCTGTATTGATTCAAATTCTATATTGTATCCATGAGATTGTATAAAAGCCAATGAGGCACAAATAGCCAGTGAGGCACAAAAAGCCAGTGAGGCACATATAGCCAGTGAGGCATCTGTATTTGCTAGTGAAGCACATTTTGATTAAGCCTGTGAGGCATTTAATGAGTGGTTTTTCTACCCCATGAGGGTTTTCCACTCCTAAAATCATTGTCTTATGGTCTCTTTATTGTATGGGTCATTTGTTCATTACACTTGTATCTTTAGTTCCTTAGTTCACAATAACTTGCATTAATAAGGCTTTAATCTGCAATCTTTCTTCTATTTTTGAAAGTCTGAAATAAAAGTAAATAAAGTGTTTTGTCTACAACACTGATTCACCCCCCCTCTCAGTGTTGTTAAGTACTCCAACAAGTGGTATCAGAGAACAGGTTGCCTATTAAAGTCTAACAAGCTTGGGTCGGTCCTGATAGCGGAGTACCATGGGAAAGTGTAGAAATAAGGGAAGGAAAGTTGTTAAGCAAAAGGTTGTACAACAAACTTTAGTCAAGCCCAGTGATGAATTGTTGCCTAAGTCACCTTTGAAAGTTAACACAAAGTGTGATAAAGAAAATGACTTTATTGTTGAGATTGATGATGTAGAAGGAGACCTCTTTGTGGATGAAGATGGACATGAAGTTTATGAAGATGACTGTGAAGTGGATATTGAAGGAGAACTTTTATGTGCTCTAGAAATGAACAAGTATCTTGAAAAAGAGAACCAGGGATTAAAGGTCAATTTCAACAAGAGAAGGACTCCAAGATTAAGGTACTCTCTAATCTTGCAAAAGTTTCTTTAGAACTTGAAGAAGCAAGAAATCTGATTGTAGACTTAAAGAGTCAAGTTGAAGAGTCTAATATACTGATTATTAGTCTAAAAATAGAAGTTGTAGAAGCTAAAAGAGTAGCTAATTTTACAAAATCAGATCTTGAAATCAAATCTAGTGAATGTCTAAGACTAGAGTTGGAAATAGTCTCTTTGAGAAAGGATTTGGAAAAGGTTTCTTCTAAACTTCACAAGAATATTCAATTTGACAAGAGTAATGAATGTTTGAATGGCATATTGAGTAAGCAAAAACAATACAAGGATACTACTGGTTTGGGTTATGAAAAAGGAGAGAGTTCTAAAACAAGAAATACTTCTAAGAAGAAGATAAACCTGACATTTCACTCTACTGCACCTAAAGTTGAATCCAAGAAGAAAGCTAAAGTTAATATTGCTGGTAAAAAATCTTCAAGATTTCCACCTATCAGGTATAATTACTCACAATTCCATGGTTATTGCTATGCATGTCATGTTTATGGTCACAGGTCCAGAGATTGTAAAAAAAATGATTTTGGGTGGAATAAAGAGAAGTTTTTATTTGCTAGTCAAATCAGAACTACAATAATGCTTGTTATGACTGTAATAAAGTTGGCCATTTTGCAAGAAACTGTTGGATGCATGCAAGGTATGACTCTCTGAGATCACCTAGAAGAAACTATTCTTCTCTCAATCAAAACTACAATATTTTGTGTTATAGATGCAATATGTTTGGGCATAAAGCACAATGGTGTAGAGGAAGGATAAAACCAACTAGAGGCTACATGTTCAAGCAAAAGCAATTGAATGCCTTGGGCAAGGAAAACAAATATCCTATACTAGTTTGGACAAGAAAACAAAATAAAGAAGAAGAAAGTCCTAATCTTGTGCATATTGCACAAGAGATATCCATGAGTGCATAAAGAGTAGCATGAATCAAGGGGGAGTTGATTTGTAATGTATTTTTCAAACCCCTTAAACATTCAACAATAGAGGTTGTCATGAGACTGATAAAGCACTTGACAGAGTTGTATAATTTCCTTTGGAAGCAATGACTTCAGTATGTTCTTCTTGAGATCTTTGAACAATTCAATCCATAGCTGGAATGGTGTTGACAATGTTGTTTATAGATTGGTGTGTTGAGGGTTAGCATTGATTTACAATGGTCTTTGTGCTTCTTCAGGATGTTCAGATGGATTATAGTTGCCTTGCTCATGATTGATTAGAATGTTGATGTTGAGAGGCACAAGTGTTTGGTCACTTTGTGTTAAGGTATATATCAGTAGATTAGTGCATTGCAGTGGATTGGTGCATTGCTTGAAGAAGAGTAATGATATTCATGCCTCATGATGCTTGTGAGTCTTTAGTGTGAGTTGTAGGAGATAAATTCTCTATTTGTGTCTTGAATCATACTATATTCTTTTAAATAATATTGCTTTCATCAGATGTCATGATCTTGTCTCTATTAATGTTTATGTTGATGCTTTAATTACTTCCTACATCAAGGTCAGATGTTCTTGATTTAGTGAATTTCATGCTTCAATCACTTTATGGTGATGATTACAATCAGGTATCTCAGAAGAATTGTGTTAGGTTTTGATGGAAGTTGCCAAGTGTTGAGACATCTTCAGGAAGTATTTTACCATCACAAGAACATGCTTGACGATTAAAATAAGGTGCAGAGGTGTAGTGGCAAAAGAATGCCATTAGTGATTCATATCTTGTTTGCAGGGCAAATGGTAGAAGACTAGAGCAATTAAGTGATCCTTGATACATTGTTAAAATGATTCTTGTTGCTATACTTCTCTTGATGTCTTCAGTGATACAATAATTGTTGTTTCCTATACATTGTTGATGCCTTTGTACAAGTGCTTGATGGCTGATGCTTTTGTGCAGTGCTTGATGCCTTGATTTATGCAATGACAATGGTTTGTAGCAGTGATTTCTTGTTATAATAATGACAAGACAATGAAAATACAATGATGTTGCAAGATGCATTTGTGATAATTCCATATGTTTCTATGCGGAGTGTGTTTGTCATTGAAATTGCACGTACTTTTTCAGTTGTACAGTGCATGACACTTTCTATAATAGTTACATTATACTTGGACAGTGTTATGAGGCTGGTAAGACCTCATGGGGAGTAGCATGGAGTTTCAATTGATGGTATAGTGATTCTTGATGGTTTCAGTTGATTCTTAATCTTTAAACTCACTAATTCTTGATTTTTGAACTGTTTGTGGACTGGTACAATGGTATACAGATGCTCGATACAGATTCTGATGCACAGTGGATTCTCTACTAGTTTGATGATTTCTTTGACTGATGTTTCTTGATGTGTTTTAGCCTATTCTTTAACCTTTCAGTGGTATACAATGCTTTGATAGTTTTGTGGGAACATTATTATGGTTTGCATCATGGCTTCAATTAACTATATGGTTCAGCATTACACTCAGCTGTTGTGATCAATTTTTGATATTTTTACAGTGTATGTGATGCATTTATGAGGTGGTAATGACAACCTAGACAATCTATTTTTTGTGATGGTTCAGTTTGTGATTCCTTCTCATATTCTTGCACCATGGACATATTGAGGAAGTTGCTCTTTTGGCATCTAAAATCTTATACTGTGACATAAATGACAGTTATGATTGGCTATGATTGGGAGCAGTAATAGTAATGTGATATCTTTAGTGGTACTGTGCCTAATACAATGTTGTTTTTTAGACTTTAGTGGTGTATCATTATGCTGATAACATCTATGTTTTTGCTTTTTGATGGTCTACTATTTCACATGATTGGCATATTTGGTTGTTGTCCTTGATAGTACTTTATCTCTCTTGCTATAATACATGTTCATTTATATGTTCCTTCTTTGGTACTGACAGTGCAGTGATGTTTCAGGACATTCTGGATACCTTGTGCTACATTGGCCAGTGATGGTATGATTTATATTTCCTGTTTTTGCTTATCATTTCTTTCTGCAGCATACTAGCTTATGGTTCTTGATCTATCTTTGAGGCAATTAAACAATTCTTCCTCCCTTTGTCTTTGATGCAAAAAGGAGGAGAGAGAGTTGTATTTTGCCATCAAGGACAAAGAGGGAGTTTGTTGCCTTTAGAGTTGTTGTACTTGATGTCAAATACACAAACCCTCAAGTTTGTGGTACAATGATAGTTGCATCATGACAGTTTGCATTGAAGTGGTAATATGGTTGCATGATGATCAATATTCAGATTCTGTGGAGTTGTTCTTACAAAGCCTTGACCATTTTCAAAGGGACACAAAAACTGTTTGTTTCATTTCAAAAAGGCATCATTGGTTTCATTCTTGGCGATCTTCATTTGATTAGAGCAAAGTCAAATGTTATTTACAACTCAATATTACTAAGGCATGAGTTCAGTTGGTTTGGTAAGTTGGTACAGTGTTGAAGTAACAATTGAGATCCTACTCTGTCTTCCTATAAACTGAGTTGCATTGGTTTAGTTGATATGTTACATGATGACACTTCTTGATCAATTTGACATTACTTGGGTTTGGCATTGATGTCAAGTTAGGTTGTCTTATGAAAGGATTAAGACATCATTGGTTTGATATTTGGTGATTATCCTCTAAGCACTATTTTGATATTGTGACAACATTTACACATGGTCTCCCTTGTGGCAGCACTTACACATGTGTGACATGGTCTTGTCTTAACATTTGTTGCACTAGAAGATGTAAACCAACATAGAGCATTGGAAAAGAGCTTTGATCTTTATGATGTTTACTATTCACAACGTATATGGGCATTCATTTTAAAGGCATAAGGTTTATTGCTTTGGGTGTTGGTGTTTATTGATCATCATTGGTATGAGCATGGGGCAGCAATATTCACTAAAGTCTTGGTTCTTACTTAGTTTTTGGTGCAATTATGTCTTAGACCGACACAAAGGAAGTGGGCATTAAAGGTATTTGACTATGTAAAGTTAAGGTATGTGGTAAGGTGATACACATTGATATATGTTTGGCTTAGTTGATATTATGACTTAGATTGTGCTTTGGTCTTGTGCATTGACCTTGGTCCTCACTTAGCACATTTGTATCATTAGACCGACACAAGACATTGTGATGAGTATTATACTCATGTGAATAATAGCCATGATCACCAACACATATTATTTGGTTATTATGATGTTTGAATATCATGGGGTTTTTTGGTAAACGTTGAGGTGCAATACCGACATAATCATTTGTGGTTTTGTGTGACACAAAGTGGTAAAAGCTAATCGATATCATTTGTGCCCTAATTGTTTTCACATATTGCATTTGCTGTCGCTTAGGGTTTTTGATGCTTGAAGGAGGATGAAGACTATGGTGGTTTGACGACTGATTCTATAGGAAAGTGATTTGGTGGTTATACAACCAGTTAGAGGTTTTCAATGGAAAGCTGATTGGTAACTCATTTCTTTATTTGCGGTGGCATTTGGTATCCATGTTGAATTTGTGGGTTAGCAAAAGTAAATGGTTTGCTTTGCTTTTGACACTGTTCCATAAAATTGTAGAGATCTTTATTATTTGTTCTTCTTGACACGGGTTGTGACAATCTTAAACCATAGTGCATATGTTGTGATTTAAAGTGTTTATGCTAACTTTGAGCTAGGATTTCTTTGACTTCAAATTGGGGGTTTTGTTGTCTCATATATACTATGTTTACTCCGTTGAAAGGTAGTTAGTTAATGACAACAGGTTATTTATGAAGGTTTTCTCAAACTCTGATGTTGGTTAGGGTTTGTAAGTTTTTTGTTGGGAACTCTAATGGGTTATGGTTTCTTATTGAATGACCCTAATCACATGCATTTGTTGTTAAGGTTTATGCAGTCTAATCTTACTTCAGATGTGGTTAAGTAATGCAAACTGCAGTTTGGAAAGGCATTTTTTATTTCTGTGGTTACATCTAGCAGTTTGAAATCTAAATGGAACTTTTTGATTAAACTTTGGTTATTTGTGACAACTGAATACCGTGAACAAGGGTTTTATTAAAAGTGGTTAATAACAAGGTCCTCCAGATGGGTCTGTTTGACCATATTCCTTAACAATTATTTGCTCAAAGGAAAACTGCAACACACAGTTTAACTGTTTCAGTTATAGATTCAATCTGTTTCATAAAAAGAAGTAAGGCATTGTGAAATATATAAAAGGCATGATATGTAAACACATGATATGAGATTGATGAGTGTGTATCTTACACTATCATTGAGATTGTAATAGGGTGTTGATGCAAGATCTGTTCTGAGTTGATGTGCACAGTTGTAGTTATGTATTCTTGAGTCTCAAATAATGAGACAGTTAAGAACTGGATTGTAAGGAAACAAAGTAACCCTCTGTATTGATTCAAATTTTGTATTATATTCATGAGATTGTATAAAAGCCAGTGAGGCATAAATAGCCAGTGAGGCACAAGAGGCCAACGAGGCACATATAGCCAGTGAGGCACAAATAGCCAATGAGACACAAAAAGCCAATGAGGCACATATAGCCAGTGAGACACAAAAATCTAGTGAGGCATCTGTATTTGCTAGTGAAGCACATTTTGATTAAGTTAGTGAGGCATTTAACGAGTGGTTTTTCTACCCCATGAGGGTTTTCCACTCCTGAAATCATTATCTTATGGTCTCTTTGTTGCTGGCTCATTTGTTCATTACACTTGTATGTTCAGTTCATTAGATCACAATAACTTGCATTAATAAGGCTTTAATCTACAATCTTTCTTCTATTTTTGAAAGTTTGAAATAAAAGTAAATAAAGTGTTTTGTCTACAACACTGATTCACCCCCCCCTCAGTGTTGTCAAGTACTCCAACAAACCCACCTGTTGGTACTCCTATTTTCAAATCCTAAAACTACCCAAATTTCACTAAATTCCCATGTTTTTCCCCTCTTATGCATTACCACGCCCATTGAAAATAATTGATCTAAGATATGTTTAATGGGCTCCCTATTTTATACCCCTCTAAAATATCCCAAGTCCTTGTTTCCCCATTCAAATATTCAAAGGACTTAATGATTCCTAAGTTCTTAAATCCACACCTTCGTTAAAAGGAGGCAATGAGGAGCTAAACACAATGAAAGAGAGGAAGGAAGAATAGGTGAAAGGTGTGAATAGTTCATAGGTTCATGAGTTGAAAAAGTCACCAAAAGTGCCAAACAAGGAAAAGAAGAGATGGAATAAATATACAACAAAACCAAAGGAGTTCAAAAGTTCTTAAAAATCTCGATTCATTGAAAAGGTTGAATGAAGGATAAGTGAAGAGAAAACAAAGAAGAAGAGACAAGGGTGTGAAGGTTCACGGGTTCCCATTTTCATCGAAATGGTGAACAAAAATAGAAACAAAGGAATAAAGAATAATGAAGGAAATATGGGTAGGTATAGGTTGTTGGCAAGATTGATAGCATTTAGTAGGCATCTAGGGTTTTCCCACTCAGATTCATGAAGAAAAAGTGCTATATATGCATTGTTTGAGAAGCAGAATGGGTTGGTCACTAAGCCATCTTCCTAGATGCCTACAAGTGCCAAAGATGTTTCTATGGCTTCAATTCACAACATTTCTTACTAGTGGGGTCAACACGTTTGTAAATCAAGGAGATTCATGTTGTAACTATTGGTTTGTAACAAAATGTCTCCATTTATGTCAGTAAGTTTTCAAGGAAATCTTTTGTCGCAGTATTGTATTTTCTCTTGCCACATTTGTTGGCATGCTTGTAATACAAATATAATCAATGTCACAACATTCTAATTCATTACAAGCATTTATGATGGTCATTTATGTATTGCATATGGATTCTTATTGTATGGAAATAGATAAATAAGTATGCTTTTTTATTTGATGGCAAATCTAGGATGCATTTCTCATGCATAACTAATTTTCCTTCAATTTTAATTTGTTATTTCTTGTTGGAAATCATGGAATCTGTTACTCATTGAATAGGTGTCGGTCTTGGAATCTCATGGTCAATCACATGCCTTCAAATGAAAACATCATCCACGAGTAGGTTAGTTTGGATTCTGCTTGCACCCACAAATTGACATTATTACCTTTGTTATATCTTAAAAAAGTTGTCAAATAAATATTCAGAGGTTTGTGCTTGTAGGCGTTCAATCCATTGTTGCAAATTAATATATTAGGAGAGTTGGTGTCAAATAAATATTTAGAGGACTGTAATGATGTGGATTCAGGATATAAGTGTCTATTTAATGTTAAGGGGATCCGTGTTTAGTGATTAAAACTGATTTCATCTTTTGGTGCACTTATATGCTTGATTATTATCTGTTGTTAGAGAGGTCTCATTAGATTTTTCCTAATTTCCATAAGGGCATGGTAGTCAAAGCCTCAATCCAAATTGATTTCATGTATTAGGACCTCAATGGAATCCCCCTAGGTTTTGTAGAGCTTGAAGAAGAAGAGGACGTACCCTACCCTATGCATTAGACCAAAACCACCCTCTCTTTGTTGATATATCACTCCCCATGCTTGTGATATTTGTTTCCCCTTTGTGTTACTCTTGGTGATGGTGTTAAAGGAGAGGAACTACATTTTTGGAACCCAAAACCACCTTCTTCAAGTATTTTCACTCAATCTTCAAGTCTTGAGATCATTCTTAGCCATCGAAATCACCTACAGAACCCCTAGTGTCATTGCAATTCATAGATTAGATGTCATTCAAGTATTTTCAATTCCTAAATTAGATTCAAAATCATCTTGAGAAAAACACAAAAAACATATAGCTTAGATTGCATTTGGGAAAATTCATGTTAAAGTGCATTAATATTTCAATTCTTAGATAATTACATCACTTTATTTTTCATTTCAAAAAATGAACCCAAAAATTGTCTTGCATTCATATTAGTTGCATTCATATAAAACTATAAAAACATTAGGAAACTTAGGAAAACTAAAGCATTGATTTCATCATGAGGTACCATTCAAATTCAAACAAGGTCAAACCCTTGATTTCATCATGAGGTACAATTCAAATTCAAACAAGGTCAAACCCTTGATTTTATCATGAGGTACAATTCAAATTCAACATTGAATCAAAAGAAAAACAAACCTTTGACCACAAGTCAAAGTCAAACAAAAGTCAACAAAAGTCAAATAAAAACTCTCTCCTAAGAATTTGATGTGCCTAGGGATTAGAGGAAGTTGGATCAAGGCTATTCTTGAAGAGATAGGCAAAATCCACCCAAGACCACAACAAGCGCAACAAACAAGAGAAGAGAAAGAATGCACTCTTAGGATCATTCAACAAAGACATAACATTCAAGGACACATGCAAGCAAATGAGGATAGGTTACAATGCGTTAGACTAATCAAAGAGCAAAATAGTCTACCCATTGTGCATAGGAACTTGAGAAATCCAAATAGAGGACCTCGAACTAGTGACCCTTTGGGTCATGTAATTATCTCAACCACAACAGTCCTAGAGAAAGCTTGTCAATTATCAAATCGCACTAGGCCCATAGACCAACCAATCGCTCTCTGCGATGTTCTGCTTCCACAAGAATAGAACTGTCCCCAAGTTTGGCCTCCACTCAATTAGCTCTTTTCACAAGAGTAAGAGTGACTTGGAGGTCACACATAGTAAGGAGAGGGTTCATATGTGATATCAAGGTTGACTAATCTGAGTTATGCCTGAGTCACGTTTCAGAGTATACAAAAATATAAAGCTAATTAGAGTCTACTACCACATAATTGGGTCAAAATGAATGTTGACAGGGCTTCTAAAAATAACCTTGGTATCTAAGGTGCAGGCACCCTAATTTAGAATTTGGCAAGTAGCATGATTGTGGCTGGTACTCTATATACTAGCTCTAATACAAATAATATGGTAGAGACAAAGGGTCCTTCCATGGGTTTAAGGATGGTGGCTCAACTTGGCATCATGAAACTCATAATTGAAGGTGACTCTTCCTTAATTCTTAACAGTCTAAAAAATGAGAAAATCTATCACTGGAAGTTACAAAGCTATATTAAGGAAGCAAAGAAGACTTCTAAATGTGTTTGATAATTTTTACATTGTGCACATCCTACGAGAAGAGAATAAAGTGCCAAATTGGTTGGCTAACCTTTGTCTACAGGAACACTTTTATTCCTTTTTGGTAATTGCTAATTATAGTATTGGCAAAAAAAGCCTCAATCCACTCATGGACATCATTAACAAGGATAGAACAATTGTAATATTTCCTAGAAAGCTTAGTAAAGTGTCTTTGAATGCTAATTTTGAAGGGCAAGTTAAGAAGTTTTATTCCATGATTTTATGGATTCGTTACATAGAAGGAACTCCTACTTGGCAGGGGTTCTTATTTGGGACTACAACCTTTTAGCCTCCTTTTCCCTTTTGAGAGGGATTTCTAATCATGTGCCTCATTGTACTATTCTCCTACACATTTTTTGTTGTTCTTTTAGCCCCTTTTAGCTTTTTTCTAATCAAAGGTCATCCTATTTTTCCCATTGCCCCTTATAGCCTTTTGGAGGATTTTTCCCTTTCTTCCCTCTGTTGTTTCTTGACTGAACTCTCGCTATATTTTCCTTTTTGTGGAATACTTTTCCTATTGTAACTCTAAAATTTTTCCTTCTTGTGTTGCCCTTTCCTGTCACTATCTCCTTCTCTATCTTTACTTTAGGGTTATGTGGTTTTTTTATATATGGATGTTGTTGTCTTTATTATTCATCATCAACCTAGGCCATGGCTGAGTAAGATTTGTCTCATTTTCATGGATTCTTTTTGGTTTTGTTATCTCTTTTTCTCTTTTGTTGTTGGGCTTCGATCTGGCTTTATGGGAGACATTGGTGGAATCTTTTTAGGTTCATTATGCCTTTGATTGGTCTCTTCTTTATGGCTCATGGGGCCTTACTCATTGCAAACTCCATGAACTCGTTGTCATGTATCCTACAGGAAGGCATTGATGTTTAGAAAATTTCTATGAGTGTGGTTATTCAACCAAATCCTCATTTGAGAATCTAGATCAATATGAACATTGTTATTCCTTCCTACTCAAATGTCAATTATCTTGATAAGGAGATAAACATTGGTAATGATTCAGACATTATGATATAGCTAATGATATCCCTTAATAGAGACATGAAGGTTACAAAAGGTAATGGGGAGGAAGATGTTGTAGAAAATCCAACCCATTCATATTAAAAAGAGAAACATAAGGCTAATAATGAAACACCCATTCCAAGAAAAAATCTCACCTCTTGGGTGGTCCTTCTTGAGAAAATATTATTCATCCTCCCTCCTCTACGACCCTAGGGACCCAAAATAGTTTATCTTAGAAGCTCTTGACTATGATTGTTCCTATTCTCTAGAACTTCATTATGATTGGAAATGGTTATGTTCAAGAAAAAAGAATTGAGAGGATGAATCTCCAAAATCTCAATTCTATAATTAAACACTTCCTAGAGAATGTAGATACCCAACTCTTTCAATTGAAGATGGAAGATGATCAAAGACATATCATGGATGATTAGATGAATACATTGAACAATATTAATACTAAATTAAGAGACCTCAAAGAGATGTGGCATAATCTCCAAACATTGGTTCATGAGACAAGAGATATCATGCAATATATTCATTATCGACTTTATCATGATGGGCAATGTCTGAATGCAAGCATGAGTAATCTAAACATAAAGAATGAGGAGGATCACTATAACAAGTCTTAAGTCTTCTGATGTGATGTAATCATCTCTTGCATTTCTTTCTTTTTATCTCCTTATATTTGGCCCCTAGCCTCTTTGAATCATGAATAAAAAAATTAAATAGAAAAAATTTGGAATAGAGAATGAGGAAATAGAAGTGGAAAGTTCAATTTTTCTCTTAGGATTTTGTGTAAAAAATAAAAAAAAGAATGTGTAAAAGTTGTTTCCTCTTCGAGATTAATTTTTCTCATAATTTCATTTCAAAATGATTTCCCTTTGTTTTGGTTCTAAATATAGCTAAAATTATGTTATTAGTATATTTTACAATACGAGAGAATTTCATCTAAAGATACAAAATCTAGAAATGATGTTTTGAGGTCATTTTTGGCTACTCTTGGTCTACACCTACTATAACAAATTTGTTGCTTCCAACAAGCAGTAAATTCACTATAAACTACAGTGAATGCATTTATGCAATGACAATCGTCTGCATGCTATAGTGATTTCCTATACACCAATTAATGACTAACCTCCACAACAATTGCTTGATTCACCATGATGATCTATGGTATACCGCCATGATCATGCATTTGTCATTAGAATAATAAAATATTGTCATATTCTAGGTTCATGTTAGTTCACTAGGCTAGAACAATTACTATTTATATGTTATTTATTCTCTAAGCACACTTAGCTAGTTGTGTCAATCAATCACGTGCCTTGATTTATGCACTTGATTAACACTTATCTAGTATGGGTTGAGTTACACTCTATCTATTATGCTAGTTAGAGTGAGCTAACTCCCATCATGATTAGGAGTGACTAGGAGTTAAATTTTTACCTCTTGGACATGTCATTTTCCTGATTCATGGATCCAAGAGGTCTATATATTTGTACATTACTTTGTGAATTTGCTCCATAATATTAAATATAGAATTTTTTATTTATTTCCTAGTTTTGTGATTAGTTCGTAGGCATTAGGTTTGAGGTGGAATTGTTGATTATGATGAAATTCTAACATGGTAATAGGGCCATGATGCAATAGCACAAGTCTTTTTTAAGTTATGAGAGCACTTGGATATTAATTTCTAAAACATGTAATCACTAAAAAAGTGCATGTGCCTACTTGGTAATCTGATGATGAGCTATTATCCTAATCACATAGATGTAAGCATGCAATTATGCCCTCTCAACAATATTATTCTTGGTGACATGTGGATTGAAGTTCTTCATCTTGTTTGTGTTTCCCGAGTCCCCTAGCTAACCCTTCTGGGTCCTATTTCTTCACCCTTAACCCCTTATCAACAATTCATTTTTGTCACTTTTTAACTTTGTCAATTTTATCCCTAGTGTCATAAGATGGGAAATACACTTTGCCTAAGCTCCTTTCATCCATTTCAACATTCTAGAGGCCTCTAATTGACCTCCCAGATCATTCCCTATCATCATTTTTGTCTCCCTTTTCCTCCTTTTTGGGTCACCCCTTGTTATTTCCAGACCCCCCTAGGAAACCACATATCTCCCATGGGACACCTTGGATCCCAAGGGTGACTTGCTTTGCTAAAAGGGGAAACCCACCTTTTTCAAGTTTTTTCACTCAATCTCGAGGTCCTAAGATCATTCTTAGCCCTCAAAATCACCTACAAAACCCTATCCCTGTGGGTCACCCCCTGCCATCTCTAAATCCCCTTAGGTGACCTTGGTTCCCTAGGGGTGACCTTCCTTGTCAAAAGGGGTGACCTAATCATGTTTTAAAATACGAGTTTCTCTTTAATTCAACCCCAAATTAGATCCATTTTGGCTCTAGTTTGCATGCATATTTGACCCTAACTGAGCCTACTCTATTTCTAGTTACCTCTCCACTCCCAATCACTCTATTCTTAGCTCCAAGTGAGCTATTCTTATCTCTATTTATTCTCATGCTAACACTCCTTCCTCCATGAGTGATAAGCTATCAAGCTTAGTTCACTATCTAATTAGGCTTGCTTACTCCTCAATCAATCTTATTAACTCATCAATCAATTGAGTTAACCTTCAATCAATCCCACCTCTTTTGAGCTCTCCCAGACTATAAATACCCCCCTCCTATATGCATTATGGGAGGCAAATTCATTGTTGCAGACCCTTTCCCAACTTTGCTTTTTGTTCTCCATAGCATGCTTATGGTCTTCACAGGACATATGAGACTTTTTCTTTCTTAATATAGGTTGCCAAGCTATTAAAAGCTTCAATAGTGTCGTTACGCTCACAAATTTCTTTCAAAAAAGCTAAGCCATAGTGCTTCATTAGATTCATAGCTCAATCCCCCATAGCTTTCAAATCTCATTCCCATTTTCAATCATTTGCTACTTCATCTGTGTTGCCAAGAGGAGTTCCCCACTGCTACATAGGAGAATTGTTTGCCACATAAGGACTTTTGATGATACGCCAGGCTCATGTGTTGAAGGATCCAGGTTTTTCATGTTTTCATAGTTAATTAAATCACACTTTGCTCTTGGAGAAAGTAATCTTTGTATTGCAATTTCCTTGATAGGATTTATTTCAAGTTTATTAGATTAGCATTGTTTGAATTAGTTTCATTGCAATTCATAGATTAGATTCCATTCACGTATTTTCAATTCCTATATTAGATTCAAAATCATCTCGAGAAAAACACAAAAACATAGTTTAGATTACTTTTGGGAAAATTCATATTAAAGTGCATTCATATTTCAATTCTTAGATAGTTATATCACTTTATTATTCATTTGAAAAAATGAACCCAAAAATTGTCTTGTATTCATATCAGGCATTCTTACAAAAATACAAAAACATTAGGAAACTTAGGAAAACTAAACCCTCAATTTCATCATGAGGTACAATTTAAATTCAAACAAGGTCAAACCCTCAATTTCATCATGAGGTACAATTTAAATTCAACATTGAATCAAAAGAAAAACAAACCTTTAGTCTCATAATTCAAAGTCAAACAAAAGTCAACAAAAAGTCAAAATAGTTAAACACTTAGTCAAATGTGAACTCTCTCCTAAGCATTTGGTCACATCCCATGGATTAGGAAGTTGGATCAAGGATATGCTTGAAGATATAGCTGAAATCCACCCAAGACCACAATAAGTGCAATAAAAAAGAGAAGAGCAAGAACACTCTTAGGATCATTCAACAAAGAGATAACATTCAATGACACATTCAAGCAAAGAATGATAGGTTAAAACACATTAGACTCATCAACGAGCAAAACAACCTACCCACTACATGTTAGAACTTGTGAAATCCAAACAGAGGACAAAGGACTAGTGACCTTTTGGGTTATATAATTATCTCAACCAAAACAGTCCTATAGCAAGCTCATTAATTATAAAATTGTGCTAGGCCCATAGACCGGCCAATTTCTCTCCATGGCATTTACTTCCACAAGAATATAACAGCCCCAGGTCTTGCTTCCACTCGACTAGCTCTTGCCACGAGAGCGAGTGTGAATTGGAGGTCACCCATATCAAGGAGAGTGTTCATGTGTGATATCAAGGTTGACGCATCCACAATGTGCTTGAGTCAAGTTTTGGAGCACACATGTTTTGGTGAACCCGACGTGAAAAATAAAAACTTCTGATCAACCATCGCTTTCATACCATTTTCGCATCAATCACATTCATTTTCACTTTCATCTTCTTCATTCATTCCATTTATTATATGGTGTCTAAGGTACCCCTGAATATGATAGAATCTAAACTCAACCTAGGGAACATTCCCTCCAAAGATCCTGAGACACCTTCTTTTGACAAGTATGTGCCACCTGACCCAATGGAACCGATTACCAATTGTTACGACTATGAAGACTTAGACTACTAAAATGATAGGAGAGAACCACATCATTCTCTTACATTCAACAAGCCCACATGGGAACAAGGCACAATAATTCAACTTGTACAACATAGAACACGTAAAGTACAAGTAAGATCAAAAATCCACCAAGTGGATCAACCTTCAATGAGTAACACGACCACACACTTAGATGACGAAGTGAGAAATCTAGAAAAACACTTGCAAGAGGCCAAAGAAGCTAAAGAAGCCCTACGTATCGCTCTCCCAGAAGAATAATGAGAAAACATGATAAGGAAGTAACTAAGTGGAGGCAACCATGAAAATCGGCAAAACACTTGCCAATCTCATAGCTATGCTAGTCCAACGGATTAGGACACTAGAGGCAGAATAACCTATTCAAGATAAATGAACAAAGACACATGACAACAATAGAACAAAACAAGACCAGGGGACATCACAAAACCCCTCGTACTTGAACTTCTACTCACGTAATGGAAGTAATGAGACCTTCCCAAATGGAAACCATAAAATGCAAAACTTTCAAAACATTCAAAATTATCAACCAAATCATGTCGTTGTGCTTGGATATCAAAATCCACCAATGGGGTTGATGCTCTCGACTCTGTAATCTCAAACCATATTCTTAGGAATGTATCTTGAATACTTAAAAGAGCCTCTTGACCATGTCATATGAAATGTGTTACTACCATGATCCCTCCTTGACTTACCAAAGTTTAAGGGTGAGGGAGATCTAAACTCACACATCAAAGCCTACACAACTGCAATAAGAGAACTCCTTCCTTGGGATGGATTTGTTGCATGCAGTTTTCAAAAATGCTCAAAGGAATTGCCATAGATTGATATTATTGACTACCTGAGGCTTCAATCAATTCTTTTTTCCAACTTATAGGAGAGTTTTTCATGGCATTTGACATGAATAAACTCATCAAAATAGGGATTTGTGAATTTTTAACTATAAAGCAAGACACACATGAATCAGTGACACACTTCATTAAGCGATGGAGACAAGTGCTCTACTCAATAACAAGTTCCACGAACATGGATCATAAATAACCATGTGACCTTTTCTTGCATACCCTTAATACACGAGAGGAAGTACAAAAATTACCCTATAAGTCCTATGAGGAAGCATTGGAAAGTGCCTTATGAAATGACCAAGTTGCCATTGATAGTTGGCGAAATACTTACAATGCAAATGGAAAACTAATACCTCCAAAAGGTTTTAAAAAGGATCTCCTAAAAAATGTGAAAGGCAATCAAAATTCAATAGATAAAGATGGCAATGCCATAAAAAATTCATCAAATAACAAAAATTCTCATAAAAAATTCCAAGAGGGATATCACGGATCAAATCACTTTTCTTATGACCCCATTACATATTGTTTATTTTGCGAAACAAAAGGTCATGACACAAAAACCTATTATCGGTACAACAAAGCCATTTCAAAACTCTCTAATGAACAACAAAAAAAGTTTGTGACTTTCTTGCAATCTCAACAAAGAGACAAAGAATCTCCAAATACCAAAAATACTCTTGACCAAGGTACTCTAAGTCACATTGAATTAAATTAAAATCAAGAATTTTTTGTCATCCAAGAAGTAGAACAATTAGATCAAATTGAGAACATTTTTACATAGGTATTGGGCTTGCTTAAACTCTCACCCACCCATAGTAAAACATTCATGGATGTGTTGGAAGTAGGATGTTAAACTCAAGAAAAACCCACTATTTTCACTTTTGACCATACAAAACTTCTGTCAGACGATGAGATGACCCAAAAGAAATATTTTCTTCTTTAAATACAAATAAAAGTTGATGAAGACATCATCAAGCGAGTTGTCATAGATGGAGGAAAGGGGTTAACCTCTTACCACTTTCCCTCCTTCTAAGGATGGGCTATGCCAAAAAAAACATCAAACAAAGTACCACAACCCTAAGGGTTTACAATAGTCAAAACATTTAAACAATAGGGAGGATAAATCTATCAGTCACTTTGGGACCCAAAACTCTCCCAACAAAATTTTATGTGATCGACAACGAAACTAGCTACAACATGATCCATGGAAGAGGTTGGATTCACAAAATGAAAGTTGTCACTTCTACATTATTTCAAGAAATCCACTTTAATCACATGGGAAAATTCATGTCATTAAAGCAAACCCTGATCTTTTTAGTATCTACCAAATGGAACAAGAAAAAAAGGAAAAAGTGAAGAAAACAAACATAGGGATAAAAATCATGGAGAAAGGGATGCCTTCAAAGACATTGTGAATGTCCTCTATATTTCACATGAATACCTAAGTCCAATGAAAGAATTTACTTTCGATCCCCATTCTGTAAAATCATATGCACTATCTAGTCTAGCATCTATCCCTTGTGATGACAACCCAAACAATCACGATGCCAGATTCTCCATTGGTACAGTGGAAATCATTGAAGATGAACAAGAAGTTGATGAAAAGCCAAAAAAGTGAAAATCAACCTACAAACTAGGAGAAACATCAAAACTTAGGAGTACTAAGGATCTATGGACTCTTCATTTTAACGAAGAAAGTTGCAAAATAGGAGTGGGGGCAGGAGTAATCCTCACCTCCCTGATAGGAAAAGTTCTTCTCTTTACCTTTAGGATAGAGTTTTTTGCATGAATAACATCATCAAATACGAAACTCTATTTCTAGGAGTCATGCTCGCTATGAAGATTGGAATCAAGAATATCTCTATCTTTGGAGATTCCCAATTGATAATCAATCAAGTGGCAGAGAACTATGAAACAAAATTACAATGATTGCGCCCTACAAAGATACAATCCAAAAATTAATCCAATTCTTTGATGTCTTCACCATAAGGCTATACCAAGAGAAGAAAATCAAGTAGCGGATTCAAATGCTACTTTAGCTGCAATGTTCACACCTCATGGTCAACTTCAAAATTCTAAGTTCATTATATCAGTACGGGGTGGTCTGTTGTTGGAGAGCAAGGATCTACCTAGTATCTTAGACTATGTTCAAAGCAAAATGAAAATACCAAGCAAGGATTATGTTGAAAATGATGAGGCTATCTTATAATACCTAAATGCTTATGATGGTCTCCCAAAAGTATATTGTAAAAAATGATACATGCTCCTTCCCCATTTGAATGACTATTTTGGGGGTGTCAGAAATCTTACAAGTGGACAAAAATTCAGAATTACCACCAACTCCACAAAAATTTGAAGGACACCCTTTATTAACTAGTGATACCATTGACCTCAACATAGGAACTCCTGAAAAACCAAGGATGTTGAAGCTAGGGGATAATTTAGACAATGAAGAGTTGGAAGAATATAAATAATTTCTCATAGAATTCTCTGATGTCTTCGCTTGGACATACGTAGCCATGCCTAGTTTAGATCCAAAAATCATGGTACACAACCTATTGACTAAACCAGATTCAAAACCCATAAATAAAAGATAAGGCCCATAAAACCTCAAGTTGTAGAAATGTTAAAGTAAGAGTTAAAAAAGTTTTTAAATGTGGGATTCATCAAACCAATAGACTATTTAGATTGGTTGTCGAATATTGTCCTAGTCTTGAATAAAAATGGAAAAATCCAATTATGTCTTGACTTCTGAGACATCAATCAAAGCTTTCCCTAAAGATGACTTTCCCTTGCCATCCATAGATCAAATTGTAGATTCAACCACAGGATATGAAATGATTTCTCTCATGGATGGGTTTTTAGGATACAATCAAATTAAAATCTTAGAAGTTGATCAAAACAAGACAATATTCACAACTTCTTGGGGAACTTTCTATAATGTGGTTATGCCATTCAGACTAAAGAACACAAGATCCACTTTTCAAAGAGTCGTGACTTACATTTTCCATGATCTCATCTATAAAACGGTAGAAACATATGTAGATGACCTACTCACCAAGTCTAAATAATGACTGACACATGTTGAAGACCTTTGCAAGATTTTCACCCAGTTACATGAGTACAAGGTAAGGTTAAATCTAGAAAAGTGCATTTTTTGGGTAATAGTAGGAAAGTTGTTGGGTTTCATAGTTTCTCAAAGAGGAATTGACATAGACCCCCCCAAAGTAAAAGTAGTGTTGAATGCCACTCTACCAACAAGTGAAACTATAGTAAGAACTTTTTGGGACAATTGGGTGTGATATGACATTTTATACCTGACACGACTTTCAAAATTCACTCCATCAATCAACTGTTAAAGAAACAAGCCACGATAACTTGGACGATAGACTATCAAAATGCCTTTGAACAAGTGAAAAAGTTCCTCTCAACTCCACCAATTCCTATGCCACCTATACATGATAAACATTTCATCCTCTACTTTAGATCTACATAAATCTCAATAGCCTGTATGCTGGCTCAAGAAGATGATGATGGAAGAGAAAGGGTGATATACTTCATTAGTTGAACATTATTGGAATACAATAAAAACTACACTCAGGCTGTAAACAAATGTTTGGCCATATTGTTTTCTACAAGGAGATTATGCCACTACATGTTGAATCAAGAAATGAGAGTCATCATATGGTCAAAACAACTGAGAACCTTCTTATATCAACCTATGTTGTCTAGAAGAGAAGGGCAATTCCTAACATTGTTGAGTGAATTCAAGTTAACTTATGTCAACCATAAATCTATCAAAGGACAAATATTTGTTGCTTGGTTGGTAGATAATCATGTCCCCCAAGAAGAACCAATAAATGGAGACTTTCTAGATGAGGAATGCATGCAATCGATCTCAAAAAATATGCCTCTTCATATTGGTATAGAGACATTGTCAATTACTTGGCAAACAAAGTTTACCCCAAAAATATGACCCCTTTGAGAAAGAGACGTTTATGTGTCCTCGCTGCAAGGTATGTTTTGATTGGTGATGTTTTATACCAAAGGGATCTAGATGGTTGACGAGGGTCGTTGCAGTCCTCATCATTTAATTTTAATAATATCAATCCAAGGCGGTGTCCATGGCTGTATGCAAAAGGGAAGAGGAATAACTTGCATGGCAGTCTTTTCTACAAAAGGGAATTGACTACAATTACATGAAACAAACTAGGGTTTAAACTCTATTGAAAAAGACAACTTAATATAAGGAAAACAATAACTTGAGCAGCTGATCTAATCCTAGAATAAAGGAATTGCATAACAACAAATGAACTAATCTAAGGAAAGTAGGAACAACAAAAATAATTCTGAATAAAGAAACTGTAGAACAGCTAAAAGAACCTGTTATAGAGCAACTCCCCTATATGACCCACTCAGCAAAATGAAAGATGACTTTGGTTGAGAAGTCTATTCCAGCCAAGCAAATAGGGGAGGCAGTCATTATAGAAGAGAAAATTAAGTTGACCTCTACCCAGACTTCTGACCTCAAGAAGCGGGGGAAAAAGACAAGGTAGAGTAAGAAGGCAAAAAGGACTTCAAAGACACTTGATTCTAGTAAACACTACTGGGCTGAGGAGGAATCTAGTGATTTAGATGAAGTTCCTCTGATTAGGAAAAAGAAACAAAGAGAAGTAGTTAAGGAAGCTTCCCCAGAGACACCTGTTCATCCAAGTTCTCATATTCCAGTGCTACAACATTCTGATGCTCCAAAGATAGAAGAGAGAGAAACCTTCACCATTTCTTCAGACTCTGAGGATAATGCACCTACTGCAGAGGCACATGCTCCACCTGTGCTACAGAGAAGCCAGAAAAAGAGGCAGCCTACTCAAGCTAAAAAAGATACTGCTCTCTTAGCTGAGGTTCTCTTGGGTTTCTAAACTTCCATAGATGAGGCTGGACCTTCATCAGCCCCAATAATAGCAGAAGGAAGTCAAGAGGAAGCTCAGGATAAGGAGATTGCAGGAGAAGTTGAGAAGGTACAAAGTCAGGCCAAACAGTTGACATGGGCCAATAATCAGATAGATGATCAGGAGGAATACATTCATGAGTTGACTGGCCCAGTTGCAACCATGGAACATGGGATTCAAACAGATCCATATTTAGGACCAATTCCAATAGATATCCCTAAGGCTCTATTTCATTGGAAAAGAAGATGTCAGGAATACGAGACCTCCAAACCAATGCTGCAATTGCAAAGAGCAGTAATTGCCATGTCATAGAGAGTACAAACCTTAGAGGAAAAGGTCATTCAGGTAGCCTCCATTTTAGCTGAGATCATATCTTGCAGACCTCCTAGTGGTAGTTATGCTCTATTTTTGCAAGAACGAATCCTCCAGAGAAAGATATCTTTGATTTTGTCTAATTTAACTGAGGACATCGAAACTGAGGTAGGCTTCATGGAGGCATACATAAAAGTTCCTAATGAGGATAAATATTTCCTGTGTGAGCTGTATTTGCATGGTTTCTGCATTAATGATCATACCTTCCTTATCAACTACTTTGTAGGAGAATGCCAACTCAGGGCATTCATGTCACTAATGAGAAATCATTAGATTTGGAATGAAAGGATGGAGGCTTATACAAAGAAGGATGTAGAAACAAGCCTCTTCCTCAGGAGGGAATGTCTAAATCCCAATGCTTTTAAGATAAATTTCAGGGCAAACATTTACTCCCCAGAAGGTAAGACCAATATTTTGCCTTTATATCAGAAACATCTGTAGGAATGTTCTATTGATTTTGGTCTCCTCATAAACAATTTATCTAATCAAATGCTTCCAGTGGCAAAGAGAAGGTGGAACACTTTAACTACAGAACAAAAGATGAGGGAAGTAGTGTCAAACCTAAGGTTGTTTATGAGGAAGGCTAGGGCAGTGTCCAACTTGATGGATAAATATAAACTAGAGTGGATAGGTGGCCATTTCAGACCTCCTCTCATTATTGAGCCACTACCTATCTGGGCTGAACAAATGGAAGATGCCAGATTTCAAGAATGGTTGAAGCAGGTTGAGCAGTTCAGGGGGAATGTCAATACAGACTGCACTACTTGGCCCACATATGTAGATGATTTCAATTTGACTGATATAATATTCCACCTAAATAAGTCTAGAGTATGAAGAGCAGGACCTGCTAACCTTAAGTACGGGGGGATGATGAGTGCCAGGTAGCACCCATAATAATACACCTTTTTACCTCTCTTTTCCATCCTTCTTATTCTGTTGTCTTGATAATTACACCAAAGTAGATTGATAAGATTTGTTCTAATTATATTAATGAGAGATGAATTACCAAAAGTCATGATTTTTGATTGAAGGACTAATGTGCAAAAATTTAATGGAAATATGCAGAAATTCTCTCTTTTTGAATCTACAGGTGCAGATGTTCGGGAAAATGCAATTTTGAGCATCTCTTGAGATGGTCCTAATAGTCTCTGGAGCTGACATAAAGGATACCACACCAGTCTCCAATGTTTTCCAATATGATTGGAGAGATTTTAAAATAAGAGGACCAAGGGTGAATCATCTCCGGAGTTGGACAAAAGTCATAAGCACATCTCTGGAGCTGCAGACAAAAGTACACACCTTTGAAGCCTCCTTAATCCAATGCAAAGTTCTAGCACTGCTATCAGTCAACACTTTCGGTGGCAATTAGAGTGCTCCAGGGATTGCTCAGCCCACACCTGAGTAATCGAGTGAAGACTCTAGTTAACTGCTAGAAGTTTAATTCCTCTTTTATTGATTTTGCATGAGTTCTTGACAAACTGATTAAGTACCTATATTTCAGGGCCTCGCTGCCCAGTTGTTATTTGAAACTAAGACTCCAGATTTAGTGGGACTATTGTTCCATTAAAATCTATTTCAATTGCATGATTTTACTTTGCAGTTAAACGGTTGATAGAATAAGAGATTGATGCTATCTCATAGATAAACTGGTAGTTAGAGTAAGTGATATCTCATCACTAAATTTGATATAACTATACAAGGTAGAAGCAGAAGAAATATATAGATTATTATTATTATTATAATCTCATTTAGATATAGATACTTTTTTGAATACAAAAGGATATTGATGGGATTAGACTGAAGAAGAATTGTGATATTACATTCCTGTACTGATTTATTGCCTTAGTCTTCAATCCTGAGGGTGAGGAGCAAGGGCCCACTCCTACCATCAAGACAGGAGGCTAGTATTTATTTTGTTTATTATTCCATTTTAGATTCTACTTAGGAAGATAGTTATTGTGTTCTCATAGATAAATGAATGTTTCAGTTGAATGGATTAGAATAGATCAATGTTAGCTATTTACTGTTTCAGCTTTGTTTCCAGTATTCTCATAATTTACTTTCATAGCAGATAAATTAGAAGCATTAATTTCCATAGAAAATAAGATTAGTAGAATTAGTTAAATGGACTGGAAACTATAGGATTCCTAATTGTAGACAGCCAAGGACACAGCCCTGGATTTGACACATGAAAACATGATTAAATGCCAAGGACTAACGACCCTTGTCAATGGTATCTTACTGCATTGTGTAGACAAAGAAGAAGCACATAAGATCTTAAAAGAATTCCATAGTAGAATCTGTGAAGGACATTTCAGTGGCCATGCTACCAGAGGAAAAATACATCTAGGATACTTCTGGCCTTTCCTATAAGGAGATGCGATCAAGTTCATAAAAAACATGTCCAAAGTGTCAATTTTTTGTGCATGTTCATCATACACCAACAATCGACTTACAACCCATAGTCACTCCTTCGTATTTTTCCACATGGGGATTGGACTTGGGGGGAAAATCTCTCCACATTTGACTGATGGACACTTATACATGTAGCATCGTAAATTATGTGTGCTCACAATTTCACACTATGTTTGGCACTCACTTTAGTGTCCATACCCTTAGCATGTTTTAGGATCATTTCTAGCCTTGGCCTTACCCTTGACCCATGAGATGTGCCTTTATGTTGCTTTGACCCTTTTTGCTTATCATATCTAAAAACCATAAAAGTTCCTAAAATCTTGGCTTTGTCCCAAGTTGACTAGACCTTTCAAGAACTAGAATTACAAAGACTAGCGCTTAGTGTGGATGTTTGCACAACACACAAACGTCTCCAAAGCGTTTGTTAGTCTTGCAATCATTTTTAGAAGTTATCTCTTAACTTGCATGATACCTAAGATTTTCTTGATGCTTATCCGCACCCAAACGACTCCTTTCCCTGATTTTTTGCCTTTGCCCACTCTATTGAAGCAAGTAGATTTGCCATTGCAAAGGATCAATTTCTTTTCATAGTGAAGCTCTACTGAAATTGAGAACCACCATTACTACAATTTATTTTCTCAAGATTATATCATGCTCTTACTCACAAGTTTGATTCCAAGTGCTCTTGCAATCAAAGTGTTGTGAATCCTGAAGGATTTTGATTGGGACTGCTGCCTACTGAGTGACTTTCACTTCCCCATGTGAGGTGATAAAGTTTCAATTAATCCTCATTTTTGTACTTCATATTGCAATTCATTTTTTATATATCACTTATCTTTATGGGTTGAATACATTTCTTGCTTTTCCCTATCATATAGGGATTGTCTTGTGAATTCACTCTAAGTCACTGAGTAGGGTTTTATTTATCAATATTGCATTATCGATTGTCACTACTCAAACAATTCTAGATACACTTAAAATTAGAGAACACACTTTATTTATCAGTCAATCAATATCTCTGGCTGTTGTTGAGGTGGAAACACTAAAAATAGGGCAAATTCCTATACAACCCAACCCCCCTCTTTTGATCTATGCATTTGCAAGTTTCATCAGGAAGCTTGACAATAGGAGGAATGGTTGAAGAAATTAGCATGAAGATCAAAATCACAAATTTGTATTGTGTTCGCACCGTACAGACTACCACGCAATATGTGGACATCCTCGTGGCATGCCATCGTCCTAGATAATGAGTTTCATCCTCTGGTGCCAAGTTCTCTATCATTTTGCTTTTATGTTTCCATATTTCATTTTGTAAAATATTCTGTTAATTCCTTTATTTTCCCAATTTTATCCATTTTAGTTAGTTTTAGTTATCCATTTTTCATTCTAGTAGTACCAAAGGGATTTTACCTGGACCTTCTCACTCTTCCAGATTGGATGGTAGCAAGATATACATCTTTGTTGGCTAGTATCCCAATGTTTAGATAGAAGATTATTTTGATTATAAGTATTTTAGTTAGAATAATTTTTCCTATTAAACATTTTGGTGAATCTGATGTATTTCTTCTTGCATATTCATTCCTTTTAAAATATATAAATTTCTTTTCATTTTTAGTTTGGTAAAAAGCAAGTGTTCGATTATGTCAGACCTCTTTCTCCAAACTTTTCATGTTTTTGATGAATCGTTTAGTAGTGACAATTTTGACATGCTAGATGAGGCCCTTGGTGACTTCATCTATATCAAATCTTCCTCTTCATCTCCCCAAACATCTTTCTCTAAATGGTTGATAAACATGATTTACATTTCTGGTCTCCAACAAGAACCTGTGAAACTAAAAATTGTTTTTTTATCTTCATTCTGAAACACCACAAACTTCTAAATTAGTAATCATTATTTGGGGTGCTCCAAACCCACCTTGAACTTTGAATTAATTCACTAATATTGCAAAATTAATCACTCTAAATGTGTCGCATCCACCTCAATATCATGTGGTCGCTCACATGAATAACACTAGTTTCAATAAGCAAAATAAACAAACTTCATCTATTCCTACTTCCCTTCTAGTTTCCACACCTTCTCTCCCTCCAGCTCCTCATCTTTTTCAGAACATTGGAAGAGAGTATGATCTAGTAGAGCATCTACGTGCTACTCTTTCCAAGATCTCTCTCTGAGAATTAGTTTAGACTTCACCGACATAGCACGGGATACTCCAAGAAGCTTTACAGAAGGTTGTAGTCCCACCTTCTATTAGGATGAATGATGTAGCAACATTGTTGGATTGTATGCATACAACTGCTTCAGATATTATTTTTTAACAACATGAATTACCTTCCCTAGAAGTTCAACAACAAAATAATCTCCTTCTCATCATTGTTGTCATTAATAATTGTGGAATGAAATGGGTACCCTTATCGATAACGGATCAGATCTTAATGTTTGTGGGATATATCTGTTGCATAATCTCGATATTGATATGTCTTCTATTTCCCCTGATACTCTTTCTATTCATAACTTTTACAATGTTGACAGACAAACTTTAGGCACGATCATGTTACTGATTGCATTGGGCCCTATTTTTTACCACCGTAGTACACATCATGCCCGGTTCTCTTTCTTATTATCTTCTTCTCGGTAGACCGTGGATTCACGCCATGGGCACGATTCCGTCTACCCTTCATGGTTCAATAAAATTTGTTCACAACAACAAAACATATATAGTTAAGGCTGATCCAAATCTAATGTATTGTCAACAAGTGGATCTTGGGCATCAACCTGTTGCCTCTCAAACACTTCAAAATTTAATTCTGTCTTCATCTACAAAAGATGATTTATTATCCCCCGTTGTTGATAACAGTGTTGATAAGGAGAGTAATTCATCTTCAAATGCATATGTAGGTGATAATTGGGGTTCATTGGATTTTACACCCTCCTTTGTTGGAGAGTATAAGATCACACAATCTAAACTGAAATTCCAACAGTTGCTTCCACTTCACCTTTGTAACTCATTCCTTGTAAGAAACCTAAGCTTTCTATTCCCACTTCTTCTTCTATAGATTCTTGTGACTATACTTATAACATTGACTACACCACTAATGGTGATCTGCTGCCTCTAATAGAAATGGAATTGCATTATGGCCATGGCTTTCATATTCTATCTCAAATCAGGTACAAAGGTAATGGATGTGGCTGAAAAGAGCAGGGTATCAAGATTCCCTTGGAACCTAATTCACATAACTCCTCGACAGGTCTTGGATACCATCCTCCTAAGCCCTCTAGTACCTCTCTGTTGGGATAAGGTGCTATTAACCTTGTAAATCCCAATATTGTATTTATTCCATTTATTAAATGTAATTTGTAATAATCCATAAGGAGATGTACTAGTTTCACTAACAGGGGTAATTTCAGAGTAACTGGAGGTAATTACAGAGTGACTTTTACTATTGGCAAATGTAAAAACTCAAAGTAAATGAGGGTAGGCGTGCTCCCTTGAGGAATCTACTATATTTGGCATATATGAAAACTGTCATAATGTTTGGTAAGTGAATCTATGATAGCTGCAAGTTGTCATAAGATTCTGTGATTCTATGACACATATGACGGATATGTTAGTTGTATATTTGCTATATTTAGCCCAAGGTTCCTATCTTGGAAAGATGCTCTTTTGTGGAATCTATGACGGTTATGACGTGTCATAAGATGTTGTAAGAGATCAGATTTAGTCTTGGGTGCCCAACCTTTGCATGGCTATTTTTGGACAAGTGGAAAGTGCTTGTAAGATGGCATTTAATGTTTACAGGTTGGAGAATCTTAGGAGAGAGAAGGTGAACACCTAGGAGGAGTTGGAAAATGTTTCTATAAGTATTTTCCATGTATTTGTTGCTGTAATACATATTTTAGGTACTCAGGTGCTGTCGGAATGCTGTCAGATTGAAGACTTGTGGAGAGAGTTGTGTAGTTGATGTATTGTACAATCTTGTTGAGATTAATACAAACTTGTACCTCTTTCCTGGTGGAGTTTTTTACCCGCAAGGGTTTTCTCCACATAAAAACTATGTCATTGTGTTGAGTTCTTCATGTTTGACATCTTTTCTATAGTGGGTTTTATGTTTTGTTACAATCTCCATTGTTAAAGCACACTTAAAGATTGCTGAAATTTATTTGAATCAGATTTTCATTGAAGTAGTGTTGCTTTCATTTCTAACACTCTCATCACCCCTCTCAATGTTAACATGATAAATACATATTCAATTGCTTCTTCATTTTCTTTGGTTTATCCTGAGTTGATCAAAACAAATTCCAATTCTGGCACACTTTCTCTTGACTCTTTCTTGACATATGAGGCTTTGGCTGAATTCCTAGGTGCATATGAGAATATTCCTAGATTTCATCATGATCGAGGTTTCCATTATTGTTTAAATGCTCAGCCATAATTTGGAGAAACTACTATTTATCAAATGACATCTCAACATCTCATGATACCTTTCAGGAATCTACTCATCTACCTGATATTCCAGACTACAACACCCTCCTAGTTGGAGATATTATCGATGTCTTGATGGATCAAAATAATTCAAAAAAGTCATTAAAATGGGAAAATGTTTATCTTCTAAAGAACAACAAGATCACTCTTCTCTCTTGTGAGAATTTCCTAATTTTTTTGCTTGGTCATATGTGGACATGCCTGATATTGACGCACAATATTGTGTTATATCCTAATGCCCAAACTGTGAAACAAAAGATCAGAAAGATGAATCCCAAGGTTACATTAATGGTCAAAGATGAGATAGAGAAGCTCTTATAGGCTTTCTTTATCCACCCAATCAACTATTCACCTTGGATTTCAAATATCATTGCTATTGCTAAACCCAACAACTGTATTCAAATATGCATTGACTTTTGCGATCTCAACAATGCATCCTCAAAGGATGATTTTTCTCTTCCAAACATCGATATGATAGTTGATTCTACTGCTGGCCATGCCTTACTTTCTTTTATGGATGGATTCTTTGGTTACAACCAAATCATCATAAATCCCTAAGATCAATACAAAATTGCTTTCATAGCACCTTGGGGTATTTTTTGTTATGTGGTCATGCCATTTGGTTTTAAGAACGCTGGTGTAACTTACCAATGGTCCACAACCCTTATCTTTCACAACTTCATTCACAATATATTGGAGGACTATGTGACATTTTGGTCAAATCAATTTTGTGCCAGGATCACGTCAAAATCCTCTAAAATATTTTCAAATGTATTCATCTCTACAACATGCACCTAAATCCCCACAAATGTGTATTGAGTGTTGATAGTGGCAAATTGTTGGGGTTTATTGTATCACATCATGGTATTAAGGTTAATACAAAGAAGATTGAGGCTACTGTGAATATGCCACCTCCAAGAAATATTTCTCATCTTTGCAGCTTACAGGGAAAGCTTCAGGCTATTTGCTAGTTCATTTCACAACTGGTGGATCAAACTCTCCCTTTCACTCATATGCTAAAAAATAATGTTCGTTTCGAATGGAATGAGGATTATCAAAAAGCCTTCAAGAATCTTAAAGGTTATTTGGCTAATCCTCCCGTCTTAATGCCAATCGTCTTTCTACGTCCTTTTTTGCTCTATACTTCTGCATCTCCTCATGCTCTAGCTACTTTGCTGGATCAACATGATAACAAGGCAAGGAACATGTTGTATATTATATCAGCCAAACTTTGCTTGAAAATGAGACTTGATATTCTACAATAGAGAAGCAATGTCGCTCTCTTGTATTTGTGACATATAAGCTAAGACATTATCTTCTTCATGCTGAAACACATGTTATCATCACATTCTATCCTTTAAAGCATATGTTCTAAAAAAATGATCTCTCATGACGTTTAGCTAAATAGGTTATGTTGTTGATAAAATTTAACCTTAAGTTTGTCTTCCAAAAGGCAATAAAAGGTCAAGCGTTAGTTGACCACTTAGCTAATGTTCCTCCTTTCTCTATTCCACATCAAGAATCTTTCCTTGATGATAATATCCTTTCTTTAGATATCGATCAACTGTGGGATTTATTCTTCGATGGATCTAGGTGTTGGACCACCTCCAATTCTGGTGTCATACTAGTACCTCCATCTGGCAAGTTGATTCCCATTTCCTTCCGTCTAAATTTTCTTTGTACAAACATCACTGAGTACGAAGCCCTTATTGTTGGCTTGCGTGCCACATCGTCACTTAATATTCGTACTCTTTACATATTTGGTGGTTCACGGTATATCATAAAGCAAGTTACTAGATCTTATCAAGCAAGCCATGATAAGTTATCTTAGTATCGTGACTAAGCTTTATCACTGTTGAATCAATTCACTTCTTTCACTATCGATACAATCCCAAGAAAGGACAATCGACATGCAAATGCAATGGAAAGCACTGTCTCCCTTGTATCCCTTGAAGATTCTCTTATTGATTATCAATTCATAATTCACACTATTTCTTCACTAGCTATATCTGACAACTCTCTTCAAATGTTTCTTCTTGTTACAACATAGATTCAAAAGAATGGTACTCCCATATATTCAATTATTTGTGTGATAGTACCTTTTCAAATGTGTCATCCAAAAATGCTAGAGCTCGTATTTATAAACTCACCATGCAATATATCATTCTTTCTTTCTCTACCATCAAGGTTACAATGACCTCCTTCTCTGTTGTTTAAATAAAGTAGAAATTCCCATCACCCTTGAAGAGGCCCATTCAAGCGCTTGTGGGGGGGATTTTGGTGGAAGATTATTTCAAAAGTCATTTTGCATGGGTTATTATTGGTAAAGCATGGAACACGATTCCTATGCTTTCGTTAAAAAGTGCCCTCAATGCCAACAACATAACAATTTGATCTGAGCTCCTGCCTAGAACTTCATGCCCAAGTAGTCCATTAGACATTTTCTGTGTGTGGTTTAGATCTTATTGGAAAAAAAATCTCCTTCTTCTTCCCAAGGACACACCTTTATCATCATAGCCACATATTACTTTAAAAAATGGGTCAAAGTTGTTCCAATTTGATCCATGACTTCTAAATTAGTCTGTCACTTCATTCTCGATAATATCATTTCTCAATTTGGGCTCCCTTCCGCTTTGGTTTATGATAATGGTTCCTCATTTAAGAACAAAGACATGAAGTGGTTCTTAGAGAAATTTTACATTCAAAATTACTTCTCTATGCTATATTATCTACAATCAAATGGCAAAGAAGAAGATTCCAACAAAACTATCAAACAAATTCTTTGGAAAATTGTCAAAAAACATGGTAAAGATTGCATATCCAACTCTCCTATGCATTATGGGTTTATCGCATGAGCATTCATGCGACTATAGGTACTACCCTGTACAATCTCGTGTATGGTATCGATGCAATTATGCCTTTGGATTTGGAAATTCCTTCATTTCAGATTTTCATCCATGCCTCATTGATGATAACGCTTACATAAAACAAAGACTTCAACAACTTGAAATGCTTGATGAACAATGCATTCACACTCTCAAACATCTCCAAGCCTATCAAAAGAATCTTATATGCAAATACAATGAGTATGTCATCCATCACTCATTTGAAGTTGGTGACTTGGTCCTCTATGAAAACCAGCGCAACGTTAATCGTCCTCCAAGTGCAAAAGGAAAACTCAGTCCAAACTGGTTCGGACCCTACATCATCATTGAAGTATATGGATCAGAAGCATATAGACTTTCTACAATAGATGGTAAACCTCTCAAAGAGCCTATTAATGCTATACACTTACATAGATTCTATGCTTAGTTTAATTTAATATCATGTCTCTCCTTTCAATTAATTATATTCCTTTCTATTTAGTATGCCGGTTCTCTTTTTATTAAAGCACATTGCATTGGATAGTTTAGTATTTATTACTTTACTCTTCTTTACTTTACAAATGTAGTTTTCTGGAATTGCTCCTTACCATATTGTTCTAGTTAATTGTAGATGCAATTAATTAGTCTTTTTCATTGTTTAATTAGATATTGTATAGCATTTAATTGAACAATTTTATTTTCATAGCATCTCAATTAGAATCTCTAATGTCCTTAATGCTATCAAGCAAACTATTTTACCATGTTTTATTAGATCATTGTCGTATTTGGTTAAACAATATTATTATATTGTTTAGTTAAATCACAATTGCATTTAATTAAACACTTCCATGTTTCAACAAATCATTGCCACCTTTAATTAAACAATTTAAACAAGTTGTTTATATGGATCACAATTGCTTTTAACTAAACATTTCTATCTCATCACAAAAGTTTAATTAGATCATTGTCATATTTATTAAACAATCTTATTAGGCTGTTTAGTTAAATCACAATAGTATTTAATTAAACACACATATGTCAAATCACATGATTTAATTAGATCTTAGTAGTATTTAATTAAATAATTTAACCACGTTGTTTAATTAAATCACAATAGCATTAAATTAAACCATCCACAACACATAATGCAAATACATAACACAATGATATGGATCAAAATCACAAAATCTCATATATACATTACAGTGTCGATACATGGTATACAAAACCACCACCATGACAAAATGTGGCACATCAAAAAACACATGCAAAATCTCAATCACTCTGGGGTCACGACTATTGAATCCCTTTGGCCATGGTGGTGGTTGTGTCACAGATGGCTCTCACTATGAGGCCATAGACCATGAGTGAGTCCTAGACCCACTCCATGTATGTAGGCCCCTAACAATGCTTCTTAGCTCCGTTGCCTCTACTGTGAGATCCAACTCATGTTGTTGTAGTCGAGCCACCTCAGCTCACTACTTGTCCACCTATCTAATTAGTGCCTACACATGGGGGTGATCAATAGTAGGTGCTCCCTGTAAGTCTATTGTAGCAAGATCTAACCGCCTCTGTAGAGCATCACATCACTACTCTACGTTGTCTGCTCTCAATGTGGCCTGGTCCCTTAGCCATGACCTTCCCCATCTGCACCAGACCCTCCACATAAGTAGCTCGAAGATGTACAATGGACTTGAAGATATCCACGTGTCACCCAATAATATGCAGTGGCCTATAGCTGGCTTGCACTAACTGCCCAAGATGGACACTAGGTACCATCTCTACAAAAACTCAACCTATAAAATCAAGCCACACCTGTGTGCCAAACTGTAAAATCAAAGAAGGATCATGTTAGATCTCTCATCATGTATCATATATCAAATCAAAATCATAAACACATCTAGTGTTCTACTCAGATCACAAACATAAATAAAATCTTACCAAGATCTTTGTCCTACCAATTGGGATCTATAGGAGCAACATGTTACGTTGGCATGGTGCTAGGTGCACTGACCACCGTAGTAACTATTGTTGTTGCTGCTACTAAAGGAGGCACTAAAGCAATTGTACCACTCGATTCCCCTCTCTTCCATCGACCTAGCATGCCACTATTGGCTAGAGACACTATGTGGCTTCATAAGTATTGTCATTAATGGCAACAAAGTCTATCCCACACATTAGCAGTACATAGTATGCCTATACCAGAAGTCAGATTGAAGATTATTTTGGTCCGGTGAACAAGAATAAAGTATATAACAAGGTTCGACAATTAGGTTCGGATCTCTCAGATGGTGTAACTCAGTAAGTTGCAGACTTGGACAAGTCAAGAGGGGTATCATGACTGCTGTATTCCAAAGATTTAGCCTTCGGTGATAAAGCAAGAAAATGATATGAGCATCTGAGTGTTGGGTTCCAATCAGGCAGAGTAGACAAAGGAAGAACTAACCGACAAAGTATCAGACTTCAATTCGGGTGTAAAAGGTCATGATCAAGCAATTTGTGATATTATACATTGTTAGTCGATATGATTTATGACTTCTATGCCTATGTTTTTGATGCGCATCACTAATCAAGCATGGATTTAGCCGACAGATTAATAACTTGCAAATATCTTAGGTGTTCTTGTTGCCGACTAAGAAGTTGTTGGAAATCCTTGATGCGGATATATATACCTGATGGATTTAAGCCTGTAAGTGTGTGATAGTGATGATATGTATGGTTAAGTACAAAGAAAAGTAGAGACAAGTGCGAAGGCAGTAATTCAAGCCTGAAATGTGACAAAAAAGTTATATTGAGCAGCGGAAGAATGAAATGTGCCAGATCAGTATATTGTACCTAACTGGAACTAAAATCCTGCATGCATAGATGCTGTTCATCAGTTCAGACACCTTGGTATCATCTGTAAGCATTTGTAGACTATAAGTCTCCTGTATACAGTGGGCCTCTTGTGAGCAGTGTACTCGGGCAGTGAGCCCTAATTGGCAAGTGCCAAATTTGTACTCTTTATTCTTTTAACAAAGAATACAATCTTGGGTTAGTCACCCCGTGGTTTTTTCCCTTAATAGGGTTTCCACATAAAAATCCTTGTGTCATGTGTTAATTTCTTTTTCAACTCTTATGATTGTCTTGTTTTAGCATAACATTAAATGATAAGTTAAGAAAAAAAGAAAGAAAATAGAAAAGTTATAAGATAACTAATTCACCCCCCCTCTCAGTTATCTGCATTGTTTCCAACAATTGGTATTAGAGCAAGGTTCCTCTGAACAAAGCCTAACAGCTTGAGGAAGATCTGGGAATCTTAATGGATGTATATGGCATGAAGGAACAACTTCAGTCTGCCCTAGATGATCTTGAACAATCCCACTCTGAAGTCAATAATTTGAGAGAAAGACTCAAACAAGCTGATGATTTCATAAATGAGCTAAAAGAAAAACTTAGTATCTCTGTGAAAAAGAGAAAGGAACTACTTCAAAAATTAGCCAATCAGAGTGAAGTCAATGATACTAATGAAAATCTGAATGAGAAAAATAAGCTATGTGAGAAGCTGTCAAAAGAAGTCATTATGGTAAGGCATGAAATGGAATCAGGGGTTATGAGATTCACCCAAGAAATTGAAGAAAAAAGAAAGATTGAAGATAATCTAAAACAATCCCCAAGGAGAAAATAGAGGACTGCCACAAAATGGACAGAATAATCAGGCATCTTGAATATGATCTTGAAGAAGCTAGAGACAATGAAGAACAACTTGAGAATCAGATAGACACTCTTAAACAAGATCTTCAAACTACAAATGAATACAAAGAAAAATTCAAGATAAGCTCAGCCCAACTTGAAGTTCTTCTTGAAAGCTAAAAGAGGGTAGATGATAAGCGTGGCTTGGGATATGAGAAAGGTGAAAGCTCTAGATCTGGTTAGAAGAACTTTGGATCAGGAAATCAAAGAAATAAGCCTAGAAGAGCTCCGATAAGGCAAACAAATGCTCAAAGATATCCATCCTTCAATGGATACTGCTTCAATTGCAACAAGTTTGGTCACAAAGCAATCCAGTGCAAAAACAAAATGAATCAATTCAATCCATCCTTCTCCGGTCAATGTTTTAGGTGCAAAAGGTATGGTCACAAATCTCATGAATGCAGAAATATGCAAATGAATAATTATTTCAATGGTAAATGTTTTGTATGCAATAGAATTGGACATATGGCTAATGAGTGCAGATCAAGAGGATATCATTCAAATAAGCAAAGAAATGTTGTGTGTTACAATTGCAATAGATCCGGTCATATTACCAAATTCTGCAGAAGCATAAATCAGGATAGAAAAGGTCCGGTGGAACATGATCAGAAACAAAATAAAGGCAAAGGTAAAGTAAATGCGGATGAAGTTCAAAAAGAAATGAGAAAGATTTGGATAAAAAGGAGTACAATGAATAATGGGGATGGATCCACACCGAAATCTGGTGCTGATATTCCTTCTGGAAACTAAAAGACTAGCTCTAGTTCAGGGGGAGCTACAGAGAAGATTCCTTTCCCCTAGCCAGTCAATGAGTGCCTGAATTCGGCACTTTGAGTCAAAATAAGAGGTTGGGGTTTAAAAGGTTTGAGGAGACTCACTTGAAGATCATCCAGTCTAAATTTGACAAATCTGCATGCAGATTTGAGCTAGTTATGAGGAGATCCTCTATCGACAGCTATCCAGTAAAGTAGAATTTCATAGATAGATTTGGTATGATCTAAAATTGAAATATTTCAATCTGCGAACTCATGGCATGTTTGAAAAATGTGAAAATATGTTGTCAATCCTCATAAACAAATGATTTGAAGATCCGCAAGACAATCCAAGAAAACCTCATTTGAGAAGCAGGGTAACTGGATGACTTAAAAACTTGTGCATTTATTACAAAAGGAAATTAGGGTTTATGCAAGAATAAAAGGGTTCTTTCACTCATTATTTACACACTTGCACTCATGAAGAAGAAAAGAAGAGCTCTGCAAAGAAGATCCTATAATTCACTCAAGTTCAACTAAAGATCAAATTCAACCAAAGAATCGTTCTGGTTTCTACTTCAAACCCTAAAGCGTGAAAATGTATTTTTCTTCTAAAAACTCTCTCCGGATCTCTTACAAAATGGCTATTCCAATGGTTGTCAATATTTCTGATAGATCGAGACCTAAATTCAAGAAACACCCTTACAAATCTCTAGAAGTTGATCCCTTCGGTGCATTTTCTCGCATTCCGCACGGAGTCTTGCATGTAGAAGATGTTAGGGTTTATATCCATGCAAACATTGAAGAATTTGGAGACTCAAAATTGATGGATATTTATCACAAACAGCTAATAGATGAGAATTTTGAACTCAAACCTGAATTCAAGGCCCTCTGGGACAAACTCTTTGGACATTGCATACATTTTCCATGTTTTGCAGAAGACGATTGGGTCCGGTATGTTCTAAGTAGGATGCATGATAATTTTATGTGGCTAATGAGGCAATTCAAGATAACTAAAGATGCCATCAGGGCAGTGACCAGACTACATTCATTAGGTGGGTTACCCGCACTCAAATATGTGAAGAACCAAACGGTAACTGAAGCCACAGGATCAAAATTTGACAAAAGAGCAATGACTATAGATGACATCACAGATCCAGATGTCAAATTTGCTTTAATGATAATCAAATACAAAATCTACCATTTGAGTAGGGAGAATTTTGTGTCTGGTAAACAATCTATGCTGCATATTAGATGTTGAGGGAAGATGCAGATTATGATCTGTGTGATCTTCTTCTAAATTAGCTATTGGAGAACTTGCAGAAGATCAAAAAGGATAAGAAAAATTCCTTTAAATATGGTAGTCTAATATTGTGTTTGTTCTTCTATTATATGAATGAGCTACCTGGATCAAATGGTTGGGTCTGGCAAAATGATAAACCTGTTGCAATTCAGATCAAAGATTACATGTATGGACTTGGTGATACTCAAGCCCAAAACACAGCCCTCTGGGGTTACTTTAAGAATTTCTAAAGCATAATGCAAGCCAGAGAAAGAATACCACAAATAATAGTTGACAAATACAAAGATACAGTCTGCTTCATGGTTGACACTGATCAATGCCTAATGGAGGCAGTTGAGCCAGGAACTGTATGGATAATGCCTATGGGATATGAGGTCGATGAAAAAATCTTGGAGCTACATATTCAACACCTGCTAAGCCATCCTAAGGACACTGAAGCAGAAAGGTTTGGCACCTTTGAAGAGCTAATTATAAAAATACATGTTGAGTTAAGATAGCCGGAGATGAAGAGGAAGGTAAGAAAGGAATTTGAAGAAATTGCCAAAAGATTTGGCATATCAGAGGAGGCTGTAGATGCTAACAGAGAGAAAATAGAGAGGGCAAAGAAAGAAAGATAAGAAGCAAAGAAAGAAAGTGCTCCTGTACAAACCTCCTCTCGGACTAGATCCTCCAAAAGCTCTGCTCCTGTCGCTTCCAAAAGCTCAAAGTCTACCAAACCAAAAGTCAAGATATCCAGAAAAGGAGAAAAGAGGATGAAGACCAAAGCCACAAGGACATATACAAGCCATAAAGATGATGAAGAAACATAATCTGATGAGGAAATCAAGAAAATGAAGAAGAAGAAACATCCGGGAAGTTCTCCGCTAGTAGAAATCAGGAAGAGAAGGTGGAGGAATTTGTTGAAAAGCCCACTCTTTCCATTGATAACATCATCAAGGTAGTTACTGTGGATGGGAACCTACAGCCGGTGATTGAGTTCTATGATGCATACAGTGATGCTGACAAGAGAATTCTGGAAGAGGCTACTGTCAGGTACTTTAACATTTACAATAAAGCTTTCATTGAAATTATATCATTGATTCCTAAGAGCCTAGAAAAGGTACTTGAGCTGAGAAAAGAGAATGCAATGGCAAAATACTTAGAGATTTGAGAGTAGATAGCAATTCAGCTTTATCCTTCCATCACTCCAAAACAAATGGACATGATTTTCAAGGAGTGTAAAGATGATTTCTGGAGCAAATCCAGAATGAACAAACTCATGCCCGGTGAGACTGAACAAATAGCCAATGAAACAAAAGAAATCCTTTGGAATGCCTTGAAGAGATTCAATCTTCCCATTATAGAGGAAACAGATGAAGAGCCCTCTAACATGGATGTTGAAGGATTAAAGAAAAATGATGAAGAGTCATCTCAGGCATTAGATTCCTTTGTTCTGGAAGAGGAAGGATAGAAAGAAGAAACATTTTATGACAAGGATGTCGAAGGATTAAAGAAAAATAATGAAGAGCCATCTGAGGCACTAGACTCCTTTGCTTCAGATTAGGAAGGACAGGAAGAAGAAACAAAGATCACTAAGCAAGTCAGTCTGGATGTCCCCAAAAGGAAGTAGAGTCTACAAGAGACACTGCAGAGACAATACAAAATTTCTTGGACAAAGAAATAATGGAGCTGGATGAACCTGAGCTAATTCAAGGGCCACTAAACTTTGACTCTCTATCTCTGGTCCAGATAATGAAGGTAGCATCTTTTGCTCAGGCTAAAGCAAAAGAGAAACTTCTAAAGTCTCATATGGAGGATTGTGAGCTGTTGGAGATTGCATCTGGGATGTTGGAAAAGATTATGCCAACCTATCAAAAGGATCCTTCTGCCTCTCCATCCGGTAATCTGAAAAACTTAGTCAATTCTGTTAACACTCATTTTGAATCCTTAGAGAAATCGACAGAAACTAAGGTCCGAAAGGAGTTCTTGGGAAAAAGGTTCAGTGAAGTACAAGGGCTAATTACTAATGATAGAAGAACCTTAGGCATTGGCTTAAAGAGCCTTGAAAATGCTCTTAAAGATGGTGGGGACGTATACAAATTCTATTTATCTTGGCCCAAAGTGATAGAGGACATTGAGAAGAAAGTGAAAGAACAAGAAGGAAAACTGTCAAGTTTATCTCAGAATTTTGATCCCCTTACTACCTCTTTGGTGAATCATGAATGTCAAGCTATTGTTATAATAAATGAAATTAAAGAACTGGTTAAGGAGAAAAAGAACATAATGGATAGAATGGGTGAGGTCAGAGGGATAATCATCTCTAAGTTAGAGACAATGCATGATGCCTTGATAGAGGCACAAAATACAATCCGGACTAGTGATCCAACAAACTTAAAGAGGGCAGAAGCATATGCATTTTTGTTAAGTGGACACATCTCCATTTTGGACAAAATGAAAAGGAGTTGTGCCACATAAATCATCCAGTTGAAGACAACCTTTGTGGATATACTTAAGTATATGTAAGTATTACATATGATTTATATATACTTATGCGGCCATGTATAGAATAATTTTTGCAAAATTTTGGTATGCGGATTCTGCCCTTTGCCATTGATGTCAAAGGGGGAGTGAAGACTAGTGAAAAATGTGGAGTCTAGCTAAGGGAGCTCTAGTAAAATAGTGCAAAAGACAGAGCATCAGCTAAGGGGGAGTTACTGCGACACTTAACCATTTTTCACTAAGTGTTGCCATCAATGCCAAAGGGGGAGATTATTGGCAAGAGACACTGTGTGGCTTCATAAGTATTGTCATTGATGGCAACAAAGTCTATCCCACACATCTGCGGTACATAGTATGCCTATACCGAAAGTCAGATTGAAGATTATTTTGGTCCGGTGAACAAGAACAGAGTATTTAACAAGGTCTGACAATCAGGTCCAGATCTCTCAGACGGTGTAACTCAATAAGTTGCAGACTTGGACAAGCCAAGAGGGGTATCATGACTACTATATTCCAAAGATTTAGCCTCCGGTGATAAAGCAAGAAAAAGATATGAGCATCTGAGTGTTGCGTTTCAATCAGGCAGAGCAGACAGAGGAAGAACTGACCGACAGAGTATCAGACTTCAATCCAGATGTGTAAAAGGTCCTGATCAAGCAATCTGTGATATTATACATTGTTAGCCGACATGATTTATGACTTCTATGCCTATGTTTTTGATGCACATCACTAATCAAGCATGGATTCAACTGACAAATTAATAACTTGCAAATATCTTAGGTGTTCTTGTTGCCGACTAAGAAGTTGTTGGAAATCCTTGATGCGGATATATACTCGATGGATTCAAGCCTGTAAGTGTGTGATAGTGATGATATGTATGGTTAAGTACAAAGAAAAGCAGAGACAAGTGTGAAGGCAGTAATTCAAGCCCAAAATGTGATAGAAAAGTTATATTGAGCAGAGGAAGAATGAAATGTGCCAGATCAGTATACCGTGCCTAACTAGAATTGAAATCTTGCATGCATAGATGTTGTTCATTAGTTCAGACACCTTGGTATCATCTGTAAGCATGTGTAGACTATAAGTCTCCTGTATACAGTGGGCCTCTTGTGAGCAGTGTGCTTGAGTAGTGAGCCCTAATTGGCAAGTGCCAAATTTGTACTCTTTATTCTTTTAATAGAGAATACAATCTTGGGTTAGTCACCCCGTGGTTTTTTCCCTTAATAGGGTTTCCATGTAAAAATCCTTATGTCATGTGTTAATTTCTTTTTCAGCTCTTATGATTGTCTTGTTTTGGCATAACATTAAATGATAAGTTAAGAAAAAGAAAGAAAATAGAAAAGTTATAAGATAACTAATTCACCCCCCCTCTCAGTTATCTGCATTGTTTCCAACAGCCACTGGCTGATGGAAGTGGTCATGACACTTGAGGTCAGGCCCTAGGCTTCTCCTCTATAATGGCACTACCCTCATCCCTGCATCTATGCCTCCTCACTGATACTAGTGCCGAATCCTCCTCCTCCTCCTCCTCCTGATCATCATCTCCCTCCTCCTCATCAGAAGACTCCTCATTGCTAGCAGCCTCCTCCTCCTCACCCTAATTTTCCAATGCTCTTAGGTCTCCAAGTGGGTGGTCTTTTGGATAGATGGGGGCAAGCTGAGATGCAGCCCATCATGCTGTGTATGTTGGGGTTGCCCCCACGTCATCCACTATAGACATGGGTGCTACATTCTAGAGCTTATCATCTGAATTGCTCAAAGCAACATTTGCCATAGTCAGTCGAGGCCTATCACTTGGCCTCACTGCGCTACAATGCAAGAACATGTATGTGGGCACAGCTGCAGGTACCCTTGCACTTGCCCAAACTACCTCATGACCCAATCATAGTAGAATGTCACTATGATGTGATCGAGGCAATTGATAAAAAGTTGATCCCTCTACGTCCACGCTAGTTTCCGTGTTTGTCCCATCCATGGCCTCATATCTCTATAGGGCCTTCCTATGACATTTGTTCTCTATAATATGTCAAAGGTCTGCAACTAGTGCAATAGATCTCCAAACTTCCATGGCCTCCTCAAGATGTAGGCATGTGCTCGAAGAACTAACTAGATAATCATTGTTAGTACCTCGCAGGCCGCATGCATCTAATATGCTTGAAAGCCCACACCTAAAGAAGCATGCAAGTCATCAAGCTATGTGCTTCATAATGCACATAGCACCCCAGATCATGATATAAGTGGGTGAGCATGCTCCATCCCCATGTGAAGACCATCCTCTGCTCCTCTATTGCTCTGATAGTGTGGACGAGGCCACCATGAAGGTGAGTGCCTCACCCATCTTGTGTAACACACAAGGCAATGGTAGTGATCAAGATGTGATGCACAAGGGGTGTGACCACCATGCCCTGCTCTAACCATCCAATATGGATGTGCCCTATGCCATTTGTCGGCACGATCTGACCCAGGTAGTAAGTCTCTCCCTCTTGAACATATGATGCTGACCACTACTTGACGATCGTAACAGTGCGACCTCGCACTGGCAACCTAAGGATTTGGTACACATCCTCTAAAATCACTATCATCTTTCTTGTTGGCAGGCAAAAGGTAGAGGTGTCAACATCCCATCTCTCCACAAGCATCATCAACATGCGATCATGGAAGAGCATCATAGGCATCGTATAAACCCAATAGATCCCAACATCTCATAGGAGACCAAACTCTTCTAGTGTAAGTGCTCTAGCGTAACCTCGCAACAATGTGTACATGTTCTCGCCAACATACTCCCGCATCATCAGGGATACTATAGTCACATCAATAAAAATATCATCAATACCATATCATCAAATATCAAATTCAAATTTCAAATATTCAAAAATTTTGTTAACGCCTTAGGATGCTCGTGCGTCTTTCAAACCCCGGTGCCTATTTTAGACGTTGGCGCATCTTGAAGACCCTAGCGCATCCTAAGGATGCTAGTGCACTCCTTGGATACCAATGCATCATAAGGATGCTAGCACTCTGACAAGATGTTCGGCATGCAAAATGAGGCATTAAATAAATGTTAAATCCAAATTTTGACTCACCTCACGGAGCGTCATGCCTTGCTCTACATGCTCCCTCAACGCGTCTAGCCTGGGTGCTCAATAAGCTCATATGTGCAACATGTTTGCTCTCCAAGGTGCTCTAAATCCTCAAAAATAGTAAAATTTAAATTTACAAATGAATAGTAAAAATGAAAACTTTTCTTACTATTTATAGTAAATTTTCAAAATTTTCACTTTTTTTGAGATATTCTTCACAAAAACTCTCATACCTTGGGCCTACAAACTCTGATTTTTTTGTCATTTGTTGTGTTGGAATCCTAGTTATGCCTTCTATTTTATCATATGCTTTTCAATTCAGTGTTATTTTATAAAATGACCCTACTGAAGGCATTTTCACCATTTTTTTAGAAAATTGAAGCAACAAAGCAAATGGAAACAAGATAATTATTAGGACATGAAAAGATGGTTGATGAGGATATAAATTGGTAGCCGGATGAAATGGAAACAAGCTGATAAAACTAAAGTTCATTAGATGGGAAGAATGATGAGAGGAGAGGTGGAAAATAGTAAAATAGGGAAAAATTGGTGGGATCTAAAGGGAAATTGGAAAGGAAAAGGAAAACTAGGAAAGCTAGGAAAAGGATTTAACTAGCTAGGAGCTAGTAGATAATATATAGTTCAGAGAGAGAGAGAGAGACAGAGACAAAGAGTTTCTTGGGGTTAGCGATCAGGGTTTAGGGCCATTATTTAGTGTTTATGAGTTTAGCATTGCTCAAGTTTAGGGTTTAGAGTTTACTAGGGTTTAGGGTTTATGGTTTAGGGGCATTATTTATGGTACTTTAGGGTTTATGGTTTAGGGGTTAAGGTTTAGAGGTTTAGGGTTTAGTGTTTAGAGAGAGAGGACCAATAGGGAGATATAGAGAGTGAGGGACATGGCTAGAGACATAGGGAGAGATATTGAGAGGTAGAGGAATGATAGAGATAGGGCTAGATAGGGAGATAGAGGTTTAGGGTTGCTTGGGTTTAGTACTATTTAGGGTTTAGGGGTTTGCAATTTAGGATTTAGGGGTTTAGGGTTTATGGCGGGTCAGGGCCAGGTTAGGGCTTATAAGGAGCATTATTTAGGGTTTATGGTTTAGGAGTTAGGGTTTAGGGTCATTAGGGGCATTATTAGGGGTTTATAGATCTTCAAGGATCTAGATAGTGTGGCTATACACATTGCTACACATGTTGATGGCTAGTTAGACACATGGAACATCAACAACCACATGTTATGCTTCCATACACGTGTGCCACCTAACGACATTTGTACTGCAAAACATGATCATATAATTGGCACTGTATGCATCTGACACATGGTCATGATGTCCATGTATGCCACAATATGCCACAATGATCTACTAGTTGGCATGACCATACAAGTTTGAGTACATTTGTTCTCATCCCATCCATATAAGAAATTAACCATACAATATGTTGGATATTTGTCAACATCTACATGTAGAATAACTAATGGTATTCTTGAACAAATGCCTACTTTGTACATTTTGTAGAGTAAAAGTGAGGTATATATAACAAATTTTCATCTTACCTCTGTGTATATTTCCTTTGTTTATTTTGAATAGAAGTGACATATATGTTAGAACCCTTCTATATTTGAATGTGTTTTGGTTTACATATCTATTTTCCTTTATGTATTCTATGATCTTATTAATTACATTAATAGATAATATAGGATTGTCCCTCACTAGTTCACCTTGGGAATTAGATGAAATAACATATGAAGTTGACTGTGAATTAACAACATGGTGAGCATTTTGTTGATTTTCTTGCTTATTTTCACCCTTTTGAAAACTAAATTTTCCTATTGAAAATTTGAAGGATGAGATCGATATTTAAGTGCATTAGACTTAAGAATTTGATAGTGTATCAAAATCATCATTAGGAATTTGATAGTGTATCTTTATTGACAAAGTTTGAAATACAATAACATAATCATGATTGCACTCATTAATTTGATCCTTGTTTGATGCTCTCCTATTCCTAATTCAATCTATCTTAATAATGAAGGAAAATAAATACATGGGCAACCCATAGAGAAATTTGTCATCAATTTTGTTCCTCAAAATTGTTTCATGATATGGTGAAGGAAAAAATTACCAAAGATAAATTGTGATCATTATTCATCGACCCAAAAACTAATGCACTGTTAGAAATGTAGACACCTAAATCTTACCATGGCCTAACATCACACCAGATATATCCCACATCTACCACTTTGATCATTCCTCCTAATATTAGTTTAATAAGTCACGCTATTTAATTAATAAATCTAATCGTTCTTCTGACATTAATTAAATATTAACCCTTCCTCTAAAGTCTCATCCTTAATTAAATAAACCCACATTTATTTAATTAAATCAATCACCCCCAACATTCCCCCACAACTAAATAAATACATACATATCATGGCCATTGTGAAACAACCTTGACTATTTTTAACTATATGAGTGTTTTTGTTTATTATCGCTGTCCCGTAGGTTAATTGATTATCTTTTGCGGTTATGTGGGAACAAGAGGAATGAAATATGGCACATACTGCATTCTTGTAGAGCATAAAAGAATAGTTTGCAGCTTGGCGGTAGGAAGCGGTTGATATGAAGAAGCTACCGCTACCCCATGGACGGTTCATCTGACGCTTGCAGCTTGGCGGTGTTCATCTCATACTTGGCGGTGTTAGTCTCTTCTTGTGGTCCCGCAGAGGTTTGAAAAGTAACTGGAGGCATTGCGGTAATAACACTTATCGTGTCCCCGCAAGGGTTTCAACCGAGGCCCGCGGTAGAGTGGCAAGAGGAGAATGTAATGGGTTTTTTCCCCCGCCGTCCCGCGATGGTCATTCATAACATTTGCGGTTGGGCGGTAAACATAAGGACATCATGTAATAATTTCTCGCGGTCCCGCAAGGGTCAATCTAAGCATTTGCAGTCTGGCGGTAAAGGATGAAATAGAAGTGTAGTGGCTGTAAGCCACCGCTATCCCGCAACAGTCATTCATAACATTTGCAGGTGGGCGGTAAACATATGGACATCAGGTAATAATCTCCCGTGGTCCCGTAGGGGTCAATCTAAGCATTTGCGGTCTGGCGGTAAAGGATGAAATAGAAGTGTAGTGGCTGTAAGCCACCACTATCCCACGGCAGTCATTCATAACATTTGCGAGTGGGTTGTAAACAGATAGACATCACGTAATTATCTCCCATGGTCCCGCATGGGTCAATCTAAGCATTTGCAGTTTGGCGGTAAAGGATGAAATAGAAGTGTAGTGGTTGTAAGCCCCCACTATCCCGTAGCTGGTATGGGAGAGCCTTGCGATAACGCGGTAAAATAAATAAATGGCAAACACATTCAATGCAGGGTCATAGTTATCAAGAATTGCTGTCAAATCTTGAGAAAGGAATTGAATGCTGAGATTTCATGATCTCGTGGCACGAACTAGAGTAATGGTGATATGATGAACTCCTTGGCTGAATAAGATTCGAAGATTTCTTGGCATTTTCTCATTTCAGAGAATTCGCAACTTGGAGAACACGCAACTCAACTTAGTGTGTTTTCTGCAAACTGCAATTAACCAGGTAATTTCATTCCTGCACTCTCTAATTAGAAGTTGGTGTATATTTCACTCTATTTTTCAGTTGTTGGTACTGGGGGTTCTTGTAATTACATCTTTTGTTAATATAAAATTTCTCTTTTAAAAAAAGGCTGGGGCTAAGCTTTTGTGTTATACAGTAGGGGGCTATAGTCTGTTCTATCTTTGCTACTTGCAAAGTTCCCCAATTTGACTATGATGCTGACTGAAGATACAAATCATGTTCTTATCCATTCTTGAATGGGTTTATTTTTAATTTTAAATAATATTCTTTTATTCCTATGTCTACCTACATTAATTGGCCATGTCAAGTTCATTTGCTCTTTCACTCTATTTTTTAGTTGTTGGTACAGTAAGTTGAATTTTGAAAAATCCTAGCCTGTTCAAGTCATTAAACATGGCACCCAAGATGTTTGAGTCTGCTAGTAAAGGTGATGAGCCTATAGTTCCCAAGAAAAGACCACTTCAACAATCTGTGCTAGAAGTATTGCCTCAGTCCATAGACAAGGGTCCAAAGAAGATGCTCATAGATGCAGCAGAAGGGTGTCGGGATGCTACAATCCCTATCTCTGGGTGGGATTTATTTTGGTATTTTTATGCGAAAAGGGATGGCGAGGGACTAGTGGGAAATCCATGGAAATTGGATTTGGCAAAGTTGGTGGTGCTCGCTTTATTTGTGGATGTGGAATTGATTAGGGCACTAGGACAATTTTACCATCCTGCCACTAAAACAGTCAGAATGCCAAATGGATTGCCATTGGTGACAGTAGACAGGAATGCAATTGTTGACTATTTTATGTTGAACAAGCAAGCTCTCACTCAAGTGGATTTGCAGAGATTTGAATGAGATTACACAAGCCTAAGGAAAACACTTAGGAAAGATGAATTGCCAATATATATGAGAAGGGGGGCCAACAACAGAAAAATTAAGATTCCATCAAATGCTATTGAGCCTTTCCCTGTGGAAGAATTTGCTGTATATTTCAAGAGAGCCTATTTTGCACTATGCCAGGTCTTGGGAATTGATGCACAAGGAAGAATGCCAACTAGCCTAATGATGATGGCTATGAAAATACAACATCCATAGGTGAATGCTGAATACGACTTTGCATCTCATATTGAGAAAAAACTGCATGAAGGATTCTTCTGTGTGAAGGAGAACAAGCAACCCTTAGATTTCAAATTCTATTCTTTATTGTGTCACTTGGTTCTGTATCAGAACACAGGGAGATGGTCAAGAAAAATGGATTTGAGTATGGTTGATGAGAAAGGACAAAGATTGCCGACTTAGTTTTGGTGTTATAAGTGGGATTCCTGTTGCCAGAATAGTAACTACATTGTATTTCATGATTTGTTTGTCGTCAAGATATTGAATTCTCTTGGTATCTGGTTTCCTAGGTTGACTAAGGAAGTTAGGGTAATGCTGAGGCCGCTTGCACACAAACCAGAGCAGGGCCACAACCGTAATTTTGTTGATTGGTTTTTTATGTCAGATCATACTATAATTAGAGTGTATGGTTGCCCCCAACCACCTCACATATTGCCAAAATTTGTATTAGACAGAATTGTATTAATGGAGTTTATGTGGCAAATGATGTGGATGGAAAAGGAGGTAATGAAAAGACAAAAGAAAGGTACATTTGTACCCAATGCTACAATTTTTGGTGATTGGTCTATTGGCTTTGACACTCTTGAAAATTTGCAAGCCTTTTTAAAGGCAAAATATCCTTTGAAATTGGGTATTGAGAGGAATTGTGACCCTGAGGGTCATATAAATCTTATGAGATAATTAATTCTGACTAAAATGGCCGTATCCCATTAGGTCCTGTTTGATGAGGATGTCATAAGAAATCTTGTCACTTTTGATGAGGTATACAGTAGGAAGAGAAAATGGGATATCTTGAAAAATATTGAAGATGAAAAGAAAAAGTAGAATCCCCTATTTCTTGGATTCTTTATTGAAGAAAAAGACCCTCTAAAGAGAATTGATGCAATCATTGATATTTTTGAAAGTATTTATGGTAAATCTGAGAAGCAACCTCCTAAGGCTACTAAACTTCCAATGAAAAGGTTTGCAGGGATTGAGATTCATGAGTCTGCTACTGATGTTATGTCAGTGCAAGATCCATAGGTCCCAGAATCACCACCAGCAAAGAAGCAGAGGACAAAAGTGGCATCTCCCCTTGTCTCCTATGAAATGACTGAAGAGGTGGGGGATATTGATGAGGTGGCTAACATCTTGAGGCACATGGGAGATGAGCAAGAGGTTGATCAACCCACTGATGCACATAATCCCGAGGCTAGGAAGGGTGAGCAAACCCAAGATGAACTAGAGTTGGAGGAGGATGAAAGGATTATAGCATCCATGAGGTTCATAGAAGATGACGACTTCATCAAAACTCCATAGTTTAAGGATTTTTGGCTGAAAATGAAAATGAAAAAATATAATGAAAAAGTTGCAATAAATAAAATGGGTGCTAATGAAACACAACATGATCAAATCATTACAAAAAATTTCAAAGAATTGAAAGTAGTTAAAATTGATGTGAGTCTAGAGGAGGCAAGACAAATGGTGTTGAAAAGTAATATGCTCATCATCCCTGGCCTTGAATTGAAAAAGGTATTTTTGCTTGACCAAGTTAGAAGTCAGGATGATCCACAACTTGTTTCAGAATTTGATTATGACGATGGCATAAGTAGATGTGGTTTTAATCTAAAGACAGAGACCCTTGCAATCTGGAGCACTCAGAAGAATACAAGCAAACCAATATGGATTGATATTGTTCAAGAAATGAGGGGTACAACTATGGTAAAGACTTTACAAGATACATCAACAACAGAAGCAGCTGCTCTCAATGTTCATACTGCTATGTTTACTCATGCTATTGTGAAGAGGTTAGAACAAAGGCTAACAGATTATGAGAAAACTCAGAAAGTAATGAATGATGAAGTAACAAATTGTATTTTGAAAATGTGAAATTAAAGAAACAATTGCAAGTTGTGAATTCTTCTCAAGGTCAAGCCATTGTACCCTATTAGCCCCCTGTGCCACAAACAACCAGTGATGTCACAATGTCTACTGAAGAATTTAATATAGGAAGATTGAAATTTGAAAAGGAAATTGAAAGTTTGAATAAACAAAATGAAATGACAAAGAATGAGGCAAAGATGAAAGTTTTTCAAATTTTTGAGAAAATTTTGGAGCATAGAGTAAAATTGGTTGTGGATAAGCTTGGGAGTGTGCATGATTGCTACTCTTCTTTATCTTAGGCCATTGAGCAATTGAAGATAAACTTTTTTGTTTTGGATTTGTTGTTTAAAAAATGGAAACCCTATCATCACAATTTGGTTACGATGTGCTTAGTAGTGCAAAGGAATCTTGATGCCCCTACAGCGTTGAAGCCCACTGAGAAAATAGTCAAAATGATCATTGATGAAGTATGTGAATGGGGAAAGCCAAAAGATGCAAGCAAAGGTTGAATCTTTTACTACGTTCAAGCATAAATTTATTCCTTTCATACTGATAGAAGAAGAGAAAATCAAAAGTCTTGACACATGGAAGATGGAATTCGGCCAAACAGTATTCTAAGTTATGGATTTTTTGAATAAGGATGGAGATGTCAGCATTCTCAATTTCAACATGATATTAGACTGAGTAATTGCGTTGGATGCTGGGTATGCAAAATTTGTGATGGATGTCAGAGCTTTGATTGATAAAAGATGGAAAGATCACTAGGAGAACTTGCTTCAGATTCAGGCTTACCAATGGCCTGGTGATTTTACAATATATAAATGGGAGGAGAAATATCTTAGAGATGAATCATCAGCAGCACAGGTTGAGGTGCAAAAGAGCAATGAGCCATATGATGGCGTTAAATAGCACCACCACATCTTGAACGCTCTCTTTTTGTCTCTTTATGTTTTCTTCATGTTTTCAAAATGTATTCAAATATATTTGAAATTCTAAATTGGACTTATAAAAGACAAATATTGTAATATCAAGCGTTAGGAATACAAAGAGTCATTTTGAATGTGAAAGGTATGAAGCTTGTTGCTTCCTTTATAAAAGGGAACCAAGACCTTATGGCTAGGAATCTATCTGGGATTTTGATTTTTTGAAAGAGACATTGCACTGCTTGTACTTGAAGCAAATCAATATAAAAGTTGCTATTCTCTGGTGGTCAACTTTTGGTTATCATTTGTTTGTTGAATTGGATTACTAATAATTTATCTGGTTGTCTCCAATTTACTTTTTCTTTGTTATTCAAATCAAAAGAGACCCCTGCATTCACACTACAAAAGAGGATAGGTGATATTTATCAAACTAAAATTATAAAGTAATAAGTTATATCTCAAAAGATGTTTATATTATTTAAAAATGAAGGAAGGATATTCTACTGTAGAACATTTTGACACCTTTAATATGATTTTGAGTCAAATAGGTTCAATAAATGTTAAACTTGATGAGGAAGACAAATGTATCTTCTCACTTTTTTCTTTACCCAAAAATTAGGAGAACATAATGCTTGTTATAAATGGTAGTGTTGTAAAGGTGACTATGGAATCCTTTATTGTTACAATGCTCAATGGAGATATGGGGAGAAAGTTCAATGATGAAGGTTCTAAGGATGCCTTGCATGTTCCGCAAAGGCCCAAGGACAAAAGTGGATCTAAAGGGGAATGGTATAAATATCAATCCAAGTCAAGAGGAAAATCTAGAATCCCTAGGAAGATAAGAGTAAAGTTTTGGAAATATGGAAAAAGAGGACAAGTGAAGAAAGAATGCAAAAAATTAGTTAATCGCTGTCACAATCTCATGATCATTATTCTAGTAGAAAATCCTAGTTTTCAATCTTTTTTCATAATGCATTAGTTAATCACACACTTCACATTGACATCATGCTAAAAATATCAAATAAGTTTTGTATTTCTTCTCAACTGTTTCATTTCTCTATCTTAATTACTTAATATCTCAATATTTTATTCTACTCTCAACTCCTTGTACTTTAAAGTTTAATTAAATGTAGGATTGAACTTAAATCTTCTATTATAGGGTATGATTTATTTCCCTACATTTTTTTGAACTCGCAATTTCCATGCCTATGTTTAGGATAAAAAAAGATTGATTTTTTATTTTGAGATTTTTGTGGTTTGCATTTGTTGGAAACAACCCAATGCCTTTAATTTTTCATTCCTAAGAAACATCTATGATCCTTATGTCCCCTTCAACAAAGTATTAGGTCAAACCCTCACCTTGCAAACATGACTACCTCTTTCTCCTACTTTCTATGACGATCACATGTTGCATTCTAATGATGAAGAAGAATATTATGATCATGATGTCTTTATTAAAAGTGTTGAAAATGAATAGAAACATGAGATCGTTGATAAATTGAAATATTTGTGCAATCAATTAGCTAATATAGATGAAAATATGTTCACTTCATATTTCATTAATGGTCTTACTCAAGTACTTATCACAAGATAACATGGCATAGATACAATTAAGGACATATATGAAAAATAATTAAAGATAAACAAAATCCTCATGTGGTAGGCACCGGTATTTCTCTTTTGAAAATCATTCCCTTGTATATATTTTCAAAATCCATATTTGTTTTTCTATTTTAGGAGTAGGGTTTAAAGATTTATAGAAAACATTAATCCAAATCATATGCCAGATTGGGTTAAGTGAAGTGGATGATTTAATTGACAAAATTACATAATCTCCTTAATCTGTTCTGAAGTTACCAGCAAACTTGAAAGTAAATTGTCATTGGTGAAACAAGGTAGCACCCACTATTTAAGGAACTTGATGAGCTTATCCTTTGACCTATATCACTTAATACTTCCATCACATAAGGATTATCCATTAACAAGTTATGAATAACATCAATCAATCCATTTAATTAACATTATTGCCAACAATTCATACCAAAGATTGAACAATTTAAGGATATTGCAATAGGTAATTTGTCAACAATTGAACAATCCATTTAATTAACATTATTGCCAACAATTTAATCATCCTTTTTTAAACATGGATTGCAAATAATTCTAAAAACTTAGAAGTATTGGTCATTAACATTATTGTCTACTACAATGTCATCCAGTGTATCATTGTCAATGTTCATATGTTCTTTCAAGTATTTAATATTATCATCATCCTCATCTTGACCTCCATCATCTTCATCATCATTGAAATCTAACTATAGACCATCTATATTGTTACCTGATGTATTTGGATCATCATTTTGTATACCATCCATATTGTTGTCTTCCATAACATCATCCAACTCTGGATTGTTGTCTTCTTGTGCTTGAACATAACCATCTTCAACATCATCATGGATGTCAATTTCTTCAATGTTCTCTAATCCCTCTCTCTCATTTTGTTGGCCATCATTGTTTGGCTCAGTATCCACTAATGCATTGTCAAATACATGCCTTAATCTTGGATCATAATGTATGACAAATATCCATTTTGGGTCCAAAATATCTTCATAGAAAAATACCTGCACATGAACGACATACATATATATTAGACGTATGGTATAACAATTTTATTGATTAATAAACACATGTATATATTCGCAATAAACTATGACTTAATAGATTAATGATCACTACCGCTTCTTGTTTGAGTTAAAGAAATACCTACTCACAATGAATTGGTAGAACATAAGGCTCCTTATCCTTCGGTAGGAAACATGAGGAATCTATAGAAAACAATCCACTATGGGTATCATGTCTTTGTGTCCTCTCAAATGCTTCATACCATCTACACTTAAAAATACAACATTTAAAAGAGCGGTAATCCAACTCAATAATTTCTTGTATTTTCTCAACATATTGTAGATTCCCTTCAATTATATTCTTATCTTTTGAGCTTGATCGACTGGATTGCTTGAAGTCAACCATGATGCCACAATCAAAGGATCTTCTCTTTACATCTACACTTTCTACACGATAATGTCGACCATATGCCCACATTGCTGGATATTTCCTCACTTGTGAAAGACCATTTATTTTAGTGAAAACAAATATAATGATGAATATTAAAATAGTTAATAGTGTCAAAGCTGTAAGGAAATAACATTTTGTAAAATTCCAACTATACCTTTCTTTCACATCCTTTAGACATGTTGATTTCATCTTCTGTTATGTTTGAATCTATACCTGCATCTTCTATTTGATTTTGAATTTGTTCAGTAACCCATTCTAGTGTGCAATCTTTGCCCCATTCCCCAAGCAGATTAGTGGGAAGTGGAGTATTCCTTGGGTTTGATATCTTAAATTGTCTCCTTGCTTCTAAAACTTCTCTCTTTTTATCATACAGATCAATCCATTTGTTCATAAAGTCCATGTGGTACATAATGAACTTATTGAGTATAGCACTTTCGTCTACACCTATTACATGTCAACATGTTTATTTCAAACTCCAAATGTCATGCTATTAATTTAACAAATAAATTACAGAGTAAATTAATGATTGCAAGAAAAAAAACCACACTGATCATGAATTTACTTACTAATTTCTACTTGAACACCATTAGATTGTGGTTTTTCTCCATCAATAATATTTGATGCTCGTTCTTCATCCTAGAAGTGTGGTCCATATTCAAAATCCTTACCAAGGAATTCACATAGGAAGAAAAATGCTTCATTCAATACATACCCTTCAGCCATGCAACCCTCTGGATGTGCCTTTTGTCGGACATATCTTTTTAGAGTTTTCATAGACCTCTCAAAGAAAAACATCCACCTTGTTGATACGACACCCGCCAATTCAATGTCATTGACTAGGTGTATAAGTAAATGGACTTGTAGGTCCATGAAACTTGTAGGGAGCTCCTTCTCAAATACACATAATTTCTGCAATTTCCTTCTTCCATTTTGGCACTTCACATTCGTGGATCTCCTTGGAGGTCACCTACCTAATATAAGAATAGTAAATTAGTATGAACCTTTAGTCAAAAATTAAAATGCAATATAATATATCTATGTCTCTCACACATTAACCACATACCTTGTAAATGCTGACAATTGACTTATGGCATTCCTTAAGTCAACTGTAAGACAGGAATCCCCCCTAATTGCCAATGACATGATATGCTATGAAACACATTTATGAAAAGGTCATTAGTAATTTTTTCTCACACAACATAACGATATCAAAATATATTTAGTACTTAATCAATGTTACTAGTATATACTAAATGATGATATACAATACCTTCATAAAATTATGAAAATCATGTGTTTTAAATCCTGTGATATGTCCATCAACTGTAAAAGCTTTAGCCAATGATGACCCATAGCCAGTAGGTGTCCTTATTGAACGGATGACATTTTTTAGTTGGTCTAGCTCTTTTTGTTTTCAAAATCCATGGAGCTTCTGCATATGTTTCATTTTCCCTGTTTGGCCACAAATGTTTTCTATCAATTTTGGTACGTGAAGAGCAATATCTCTCCTCGAAGACAAGATGTCCTCTTTGCCTGATATATGTCTAAATATAGAATTTGGGACATTTTTGAAGACGTGCATAGGATCTAATAGGTGAGATATTAATAGATCCTTCCAGTAAGGGAGATCATAAAATATGGATTTCCTTTTCATTCCTTCTGGCATATTAACTACAACTTATTCTAGTTCTTCAATTAAATCATCTCAATCAAAAAAATCCTCCCAACCTTTCAATTCAGCATCTTCATACTTCTTAAGCCAATCACCTGGACCGATAATCATGGGAGGGCCTCTATTTTCAACTTTTCCATCAAATTGAGTCTTCAGGCGATTTCTAAACTTATGATCTAGTGGTAGAAAAACCCTGTTGTTTGCGTAAATAAATTTACGTAGATATTTAGAATACTGCCCTTGAAATTGTTCTGCACATCTTGGACATGCAAATATCCCCTTTATTTGAAGCCCTGCAATTCAATAAGTAATGTTAATAACATCAAAAAAATAGTATAAAACTAAGTATGAAAGTTGGGATGAAAATAAATTATGAGTGTAAATACGTAAATATTTTATCTTACCAAAACAAACACCAAGTCCTGGGAAATCATGAATAGTCCAACATAGCACACTGTACAACATGAAGGACCTATTTGATGGGGGATGTGATATGTCATACATTCTTATGCCTTTCCATAGCAGTTGCATCTCATCAATAAAAAGCGCAAGATAAACATCCATGTTTTTAACTTGATGTTTTCCTGGAACAATGAGAGTCAGTATAAGGTGCTCCTTTCTAACACTCATCCATGGGGGAATATTGTATACTATCAATCCGACTGGCCAAACACTATAATTTGAGCTCAGGAAAGAGAATGGGCACACTCCATCAATTGCAAGACCAAATCTGATACTACAGGTTTCATCTTTGAATTTTCTTGGCCATTTTTCCTCTATGTGTTTCATTGCTTTGGAGTCGGCCAAAATTCGCATGAATCCATCTTTACTCCTATTCTTTGCATGCCAGTTCATCAATTGTGCAAGTGACTTGCAACGAAACATTCGTTGAAGTCTAGGTATAATTAGCATGTGACATAAAACCTTCTTTGGAACTATAGGACCTTGTACATCTATATGATATCTCTTCTCTTTGCATACAGGGAATTCTACCTTGTTTTGATATTCATCTCTGTATAAAATGTAATCATTTTCACATGAATGAATTTGCTTATATTCAATCCCCAACTCAACCAACAACAGACGCACCTCTCTGCAAGTTGATGGCAACACATTATCTTCAGGGAATATTTTAGTTTTTAGTGCCCTGTAAGATTGCTAGAGATTAAATCAATTAAATGTTTGACTTATGATGAACATGTTTGATATGTCAATCTATACTAGGACTGTTTATATACAATATATGGTTTTAAAGTCCCCTTAAAGAAATATAAACGAAGTTGATGAATGTTTACAAATTATGTACACCAATTGATAATTGTAAAGTAAGAAATAGATTTCAACTCACTTTAGTAGGGTAGTGAATCTTTTGTCTGACCAACCAAATAGTGACTTGTGATGAGACCATAAAGTGTCTCATCTTTATTCAAATAAAAGCATATATTTTCTCTTCATTAAATCAGTTTTGAAGTGGACTTGAGTATGGGTTTGAAGATTTTTAGCTAAATAGCAAATAAACTTGTCTAAATGGAACAATCAATGCCATGCATGAGTTTATCTTGATATTACATGTTCACCTCTAGATCAACAGTTATTTTATCAATAAAATGAAGAGAAAATATATTTTATGTCAAGTTGCAGAGTTTCAGAGTTGTAGAGCGCCGGAGATGCAGAAGTCAAAAATGCAGTTTTAGTAAAACTACAATATCTCACTCATTTCTTAACGAAAACCAGAATTTCAAAGTGATCCAGAAAGATTAAAGAGAGAGGAACAAATACATGAAGGCATTTTGGAAAGATTCATTAAAATAATAAATGGTTAATGATATAAGTTGACTGTTACAAAGCGCCGGAGATGCATAATAGAAAAAGTCAAGAAAACTAGTTTCAGTAAAACTACAATATCTCTCTTATTTATTAATGAAATTCAAAAATTTAAAATGATCTGGAAAGATAAAAGTTAGGGGAACAAAACCCAGAAATCATTTGAGGAGATCTAGTAAAACAAAAGAGCAATTTATGACAAAATTTGACTATTCCACAAGCTCCAGAGATGTTCCAGAAATAATTTATGAAGTTGCTGCAGATTCTTCCAATCTACCAACACACACTCCAAGATTTTTTGAAGGATAGATTGAATATAATTACTCCTAAATTAATGGATCTAATTATGAGTAATTAGTCCATGCAAAGAATACACACTTAGTGTCATTGCATGTCTTTCTAAAAGACTACATGTTTTGCCTTGTAATCAACAATTGTATAATCAGTTAACTAAATGAATAAGTTTAGTTAATTAGATAAATAAGTTTAGTTAGCTGCATGAATAAGTTCTCTACTCTAGAGAGACTCTTAATTAGAATTTAATAACCATAGTTATATATAGAGAACTATGGCGTAGAAGGAAGGAGGGAAGTTGTAAAAGAATAGAATTGAAAAAGAACTCTGTTATTTTTCAGCAGCATGTACTTTGGATCTTGAAGGTTTTGAATAAAAGAAGTTGTCCTACAAATTTGTTGATTGCTGGAATTGATTAGTCTCTCTAGAGGAAGGAGCGAGGGCCCACTCCAACCGAAGGGCAGAGACTACATTTCTTAGTTTGTTTAGTTGCTTTGCTGTTATGCAATTCCTTTATTTAGAATTCTTTTAGCTATTCCAAATTTTTTATTCCAGAATTAGATCAGCTATTCAAGTTATTGCTTTCCTTAAATTAGGTTGTCATTTTCAGCAGATTTTAAACCCAGTTTTTTTCATGCAATTGTTGTCAATTCCCTTTTGTAGAAAGGACTCCCATGCAAGTTATTCCTTCTCCTTTTTGCATATAGCCATGGACACCGCCTTGGATTGATATTTATTAAAATTAAATGACGAGGACTACAATGACCCTTGTCAACTTGATTTCTAATAATATTAATGTGCATGCCAGTTTTGAGGTTCTACTTGCACTCAATTTGAACATGGGTGTCTTCGCTGCTTACTTGATGGAGTCTTTCAGACGTTGGTGGTAATTACCCCTGCTATCATCGTTACTGTCAACCATATGATCATTATTGTCATCATTATTTTCATCCCCAAAGAAATATGTACGCATTTCATTCAATCCTTCTTCATACACTGCATTTTCACTATCATGATCATCATCATTAAGGCTAGGTAGCATGTCATCAGTGTATGTGGATCTCATCAGCTCTTCAAATTTCTTAGTTGATAGTATTCTCTTCAATAATGCTCTTTTCACCCTAGTATTGTTTAGAGGATGGTTTGGATCATCCCGTCCAAATCTTAATAACCCAATTGGATCTTGGGTATTAGTATGTGTTTCATCAACATCTTCTACCTATCAACAAACACAAGCATTATTTGATGTTTGGCAACAATTGGATAAATCATAAATGTATCAATTTCAAAGAAATATAATCAAATATGGCTTTAAAAATAAAAATATTGGTTGTATGAACATATATACATCAATTGAATAATGGAACATTATTTTATAGACTACCTTTTTTATACAATAATTTAAATAAAACACAATTTGGACAACATAGTTTATAAAACATCAGTCCACACTCATTTATTATTCTTTGGTTTTCTGCCCTTAAGAATATCCTTAGGGAGACCTTGTTCTTCCCTCTTCTTTCGTGCAGGAATGCATTTTAAGAAGGGGTAATCAATCAATAACTCATCCCCAATGTTAAGATCCATAATAGCCTCAACCATTATTAATCTATCAACCCGTCTTTCCATATCTCCATCTTTATCATTTATAACCTCAACAAATTGACAATTCGGTCTTACTGAAAAGGAAAAGGAACCCAGTATGCACCTTCCAGTATCCTATAATTATCTTAAACATATATTTAATAAGTCAATACAAGCACATACTACTATGCTCTTTAAGCGGAAACAAACATAGTTGATTTCCCATCACATTAACCCTTAGAGGAAAGATAATGTAGCTTATAGATCTAAGTAAATTTCGACAACATAACAACATGTAAATTAACACTTTAAGAATATGAAGACGAAGAATAGAAGAAAGATAGACAGAAGAGAAGAGACACCACTATACATGGGGAAAACCCTTTCAGGTAAAAAACCCCACACTCTAAAGCATCGAACCAATGTATTAATCTGCAACAACAAACATGTTACAATACACTTGCAGGCTCAAAGCCTTAACATGGAGATTTACATCTTGCTCCTCTGGAGGAAAAACTGACAGCATAACCCTGTGTAAAACACTCCTCAATGCCTCCATCTCAAGCCCTCAATATATAGACTCATGGGGGCCTAAAATACAATCATAAGTCATTACCATGGGCCCAAACAAGGTCCAAAAATACCATGGTAAAAATCCATACGACCCACATTTCCATGACATAAAATTCCAATGCCTAGGCTAAGTTTGGGCTTCCAAACTATTATTAGAATATTCCTTACACATGTAAGATGCTGTCATATGTTGTCATAGTCAACCCACCAACTTAGGCACCCAAAATATAGCATTTACCTCCTTTAGAAAGATGCCTATGACATACATCATAAATTGTCATAATGTTGGTCAAGATTCCCAGTTCACAATTAGTAATTCCCTATATTCATGCTCTTACACGTCATAAGAATCTATCATAAGAATCTACTATAAATAAACCTTCTGATTGCACCTTACAACACACCACAAGATGCTGACATCTGGTAAAGATGCCACCTTGGAAATCCCATGCCCCATTTTGGTGGAGCACAATTATTAAATAAAATACATTATAACAATTTCCAAATAATTACGGGAAAATGAGTAATTATAAATAAATAAATTTAGGAACTTGCAAAGGTTGAGACACCTTAATTCCCAACATTCTCCCACTTGTTGAACACCTTGCAAGAGAAAAATAGAAACACAACCAATCTGTGAACCACCGAGGTTACCATACTATCTGAACTGAACTCCACTATGCACACAAACTTTACAAGAGCACCTGCAACATCTTCCAAGTGATCACCAACATGGCAAAAGATTAGAAAGCCAAAAACATGATGAAACACTAAATGTCACATAGACACACCAATGTATCCAACTTCATACCTATTACCAGAACACAACTCTAAAGTCCAAACTTCCTCCAAAACAAGATTGAGCATGAATGCTCCAGAATAGTTAGAATAACAACCAGAGCTAGTTGTTTACATCTAACTAAAAAACCCACAATTGATAGAACTTCTACATATGACATATCTAGCCCATACTGCAACTCTCATCCCTGTATAATCCATTGTCCTGCTCAAAGTTACCATCTTCCATGATAACAAACACACCAAAACCATTGATGTGTAAAAAAATTGAAGACCCTTGATATTGCAGTCCAATGAAAACAGTCTACCAAAGACATACATACATCCTAGGAATCAAACTGCATGAGCAATGCCAACAAAAGCAACACAAAGTCTACCAATCAGCACTTACATAAAAGTGTGGCTTATAATCAAATCATGTAATACAAAGAACAATCACAATGATCTGCAAACTGCAACCAATTACTACAAAATAGAGCATACTTCCACAAACAGTTTTCTGCTACTCTCTCACCTTTGATCTCCTCCACTTCTCCCAAGTCTTCCACATCTCAAATGATATACATTAAAAGAACACATAATGTTGCTGAAAAAACTACAACAACAGTAGATGACCACAAACCCAATGATCATACTAGATGAATAAGAACCTCTAGGAAGAAATATGAGACCATAAAGAGAAATTGCAAACCATATCATGTCTTTATGCCAACACCACCAAGTGCTAAGTTGTGCCAAGTAAGATCTCCTTCACAAAACCCCAACTAAAAAGCCTTACCAACACCCAAATGTTCAATCTCAAAAGATCAAACAAAACATATTAATCTCATATAACAAAAATGGAAGTAAGCTTCTCTAAACAAAGAAGATCAAACTCAAAGGAAAAATCCATTCCAAAAATAGGAATATAGCCCACTAACATCTCCAAAACTTCTCATAAATCATACCATATACCTAAGGAGATAACCATGCCAAGTACACCTCAAATGAACCCTCCAGAACTAGAAACTATAGCTCAAGATCCATATCCATGGAAATCAAAGCATAAAATAAAATGAATCTGAAATAACATGGGCAATGCCTATCAGATCATTTTCTGCCAAGTGAACTGAGAGTGGGGAATAAGAATGATCCACTAGATACACCGAGTCTCATAGAGTCTCTCCAAGAACAATCTCCTCTCAATTTCAAACTTGAACTCATGTCTATAACAAGTGAAGGCTCCTCGGTCTTTCTGTTGAAATTTCACCATTCCAACACATGATCCCCACAACAAGAGATCTCTAGCCTCACCTCAAGTCTCTCTAGTATCCACGAGCATACATCAACCAGTACATGCCAACTTCAAATGCATCCTGCAAAATCATGAAGCTTCAAGCAAATGATTAATACTCAAAACCAAAGAGAACTTCACTAGACAACTGTCAAAGTTCCCACTACATGTTTGCAAAATCTAGGAACACACATGACATCATGATCTAGCATCTCCACCTATGAGATCACTACCTGCTCCAATGAACATATCTTGTGAAAAGGGCACCATCATGCCAAAACTCCAATCTAGAAACAAGAATCCATCATGGCATAATACAATCTCCAATCACATGAAGATAACTATCCTCTAACAATGGAACTCAAGATGTCAAAATAATTTCATAGCATATAAGGATCATAATCCAAAAGCCTTACCATGACACCTACAACCACTGTAGAAGATCATCCATCACCAAGTGATAGATCCACATCACTGCTGAAGCTCCCACTGAAATTGTGATACCGAGCTTATCAAGGTATTATGATAACCATCCTCTCAATGAAGATCATCCATGGCTCTAATACAATCTAATAATTAACCTATGCAATACCGGCAACACAAAAGAATAAATTAGAACCAAGATCTCCAAGTCAAGAAGATAAAACCATCACTGTCAAAAGCTCACACTAAATTGTGTAACCAAGCTATCCATGACATCATGATAAACATGCTATAAGTCCCAATAATTGACTATCTAGGCACTCTAATCATCCGTCCTCTTATCCCAATGCAACATATCAATGCACAAATGACCATAGACGAGGCCAACTAACCAAGTCTGCATAAACATTGAATCAATCTCGTGGATAAAGACAGTCCACATTTGAGTCATCCCACTGCAGCTAATCCACAAACTACATAACTCAAAGATCCAAAACAAATGTAACATGCAAACTCATCATTACATTAGTAACCTGCAAACTGAGATATCAAAGAAGACAACCTGTAGATTTTAAGATTCAAACACCAAATCATCACTAGATTCAATTTGCCAAACAAGTCCACATATGAGTAACCATAGTCAAGGAACACATCAAGCATATACTATAGAAATGATGAGTGACTAATCACATACCAACATCTCCACATTGAGAAAGCTACAAACCTCCTCACACCATGCACAAAGCATACATACAAACCTGCAACTATCTTACATCCAAAAAACACCCCCAAGGAATCATACTATGAAAAATAGTTTATTCGCAGATCTACAAAACCACAAGTTTTGATTAACCATGTAAAACCTGCAAAACCACCATGTCACTGACATACATGCAAATCCATATCCACTTATCATCTGGAAGACCCACAAGTCTGAAAACCACCAATATAGTTAAACCAGAATAACATAATAACATAGATAAGCATAACCATAGATTTTGAACAGGAAATCTATAAAACCCTTAGATCAAATCAATATGAATATGAGACATGCAAGTACAACCAACCAAAATGAAGTAGAGGTCTAGGATCTTTAGGCCCACTTGTAGGCCAACTCCATAACCACCATGTACAAGCATACGAAGGAGCTAGGTTGTTCCAGAAGCTTTCAGACCATTCAATATCAACTCCACAGCCTACATGCATTCGAGGTTAACAAAACAATGCCTTCCAATGCCAGGGATTAAAACCAAACACCCAACATAAGCACACCAAACCATAGTCATGACAACCCAAGTTTCTCCATGTGATCAGGGAGCCCAGAACAAACACCCAACATGAATACTTTGCTGCAAACGACCATAGAATGAAAGAACATAACCACCATGCATGAGGGTTATTTCATACTATCAAACAGGAGCTCCAGATCAATATCATATTAAATGTAACCACATGATCAACTCCATTATACTCCATCTTTTTCATCCTTCAAATGTCTGTTGTACCTTGAAAACATGATCAACTGCAAGACTTCCACTCAAACAAGGATTAATAATTAGCCAATTCCTTCCTACATATTCCCTCAAGCTTTCAAAGCTAAGAAATCACAATAGAAGAAATACCCAGAACTTTAAACACCATGAATCCATCACATGCAAGCAACATGCAAATCCATGCAAGTACATGCAACTCTCATGCAAGCACATGCAAACACATACAAGCACATGCAAGTACATGCAAATCACATGCAAGCACGTACAAGCACATGCAAGCCATGGAACAACCTTATGCTCTGATACCAATTGAAAGGGAAGGGAACCCAGTATGCACCTTCCAGTATCCTATAATTATCTTAAACATATATTTAATGAGTCGATACAAGCACATACTACTATGCCCTTAAAGAGGAAACATACATAGTTGATTTCCCATCACATTAACCCTTAGAGGAAAGATAATGTAGCTTACAGATCTAAGTAAATTTCGGTAGCATAACGACATGTAAATTAACACTTTAAGAATAAGAAAGAAGAAGAATAGAAGAAAGATAGACAGAAGAGAAGAGACACCAATATACATGGGGAAAACCCTTTCGGGTAAAAAAACCCCACACTCCAAAGCATCAAACCAATGTATTAATCTACAACAACAAACATGTTACAATACACTTGCAGGCTCAAAGCCTTAACATGGAGATTTACATCTTGCTCCTCTAGAGGAAAAACTGACAGCATAACTCTGCATAAAACACTCCTCAATGCCTCCATCTCAAGCCCTCAATATATAGACTCATGGGGGCCCAAAATACAACCATAAGTAATTACCATGGGCCCAAACAAGGTCCAAAAATACCATGGTAAAAATCCATACGACCCACATTTCCATGACATAAAATTCCAATGCCTAGGCTAAATTTGGGCTTCCAGACTATTATTAGAATATTCCTTACACATGTAAGATGTTGTCATATGTTGTCATAGTCAACGCACCAACTTAGGCACCCAAAATATAGCATTTATCTCCTTTAAAAAGATGCCTATGACATATGTCATAAATTGTCATAATGTTGGTCAAGATTCCCAGTTCACAATTAGTAACTCCCTATATTCATGCTCTTACGCGTCATAAGAATCTGTCATAAAAATCTACTATAAATAAACCTTCTGATGACACCTTACAACACACCACAAGATGTTGAAATATGGCAAAGATGCCACCTTGGAAATCCCATGCCCCATTTTGGTGTAGCACAATTATTAAATAAAATACATTATAACAATTTCCAAATAATTATGGGAAAATGAGTAATTATAAATAAACAAATTTAGGAACTTGCAAAGGTTGAGACACCTTAATTCCTAACACTTACAGTAGGGTCCCTTCCCTTACTACTATTTATAAATCCTGCAATATTTTTGTGTGTGTATGCACATCCATCTATATACATAAGATGACCTCTATTCATTTCTTTTCCACTTTCCAATTGAGATGATGCGTATACATATTCAAATTTAGACCATATGCTGACATGCTAGGCTTATATGCTGCAAGCCTTCTCCATTCACCACTGTAATATGATGGACCATAATATGGCATTAATCTCCTAGTGGTTTTTTCTGAATTGTTTCTATGTTTAGATCCCACATGTACATTTTGGACAATAAAGAGGCCTAGATTCGCTCCATGAATATTGGAGGGTCGTATCATGTAGTTGTATCCCCAAAATTGAAACACCTCGTACACTCTAGGTAGTTGTTGATCACTAGGCCAAGCGCAATATAGTCGACGATCAAATGTCTCTTTGTAAATTGATCTCAAACTCAGGGGCAAGTCATCATCTCCATCACATTCATTCTCATAGGGTATGTAGTCCACCTTCCCCTTGTCTTTAAGCAAATTATGCATCTTTAAATCGGTTCTTGTTCTGTTGCTTGTTTTCATCAATTCCTCATCTTCCAAGCTGGTATATTGGCACATATTTTTGTTAGATGTATCATCTGATAAATGATCATTGCCCTCTAGGCTAGAAGTCGGTGATCCAGGAAACTTTAAACCAAGAACTTTATCCTGCACGTATCCATTAAGAAAAAAATTAGTTATTTAAATAATATAAAACAATGTTTAAACGAAGTATACATGTTATTTATATCAATTTAGGAAATTCCTTACCACAATTCCTATTGGATTTGAATTGATTGTAGGAGGCATACTACCGACTGGAAGCTCATCATATATGTAATGTCTTTGTACAATCGCTTGTTTGAATTGTTTCTTTCCATGACATACAGAACATCCATAAATAATAATTTTCTCAAAGTATTCATCCCATGTACTATAGTCCTGACCAACCTCTTGTTCAGTGCAATCATTTGTTGTGTCTGCAGGATCCATTGTAATATCCTCTTCCACCCACTGTCATCTACGTGATTTAACAGTTTTAGGTCCACATCCACGTACATATATTTTTTATTTTCTAGTTGAATGCTCAGGCTCTGCATTTGCTCCAATCTCCATCTAAAATAATCAACAACATGCATTAATTTATGTCAAGATTGGATAATACATTACTGTGAAAAAAAATGGACGCATCACAAAATGCCATCAGATCATTTTTTCCTAAGGAAATTGGATTTGAGTACCTGATTTCCTGCATCATCCGTTGTGTCCTCATTTGATATGACACGATCTATTGCCATGGCCTCGTCTAGCCCCTATAATACACAACATAGTAAATAATGTTTAGTACACCAATTGTATCATTTCAATGAATATGCTATCCAACACAAAACCTCACTTTAGTCATATATTTGACATATTGATATCATGTTTTGGCCATCCTAATTTTCAAACTTTTCCCTCGATCATAGAATCAGATTTAATCCTCTATGTTGTAGCATTTGTGAATTCATAAACACCTTCCTCCTTTGGTTGAGGTTGCTTTCTCTTCTTACCTCTATTGTATCTACAGATTCCGTTGTCATATCTATTTCCACCCACTTTCCTCTCTGCGATTTAGTAGTTCTACGCCGTCCACGTCCTCTCTCCATGGCCTCCTCTGGACCCTGTAATACACAACAATGACAATAGTCACATAATAAGTATGCACCAAGAGAATATTCTTTAATTTATCTTGTTAATACACCCACTTTTCATTAAGACACACTATGAAAAACAAAATAAGACATTGCAACATTTTGCTCTTCAGAAAAAGTTTACACGTGGAATCTTGACAACTAGAGCTCAAATCTTATGATTACAAGATGACTACAAATTCACATCAAAAAGACATTTATTTCATATTTGACTCTCCTTTTTCTTTTATGGGTCATTTTAAGGTAATCTATAGCTCTCCAAGTGGCCATAAAACCCTCAAAACTATCATAGAACCCTCAAAACAGTCTCAAAGAGTCGTTGGCACCAAAATTTTAAATTCTTGATGGAGGGAAGGATAATTTGGATGTTAATTTTGAAATCACGTCGTTAGATCTTTGTTAGGTTAATCCTAGACATTGGATATTCTTTAATTATAGGGACATTATGTTATATTTCACCATTACCTTTCACTCCAAAATTAATGGTTTCCTTTGAAAAGAAAACCCTCCATTAGCTATCATAATCCTAAATATCTGTTGAAGTGAACTTAAACATTATGTGCAATTGTCATTTCTCATATTAAGCACCTACCTCCCTTCTCAGTGGTCCCACATGTGTGATGTATGCGAATGAGTCATATGGTACCTGTGCTACATGTTTAAAGTTTGAATTTTGCTCATATGTTAGAAAAAGCCCAAAAAGACCTTTGATTTTTGAGTTTTATACTCTATAACATGCATCTCCTTGATCTTTTCATCTAATCTATGATATGTTGTCTTTGCATTTCAATGAGATTCATTCTTGAAAAATGACAATCTAGAGGTTAAAGAGACAAGTTGATACCTTACCTAAGTTGTCATGTTCTTGAAACCTTGTCACTATAAAGAGGAGATATCTAGAGAGTAATGTCACAAGGACATAACCAAGGCATGCACTATCATGAGCCATAGGGACAACTTACTACACCATCCAAAACTCCATTTGAACTAGCTACTATCAATAATTCACATTATTGGGGACTGTCATGAAGAAAACACCATGCAGAGGACTATCATAGTCAAAGTGGAGAGGATTGTTAGTCATTGTATGATTGTCATAATAGCTAGTGGGTTAGTTACCATGCTTCAACCTAAAATAGGTTAATGAGAACATAGAAATAAAAATCACAATACCAGAAGCACACTCCATAAGTTGCCAATATAGTCCCAATATCATGTCATCATGATAGTAAGAGAAGAGTTGTTTGGTTTTTCAAAAGCCATATCACTTGCATAAGGATTGTCACCAACCATCTGTGTAAGGTCATGAAAGAGTGAGTCATTATTGAGCTAATCATAAGAGAAGCATGAAGTCAAAATGCTATCATGGAAACAAGATATTGTTACTTATTATAAGGACAATCCAAATTTGGTGAGGTTACGTTTTTATCAACTTCCAAGCAAAATACATCATTTTGCACTGATTGGCGCTAAATTAGGCATACTTTGCACCATCTTTGGTGCCCCAAATAGATTACATTTTGGCCTGAAAGTCAACGCTAAAGTCAACGTTAACTGCTCCGACTATAGCGCTGACTATTGGATAAAAAAATTTAAAAAATTCCCGCCTGCACATACCCCAAAAAAAAAAACTTTATTGATTTTTGGTCTTCATTTTTTGTTTGGAGATTGAGCATTTGGGTTGGAGTCCTACCTGAATTATATGAGAAATTTGATAATTACAGGAGAAAAATGCAGCGCGAAGAGAGGAGAAAAAAGGGAAAAACAAGCAAGTAGATGAGAAATTTGATTTAGTTTGCGACACCATAGGTAAGGCTACAATTACAATAAAATTTTTTCGTTCCCAAATATATTTTTGTTTCGATTAAATGGAGAGGATTGTGAAGAAAGGGTTGTGAATATTGTTTTGTTTATAGGCGAATTGTTCAAGTCTCATGTGGTTGCAAAGGAGGGTAAAATTGTAGACATTGCATTATTTCCTCTGCATCTGAGAGTAGTGAACGCATTTTTCAAACCCCAATGCCCAGGTTCACTTATCATTATCATCAATAACTTTCTCTGAACACAACTTTCTCGCTTCCTTCCTAAAAAAGTAGCCGAGTGCTTTAAGACAAGTCGATTGTGAGCAAACTAAAATTAGGGCTTTTGAGACGAGGGTGAGCAAACTAAAATAGAGGTTGGTCGAGACAATACAAGGAGATAGGGATTTTGAGACGAGGGTGAGCAAACTAAAATTAGGTTAGAAACTATAGATTCCCTCCCAAGGCACCAATTGATTCATAGGAAAACAACTTCATGATTTGCTTTACAAAGTAAAGGTAAAAAACCTTGAGGAATATAGAAAAACTAGACAAAAACTTTCATACCTGGTAGTGTGTACTTCGTTTACCTCCACAGATTGAATGAAGATAATTTTCCCTAGGTCACCTCAAAATGTCAAGCAATAGAGGGAAGAGAGCAAAGGGAGTAGACTCTGGCCACAATGAGGTAATTCATTGTCAATTTATAGATTTGTAAATGTTTCCATTGTTTCTTTGATTTTTAGTTTTTAGTTTTTTATTTGTAAATTTAAAAGAATAAATTTATTTTATAGGAACATGAGACTGACAAAGATAAAGAGGCATTGGTTTCCATATTGGGGGTAGAGGCAATGAACAAATTGGATGGTGTGGACTTGACAATGCTTGCCAGATACATAGAAAAACGATCTGGTAAAGCCCCTAAAACATTACAACCAAATCAACAATGTCAAAGGGAATCAATTGATTCCCCAACCAGTCATGGGTCGAGCAAAAGATCCAGGAGGAAATCAATAACAATAACCTCTAAGAATGTGGAACAGGGAACATAGGCTTCCAATGTCCCACCCACTCCTAGGACACAGACTTCTTCGACCACCACGCCATGTTTTGCATCTTGCATTGGTACCTACGATACCAAGATAGAATATGATGTGGTTTCAGGGGACGTCCAAATGATGGATGCTGGAAAAAAATTTGTGAATAGGTTGAAGGAATCATGCCTTCAACGGTTCAAAGACCATCTACATTTTCCATTCTCAAAGATACCCATGCACCTGCAAAAAGTAGTTATCCAAGACATGGAGACTAAATTTGGCACAGGTTGGTCTGTAAAGAAGATAAAGCTATGAATGTCTCAAAACTACAAGAGATTTTAGTGCAACCAAACAAAGAAGATAAAAAAACTCCCTCTCGAGAAAAGGCTCAAAAAAAGGCCAATTGATGTAAGTTTGAAAGTATGGAAAGAGCCTGTAAAAGCATATGAGAAGTTCGATGCACAGAGGAAGTCCGGTGAGGAGAGTACACAGGTATTTGAATTTGCTTATAAGATTATATCAAATTTATTAAATGATTTTTAAATTTTATTTGTGCATAGTTAAATTGAATTAGTATATGTTTCAGGACAAGGCCTCCAAGGCTAGGCTTGACAAACTTCGTGCCACGCATCACAGTGGCCAGAAAGGTTTACAGGCCTTGATCTGTACATTTGTAAGTATATTTAATAAGTTAAATGATATATATTTTTAATTTCCTAGGAAAAAGTAAATGATTGCATATTAATTAGTTTAACTAGTCCATGTGCCATGTTTTGATAGGAGGAGAAATATGGTCGGCATCCAAGCCAATTTGAAAAGGAAATGTTACAAAGCAAAAAGTGGACCGATTTTGTAATCTGGATGGAGAACGGAGTATCAATAGTTGACTTTCAATAACTTAGTTGGATATTGTTGTGTTAATATGTCAATTTGAATTTCTTGTGTTGAGTTGTTTATTGATGCGTAGGATGAGTTCTAAAGTGCTTCTCTGTTGGCCCTAGCGCCCTTAAATGTAAGATTTATCTTAGATGACAAATGATTACTCATATATTTGGGGACCCTTCTTGGTGCCATTAGGATCATAATGAGTATACTAGTCTTGTGCTTGCTTACAAAAAGTGGTTGCAATTAACCTAATCTTGTGGTCATTATCCACAACATTTTGTGTGTGCCATGCTATCTCATATGCTTAAGTTTAACGGGCTAATAATGAACAGAAAACCCTTGTTTGCCTACCTCCAACTAATGGACTTGTTGGAACCTAAAATTTCCTACCATTTTTTGCAAAAATTTTGGGTTCCCATGATGAAAAATCTGACTACAGCACTCAAAAATGCACCTGTACAATATACTTTAGTGGCCTACTTTGAACTTTTATAATTCGAAGCCTATTCATTTTTATGTCAAACCAGTTGGTAGGCATACTTATTTGTCATATGTGAGTGTACATGCTTGATTTCAGCTTCCCACGATTAGATTGGACAAGGTTTTGCAGTGCCAAGTTAAAGGGTTATGGTGGTATCTGGTGGTACCCACCTAGGGTTAGGGTTTTAAGTCGAGTCTGCAAGCCTATATTTTTATTCCTTTAAACCCCTTAGGGCCTTAAGTTTTCTTGTCCTTTGGCCTCTTGCACTTTATCTTTTAAAACTGCATTGACTTCCTGTATTAAAGGGCAATTGTCTTGAGGTCTTCTTAGAGGGGTGATATGTGACTAGGGTATGAAGACTAGGACTTTGTATGTAATCTTAAGCCCTCCTTTTGGATTTGTTGGAAGCCTTCTTCACTAATATATAAGGACTGTCAAGACTCCTATGATAGTGCATTAGAGAGGCATTGAAATCACAAAGGAGATAAATGTTATTAGGCCATCACCCAATGGAGAGGGGATTGTCATAAAGAGCATGATAGTGTTACCTTGTCATAATCACAAAGGGGATAGTATTTGTGGTGGTAATTAAAGTCACTAAGTTTACATCCACCTTCCTAGGGTCTGCAGAAATGCCTGAAGTTGAATATGCCTATTTTAAAGATCTTGCCATGAGTATTTTCCATGTTTTTACAAGTGGAGACCTCCCCAATCCTCATCTCAAGTTTCAAATGCACAATGAAATGATGGAGGACAATCATAACTGTCATAATAGTACATTAACTTTTTTGTCTCAAGGTGGCCCTTGAGACTGCCAAGGGGATGGATATAGAGTTGGGATTATGGTTTTTGTTTAAAAGCCTTGTGTCATTGACCTAGTATTTATTTGTGGCAAGGATCCCAATAGTCTAAAGATTACAAATTGTTGTCAAGAAAGGACTGTCATAGTTAAGTGTGGTACAATGATACAGTTTCATCTTGGTTGAGTATTGTATAAATCTCAATCTATTTAGAATGCATGGGGTATTAGGGTGTGGTATCACTATATAGGTAACCATCAAGTGATTTCTTCAACCCAATCTTGGCCTATATAGTACCCAGTGTGAAGAGCAAGATAGTGTTGTCCAAGAACCTTGTAACGGTCACACATGAGGGAGTCTTAGCTATTGTAACCATAGTTGGAATCCCTTGTTGTTACCATAACATACGTGACCTAAAACCATGACTCTACGAGTATGAGTTGTTTGAAAGCCAAATTCCACAACCTTTGCCACCATCCTCCCTGCCTGTGTCAAAATGGGTGCTTTGGAATAGGGTATGGACATCCATCAATACATAAAGGATAGAGGAATTTTGTTAGATGTTGTAGTTGCAACTACCCTGTTAGACATGCATGCAAAATGTGGAAGCATAGACAAGGCACGTGAACTGTTTGACATAATGCCTCAAAGAAATGTGGTCTCATGGACTGCAATGACTGTAGGATATGCACAAAATCGATTTGTTGAAAAGGCTTCAAAATTTTTAAAGCAAATGCAATTAGTTGGTGTAAAGCTAAATTCCACAACCTTTGCCAACATTCTCCCTACCCGTGTCAAAATGGGAGCTTTGGAATAGGGTATGGACATCCATCAATACATAAAGGATAGAGGAATTTTGTCAGATGTTGTAGTTACAACTGTCCTGTTAGACATGTATGCAAAATGTGGAAGCATAGACAAGGCATGTGAACTATTCGACAAAATGCCTCAAAGAAATGTGGTCTCATGGACTGCAATGACTGCAGGATATGCACAAAATGGATTTGTTGAAAAGGCTTCAGAAATTTTAAAGCAAATGCAATTGGCTGGTGTAAATCCAAATTCCACAACCTTTGGCAACATCCTCCTTGCCTGTGTCAAAATGGGAGCTTTGGAATAGGGTATGGACATCCATTAATACATAAAGGATAGATGAATTTTGTCAGATGTTGTAGTTGCAACTGCCATGTTAGACATGTATGCAAATGTGGAAGCATAGACAAGGCACGTGAACTGTTTGACATAATGCCTCAAAGAAATGTAGTCTCATGGACTACAATGACTGCAAGATATGCACAAAATGGATTTGTTGAAAAGGCTTTAGAAATTTTAAAGCAAATGCAATTGGCTAGTGTAAAGCCGAATTCCACAACCTTTGCCAGCATCCTCCCTGCCTATGTGAAAATGGGAGCTTTGGAATAGGGTATGGACATCCATCAATACATAAAGGATAGAGGAATTTTGTCAGATGTTGTAGTTGCAACTGCCCTATTAGATGTGTATGCAAAATGTGGAAGCATAGACAAGGAACGTGAATTGTTTGATAGAATGCCTCAAAGAAATGTGGTCTCATGGACTGCAATGACTGCAGAATATGCACAAAATGGATTTGTTGAAAAGGCTTCAGAAATTTTAAAGCAAATGCAATTGGTTGGTGTAAAGCCAAATTCCACAACATTTGCCAACATCCTCCCTGCCTGTGCCAAATGGGAGCTTTGGAATAGGGTATGGACATCCATCAATACATAAAGGATGGAGGAATTTTGTCAGATGTTGTAGTTGCAACTGCCCTATTAGACATGTATGCAAAATGTGGAAACATAGACAAGGCACGTGAATTGTTTGACATAATGCCTCAAAGAAATGTGGTCTCATGGACTGCAATGACTGCAGGATATGCACAAAATGGATTTGTTGAAAAGGCTTTAGAAATTTAAAAGCAAATGCAATTGGCTGGTGTAAAGCCAAATCCAACAACCTTTGCCAGCATCCTCCCTACCTGTGTCAAAATGGGAGCTTTGGAATAGGGTATGGACATCCATCAATACATAAAGGATAGAGGAATTTTTTTAGATGTTGTAGTTGCAACTGCCCTAGTAGACATGTATGCAAAATGTGGAAGCATAGACAAGGCACATGAACTATTTGACAGAATGCCTCAAAGAAATGTGGTCTCATGGACTGTAATGACTGTAGGATATGCACAAAATGGATTTGTTGAAAAGGCTTAGAAATTTTAAAGCAAATGCAATTAGCTGGTGTAAAGCCAAATTCCACAACCTTTGCCAACATCCTCCCTGCCTGTGTCAAAATGGGAGCTTTGGAATAGGGTATGGACATCCATCAATACATAGAGGATAGATGAATTTTGTCAGATGTTGTAGTTGCAATTGCCATGTTAGACATGTATGCAAAATGTGGAAGCATAGACAAGGCACGTGAACTGTTTGACAGAATGCCTCAAAGAAATGTAGTCTCATGGACTGCAATGACTGCAGGATATGCACAAAATGGATTTGTTGAAAAGGCTTCAGAAATTTTAAAGCAAATGCAATTGGCTAGTGTAAAGCTGAATTCCACAACCTTTGCCAGCATCCTCCCTGCCTATGTGAAAATGGGAGCTTTGGAATAGGGTATGGACATCCATCAATACATAAAGGATAGAGGAATTTTGTCAGATGTTGTAGTTGCAACTGCCCTATTAGACATGTATGCAAAATGTGGAAGCATAGACAAGGCACGTGAACTGTTTGATAGAATGCCTCAAAGAAATGTGGTCTCATGGACTGCAATGATTGCAGGATATGCACAAAATGGATTTGTTGAAAAGGCTTCAGAAATTTTAAAGCAAATGCAATTGGTTGGTGTAAATCCAAATTCCACAACATTTGCCAACATCCTCCCTGCCTGTGTCAAAATGGGAGCTTTGGAATAGGGTATGGACATCCATCAATACATAAAGGATAGAGGAATTTTGTTAGATGTTGTAGTTGCAACTGCCCTATTAGACATGTATGCAAAATGTGGAAACATAGACAAGGCACATGAACTGTTTGACATAATGCCTCAAAGAAATGTGGTCTCATGGACTGCAATGACTGCAGGATATGCACAAAATGGATTTGTTGAAAAGGCTTTAGAAATTTAAAAGCAAATGCAATTAGCTGGTGTAAAGCCAAATCCAACAACCTTTGCCAGCATCCTCCCTACCTATGTCAAAATGGGAGCTTTGGAATAGGGTATAGACATCCATCAATACATAAAGGATAAGGGAATTTTGTTAGATGTTGTAGTTGCAACTGCCCTGTTAGACATGTATGCAAAATGTGGAAGCATAGACAAGGCACGTGAACTGTTTGACAGAATGCCTCAAAGAAATGTGGTCTCATGGACTGTAATGACTGCAGGATATGCACAAAATGGATTTGTTGAAAAGGCTTCAGAAATTTTAAAGCAAATGCAATTGGCTGGTGTAAAGCCAAATTCCAAAACCTTTGCCACCATCCTCCCTGCCTGTTTCAAAATGGGAGCTTTCGACCAAGCAATTTGTAGCACTTAAGGTTATGTAATAGAATTTACAGTTGATAGTTAAATTTATAACAATTTTTTTATGATCTTTACTATCGTTTATTAGAATTGTTGCATGTTTTACATCATTGGAATGACATATTAGCTGTAACTTTTTTGAAATTTTATTATGGTTTCATTTGATATGTTGTAACATTAGATATATAACAGAAAAATAAATTATTGCATGAAATAAATAATAACTTTTTATTTTAAATGCTTTTTTTTTTTTGTAGAACACGGGTCTTCCAGAAGATGAAGATGATCCAAATGATAGAGATCTAGATTATGTTGGTTCTGGTACAGATCACATGGTAGAGGATGATGATGACGCAGATACATAAGACATTGAGGCCGATGACGACGACGACGACGACGACGATGATAATCATGATGATGATGATCACGATGGTGATGATGATGACGAGGCAGTTTGCTCGTAGTAGTCATTGACATTCATGATCATATAGACTGCATCATGGATCATTGTTGATATATTATTATGATGCCTCTTTTCATAGTCGCTAGCTATCATATGTATCATTTTCACGGCCTGCAGTACCATATTAATGAGTTGTACCATAAATTTATGTATCATTTTGACTTATATCATTTGGACATGTATCATCTTGACTTGTATCATTTTGAGTAACGTAATTTATCATTTTTACTTATATCATTTGTACATGTATCATTTTGACATGTTATTGATCTACTTACATATTTGACTTTCACTTGTTTTAGTTATATATGATGATGATCTTATTCGTATTGACTTGTCAATTTATATATATTGAAAGTGGTCGATGATTTTTGGATGGATATTTATTACGTATGATGATTTTAATTTACTGCTCAGGATGGATGTTGTCAAATTCAATTAAATTATAGATATTTGACTCACTTGTTTTAATTCTAGATGATGATCATGTTATAATAATTATCTTGTTATTTAATCATATGAGTTAAATAATTAAATTACTTACTCTATAATCATATGAGTTATTTAAGAGGCATGATATATTTAACTAATTAAATTGAAATAAAACATATTAAATTAATAAATGTAAGCAAAACAATAAGCATTTTTAGAAGCAACAAAAGACACAAAAATGGAAGCAAAATTAGAAGCAACAAGTGACGTTATATCGGAAGCAAAATTGGAAGCAAAACTGAAAGCAAAATTGGAAGCAAAACTGAAAGCAAAATTGGAAGCAAAACCGGACGCAATTGAAAGCCAAATTGGAAGTAAAACCGGAAGCAAAACCAAAAGCAAAATTAGAAGCGAAACTGGAAGCAAAATTTGAAGCAAAACTAGAAGCAAAATTGGAAGCAAAAGTGGAAGCAAAACTGGAAGCAAAACCATAAGCAAAATTGGAAGCAAAACTAGAAGCAAACCCAGAAGCAAAACTGGAAGCAAACCCGGAAGCAAAACTAGAAGCAAAACCGGAAGCAAAACTAGAAGCAAAATTGGAAGCAAAACTGGAAGCTAACCTGGAAGTAAAACCGGAAGCAAAATTGGAAGCAAAACTGGAAGTAAAACCGAAAGCAAAACTGGAAGCAAATTTGGAAGCAAAACTGGAAGCAAACTTGGAAGCAAAACCAAAAGCAAAATTGGAAGCAAAACTGGAAGTAAAACTAGAAACAAAACTAGAAGCAAACTTAGAAGCAACATAAGAAGCAAAATCAGAAGCCAAACTGGAAGCAACAAAATCTGGCGCTAAATCCAGTGTTAAATCTGACACTAAAATCTGGTGCTAAACTCGGTGCAAAACCCGACGTTATAAGCGGCGCTAAGCTCGGTGCTAAATCCGACGCAATAGTGAGATGCTATTGGGCGCCAAGTTTGGCGCCGGAAGAATTGTCCAATTCATGGACTCAAATGCACTAAATTTTGGCGCTATTTTAGGCGCTAATTCCTGTTCTGTTGTAGTGATTTCATCTCCTTTTTACTTAGCATCACATCATTTTAGGCATTTTAGACTCTTAAGGAACTAAGTTGGGCGTTCCGGTGGTTCCTGGAACCACCAGAACCTCTGACACCATTCTCTTCTTCCTTTTCTCTTTCACTTCTTTGTCTTTCATTGGAGGCACTTTGGGAAACTCTAGAACCATGTCAAAGGTTCAAGAGGTTCGAGGAACCACTTGAATTGCTGACATCATTTCTTCTCTTCTCCTCTTTCTTTGCCTGTTAGAACATTTGGGCTGACTTGGAACCTCGTGACCCATTGATAGGTAAAAGTACAAAGTTGTGTCACACTTTTATAAAGGAAATGACCAACACTGATCCAACTTTTAAACTTGAATCACAAAAAAATGACATATATGTTTTGAATTTTGAAATGATGTAAACTAATAAATATTTATTTTTTAGTATATTTTATGTTTGTATTTTTTTGAAAAAATTAAAAAATTATTTGAATATAGTTTTTAATAAATTGACATTATAATTTAGTTGTTGATAAAATGTTGAAAAATGAAGTTACATGAGACGTCAATCTTTATATAGTAATTTTTTTTTCAATTTTTTTGTGTGTATTTACAACTTGAAACTTTAGTGCATGGATATATTTTTTCCCAATTTTGATAAATATATATTTTTAAATAAATATTAAAGTGTGTGTGTATTAAAATGTAGTTGTTTCCATTTGACGTCAACTTTCATATTAACTATTTATCTAAAATAGAAAAAAATCATACCATCTTGATATAGATTCTTTTATCTAGTGCATCATATTTTTTTCAATTTTTTAATAAGTTTTACTATTTTTCCTTGACATAGTAATTGACTTAATGTTTTGTGCTGATAACCTACTTTTAGTAAAAATAAAAAGGAAAATATAAATAATAATTAAACTATATATATATATATATAATTTTATTTTTTTGGTAAATTGGCCTCATTGTGGTGCTACATATGCATTTAGCCAGTAATTTTAGTTGGAAAAGTTGTGTCCATATCTACCTTAGCTAGAATGAATCTTACAAGATCATATGTTCGACCAAAATTGAGTTTTAGTTAGAAATACTTAAATTCACTTGTGCTAATAAGTTGGCTGAAAGTGTGACACAACTTTGTGCTTTTACCCTGATGTTACTTCTTCTCTTCTCCTCTTTCTTTTCCCATGAGAGCATTTGGGCTGACCTGAAACCTTGCCAAAGGTTCTAGAGGTTCCGGGAACCACCAGAATCACTAACACCAATTTCTCCTCTTCATCTTTATTGTTTGTCAGAGGTGTTGGGCCAACCCGAAACTATGTCAGTTGTTCCGATGGTTCCCAGAACCATTGGAACCGCTGACGTCCACTTCTACTTCACTTTTTATTTCTTTGTCGGACCCCTTGGGCCTGCCTAGAACCATGTCAGAAGTTTTGGTGGTTCCCAAAACCATTGGAACCGCCAACGCCCCTTTTCAAATGAAAATCATCAAAGCATGCCACTTACATTTTATCCCACCTTTCCTAAGTCTGTTAGAGCTTACAACCACTTTGGGAATTTTGGAACCTTTTTGGAGGTTTCGATGGTTTGGGGAACCACTCGAACCACGTACAAACAATTAAGTGAATGACAAATGTTGAACCATGTTAGGGAGTTGGAGTAGAATGGGAACAATGGAACCACGTTGGGCCTTGAATTGTCGACATCAATTTTTCTTAAAAATCATTAATTCATTTAACTTATCTTTATCCCTCTCCTCCACAATCCTGTCAATGTTCTGACCACTTAGAGAACCTCAAAACCTTGTCGAAGGTTCAGGGGGTTCTAGGAACCACTTGAACCACTGACGAACATAATAACAAGCACCAAACTTCAATTGTGTCAACGAGTTGGGGGAAGAAGGGTACTACGAAACCATCTCGGGGGTTTCGATGGTTCTGGGAACTACCCAAACCTCTAACAAAGGACTAAACTTAAAAAAATTGAGAGACAAAGGGAGCCAAGCATAACACTTAGAAGCAAATTCTAAACACAAGGAATCCATAATTAGGATTTTGGTAACTTTTCAAAATGGTGGAGCAGGGCACTAACAAGGCCCTTCCTCAATAGCTCATGTACTTGCCTATTCAATTCTTGATTTTCTGTTGACATCATCCTATGTGGTACCTTATTTGGTAAATTGGCTCTCGAAATATGTCCATGTGATGACTAATACTCCTCACTAGTGGCAATCCCTTTGGCATGTTGTCAGCTATGATGTCCTTATATTTAGTTAACAAATCTAAAATCTCTTGGAACACTTCCTCATCACTTATGGTGGTACTCTCTGTATTTGTGGTGCTATGTACCTTGGAGACCAATGCAAAACAAACATTTTTTGTGTCTCAATCCATCCAAAAAATTACTTCCATCCACCAAGCATATCCTAAAATTGCTACAAACTTTATCTTCTCTATCTTTTAGTGGCATCAACCTATGTCTTTGTCCATCCCTTGTTACAGTATATGTATTTTCCCTTCCATCATGTATAGCGTGGCGATCAAACTACCATGGACTCCTCAATAGTAGATGACATCCATCGATATTATATCACACAAGACCTTCATCATGTTAACCCTCTATCTTGAATCTTAACCAACATTATTCATTGACCATTACCTTATCTTCCTTCTGTAGCCAAGTGATTGCATAAAGGTTTGGGTGTTTTTACTTCTTCATGTTCAACTTTTCAACCATTTTCTTAAATACCAAGTTATTTGTGCTTTCACTATCAATAATAACTTTACAAGACTTTCCTATAACTTTGTATCTAGTTTTGAACAAGTTCTTCCTCTGTACTGGCCCTTTTTCCTCACGACACTTCAACAAAGCCCTTCTCATCATTAGTGACTCTCCATGTTCGGGGTCATTATTTAACTCATATGATCTATGGGGTCCCTCCTCCCTAAATGCAACTTTGGAGCTACCTTGTGCCTGTTTACCTTGACCTTGAGAACACTTGAATGCTTTGTGCCCTTCGTCCTTGCATGTGAAACACGTTCCCTTGAAAGGTCTTTTCTCATTCCTCACATTTTCATTTTCCTTTCTAGTATCCATCTCCACGGTATGTTTCACCTTCTCTTTTGTCTTTTTAGTAGTAGTTGCCATCTTCTTAGCCCTTGCAACAAGTGTTGCAACTCCTTTCTTCATTGTGGTAATTGGCACCATCCTTGTGGTAGAAATTGTCAGTTCTCTTGTCTTTCTGGTATGGTCTTCCATTGTTGCACTGCGATCTCTCCCTCTGGAGTTTCTCCTCTCTTCCTCTTTGTCAATTAAGTTGGCTCTCGAACCTCTTGTTCAACTTGTCTTCTACTATGAACACAAATTGGTATGCTTCATCTATGGTGGTCAACCTAACCAGACTTAGCTCTTCTTGGATACTTTAGATTCTCAATCCATTGATGTATCTTGCAAATGTTTCCTTGCCTGTCTCACTATGCCTTGTTCTAATAATCAGTTTGTGAAATTCTTCAGTGTAGTCCTTCACAATCCTATCCCTTTGCCTCAGGCTTTGCAACTTATTCAATAGTTCTAGATCATAGTCCATTGGTATGAATTATCTTTTTAATTTTGCAACCATCCTATTCCATTTTTTATTCTTTCCTTTCCCATCCTATTTATTTCTAATTATACTTGCTTCCACCAACAACATGTCCCTTCAACTTGGTCTTTACAAACCTAACCCTCTCGGGGTCTTCAAATTACTCATACTCAAAATACACATCCAACTCATTTATCCAATCAATCAATTCTTCAAGGTTCAAATCACCACAATAGTTAGAAATCTCCATCCTAGGTTTTTTACCAATTTTAGAAATGGCCTTTAATACCTTCACTTGTTCTGACTCTTCTTCTTGGTCTTTCAAATGTTGCACATCTTCTCTTTCATCTTCCTCCACATCGCTCTCATAATCATCCCTTGGGCTTTGACCCCTTTGTATGTCTTCCTCCAAAGCCTCCAATCAGATTCTGTTCTCCCTTACCTCTTTCAATACCTCATCCAACTTTCCAACAATATTAACAACACTCTAGGCTCTTCACGGAAACATCTTTCTTGGGATCCAACATAAAATACCTCAGGTTGGCATCCTACCTACAATCGCTATTGGCAACTGCCTCTCAATTAGTGATCTGTTGACAAGATTCTCGCAGGCTGCCTCAATTCGGTGATCTGTTCACAAGAAGAACTTTCAAAACACCGCTTACTCTCCTTGATATTTGAACCTTTCACTCTGATACTACTTGATGCAGTCATGGATGGAGGATCCAATGAAAGACAATCCAACCATGCAATGAAACCTGAAACACATAACACTCACAACAAATCTTAATGGAACAACAACATGATCTTATTGAATTCAAACTATAAATGATTACAATTTGTCGCAATGGGCTTCCTACATTCTAGGTCACAATTATTTAATTACTAATATGGAATTGACTATATTCAAATGAAATTCAATACATCTAGTGACATCTATATCCTTATTATCGAACTCTATCCTGAACCTTCATCCTTATGTTTGCATTTGAACCTCTAACTCCTTGCTAAATTATTTCTTACTCCTCTTGATGATCTCAAATGATTCTGAGTAACAAATATATAGCAATATCAAACCCTCAAAAGGATTTGCATTGATCACAAGGTGGTGCAAAGTTCAATACTCTATGAAATGTGTGGTCGACTAGTAAAAACTGATTGCTCAAACACAACAATAATAATGAAAAGAAAATTATGCAATGTTAAATGTTTGTTCTCATGGGTCCAATGAATCTTCACATATTTCCTTGATTGTCACAAACTTCAAATGATCTGGCACCAACAGTAAATTTATAACTATGATAGTCTGCCAGTCCAATGTAGGTCTTCAAATCAAACTATGTCACTCTATGAATCCAATTATCCTCAAGCATGGATATAACATCTAGATACCTCTGTAAAATATTATCTTAAATTGTAAGACCAAAATGCAAACTGTGATAAAGTGTGGCGGCTTCTTCTACAATTGATTGGTAAATGAAAACCTACAAATAGACAAACAAAGTGAAAGAAGACATTTTTGATTGATGCAAGATTGTTCTTGTCTCCCAAGGATGCTCCTACATCAGTTTTTGGAAGGATTTCTATTTTGGAGGTAGTTAAACAAATGACATTATGTTCAATTTAAGTTGTCAACAAAAGAGGAATCATGCCTTCTATTTTCCATATTCATGATTTTAAATTCTATAGCAGGAAGGCATGTGATAAGGCCAAGAAGATTGACTAGTCATACAAAGCCCAAGGAGAACAAGTTTTATGGTCCTAAGGGCTTCATTAATCAAAATAGACTCAATTAGAATGGAGTGGGCTTCCAAAAGCAATTTGAAGAGGTTGAGCATTTGATTATAGATTGTGTGGATGAAGAAAAGATCAACATAGAAACACATGGATGAAGATTCAATTAGCACATAGAGAAGCAAGTGTCATATCCGAAATATCTTGGTACCTTTTGCCATATGTCAAACAAAAGGAAGAGAAAGAAGATGCTCCTAGACCAAGCTACATATCTTTTGTAATGCCCAAGGAGAGAGAAAAGAAGGTACAAGAAGAAAAGCAAGGAACTGATGAACTAGAGCTCAATGAGTCAGTCCAATTATTAGGGATTGTTGCTCATATTGAATCTAGTGCTCATGGTTCCCTCCCAACAACAGGAGCCTCTTGCTACATTGGTTAATTACTATGAGACTAAAATGACTAGGGAGAATGTGATCTCTCAACTCCATGAATAGGAAAGGATCGGTTCCCCTCAACACCCTGTGTAAGATGTTGCCCTATGGCCAAGGTATATTAGCCCCTCTAAATGATAACATTTTGGATGATATAAGGAAATGAGCATGTGAAAAATTCCTTGCAAATAATGATTTTGTAAAAGCCAAGGAATTCAAGAAATTTAACTCAGTACATAAATATAAGGAGTATTAGGCACAACTGAAAGCACATAAGACTACTAGAATTGTAGTCTTTTGGTGAGGGGGATGTAATAGATAGTGGCATGGAACCATAAAATTTTCCTTTTGATGTCAATAACATCACTCCAAAGAAAGGAAGGACTATGATTAGGGCTAGAGGTTATGCGTTTCTTCCTAGTTGGGACATCTCTCAGGTGATGGTCCTTGATTGAATGATGAGAAAAGGGGTTGTTGACTCCTATTTTAAGGACCGACAAAAAGCATCAATTCATTTCTTTGGGTTAGCTTATGACCCAAACATGTAGACCTTGGCTATGGAGCAATTGCCCTTTCCTAGTACAAATCAATAATTGAGTACACCCCTCAAGGGTTATCAAGCTAGTTATTGGTAAGGAGAGAGATGTTTTTTTCTATTGACACTACCAAAATGGTGGTTCACACAATTCCATTCAACCTTGCCAATACAAAACAATTGCTTAGGACACTTGGAATATAGAGGAATAAAATATGAGGTTGAAACAAAAACCTGAAAATATGAGGGTGGCTTTGGAATGGATGCAAGGCGTAATGAAAACCAGTCCACCTCTAACCCTTTTTGCCATACCTCCAACCACCTCTGGTACAAAAATTGCATCAAGGATGTTTAAAATGAAAATGCAACAGAAGATGCATTAGCTAGAAGCCCTGGTTGCTCACTACAAAGAAGGGATCAGACCTTAAAGCAAACTGAGTAGGAGATGCCTCACATTATTACCATTCTTAGGGGGTGTTGAAAATAAGGATTGATTTGATTATGATGGTTGTTGATGCCTTGTGGAGCTCCTTCATAAATTTAACATTAGATTTTGATAGACACGTAGTATCAATCGATAGAATTTCAAAAATTAAGGCCATTGGTTCCCTAGGTTGACAAAAGTGATAATGATTTATCATGCCACCACATGACTAGATCTAGTTGAAGGACCAAGATAGTTGAGCTTGAGGATACTTGCAAAATTTTAAAAGCAGTACTCACATGAATTTCATAAGCAAAGAATAGGTGAGAAAGCAAAGAGCCCAATAAAATGATGAAATTGACGTTCCTAGATCCTAGATGCCCTGATGGAAATTTCAAAGAATTTCAAGGTTGGAAAATGTTGCAAGTATGTGCCTAATTGATGTTGTCATTGATGTCAACATATCAGTGTTGTCATTGGTGTCAACTGTGCTCTTGTTTTGATGCTTGTTTGTAATGAGTTAAGTGTTGAAGATAATAAGCATTCTTGATACAACAGAATAGTTTAGTAGATTGATCCACATTTCTTGTAGAATGAATATCCTTGTCTGCAGATTGGAAGTTAGTTAGAGACATGTCTAAAGATGCTATGTTCCAAGTTTGAGCCTCCAGTATGAAGATTTGAGTGAGTTATGTTCACTAGAGTGAAAACTGCTTTTTCTGTATATTTGGTGGTGACAGGGAGAATGTATTATGCTTCGCATTCCTTCGCATTTAAGTATTTCAGTCTGTGGTTCTGGAATCAAGTTTGTAATGATGATAAGTGCCTTCAACTCCAATGGTTCATGATTTGGTGGTCTGCAAGTGATCTTTTCTTTATGACAATAGCTGACGGTGTTGTTTATGTGCTTTGGTTTGAAGAATCTTCTTGGTTAGAGATTGTGCAGTTGTTCCTGGTGACTACAATGTGCTTGTGGATATCTCCTGATCGTGTTCCTACCTTTGGATTGGTCCGCAAAGAGAAATTTGGATCATGGATGAAGACTATTCTTAGAAGACTTAATGTTAACACTAGTCTTGGCCGACTTGGTTGATTTCACTACTTGCGGAGATACATTGAAGATTGTGGAAGCGTGTTATGACGTGGAAGATTGCACTTGAGTTCCAGCTAAGGCATAACATGATCCGCATACATCTTTCCCTTAGCTAATTTTGTTTAGGTCCAGACCTGTTTCTATGTATGTTTGTAATGCCGACCTTGGAGATTGTTCCAATGGTTGATGAATGTAATGCCGACCTTGATGTACATTCCATGGTTGATGAAGTGTATAAAACCATGTAATGAAGTTGCGAAAAAGTTGTCCTTAAGTCAAAATGAAAAGATAAGTGCGAAGGTGTAAGAAGAGTAGAGAAAAGAAGTTATATTGTGCTTCAATGGAATTGAACCCAAGCATGGAGTAGATGCTATCAAATCAGTTCACCAACCCTCGACAGTGAGCCACCCCTTGGCAGTGAGCCGATCTTGGCAGTGAGCCCTAACATTTGCAGTGAGCATTTTGGGCAGTCAGCTTTTGTTTTTCGGTATTGCTATAACATATTTATATCTGTGGGCTAACACCCACCATGGTTTTTCCCTTATAGGTTTTTCCACGTAAAAATCTAGTGTCTCATGTGTTATTGTGTTGAGCTTCTTGTTTCATGTTTTTATGGTTAAATCTTAATAACAGTAATTGAGCATTTGATGTGTTGATAAGTGATTAAAGTTTTAGAGACAATTGATTCAACCCCCCCACCCCCTCTCAGTTGTCTTGTGCATTTCAACAGAAAAGAGGTTGAAGGATTGATCTACACATATGTTGATCCACTCTTATAGAGTAACTTCCCTTCACTTGAGCAAGTTCACAACATGTTTGAAGAAGTGTTCAAGTTGTAATATGCCACAACCCATTTATCAAAGGAGTAAGGGCATTGTTGGATGCCAAGTGGGAGAATACATGTGATCAATTCCCTAAAGATGGCTGGCACAAGATGGCCATTATAGCCTAAATAGTTAGAATGGGAAGAGAAGTATGGAAAAGGAGGTGGCAATTCTTTAATTATTTGTTCCTTATGTTCCTTATTTTTTGGTTAGTGTGCTATTATGTAGGCACAATTAGTAGTTCTTGCCACCTGTAAAAATATGTACATTGTACAATGTTGTGTGTCAATTTGTTCAACATTTGGTATTGAGGTTGATGAAGACACAATACAAAGACCAGGGGCAAAGTACATGTTTCATTGATCAAAAGAAAATAGAAAGGCTAAAACATTCTTAAAAGCAAGGTGTTGCATAAATGACTTTCAATTTTTCTCTCAAGCATAATAATTTTACAAGGATGGCTTCTAATAGATCTAGCACTTCAAAGAGCTTTGCTTTTTCAATTCCATCAATCTATTCTTCACCTTCTAGAAATCCAAAACCATCATTACATGAATTATTGGAGGAATTGGTTGAAAATTGCTCTTTGCTTGAGGAACATCATTCTCATTATGTTGAAGTGAAGGGTCGAATGAAGTTTTTAACTCAAAGCATTCATAGAATGGCCTAGGATTAGAGTATGATTGAGGATCAAATACATATGTTGAGAGATAGCTTGGGAGAATTAAAACCTGTAGGAGAGCATTTACAAGTTGAAGGAGACATCAATGCAGAAATACAATTATAGCTTCAATGCATAAATTAAGTGGTGAAGAGCATATTTCAAAGCTTGGAGATTACATGCCCAACACCTTTCTCTCCTTAGCATAAAGGGAGGAGATAGTTTTAAATTTTAAGCAACTTGTATGTTGGATAAGAAAGTGTTTCTTTAGTAATTGTGGTGAATGTTCAATAAAATGTTATAAAAGGGAGATATGAGAACTCACATAGTTGACATGTAAAGTGTTGGGGCTCAAACATGCAGGTCCAAAAATCCTAAAGACTCAACACCATAACCTAAGGCTAGGGATGTGTCGTGCTTAGGCAATGGGTAAGGCTTATGATCAGGCAGTGGCATGAATGGACCAATTGCTGTGAGTGGGTAAACTCACCTTCATCTTTTGGTCCTACAAGGCCAAGGGGGGTGTTACCTGAGGTCTCAACAACATAAGTAACAACTCAAACACTAGGCCCTTAAGCAACTACACCCAATGTGCTAAGATCCCCTATAATTGTCACTAAGTTCATGTTAGCACTAGCTACATATAGACCTATTAAACTGCTGATAAATAGATAAAAATTCACTCTTACCTTGCATCAAAAGCTTATATCTATATTGTATTTTCTCAACAGATGAATCCACTTAACATTGCATACACAAAGATAAGAGAGAAGAACACACATGCATGATTCTCTAATGATGTTCAATTTCATAATTGCATAAGATATAGCTAAGTTTATAATACTGAATCATACAAGCATGATGAAACCTTAACCTACTCCTACAGCCAACTAGAGAGAGATAATTTTAAAGGTAATAGCATTTCACCAATCAAATTGATGCCTACTCTATAGGGCAACAGGGTCATGGATTTACAAAAAGGAGAGAGTTGCAGTAGTGAAAACATAAATGGAATCTCATGTACATCATCATACAATGCATATATCTCATTTTATGCAATGGACATTCTTAGTAATCTAGATAGAAATGCAAAAACCCATATGAAACAAAAAGAGAGAGCATCACAATTTTTTTGCAATGAATTAAAATATTGTCACACATCTCTCTAACCTCTATTACATTTGTACCAACAAATGTGGCAAGAGAGGATGAGTGAGTAGGTTCAAACACCCTCCTAAATAATTACAATATGTCATGGAGACATACTACCACATGCATCTATGTTTAAATAACGTTCCTATGATTTACAAAGTGCATTTCATCCCCTTTACAAACCAAATTACATCATTTGATACCCTAGAACACTACTAAGGCACTTATAGTCATGAAATTGGTTCAATGACTAATCCTTATTACAAATTACAAACATGTATAGATAACATTACAATTCCAATTTGCAGCTTGGATGTGGATTCAGAGTGGTCAACATGTTTTCAAGTTGCCCATACTTGTTGCCATCATCCATACATGGGTTTGGAGAGGGAACACTGCCAAAATAGTAGAATCGCCAATGCCTAAGTGGTGAAATCTATCCTTGAGTGGTCCACAAGAGTTTGTGGGTGTAAGGAGGCCACCTGCCCAATTATTGGGCCTCAAATTAAGCATTAATGGTAATCCTGAGAGTCATTGCGGCGTCCTGCCACATTTCTAGGCATTACTGTGCACTCTGCTAGGGTTTTAGGGAACTTGTGGACCTTGGAACCAGGTTCCTAGGTGCAAGATAAGTTTGGAATTCCATAAAGAGTAAGGGGCTGAGAACCAGGAACCATGAGGGAACAAGGAACTTGGAATGAGAAACGACGGGAGTCCAGGGTCTGGGAGGACTTCAGGGCCGAGGAATGGGGATCTAAGGTTTTGGTTGAACTATGGACCTTGGAACTAGGAATAGTGAACATCAGGGACCGGGATTTGGGAGGTACAGGAGATCGGGAAGGGGATAGGAACTATGGTCTGGGAGGGACACGAGATTGGGACGGGGATAGGAATCAGGGGTTCCGAAGGAACTTGGGGCCTTGGGGCCAAAGAACGAAGGGAGCGGGAACCTAGGTTTTTGGGGAACCAAGAACCAACAGACCTTGAAACTAGGTGAAAAGGTTCTGCAAAGGCCCAACAATCTGAGAGAAAAAGGGGAAGCATGGGATCTGGGGTTTTGAAGGAACTTGGAACCTTGGGACAGGGAACACAGGAATGAGAAAACTAGGATCTGGGAAGGATCGGGAACCAGGAGTAGCAAATGGCGGGAAATCAAAGTTTCAGGGAACTGAGGAACTCAAGGATCTTGGAACTAGTTGAAAAGGTTCCAAAGACCCCTTAGGAACTCCAAACCCTCAAAAAAGCATGGAGGAGGGATAAAACGACAAGGCAACAAGGCACGGGGAAAGGAAGGACATAGGGATGCAGAAAAGGAGCAAGGCAATAATTAAAATTTTTAGGGTTATGGATCTAGGAAGAACCGAGGATTCAAAACCTTGGGGAATGCGAGGTTCTAGGGAAAGGAGAAATCTGACACTAAAGGACAAAGGGCAAGGTTTTGGGGTTCTGGGGAACTTTGGAACTTATGGACAAGGTTCCAAGCTTCCAAGGAACCTCGAGAACCTAAAAATCTGCAAAGGCAAGAAAATGACCTAGAAATGCCCCACACTTAATTTTTTTGGGATTTTGATGTTGACATCACCACTTCCACGACAATAACCATGAAGGAATGCATTGTCGAGGTCCGAGGTTCTAAAGGAACATGGAATTGGAGGACCAATAGGCTCAGGCAAAAAAATTTCTGAGACCCAAGACATCCCAAGGTTTTGGCAAAACCCGAAAACCAACAAGAACATAAAAAGACGAGAAAGCCCAACTTAGATTGTCTTGGGATTCTTGGGCAACAATAGCACATGGACAAGGTATGGAGAAGGCCAAAACAACATGGCACAAAACATGATTTTTTGCATTCTTTGGGGCATGGTGAATATGAGCACTAACATAAAGCAAAGGACAAGTGTCAATCTCCATGATGTGAGCATGTCCCTTTGCTATAAATATGAGTTCTCTCGATATTAAGATCTTTTGTTACTTTTTGCTCCTATCCTTGTGCTCATGTAGTCTTTGGTGTTAGGTGGAGTGTGTCTAATCTTGTAATCTATTTCAAGTTAGCATGTAAATATTGTGATAGGAAAATATATGTGAGACCACTCTGCTAATAGTGAGTTTTCCATGTCTGGCATCATAATGGATATTTTGGATCAATTTCATGGATCAAGTATTTTACTATTTTTTGAAGTTTCTTTATCTTCGAAATTGTTTCAAGTGAAAATGCAACTAGATTGACAAAATTTTGAAATGAATTATGGATCACTAAGGACCAATATGTTTCTTAGATAATCTTTAGATTAAAGATTTGTATGTATACATTCTTTGGGTATTGATCTTTGTCACCAATTGCATAAAACAACAATAATTTTTGGCATCTGATCTGTAATGCCTACTACAAAACATCAAGAATTTTAACTAAAAGAAATTAAAGAATTTGGTTATTCACTTATAATAACCGAGCAGGTACGAAAATATTTGTTGATAATAAAATAGTGGTAAGATTCAATTCGTCAGAATTCTGTATGAGAAAATTTAGATTAGAAAGAAATAATCAATCATTTTCTAAATTAAAATGTTAAACTTCAAAAGATTTGTGTAATAATTTACTTTGCTTATATTGCAGAGGTAAAGTAGGGCAGACCCACAGCTTTACTGTTCCACAACAGACAAAAGGAAATCCTTGAAAATCAAAATTCTTCAATTATGTCTCTTTCTTTTGTTTTCAGACTCTAGGGAGAGATTACTTAACCTTCAAAATCCAATAGCACAGATTATAAATAAACTTAATACAATGTAATAAATTGAAAACATTTTGAACTATATATCGCATGCACGAATCAATCACATTTATTAGTCATTCTAATTTGAACTACGAGTTTATATCATCTATGTATCCTTGTTGTTTTCTTCAAAAACAACGAACCCTAAAACTAAATTCATTTCCACAGGAATAGGAAATAGAATAGTTTTATTGTTTGAATCATTAAAGTTGTTAATTAAAACATATGCAGTGAGAAACGCTAGGAATAGACTCTTGTAGCAGTCACAGAAAGTCAATAATTACAGAATGACCATTTTGTGAAACAGTATACTCTTGTGCAACACAATACCAAGAATCAGTTACTCACAATAAAATAATAATAGCAATAAATGAATGTATATCGAAACAGTTGTTATAATATTATGATATCAAAGTATAATCATATATATATAACAATCGATAATGATAATACAATGTATATAATATATATATAATACAGAGACATCACAATATAAATGCTTTTATATATATAAATCGATTATCTACTTCCGTAAGATTCAATAATCAAAGTTATAATGAATACAACGGGGCTCAATACAATCAATAGTGATTTATAATCGTAAACAATCCCTTCGTTATCTACAAGAACAACTCCAGTTCTAAAATAAATCAAATCACAATCGAATACATTGAGAGTAATATATTGTCAGAGAGGTATCTCCAATTTAGTTCCTTTCAATCGCTAAACTTTTACTGTCATAACTAAACTTCAACCTAAATGATCATGTCGTTCCTTAATAAGGAAAACGTTTAGATATTATAAACTTCTAACAACAAACTTATAAAACCTAATTTAAAACAACATATCACCATCATGGTTATGTAGAAGAATAGAAATCTTAGCACAAGGTTAATACTTTGAGGATTCGTTTACAAAAGAATCCCATTATTATTGAATACATACTTTTGCAAAATTATGTTTGAGCAGATAACAGAATAATATACACAGTAATATTATCTGTAGCTGTTTATAACTTTTGGACGTATCTTGTTTACAAAAATTATGATCACAATATGAAATAAAATCAATCTTTCTTTTCAACTTAAAATAAGAGAATAAATTAAGGAAGGAATTACTTGTGCTTCTGATAGAATCTATTCCAAACTTTTCAAATCCTCTTACTGAGAGTATTCTATTTTTTCTCAACACTTGTCTTCACAACACAAGAACCAGTACCAGATTTAGTCTCCAAAATTACTTTCCCAAAAATATTCTTTCGATCTACAATCACAAGGTTAAACAAAACAATCCAAAAATTGCTCACCACCCAACCTTAGGAATCGACCAATGTCAAATTCCACCTCCGAGCATAAAATAACATTCTTATCCTTCCTAAACAGATTCAACTAAACTGAAAACAATCAATACTCAGAAATTAAAGTACCAATTCATTTGCATTTCTTTCTCAATTATATACAAAAGAAAACATCATTCTTTAAATCAAAACTACCAAATCAAAAACTCCCAAATCAAAACTCCCAGCACTCCCATAAATCATCATCTCCCAGTAATCCACAAAACAATAACTCCCATACATCAAACTCCCATGATCAACAAAACAGAGATCTCTTTTTTTATATATATATCATATTTCCATGGATAATAAATTTCAATATTCATAACTCCAGAAAATCCCATTTCACCATCACCCATTCTCCCTTTAAGCCATTATTATCATTCACATTGAATTCACCAACAACATTCAAAAAAAAAAAACTCATAGAACATTCATAGATCCTTTTCTCATTCAGATTTATTCAAATAACATATTTTTAGTTGTATACATTTCTCTAAGCTCATAAAAGAAAACATATTAATAGATTTCATTACATACCTTGAATGCTCAAACAAAAATCATCTCAAAAGTCTTTCCACCATTCTTCCTTCCACAAGCAATACAACAACCCTATTTTCTTAAAGAAACAATTACCTTCTAAATTCTACAACTTTCTTCTTAGAATTTCTAAAAATTCCACAAGTTCACAGCAACCCCAATAACAAAAGATTCTGTCCCCCCAAACTACAACTCTTCCTCCCTTTATAAAATCTTTTTCCCCCAAAAGACTCTTCATTATATTTTTTTATACAAATAAATTGATCAAGAACCTATACATGTTCCCATGAGTCCATCTTCCAAAAAGAAATAATAAAACAAATAATCGTCTATTTATTCTCACACATTATTACATAATAATATTCCTTTATTACTTCATATTCATTAAATAAAAAAACTTATTGTTTTCTTTCTTACAATAATTAAATATTCATTAAATACAAATAACATTCAACTCCTCAAATCTAATAACAACACGCGTCTTTGCCTAGGGACAACTGCCATTCAACAAACCCTGTCAAGCATACAAAGACACGTCTAAAATCCATGCAAGACATTAGAAAGCCATGAAATTTTTTTTTCCTATGTTGAGAATAAAATGCTAGGGCTAAAATAACCCTCCAATCAGAAAACGCTACAAACCACAACAAAATCTAAAAAAAAATAGAAACTTCAATAAAAAACAAGGGGTTTAATATGCCTCCAATGAGGAAAGGCCAAAATGTCAGAAAAAACTAAAAAAAAAATGCAAACCTTTGCATCAGATTTAATGTGAATTTCATTAGACTTTATCTTTATCATGGAACTTTGCATTTTTCTAGAGTTTAATCTATTGAATCAAACCTAGTCTTTCCAAGGGAATTGCAAAAACAAATCACATGTGAATTTCATTAGAAATATCTTTATCATGGAACTTTGCATTTTTCTAGAGTTTAATCTACTGAATCAAACCTAGTCTTACAAATATTGATAGGTTAGTATGAAAAGTGACTAGTGATAGATTTTGGGTTTTTTCATGTAAAGGGGTTAACCTATTATTTGTAATGGTGCTCTTTAGAGCCTTTTAATTGGTTGGTGGGATCTTTAGGAATACCCTCATTGACCTAATAGAGTCTAAAGTGTAGAAGAGTTAACCCACCTTTTTTATTGGTCTAGATCCGCCTATAATTTGAGGATGAAATTTGTCTTCCACTTGACCTAACCATTTCCCGAAGCTTAATTTGACATAGTTTTCTAGAATCATAGGAAGTGAGCCTAGCGTACCAACAATGCCTATGTAAAATAGACATTTTGATTTTGCATCTCCCCAATTTTGGTATTTGAAAATGTGAAAAAATGTCAATTTTTGACATGAAACTATGCTAATTCTGACACATTTTGCACTTTATGTAGTAGCGACATAATTATCTATATCCTATCCACTGGGCATGGCATCAACCTTATGACCTAATCAATCAAGATTTTGCAATAGTGCATAAAGGGTGACAATAGGGATAGTGGTAGTGGGAACATGAGAAACAATGGAAGGGGTATAAAGAGGATGATGATTGAGAAGTAAAGATATGGTAGTAGAAGAAGTGGTGTAAGTGGTGGGAATGCTATAAGTGCAAGAGGAAGATATAACACTAGAAGGTATGGCACTACTAGCATAGCATGGAGGTATAACACTAGTAGGATAAGAGGAAGGAATGGTATTAATAGGATAAGTGGAAGGGATGGCATTCAAAGGATGAATGCAACAAGTAAGTTGGGCACTAGTGGCATGGAATGAAGACATGGCACTCAAAGGATGAATGTGAAAAGTAAGTGGGACATTAGTGGCATGGAATGAAGGCATGAGACTAATTGGGTGAATAGAGAAGTATATGGGATACTATTAAGATGAGAATTAGTCATGGCATTAGAGGAAAGATCATGATGTGTGGGTATCACACTAGTAGGAATAGCATGAGAAACATCAAAAAGAGTGACAATGGAAGAAAAAGATAGGGTGGGAGATGGAGAAGATGCACCATGCAAAGATCCTAAAGAGCTAACCTTAAAACAAATGCCATGAAGAATCTCTAAACCAAAAGGCTTATCACTCAATAACTTGTGAAGAGCATCAATCGTGTAGCAGAAGAAACACTAGCTAAAGTGGCATCTCTTGAGAAAGTAACTATGCAATGAAAGCAAAATCTTACCTATCAATTTGTTCCAAGAGTGCATCACGATCAAAAGCAATCTCCTCATTATGATTATTATCCATCATACCAATAGATATCTTATGATCAATTGGTTTTGAGCGATTGGAAGATTTAGGCGAAGACTTCTTCTCAAAGGGAAGGGAATATGATAGTGAGACCTTAGCATAAACTCAATACACAAAACTTAAAACAATGAAAATGATAAAACAAGGGAAAGTGTAATGAAATAAAATTCAAAAAATTGGAAAGTATTAGAGATGGAAAAATGATTTAGGAATTAGAAATAAAATCCTAAGGCCAAGACTACATCACATTCCATAATGCTCAAAAATTAACATAAATATTCATCTTAATCAAGAATTAGAATACATCATGATTATCCAAATCAGAGTTAAACCATAAGGAATCATTATCATTTCAATAATTAAACATGTTATTTTAAACCAGAATATAACAAAGCTTACAATTACAATATCCAATAACATCTCATTAGTGAATAACCTTCACTATGCATATACAAAGCTATGCTCATGGCATCAAATATCAAATTATACATAATAATTGGTTATCAAGTCATATAACGAAGAGCACTGCATCTAGAACATATGACATCTATCTTCATAAGCCTCGACTTGTCTCATGCTTGGGAAGGAGAGCATCATCTAGGTGCTTTTCCTCCAACCATAGAGCAACGGTCCCCCGCACAACTTACTACCTGGAAGCGGCCCTACCCTTCACGGAAGGTATAGATATAAGGAATTGTTAGGTTAGCCATCTAAGTATTTGGTGTTGTGTCCTTCATAATGCCTCTCGATCACATAATTATAGATCCACTCTAACTATGTATGACACTATTGGAGACATTATGCCATCTGGAGCACTGTGGACTGACAATGCATGCAGAGGCAGATGCATTACTTTGGCCAAAGATTTACATATATAAACGTTACGTAATGAACGTTGTTGTATGTCCACCACCTCGACTCGACTTATAAGCTGTCATGTTCTACAATAATCATAGCTCGACCTCTTAGGTCTAGAAAAGGTAGGTTCAATTCATTCTTAGTCCAATTCTAGGACAACCAACTCCTATCTTAGGAGTACATTCAATTATGTTATGTTACTTTTGCAACAAGGAAACTATGACTCCATGTCACCCTATTCCCATCTTTTCAAAATGACAATAGTCAAATCAAGTTTTCCTAACAAACGACTCCTATATTGGGAGTACATTCAATTATGTTACGTTGCTTTCGCAATAGGGAACATGTGACTCCATGTCACCCTATTCCCATCTTTTCACAATGTTAATAGCCAAAACAAGTTTTCCAACTTATGACCTTCCTAGGATCATAGTTTCATGTTGACCTATCACAAGGTTTACATTCAAATTCATGACATTTAAGACTTATATCATAATAGTCTAATAAGACGGTCTTACTAAAAAGACTCTATCTCAAGTATTCTCATGGGTCTTAATATCTTATACCTCATTCGTGAAGTATGGCCATTCGAAAAGAGATGGCTTTCATTTACGTTGTAATACAAGAGTTTCATACTAACCATAGTATTCATTCTCATAAGTATATAATTATCTAGGAGAAATAGTTCCTCCAATAAACCCAACATGCACTTAATGCCGCCTACAAGGCAATACAACTTACCTCTTATCCAGTTTCTCCCTCTTCAACAAGGATTCGACATATCTTTTGAATACATAAGATGCATCATAGTTATCATAATAACTATCATTAACAATCAAGCACTATTATAGGGAACCTGTGACTCCATGTCACTCTGTCCCACACTTTCATATTGATATAAGTTTATTCATGTTTTCAACACTTACCCTTACTTGGTTGGTGTTTACTTTATTTACCTAATTTCAAGGTTTATATTCAGATCATAATGTCAATGGGTGAACTTGTAGTGACTCATAGAGTCGATTCCCTTTAACAAGGTTCTATCTCAATAGACCTTCCTGATTCCAAATTCTTTTAAAAAAAGAAACATAGCCATTCAAAAAGAAGTAATTCATTTACTATTGCACAACAAGATATATGGTGACAAGGTTCTATTCTTGTAAAAGAACGTTTCAAATAATAACTTTCCCTTAAGGAGATATGGTACAAGCCCATAGGAGTCAAAAGACAATAACATGTCCACAAGAACCTTCTTGTTACCATGAGAAATCATTATAGTAGCAAAATACATTACATGCAGTCATTTACATCTTTCACTTCTAGGTGATAAGTTTTAATGTTAAGAGCAACAGCTCAATAAGGTGTTTTCTACCAAGATTGGAACAGTCTTCAACATAATATGGATTGGCCTTACTTAGTTATCATAAGTCTATAACACAGTATGTTTCAGCCTTTCTTGCCATCATATGCAAGACTCTACTCTAGTTATCGAGAGCATAAGTTGATGCTCTCGGCTATTACAGTCATTAAAACACAGTCGCCCTAAAGAGATTTTCATATAAAACAAACTCCAAGCCTTTGCAGCTGTCAATTGATCATTAAGAACATCATAACATAGTTTCATGGCTCGAAAGCCGCCAAACATAAGTTGATAACCCTATATGGGTCAAACACAAGTATGAAAAGATATTGTCTACTTATTAAACACAATCATCATAACGATGACATGAAATTATAGAAGTTTAATAGGGTTTGAAACCCTGCCATACGGCACACAGTAGGGTTCGTATAAGCACAACACACTTGTTGCGGCTCCAAGTTGGCCGAGGGTTTACTACATACATAGTAAGTTATATGCGGCCTCAACAATATAATACAATTTACACAATGATCATACACAGTATTAAACTTTGAGTTGAAAACGGCTTTGTAAGCCATTGAACCACGGTGCATACTATACATGGGTCGACACCCATTATAAACAATCGAAGACTCATATCAAAATATGATTATCAAGTTTTAATCGATGAGCTACAACTCATACCTGTAGCTTATGCATATTCGAAAGTGCCTACTGTAGCTAGGCACCAAATAAACTCTAGTTCCAAGCTTGACTCCTCCAAGCTTTCGCTGTAGCAGTGATATCTTTGTATTGAACACTCTGTCTCTCCCACACGAGAGTCACCCAAAGACATAACATAACATAATACAAGCCAACCACAAAACCAAGACTCTCTATCCAAATCGGTATTAACCGATTCTTTGCATGCATGCCAAACAAGAACCATTCCCAACAGAGCTTAAAGCTCGCCACCTTTTCTATCTTCAATAGGTTAGCTGAGATAATGGCTTGATAATAGCGTACACTCAGCCGCCACTCTCCTTCCTACTCCTCGCGGGTGGTGACTAGCCGAGTGCCCCCACCAAAACATGAACATTTGAATAAAAGAATAATGTAGTTATTAATCATATTCGGCCTCTTGAAGAGTTTAGACCACTATAACTTATGTAATTATACATATATACTCCCTTATATAAGGTTTAAGGGTTATCAAATATCATCATCATAAGATAATGACACATTCTTACGATGCGACTACGGGGTCGAGCACTGCTCCCCCTAAAAGCATCGTTCACCGAAAGACATAAATATCCAGATAAAATAGTCGCAAATCATATTGCGGAAAAATAAACATGGAACCAAAGGGTTCTCGACAACTTTGCCGAAATCGGCAAACGACTCAAAAAGACTTTCTTGCAAACATCGTCATTTTGACAAATCGACATTAAAGACGTCGAGAAGAGTCCAGTTGACCAGTCGATAAGAGAAAATAAAAGACTAACACGGGAGACATAACTCACTCTAATAGCAAGGATTCATAAGGACAAAGTTTGATACTTAGATAGTGGTTTAACCCCTTTTCCCGACATCTATCTCTTCCTCCTAGATGATACTCTCCTTCCGTCTTCGAAAGAAGTTTCATTCCCTGTTCACACTCACCATCATAAAATCATGATCAATGCATCATCATCTGATTGGCAATTCATAATAATTAAATAATTATATGAGCATGTAATCTCATGTCTAACTAACATTAGTCAGTATTCACATAATCAATGATTAAATCAGATATTTCCACAACATCTAATCATTAAACTATGGTTAATCATCCTGATTACCACACAAAAATAAGATTAAGCTAAATCATAAGTCGGGGATGTAAGAAAGACCTAAGGGTGTGTAAGATCAAACGAGTTCATAAAAAATGTAAGGGAAAATAAAACACCTCACAAATATCCTAAGATAAATCAATTAATCCACAATGAACAACAATATGACCTAGGATATAGATCTAAGAGTAATAAATGCAGAGAAATAAATGCTTGGAATTTAAATAAATATAGAGAAAGGCATTTAGTTTGAAACTCGAAGATGTGTTGTGACAGATGTTAGAATTTGATTCACCAATTTGTCAAAACCTTGTTGGATGCCAAATGAATACTTATGAATCAGTAAATTCTATGACTGCCACTTTGGTTCACTTTGTGACTATGGAACTAACCTTTGCATTTGTGGATCTAAACTTGGCTCGTGGATTTGATCTTTGCTGATTTTGACTCTAGGAATATGCTCGCTTTGATGTCCGCACTTGTGTCTACAAAGGGGTGGTGATGATTGACACCATTTAGGAGCTTGCTAGGCTAAGAGTGTTCTCCTTTTGTCAAACCCATGTTACTGATTTAGTGGTTTGGTGAAAGGATCAAAGACACCAAACAAGCATGCAATGATGCCTAAAATGTTGATGTAAGTAGATGGTGCAATGTTGATGCTCTATAATGTGCTTGAATGATAATGCTATGATACTCGAATGGATGTCTAGATGATTTTCTACTTGATTTGAAATGAATTTGGGTCTGTCCTTAAAATAAAACATCCAAGCACACAAGTTAACAAATTTCACACTCAAGCTGACTTATGCTGGCTGGTTGGAGGGAGTCGACGGGGGACCAATTTTAAACTTGAGTTTTGAAAGTTTTGGGGTCATTTCCACACCTTATGGATCTGACTTGGGATAATGAATGGATGAACTGGGAATCAGGACTGGTCCCTATGGACGTGTGTAGATGGAATCAGGTTATTTGCCAACTTTTACACTGAAATGTACCACTTGTACATTGAAACACGCCACTTGTACAATAGTCTTTGCATAAAGGACAACCCAGTCAAAATGTGCACAAAATGAAGGGGTAAAGTGGAGGGAATGCAATTTTCACCATTACAATATTGCACAATGGCATTACAGCAAAACTTCTTTCTACAAAGTACTAACAAATTACACCAAACGCAATGCTCAGGGAACTTCTCTGTCCTAGAATGCTGTAGTGATCTGTAGTGGTCAATAATATATTAACAGTAAGATTTTTATCTAAAGAGAGCAGAATAAAATAAAACTAAACAGAGAATGTAAACCTAACTTGCTGCACCTTTCTAACCACCTCCTTTAAACGAATAACACAAATGTGAAGTACTTTTACATAAGTTTCACCTGATTACTAATAAACTGCACGAATATACAGAAGGCTCAGACAGCTTCAGACAATGATTGAGTCAAAAGTTTCATCTGCTAGCCATCATGTTGGAAAACTCTGATCTTACCACTTTTTACAAATATAACCACATTATGCAGTTATTGAATCTAAGGATTTCTTTTCAAGGCAAAAGTTAAGAAAACAGAAAAGGAAAACTATTTTTGACAGGCATGCAACAACTTTGACTCTCCAATTCATAATAGATCATCCCGGAGCTGATTTGGAACGTCTCCTTGGCCATCCAATGGCATATACTGCGCCATGATTGCCCTGATTTCTGAATCCATGTATCTCTGCAAATAATAAGCCACAAAAAGCCATTTTAGATATCATGCACAAGCTGTGGTATATGAGCAAATACATCCACCTTTGAACAAGAGTGTCTTTTAATCAAAGTACAGAAATCACAAACAATATCCAACACCTGACTTACACGAACTCTGTATTTGTAGACAGCATATGCTCCAACAGAAGCAGCAGCCAAAGCTAATACAATAACCGATACAGCAGTCCATCCAAATTTTGATGGTGCTGACAGCATACCTGCAAATAAACCAACAGAAAAATGGGCATAGCAATATCTTCAACAAACTTAATGTAAGGACCTTTTCAATAAAAAACAATATGCTTACTTATGCATGTGTCATGCTCTCTTATGTACAGATGACCTGCTTCACAATTGCACTCATAGCTACCCCATGTATTCTTGCAGCTGCATTCTGAGCATTGGCATGCTATCTTTTCTTTGCATTCATCAACGTCTGAAAGAAGAGTGAAACAAACCCACCCCAGTAAGATTGCAACTACATTTTACTCTCCTTTACAAAGGAAAAAGGAGAATTCATATGATCCCTGCTCACCTTCACATTTGGTAACGCCATTTCCCTTAAATCCAGGAGGACAATGGCATCCTTTAGACTGTGATGGCTGCAGAGAGCCCATGAAAATTTCCAAATTAGTTACAAAACATGTAAACATTAAATTCTAAAGATAAGTCTGAAAAAGTAAAGAGGCCCCAATACACTTAAGGATAAGGTCTCACCACACAAGCAGAATATGTCTTGTCATCCTGCATTTCCTGCCAGCAACCACCATTACCAATCTTGCACCTTCCTACTCCTGTAGCTGAAAAAAATAGTTCGAAGATTTTATGCTCGAGAGTACCTCATAGTGACAAGTCTTTAAATCATGATATAACAACATTAAAACGGCGAAACATGAAGTATCTTCTCATGAGTTGTCGACTAAACTGATTTGGAGTAAGCGGTTGTTATTTTTCTACTGTCGACCATCCTAACTTTTTCATGTTTTTTGATGACACGGCTTTTTATATGATGATAGAATAGCAGTGGAAAACACTAAAGTCTAGAAAGTCAATACATAACAAGTAATCTATTCTTTGGTTTTGCAATTATGCTTTGGGATGGGATAGTCCAGTATCTGATATGAACAATGTCAACATGAATTTGATCATTCTCTCATCGGATTACTAAATTTGGGTTGATTTGCATATAGACGTGCATGCCTTCCTTTTCTAAATTGAACTGAAATTCTTGGTTTTCCACCTCTGAGTTTCCTTTTTCAAATCACCATGCATGACTTCTGTTATCTTTTGTGTGATCTCCTATTTATTGACTATAGACTATAGTCAATTCCATATATATTTTTACCAATAAAAAAAAACTCCATATATATTTTTAAATTACATTTTCTTTCTTAATTTGCTTATCAGAAGTAATTTAAAATATGTCCATTGAATTAGTTCTTCAATTAATCAAACTAGGCGAGTTGTTTGGTATTTAGGATGAAGAACATAAAAATAATAAGGATCTATGTAGATTCTCGTGTGTTGAAAATGGTAGCAATTTGGTGCTTCAGTAAAAGAACATTAAAATAATAACAACCCGTGTAGATTATTGTGTTTAATCAAGCAGCTATTTTGTATCCCTTCCCTATCATATTTAAGGATGAAACCATCGAGATTCGAGGTTCATAGTTCAAACTTCGTTGAATTTTATAAGAGAATTTTTTAAAATAAAATCAAGAAAAAATTGTATAAGACAATAAGCCCAAATAACATTTTTTTTATGCAATCTGGTTTTTGCAAATGCTTCAAGTATAGCAACCCTTCTAGGGAAGTGAAAACATGTGATGTTATCAAGATCCTGGAAACTATCCACCATTAGTTGAATTACCTCTTTCAATGTGTTATCATTGTAAGGAGTTTTAGGTGCTGAAATTCTCATGATTTCACTCAAACATGAAGTAACAAGAAGTCTTATCTCATCATTGTATCTTAACAACCTTCGCTTAACCAAGGAATATTTTGTAGGGATCAAGGCTGCTTGCAATACCCGAGAGGGTGACTGATCCACCATGTAAAGACATTCCTCTATTTCCTTCAAGGTGCTGAGAAGTGCGTCTTTTGGCTGGGATAGATATTCAAGTCTACTACCTGCTCTATGAAGCTTCTTTCCCACAACTTCTTCACTGAATGATGCCATAATTCATACCCAAATAGATATGCAACCAAGCTGATTTATAACCCACTAGCTAGGTCAATCCTTTTCCACAAAACATGCAAGAGTCAAATCACATCCAAGTGTAGGAGGATTCAACTTTGGATCTTATGCTCCTGAATGCTAATAGTCTAATAGGATAGATTTTTCCAAACCCTCCAGGGTGGCAGGATCCAAGCTTTGATACCACTGTAATGTCCCAAACTAGGGTTTTGCCAAATTTTCTGAATTTTGTCTTTCAAATTCTGCCCTAATTTTCTGCACTTTTGAATTCTGCTGAAACCCGAATTTCTGATTTATTTTTCTGCACTTTTGATTCAATTTCTGCCCTAAGAATTCTGATTTTTATCTTTCCAAACCCTAGATCTGAATTCTGATTTTTATTTCTGCATCTTTCCAAATGAATTTCACCACACATAAAACATATCTAGAACATAGAAAATGATGGCAAAAGGAAGATATACAATGTAGTTCTATCATTCATGAATTTCACCATGAAATACACAATCAAACCATTCACAAATTGAATTGCAAGTCTGCTGCTCCAAACTGAATATTTGAAAAGGGCATTACATCAAGTTCGTGGCTCAAACATGGCCCACACAAACATGTATAATTGCTGATACAATCTCAGATTTGAATTATGAACAACAACATACCAATTTGATGACCAAAATACCAAACAAGATGGGCAGACCTCTTCAAGATCAGATCGGCTCTCAAGATGATGATGAATAATGGCAAAGGGGTCTTCAAATGATGAGCAATGATGCAAAGGTCTGCTGTTCTCCTCTTCCTATGCTGATCGCTGCCTCTTAGGATGATGGATTGAAGTCCCAAAGACCTCAATGCTGGCCGATTCACTTGGTGATGCCATGGAATGCAGATCCAAATGATTTTGGAGCTGATCATCCTCCTCCACTGATGCAAAATGACCCTTATGCTGTTCAGCCTTCCTCCAAGGCGATCAATGATGGAAAATGCAACTCAAAATAAGAAATGACAAGGGCGGCGGCAAGATTTCAGGACTGCAACAAGACTGATTTGAAAATCTGAACTCAACAACTCCAAGATCTGAAATATAACTTGTCCACAAATCGGCACTCAAGCTCTCTATGATAGCGCTCCCTTCCTAGCTCAATTAGGCACTCAAGCAAGTCTCGAATCAACTCTCCTAGATGATGCAATGGATGCTCAAAATCTTCTATGATGTCTTCACAAATCTGCAATGAAATGTGCATGAAACCTTCACAAGATGACGATCTAATCTGCAAGATGTCTTCAACAAATGTCTTCAATAAATCTGCTGCGAAAGATGTATCATGAATGCTCAAGAAAAACCTTCAAACTCTCCAATGAAGCGCAATTAGACTTCTGTTATGAAGCCTCCACGAGATGAGCTAGGTTTTCGTCCAACTCACCTAGTATTCACAAGGGTTTTCGACATTTTCGTCCTTGGCATAGATGCAGCAAAGTTGTAGATCCACAAAGGGAAAATCAGAAACAAAACTAGATTCATAATGTCCAAAATGCCTTCTCAAACCTTGTATATATACTTGAAGTCCTCTTTTTCCCATAAGCTGGCCGACTTAGCAAAAAACATTATTATTTTATTGATTTTCTCTCCAACATGGCCGATCTCATGAGATATTGGCACCCAAAGTATTTTGAATTCTTTTATTTTATTGTTATCCTTCTCCTTCAAGGTGGCCGACCTCATTAGTGAAAACTTGGTGCTAAGAAAAGATTTAATTTCATTTTTTCCTTAATTTTTATCTCCAGGGCCGACTTAGGCCGACTTCTCTTCTTGGCCGACATAACTCTACTCTAGGCTGACCTAAACTACTCTAGGCCGACCTACTTTCGTTAATTCTGGGCCGACCTGCTTTTGTGTCTTGGCCGACCAACAACTTATTTTTATCTTAGCCAACATAGGATCTTTCAAAACCTTCTTTTTCTCCTCAGTTAGCTGACCTTCTTTAGATAATCTTGGCACCAATTTCAAATTAAAGATTTGAAATTCTTCTTCCAATGTTACCTTCTCCAATAGGTCGTTCTTCTGTGAACATTCCGAAAAAGGGGACATGACATATAGGGTTTGTACCAGCAAGCATAATTGACATTATTGAGTTCATATTTACTATATGATGTGATTTAGAGTTTGTTCTAGCATTTTTGTTGATTGTGTGCAAGTTTACTTTGCTGTTCCAGTTTGTTTCCATTTTCAAAAATAAGAAAAACACAAAAAAATCAGAATACTGCAAAAATAAGTGATTGGGGACGTCACATTGGTATTAGAGCAGGTGATCTTGCCAACCTGTTTGGGGAAGTTAATTCTTTGATGTAGATACAAATTCATGCAAGGGAGTGACAAAAAAATCAGATATCAGCAAAGAGAGAAAAAGAAAGAAGGAACCATGAGTGACTAAGATAAAGAAGCAAATCTTCAAGTGTCATTAGCCGTGGAAACAGGAAGTTGGCTAGAGATTTTCAATCCTCCATGAGAGAGTCCATGGTAAAAATAGCTCAGATCTTGAGGGAAATGAATCATTAATGAAATGCATCTAGATCAAATCCAAATGTGGTAGAAGGTAGCAATTCAACCAATGATAGGCTTCAATTAACCCTCCCACGAAGACATTCCAAACCAAGTTTTTGCAAAGGGAAGAAGAAGACCCATTCGAGGAGTAGCAATTACCACCTTGCCCAGAAGATGAAATGGCAAGGTATCATGCAAAGTACAATGCTCTAAATCCAGCAATCCGTCGTGACATGTCTTTCATTGAGTACTATGAGATGAAAAGAAGGAATGAGCATAGATGAGAAAGGATATATCATCATGAGCAGCCCCGAAAAGACATACAACATCGATTGGATAAGATCACCATACCTACATATGATGGATCAAACAATTGTTCAACTAAAGCATGGTTGCAGAAGTTGGATACATATTTTTCATTGAACCCTATGTATGAGGAGGAAGCAATTAAGTTTGCTACCTTACATTTGGAGGGTGTTGCCCATGAGTGGTGGTATCACAACATGGTTACACAAGGGCATAGCTCCATCACTACCTTAGAAGAATTCAGTTAGAGGTTGATAGAGAGGTTTGATAGAAAGGATCTAGAGGTTCATTTTAGGGAGCTAGCACAGTTGAAGCAAGAGGGCACAATAGAGACAATATGTGGCAGAATTTTAGAGGTTATCGGTGATGGTACCGAATGTGAGGGAGAAGAGGCTCATTTTGCTATTTGTGGAGGGTCTAATTGAACCTCTTAAGGGTTTAGTTAAGGCCTTTGCTCCGCCATCATTATCAAATGCAATCAAGAGAGTTCTAACTTTGGAGAATTTGATTCCTAAGAGCAAGGCACCACCTTCAGCACCGTAGAAGAAGCAATTTCAGAAGGAAGTCCCTCCTCCACAAAACATGCCAAAGATTATCAACAAAGAAGCCACAAAGAATGAGCTTAGGAGGAAGAAATTGTGCTTTACTTGCAAGGAGCCATGGGGACCGGGTCATCGATGCCTTGGTCGTGGCCAAGTACACTACATAGAGGTACTCCTAGATGAAGAGACAAAAAAAAGAGGAACTGGAACCAGAGGTTGAAGGGGGAGAGATTCGGGAGGGCGCTCTTGCTTCACTTTTAAGTGCACCTAAGTATCATCCATTCAGAGTTTGTGGGGTTTTGCATGGGCAAAGGATCATAGTATTGATTGATAGTGGAGCCACTCATAACTTCATAGATGAGGACTTGGTATCTAAGAGAGGATTAGACATAGAAGATTTTGAAGGATTCAATGTCATAGTTGCAAATGGATTCACCATTCCTTGCACTAAAAAGATACATCAGCTTGACATCACATTGGGAGAACATAAGATGCGTGATGATTTCTATGTTGGATTGGGAGAGACTGACATGGTTTTGGGTGTGCAGTGGCTTTATTCCCTTGGGGAATTCACCCTAAACTATCAGACTATAGAGTTGAAATTCAAATTGGTAGGGGAAGAAGCAGTGCTTTGCAGCATCAAGGGTGGAGCTCCAAGAGTCATCATGGCCACAAGGATGGAACATTAATTGATGACAACCACAACTTCATCCATAGGTGAGATACCTTTTTGTGATGATGTTCGATCTATTTTGGATCAACATAATATGGTGTTTGATGTTTGGCAATTGAGTAAAGAATTTCATCAAGAGATAGGAAAAAGATATGTTGGAGACATCTTGCCCATTGAGGGAGTAATTGGCACCACGGAGGGATATCAAGAGGATGTTCATAAGCTTGGTGGAGGGGTTTCACACTTTATATATGTTTGCAAAAAAAGACAAAAATGGCATAAAGGAAAAGAGGAGTGATGGCATATTGAAAATATGTTGCTTCCCTCATCATGTCCAACCACTATACTCCGCCATTTGCAACCATACAGGTGTTTTCAATCTTGGGATTAAGTGATTTTCAGTTTGTTGTTGCTATCAAAGTATTTTCAATTATTGTATGGTTGTTTCTAGCTTCTATGTTGCTGATATTTACAAGGGATTTTCAGTATTGTAGCTGTTGTACCATTTTTATATTGCTGATTTTCAGGGTTTTTGATTTTGAACTGTTGTTATCAGTCATATTCAACTACCAATTTGTATATTTTTGAAAAAATTTCATGTGTTATGTTGTTTGTGAAGGCTTTCAACCATCGGAGCTGTAGAAAACAATGTTCCAACTACTGCACTATTGTTTTGGATGAGGTTCGGAATGATTTTTTTCTATTGCAACTTCGTTCCAGCTTGTATGCAAGCAAGTTGATTGGTCCAAACTCATGAGAGTTTCAGCCTATACTACAGTGGTAAGACCTATTGGAACTCAATGGAACTGTCATTTTGAGATCAGAGTGGTGCAGTAAAAACATGGTGGCAAATTCATAGGGCAACCCTTGGTCTTGTGGGAGCTTGTAAATATCCCCCAACAGGGAGAAGAAAGCATCATCCGTCATCACATCAAAAAGGAGAAAGTTGTGGGTTGGTTGCTAACATTGCTTGATCCAAGTCAAAGGTGGGGAAATACAATCCTAGAGGTTTGCAATTTTGTTGGGAGTCATGCACACTTCTTCGAGGTCAAATTGCTTGAAGTGATCAAAGTTCATGAATTGCATAACATGATTCATAGTGTTGGCACAATGGTATTTGAGCATCCGAGTATGCTTGGTGCTTTTTGGTAGAAGTTTCATTTGACAAGTATAGGATCCAAACTCTATGGACATTACAGCATGATTTTTCATCTGGGTTTCGAATTGCTTGTGGGCAAGCAATTCTAGGAAGGGTGGACTGTCATGTCCCCTTTCTCGGATTGAAATAATTAATAATATTATTTAAGTTGGGCCCGATAATTTTTAATTTTAAGGGCAACTTAATAATGTTATTATAATTAAAATAAAAGGTGTTTTTAAACACTAGTATTAAAATAAATTAAAAATAAAAAGTATTTCTAAATACTTAAAATAAGAATTAAAAACCATTAAATTAAAAAATAAATTTAAATACTTGGAGAGAAATGTAGGACCCAAGGGCCCAATTGGAAAAGGTATATCAAGGAGGAACCTATCTTCATTTGAGTATTCATTCAAGTTATCCTTTTGCATCTAAATTTTTGATTTGAGCAGTTTGTTCAATCTAGGGCATCTAAGGACGGAAACCTTGGTTTCAATTTGTGATCTAGGAGGACAGAAACCTTTGTCTGCAATTTGTGATCTAGGACGACGAAAACCTTCTTGGGTCTCTTTTCCGGACGTGAGGACAAAAACCCTCAATTTTCTAGCATTGGCAAATCCACCTAGGATTTGCATGGTGTGCTAATTCAATGTTTGTGCAGATTTTTAGGGTTAAGGCGATCAAGATTTGCAAGCAAATAATTATTCGGGATTTTTGGAGATTTTCTACAAGGGCAGATTGTTATTTGGCATCATTGAAGGATTTTTACATCATTTTTGGAGGTCACCTAGCTTGGAAAAATCAGAAATAAATTTTAGAAAAACTAGAAATAATTTTGGCAAGGTGGGCAAACCAATTTGGGATGTTTTAATTGCTGATTTTGGCAAATTCCAGTTAGGCGCCGGCATTGAGGGTATTTTTGGCATTATTTCCAGATGCCTAGCCCTAAATCCAGTCCATACCAACATTTATTGAAGTCATTCAGGTCTGAAAATAGCATTTTGGGTGGCCATACAAGTTGGAGGATCAGTTCTAGGGTCAAATTTGCATACACCATCAGCGGGGTGCTTAAAAATAATAATTTTATTTGCTTTCTGGGGGTCTGCAGCAGTCATACAGTTGCTGTACCAGTCAATTTCCAGCCATACCAGTCATCCTTGAAGTCATACCATTTTTGCAGCAGGCTGTATGCCTCTTGGTTGCAGTTTATCAATCATTTTTGGGCTTAGATCTGCATTTATCATCATTAACGAAGGTTTGATCTGCACTTACAGAGGTCTGATCAGCATTTTCAAATAATTTGTAAGTTGGCTTGGCACTGAAAAATCTAACTAATTCATATATGATCAGCATTGTACCTATTGATGGCATGTAAAGATCAGATCTGAACTTTATGTTGATGTAATCAGCCCTGTAACTCAATTCCAGCCGTGTATATCAATAAAATCAGACTTTGGCATTCATATTGGGTTCATTTTGGCGTGATTGGTGTGATCTAGGGTTTGTACCAACAAGCATAATTGACATTATTGAGTTCATATTTACTATGTGATGTGATTTAGAGTTTGTTCCAACATTTTTGTCAATTGTGTGTAGGTTTACTTTGTTGTTCCAGTTTATTTCCATTTTCAAAAATAAAAAAAATACAAAAAAATCAGAATACTGCAAAAATAAGTGATTGGGGACATTACATTCTTTTCTCCTTTCCCAGCCTCATCTTTTGATATTTTTTAACGAATTAAGTTAGTCTTATTTAGGAATAATGTGCATGACTTGGGATAATAAAAAAGGTAAGTAATTAGAATGTGCATGTAAGAAATTTGGATAACAATCAAGTTAGTTCCAAATTCCTGACCCTGGTGAGTGGTTGCTATAACTAGAGCTTCTCCCACTATTATCCCTAAGAAATAGGAATCATAAACCTTGTAGAGTGTAAACCCCTTTTCAAGAGGAGTCTAATCACTCAGTGTTGGTGTGTCAAAAGTTCAAAACACACATCAACATATAACATTTTTTGAAAGTTCTTCATTCATTTGTTTCGATTTGATAAGAAAATTCTCCTCTAAATTTCTTCCTTCTTCCAACGTTTATGATTTTTTTAGAGTTGCATGGACACGGATATGGTATCGGATACGGATAAGGTATCAGATACAGATACGGTATCAGATACGGATATGGCTATTTTTCAAGACCCCTAATATGGATACGGCTAGATACGACATATATATATATATATGTATGTATGTATGTATGTATGTATGTATGTATGTATGTATTAGCAATAATTAATATTAAATAATTTAAATTTAATATAAATAATATATATTTAACAAATATATTATATATTAATAAATTAAACTTAAATTAAAAGTTAAATGTATTAAACATAATAAATAAATAAAAGTTTACAATGTAAAGTAAAACAAAAAAGCCAAAAATTAAGAAAAGTATCACCAATTAATAAAATTTGCCTCTTCCTCCATTGCTTGTTGACACTATATCTCCAACTTTAGAATGAATGCGATTATTTGAGTAAATACAATCACGTAGAAAGACATACATATTTCCAATCGAGTGCATGCTGGTCCAAAGTAGTTCCGTGCAACAAGAAATCAACATGCTAGGTCATGGAACAGTTGCTCGCGGCAATTTTTAACATTCTAGGGTTAATATTTTTGGGATACGGCACAAATATCATGAGAATGCCGCATCTGCGCGTATCCGGCACGGGAAAAAAATAGGTTTTTTGGGTACGGCCGGATACGGTATCCAAGAAGTATTCGAGCCATATCCTATAGGTATCGGTATCTGATACGGCGATACGCGTACCAAGGGAGAGGGGGTGGAGTATCCGATAACTGTGGATTTTTTTAAATGAGAAACCTCTCCTTTCACAAAAGATTCTTTAATCACTTTCAAGGTCTTAGAGCTCCAAGAAACTCTCCTCCTATTCATTTCAAAGATACGTGTTGTGATCCATGCCATCTTTCTTTTCTCCTCCTCTTCTTCGTGACATTGAGCAAGTTGTTCCCTCAAAAACAATTTGTTTCAAGTTACTGATGTCCTCCATTATCTTTTTTATTTGTTTTGCCCTCATCTCTTTCTCAATATGCTTTTCTTCCTTCTTCATTAGCTGCAACTCCCATATTGAAATCTTCTTTCTTTGAAGGTATTTCCCCACTCTTAGCTCAATCTTTTTAATCATCCCTATCTCACTTTGAACTGCTGCCCATCCCTTTCCATTGGAAAACATCTTCTTGTATATCTACACCACCTAATCTCAACATTACCAGAATTTCTTAGGCTCTGATACCAACTAATGCAGTCCATGCACTGCCCTGTTCTGCATAGCATACCTACAATCTCACACTCCCAGGAAAGACAGTTCACCATATTTCCTATCTTCTTCCTCTCCTTCCTATCAATCTTCTTCTGAACCCTAAATATATTAAAACACTCTATTCTAATTTCTAAATATAGTAACTATAAACCAACCAAAAAAACTATTCTAAATAGAGAAAATGTGTCAATATGAAGGCCACAATATCCGTCAGATTTTTTTTTGCATTTAAGTTACAGAATTGATACGTGCTCCTATAACTCAGGAGCTTTAGGTCTGCCCATGTCCCACCAATGGTTCTCTGCATCATAAGTGTTCTGATGCAGGACTAAATTTATATAATAAAACAACGAAAATAAATACATTAAAACTAGTCACACTGCAATACTTAATTGTTGAAGAAAGTGCTTCAAAATAAAATGAAAAACTAATGATGAAAAATACACAAAGCTTACCTTCACAATAACTGTATCCATCACCCTGAAATTTCACACCGTCGACAACAGGGCACTCACATAGTCGACCCCGAAATGTATCCTTTCATGAAAATCCAGAACAAATGCAACACAATTTTTTTATTGAATAAGATCTAATTGCTAAAAAAGTTTGGTACTAAAATGTTTAAGGGCTGGTTCTGCCTCAATGTGTAAATCATATACCTTGCAAGCAGTGATATTTGCCTTTGTATCTTGCCAGCACCCACCATTATTTTCCACACACTCATTTGTCTCTATCCCTGCAAATGGCAAACAGTTCAAATCCTAAAATATTCGTGACTTTAAAGTTTAAAGAAGGTATTACTTGAACTCTATAGATAAGAAATTACATCGAAGAGGAGATCACCTTCACTCAAACAAGCAGCTGGCTCAGTGGTTTCTTCAAAGCCTGCACAAATTGCTTTCATGACAGCTTTTTTGTCCAATTTCCCTGCCAGTAATAAAAAGTTATATTTGAGTTTACAATCTTCCCAAAAAACATTCCACATAGAGTAAGGAGTTACCTCTATATTGTCTGTTGTTGATAATTAGAGTGGGCAATATTGTAACATCACCTCGAGAACCATGTCCAACCTATAAAACAATGTCCAGTCAGAGATATAAGCATTCAAGAAGACAGTACTGAAACCAAAAACAGTATACAGTACAAAAGATGTCTTTACTCAGATCAATAGAATGCATAAAATATCAAATTAAAATACCAGAATATTAAAGCAGCTAAGAGAAAGTACAAAGACCAATACAGCTAACCTGAACATCTTGCTCTGATTTCAAAACACTGTTCTCTGCATCTGCTTCTGGATCTCCCATGCACTCATCTATTTTTTTACTATCCAGGCCTGTCAAACAGTAAACAATCACGATGGGAAACAACTAAAGGATGCTTAGAGACACTGTCTCAAGATAACTTACAGTGGAACCTCAGAAATTACAGAAGAACTTAGAGATTCACACATCTCAAATTCAATGTGATAGGCCTTGCCTGTACAAAAGAAATGTCAGTTATACTATACCTATAAAAGAAAATTAAACTACCCACCTAAAGAGTTTATCACTTTCTCTGCACATTCCTTGTTATATTTTTTCTCTTTCATTGGACATCTAATGTGAAAGTCAGTCACATAATCCCACCAGACCCACGGCTTTTTATTTTCCGTTGCAACTTTGAAGACACACAATTGCCTTAGATTTTCAATTACCACATCTTTGCCATCATAACCTTGGCTCAAATCATGTTCTGGATCAGGGGCACAGTATCTTCCGTGATTGATGCATTGAGATTCACACTGCTTGCTCAAAACAAAGGCTTGCGGGCAGTACCATGTTATGTAGTGAGGAGTAAACAAAGTGTAACCCCCTTTCTCAAGCATCTGAGCCTGTCCTTTAAAATTCTTTATAAATTCAATTTGACCTTCACATTTTGACCCACATTCATCATTGCTGTTCGTCCAAAACTCATACTCAACGCGGTCATCAGGGTGTGGAAGGGACTCTCTCCAGTCAAGATTAATACTGACCATCTCCCCATTGCTCAGAGCTTTCTTCAGGCTATCACCCAAGCTTTTTTCAATTAGAGCAGATGGAATTGTAATCTTTTCCAAATATGCAGCTGCTGTGTTATCCTCATCAGGTGAATCCATAGTTATAAGAGGCTCAACTTTATTGTCCGTAACTAACACAGCTGCTGCTCCTGCATTTTGGGCATTCCAGACCTTCAAAGCAAAGTAACAATCTGCAATAGAAAACATTGATTTACTTGGAGCTAAAATACAAAAAATTAAGGCAATAGGTTATCAGAACTGACTATCTAACATCTATAGCCATAAAAGAGACATAAGCCACAGGACATACTTGTTCTCAGGACTTTTATTTTTTTAAATAATATTTTTACAATACTGTGGTGTGAGAAGCATGTAATTAGACATGGTACTCTCAATTCTATTCAAAAAATGCGGAAAGAAGTTGAGACTGTTCCGCCAATTTCGCATTACAGTCCAGAATAAGAAAAGAAGAAGTTTGAGTACAATCAAAATATAAAACAGGTACAAAATGCCAGTGTGGTAGGGACGACTAATACATTTTCAATTCTATGAAATTTATAGTTTCTGCTTGAAATGTTGTATCGTGATTAACACAATACGGGCACCAAATAATTCTGGAGGGTCATCTATCAATTTTGCCTTAATGTACCAAGAACTGTTGGTTCAAAAGGACCTGTTATTGTTTCGCAGGGACCTGTTGTTCGTGACTCAGCTGTCAATGAATGCAATAATGGGGTTGATCCTCCTTCGTGATTTGTTATACTCTCATATGCTGCTTATCCTCCTCTGGTTGTGGCATGGGTTTTTGAAGGCTATTTTTAAATATCATCCATTTCAAGGTTAATTTTGGTCAATAAAAATAGGAAAACTATTTACCACTTTTTGTCCTGGATGAGGTGTAAAATTACTATGGACTGTCTCACCATTAAAATGGATCAATAAAAATAGGAAAACTATTTACCACTTTTTGTTCTAGATGAGATGTAAAATTACTATTGACTATCTCACCATTAAAATCGATGATGTTTAAGTAGATGGTTCTTGAAATTGAAATTGTTATACTGTGGTCGGTGCCTTGTATGGACCCGTGAACTTCTATGTTACATTGTTACTAGATTTATTTGATATCTACCGTTAGGTTTTGAGTTGTGGGCACCTTTCATGGGTCTTGATACTCCAGTTATAGCAGTCCTGCTTATGCTGGTTTGATGATGATGTTACCATTTTAGTACATATTTTGTAGACCTTTTATCTCAATTAAAAAAATAAAAATGGCTTAACGTAGAGAAGGTGATTCAGCGACTGCATATGTAACTCGAGTTATATGGCACTGGCAAAATGACATCAAGCAAATACACTATTAGCCTCGCCTGATGCAAAACTTTTATAAATATAACGGAAATTCTTGCCTTAAAATTTAAATTACAGTGAAACAATATTATGTACAAGAGTTGAAAAACCTTGAGGAAAACCCATGGAACTTTAGCTTACTATTCATCTTCTCAACATATATTCTGCTTTCAATTTGCTTTATAGTGCAATATCATCTCGAGGGGCATGGACAAGTTTGAGTTTGAATTGAGGGAGTTCCACTCCAACTGTGGTCTGTTCCACCTAACTGAAAAGAGATGAGGCATCTCTATAATCTAAAGAATACTCAGACATATGAATTGCTCCTCCCAACACATAAGCTCTAGTGTAATGTTATTAAATATCAACCCTGCAAACTGATAGGACTCTTTCAAAAGCCCATTGAACTTCCCATTTTTTTATATAATTTTAAGTCAGTTTTCATCAACCCATAGTTCATTTATAATGACTTCCAATATCATCTCAAGGGACATTGACATGTTTGAATTTGAATTGCAGGAGTTCCACTCCAACTGTGGTCTGCTCCACCTAACTGAAAAAGAGATGAACCATGTATGATATAAGGAACACCCATACATATGAATTACTTCTCCCAACACATAAGTTCTAGTGTGGATGGATGTTATTAAATATGAACCTGCAAACTGATAGGACTCTTGCAAGAGCCCATTGATTCAAAACAAGTTCATTTATCAAATTTTAATTGTATAATTTTAAATCAATTTTCATCAACCCTTATTTCATTAATAATGACTTCCAATATCATCTTAAGGGACATTGACAAGTTTGAATTTGAATTGAAGGAGTTCCACTCCAACTGTGGCCTGCTCCACCTAACTGAAAAGAGATGAGGCATGTATGATCTAAGGAATACCCAGACATATGAATTACTCCTCCAACACATAAGTTCTAGTGTGGATGGATGTTATTAAATATGAACCCTGCAAACTGATAGGACTCTTGCAAGAGCCCATTGAACTTCACATTGATCCAAAACAAGTTCATTTATCAAAATTTAATTGTATAATTTTAAACCAATTTTCATCAACCCATATTTCATTAATAAGGTTTCCAAGAACTTGACCATAGCCACCTAGAAAATGTCTCAAAATATTTAAGTCCCCCACAATTCATTCAAACAAGAACACTCAGAGAATATCTAAATTCCCCACACACAAAAGGGCTGCTAAAATTAAGAACAATATAAGGAGGGTGGAGACTTGCCTCCACGATCAAGGAGCCAAAAAGAGGGAAGTGCCCCGGGGCTCGATGCATAAGAAGTGGCGAAGGCATCAGGAGATTCACAGGCGTTCTGGTTTTTTTGGGGATAAATGACAGTTCCGAGCATTGCTCCCCCATATTGTGGCACTCCAAAATTACCTATGGCGCTGTCATAATTTCCCTTCAAATCTTCTGGTGATATTACTCTCAAACTGTTCTTCTCCACATTAAACTTAGACATGCAAGGTATTGCCAACCAACACAAAACTATCGCCACACCCAAAAATACAAATACTTCCTTTCTTCTCCCCATTCTTGAGACTGTTCAAACAGAAAACAGAAACCAGAAACCAGAAAACTGTACAAGGATTTACAACCCAATTGCCAAAAAACGTAAAATACATATTCATAAATTTAGGCTTGGTAGTGGTGAATGCTTTGGCTTTGGCAACGAAAAATTGTTCTTTTCATTTTAGAATTTGATAAGGAAGAAAGCTCCAGATTGTGTAGGTAGAATAGTTTTATGCACGCGCCTGGTGTTGGCTTTTTGCGTGCAAATTAGTGTTATAAAATTTGCGGTTATTCAGATATGTTACATGTGGGAAGAAAGACAAAAGTGAGAGAGATTTTTCATTTTTAGTAGGTAGTGCAGGTCGCTGTCGGCAACGTGGGTACAGGCTTTTGTGTGACCCACACTCACACGTGCCAATATATTCCTCCCTCCTTTTGTTAACATAAAGGAGGTACCCACACTCAGAGGTGATAGGCGTGTTGTTGGTATCTGTTGGTTCTATCGGCTGTTTGGCCTCATGGATGTTGATAAAAAACGTCATTCATTCATTCACTTCATGCCCGACTCATACCTAGTAGTTTAGTATGTTCCAATTGTTGTGATAGTATTTGTGGATTTAATGTCCAATATTTTTACGCGTATAGCGTTAGTAGAATAGAATAGAATAGAAGATTTTTAACGTTCACAAGGTCAAAGAAAGTTTATGGGACAGTGGACCTTGCAATTTTTGCTTTCTGAAGTGCTAATCTTTTGCTATTCAACTTGATAATGGTGGCTCCCCTGTTTTCTCAACTAACTCCTTGCTGAACAAATCTTGTAATGAAGTTATTAAATTGTTTATGTACTTGACTCGTATGTTGGTGTAAGCTTTAAATTCCAAAATAACTTTGTTTTTCTGTTCCCACTTCCCTAGTTGTGTAAAAACATAAATTCTCTCTTCCCATACCTCTTTTGGCATTTTTCATCTACTCGTTTCACATCGAAGATAGTACAAGTTAGTTGCTAGTTAAGCTATGAGAATTTTTTCTCTCCAAGGTATATTCACCTCTAAATAAGCCTTTTGTTGATGGTCAAAAGTGGGGTTAAATTCCTCAAGATAATAATTCTTCTTTCTCCCTAACACCTTTTCCCACATAAACTTGTGAAACTTATCTACAACAAACACCTTTATTTCTTTGCTATGATTAGGGCATGCATTTAGAGGAATGAGTCATTTGCTCATCCACTTGTTATTTTGTTTCATGATCCATGACTTCTTTCTTTCAGTCAAGACATCTTTAAAGACAACCTTGGGCCATCTATTTGCCTCCATTTGCACTACTTTTTCATATATCTTAAGAGACACACTGTTGCAATGGCTTCAATAGGAATTGCACTTGTTTCAACTAGAAGAATCTCATAAGAGACGGAAGATTTTAATTTGAATTTTCTTGTGATCGTGTGCTTTTGGATTCTCTCTATCTACTTGTTGGCAACATGGTTAAGAGACACTGCTGAGATATGATGTTGTCATTGATGGCAATAGACAGAAGTGATTGGGAACAGGTCTTAAGACAAGTTGTGTATAACATTTTGGTCCAGTAAGCATAACTTAGTCAAATTGACTAAGTGTTGGCAGCTTATTGAGTTAGTGACAGAGAATTCAATTGGCACTCCTCCGCAGATGAAGATATTGGTGAGCGGTTCTGGTATGTTACACATAGTTATTATATAATGCTATGTTCCAAGTTTCATGTCTTGACAATCTCCGGAAGCCATAATGTGAATTGCCTAAGTCCGGGTAAGCAGAGTCCAATTATAAACAGTGCAGATCACCTGAGGATTTCAGTCCGCATTCCTTCGCTATTGGTTGTTTCAATGTGCGGTTTGGAGGTGTTGTAAACACATATGAGAAGTATCTAATTCCAAATTTATAGAGTTTGAAGTCTACCGGAAGATCATCTACAAGCTTCCAAGTATCGACATTCAATTTGACAGTGTTTCACAAAGACAGTCAATAGTTCTGAGATCCGCATCTTGCCACACAAGAATATTATGACTTGTGGTTATGAAGGTGTGATAGGTGATGCATAATGAATGTTTGGTATGAATTTTGGAGTCCAGTGTGGTCCGCATTAGAAGTTGTGATATGACAGACAACATGGTTAAGAGTATACTTAAGAATGAAGCCGACACTCAGTTGGATCGATGTGTGGTAAAGGTATTTTGTTTAGATCATCATCCTAAGTGGTTCTATAATAGGTCCAGACCTATGTGAAGGTTCTTGAATGATTGTATGGGTTCGCATTGCTGATTGTGCAAAGGATCAAGCTGACAAGGTATAATTTTTGTGTACACGTTTCATATTTGGTATGCCGACCTAGTTTTGAGTTAAATCTTGTTGCGGATATATATACTTGATAGATTTCGATGTTGGATACACGTGATGATGCAAATGTGTTGTGAAGTTGTTGTGTATGCAATTCTTGTTATTCGAAAAGTGTAGTAAGGGTACAGAGATCTGAAGAACAGAGCATATGTGAACATGGTAGAGAAATAGAACAGGCATAATGAAGACCTTTGAATTTGTATATTGAGCTATCAATGGAACTATATTCCAACATTCAGTAGATGCATTTGTAACAGTTCTTTCTTGGTAGTGAGCCACCATTTCTCTATCTTCTTTTCTTTATGGCTATGAGCCTATTGTAGTGAGCACTTCTTTGAACAGTGAGCCCTAAGGTAGTGAGCCTTTTTGTAATCCAGTTTTGATATTATAATATATTGTGAGCTAACACTCACCGTGGTTTTTCCCTTTTTGGGTTTTCCACGTAAAACTATTGGTGTCTATGTGTAATGACTTTGTGGTTGCTCTTCCTATATTTATTTTTCTTTCATGTTATTGAATTTGGTAAGTGGATTACAGAACATGTGAAAGAATGGTTTTATAGAATACTGATTCAGCCCCCCCTCTCAGTATTCCTTGTGTTCAACAATTGGTATCAGAACAAGGTTCCTTGGAAGAAGCCTAACAGCTTAAGGAAGATCTGGGAAAGTGAACACATGGCAACTAGAAGATATCCTACTCTAGGTAGTGTCACAATTGATGATTGCACATATGTCAGTAATGAAGAACTGAAAACTACTCTTGAAGATCTTGATAAGTATGAAGCAGATATCCTGGATTTGAAGGAGAATGCCAAGGAAGCTGATGAATGCATCCTGAAGCTAAGGGAGCAAGTCAAGAAACCCAAGGAAAGGAGCAAAGAGCTAAGTGAACAATTGAAAGCAACAAATGAAACTCTGAATAGTTTATCAATGCTAATTGAAGAAAAAGAAAAGGTTGAGGAGCATTTAAATCAAGTTGTGAAAGGCAAGTATGAGGAATGTGAAAAATTGGCAAAAGATGTGCTTCTGAAACATGATTTGGAAATAGCTAACAGTTGCAAAGAAAAGTTCAAAATAAGCTCTGCAAAGCTCGATGAGTTGATTGACAGTCAAAAAAGTCTATATGACAAGCAAGGTTTGGGTTTTGAAAGAGGAGAAAGTTCTAAATCAAGACAAGTTAACACTGAGATGAAGAAAGTCAAAGGCAACCAGATCTGGAATCAGAGCAACAAACCTAGAAGACCTTCGGTCAGGCAACCAAATGCTCAAAGGTACCCATCTTTCAATGGCTATTGTTTTAATTGCAATAAGTTTGGTCATAAGACTACTCAATGTAGGAGCATAATGAATCAAAATGTCCCATCATTCTCTGTTCAGTGTTTCAATTGCAAGAGAATTGGTCATAAAGCAAATGAATGTACGAGTCTGATAAAGAATGGTTTTAACAATGTAAGGAATACTCAATCTTTCAATGGAAAATGCTTTGCATGCAATAGATTTGGGCATATGGCTAACCAATGTAGATCAAGAATGCATCCAATCAATGGAAGGAACCAAGGATAGAGGAACATTGTTTGCTACAATTGCAATAGACCTGGACATGTTGCAAAATTTTGCAGAAAGAATGTGAAAAGAAACTATCCTGCATAAAAGAGGAAAATAGAGCAGAGGGAAGATAAGGGAAAGAACAAGGTTGATCTGCAGAAACCAAGAAGGAAATGAGCAAGATCTAGATTTAAGAAGGATGTAAAAGAGGTCAAGGATGGATCCGCACCAGCCTCTGGTGTAGCTACTTCCTTTGGGAAGTAAAGTGGGAGCTCTAGCTCAGGGGGAGCTCTTATTGAGAATCTCAATCCCCTAGCCAGATAGTTGGTGCTGAAATCCAGCATGAGGATATGAGTTACAGAGCTAGTTCATGAATCGTTTGAAGAAGTTATCGGTAGAAAAAAGATCTAATGTGGTGCATTGCGGAGCAATCTTGATCGACCATGGTTGACAGTGAAGTGTTTGACAATTTTTTGGAAATTAGCATTTATGGTGATTAGGTTTTGGTAAATAAAGGTTAAAAGTGTCGCATCTAAAAGATTAATCACTTTGCATTTGAGTTTTCAAGTGTCCAAAGAGATCAGAAGCAGAACCCTAAGCAACTTTAGTGATTTCCAGTGATTCAAAGCAAAGAAAACCCTAATTTTGGCAAAAAGAGGATTTACAATTAAAACCCTACTGTGAAATTGTTTGAATTACTATGGAAATGGCGACACCACAAGTGATAGATATCACTAAGAGACCTCAACCGAAATTCAAGAAACACCCATTCAAATCTATGGAAGTCGATCCTAATGGTGCATTTTCAGAAGTACTGTATGGCGATATGCATGAGGAAGACATTAGGGCATACGTTCATGTTGCCTTAGAAGAACTTGGTGGTAGCCAACTTATAAATTTGCACCTGAAACATCTAACCGGTGATGATTTCAAATTAAAGGAAGAGTACAAGGCATTGGCAGAGAAGAAATTCATATAATATGTTGACTTCCCAATCTTTGCAGAGGACGAATGGGTCTGGTATGTGCTTAGCAGAATTCACGATGAATTCATGTGGCTTATGGTACGTTGATCATTTGCCTATTCTTCTACTTTATGAAAGAATTGCCCAGAATGAAGAATATGGTATGGTATGATAGCAAACCTGTGGCCACACAAATTAGGAATCATTTGAAAAGTTTAGGTAGCCATGATGCTCAAAATGAAGCCCTATGGGGCTATTTCAAAAACTTTCAAAAGGTAATGCAATCAAGGGAAAGAATACCTAAGACAATTGTGGAAAAGTACAAAAATGACATATGCTTTATTGTAAATAAGGATCAGTGTATAATGGTAGCTATTGAGCCAAGGACGGTGTGGGTTCCTCCCTTGGGATATGAAGTAACTGAGGAAGTGTTAATTGGCTTAGCTGACCTCATGTTGAGCAAACCTAGGGACACCACAGAAGAAAGATTTGGCACTTATGAGGAAATCTCTGTCAAAGTGCATGTTGAATTGAGAAAGCCCGAATCTATAAAGAAGGCTAGAAATGGTAGAAGAATATGCCTAGAGCAAGGGGTTCACTAAAGAACAAATTGTAGAAACAAGAGCAAAGGCAGAAGTAGCAAGGGCAGCTGAAGAAAAGCAACAAGATGAACCGGCTAAGGCTTCGGAAGAGCTTGAGAAGAAAATAGAAGAGCCTGCAGCACCAAAAAGAAGAACAAGAGGTTCAACCTCTACTGAAATAACATCCAAGTCCTCTGGTCCCACATCTTCTATGAGTGTAGAAGCACCTGCAAAGGAAACCACTGCAAAAAAGCACAAGAGAAAGAAAACAAAAGGCAAAAGGATGTATGTTAGTGTAGGAGCTGATGATGAAAACGAAACTGAATCAGATGAAGAAGTTAAGAAAATGAAGACTAAGGCCAGTGGAGTCTCTGGGAGAAAACAAGACAAGCCCTCCGGTAAGGGCAGACGCAAGAAAAATCCAAGGTAAACAGAGCCTGAGAAAGCAGAGGCTACAATAAATTTGGAAGATGTCTTAAATGCTATGGCAACACATGGTAATCTAAAGCCAATAGCAGACCTGTATGATGAGTATAATGATGCAGATAAAAACATCATTGAAACTGTAGTGATCAAATTCTTGGAAATTTTTAACAAAGCCCTCCTAGAGGTAATTACAGATCTACCTGATAGCTTGGGCAATATCATGTTTGCTAGAAAAGAAGCAGCAATGGCTAAAGACTTGGAATTAAGAGAACATGCATTGATACAATTGTGTCTAGATATAACAGATGAAGAGAAAACAAGAATCAACAAGCTAGTTGGGAGAAAGCTTGACATAAAAACAAGGACCAATACTTTGATGTCCGAAGACATAGAGAAGTTGGTAAAGGACACAGAACAAATAACTCTTGACATCCTAAAAGAACTCAACATCCCAACTATTCATGACAAGGAAGAACAAAATGTTGGTGATGATAGTTCCCTTCCGAAAGTCAACTCTAAACAAGACCTGAATCAAACAAAGACTCCTCTGGTAAGCCCAAGGAAGGATGAGGAGATGGAGCAGAAGAGGATAAAACTCCTGAAAATGTTGAAATCCTTCCAGAGAAAAATGTAACTGGTGATCAGGAAGAGCAAGATAATGAACAAGCTAATGCAGAGTATACAGCGGAAGCCTTTTACTTATCAACTTTTAGATCCTTTTGAACCCATCGAACCCTTTGAATTCACTATCGGCAAGACCATATACCATCAGCAACCTCAAAAACCATTCCCTCGATATGCCGATCACTCCGATGTTACCTTCGGATCGCACTCATCGGTAAGACTAGCATCATCGGTGGGACGTTTCCTTCATCTTCCGATACACCGATATACTTCACCCGTCGGTATGACCTTTACTATTGGCGAGCTTGAGAGCTACTTCACTGATACACACCGGTCACTCCGATGCTAATGTCTTCGAACCATACTTGTCGGCCAGAGAACACTTTGTCTCACCGAAAGGGTCCCGGTTCTTCATCAGCCACACCGAACACTATCATCTTCCCTTAGGATTGTCGCGTCGATTATTTTGAGTCTTCTTGATATGAGTTTCCTCTACCTTTGTGCTTTCGACCAGATGCTTCTTATCGGCCTGGCGAATAATATTTCATCCAATATGTCTCTGTCTCACCGACGAAACTTCTATGTGACTCTACAACTTCGTGGTCACACTACCTCCTTCCAAAACCTAGCACATGGTGATGCTAGGCTTGACTAGCACATCCCATGCTCAATCCTGACACGGAGCATAAACAAAAAACAAAAAAAAACACAAACTGTACAGACTGATCCATTCCACCGATTTCAAAGAAATCTCGTCGGTGGAATGGCTCAATAATCCATTCGAATGACAAAATAGAAACTAACTACAGTGACACGGTGAAAGAACACAAAACAAAACAAGATCTTTTATTTATTTTGGGAACTTCTGCACTGAAACAAGTCTTCTATCTTCTTAATGTTGTTCTACCACAGATCACCACCCAATTATTATACTACTCTCTTCTTCCCTCCTTCTTTCCTATTCGATGAACTGTTTATACATATTCTATTCATGACAGTTTGCATAAGTGGGAATGCCAACCATTCTGCAACTGTCAACCCTTTCAGTTACAACGCGTTTGCTCTTGAACTACCAGACAATACGACTTGTCCTAGATTTATTCCACTCGGACTCACACATGGCACTAGGCCTTACAATTGGTCACTTGGACCTTATACAACACCAAAACATCAAAATGAACATGAAATTAATTAAAGTATCTAGGTGCCCCTGCACCATACTCCCGGGGTTAACAGAACTCAATTCCCTTGAGCAACCAGGTTTGAAATGGAAACCCCATGTTTGATGATGTCCTCCTCGCTCATCCAGGTTGCATCCTCATCAGGTAAACCATGCCATTTGACCAGATACTGCTTGTAGGTCTTATGTCGAGTCTTCTTCTGAACCTTTGTGTCCAAAATACATTCCAGCTATACTAGCTGACTCGGTGGAAGATCAGAAATCCATTCTACATCCCCTGCTTCTATCACATCTGAACCAACAACATTGTCTCCTCTGAATGGAAACAGGTTGAACACATTGAAAATGGGTGATATTGCTAAACCTGGAGGAAGTTCAATCTCGTAGGCATTAGGCCCAAATTTGTGAACAATCTTGCATGGACCTATCTTTTTCATAAGAAGTTTCATGGGTTGCCCTTTCAGAAGTCTCTCCTTCTTCAGATATGCCATTACCAGATCTCCAACTTTGTATTGGACATTCCTTTTTCTCTTATCAGCTCTCTCTTTATAGTTCCATGTGTTCTTCTGGATAGTCTCTCTTACAGTATCATGGATATCCTTCATGCTGACTACAAAATCTTCTCCTTGTGCACTTCTTTTCTCCATGTTCTAGAGATCTCTCAACTCCAAAATTCCCCTTGGGTGAATCCCATATACAACTTCAAAAGGACTCTTTCCTGTGCTCCAATTGACAGAGTCATTCTATGCAAATTCTACTTGTGGGATGATCATATCCCATGCTTCTCCATGCTGTTTAGTCAAACACCTCAAAAGATTACCCAGTGATCTATTCACCACCTCAGTTTGTCCATTCGTCTGAGGGTGATAGGCTGACGTGAAAGATAATTGAGTGCCTAATTTCTTCCACAATGTGCGCCAAAAATGTCCCACAAACTTGGGATCTCTGTCAGTGACAATATTCAATGGCAAACCATGAATTCGAATAATTTCTTTAAAGAACAAACCAACAATGTGTGAAGCATCATTGGTTCATTTGCATGGCACAAAATGAGCCATTTTACTGAATCTATCAACTACAACAAATACACTGTCGAAACCTCTTTGAGTCCGGGGAAGACCCAAAACAAAATCCATATTGATACACTCCCGTGGCCTTTGTGGAATTGGAAATGGTTGATAGAGACCGGCATTGGATGAAGTTCCTTTTGCCCTCTGACAAATGCTACAAGTTTCTATAAATTTCCTAACATCTGTTTGCATCTTAGGCCAGAAGTAAAGCCTTCTCACTTGTTCCAACGTCTTGTCCAGTCCAAAATGACCTCCAAGACTACCGCAATGCTTCTCTTTTATGATGTTCTCCCTCATGGAACACATAGGTACACACAGTTGGCTGCCTTTGAACAATAGCCCTTGCTGTCACAAATATTTAGAAAAATCAGAATGATAGGAATCTAAAAATTGTGAACAAACTGCATATATCTCCTTGAAGTCCTCATCATCTTGGTACATATTCTTGAGAGAATCCACTCCCACACTTTGCAACTGGATTTCCTGTATAGTGCATACTCTTCTGCTTAGAGCATCTGCCACCTTGTTGGCTTGTCCCTTCTTATGTTTGATGGAAAAAGTATACACCTGGAGTTGTTCAACCCACTTCATATGCTTGTGATTTAGCTTCTCCTGCGAATTCAGAAAACTCAAAGCATGGTTGTCAGTATAAACAATGAATTCCTTGGGCAAGAGATAGTGTCTCCATTTTTTCAATGCTTGAACCATTGCATACAATTCTAAGTCATACGTGGAATACTTTCTTTTAGCATCATTCAGCTTTTCACTAAAGAAAGCAACAGGTCTGCCTTCCTGACTCAAGACAGCACCAATGGCAAGGTTACTGGCATCACATTCCACAGTAAACAATTTATTAAAATCAGGCAAAACCAAAATGGGTTTCTCTGCTATTTTCTGTTTAAGAATCTCAAAAGATTCATCTGCTGCTTCATTCCAAACAAACTTACATTTCTATCCTCCTTTTATGGTATCTAGAATCCCCTTATGAATTTCCTATAGAAAGTTGCCAAACCATGAAAACTTCTTACATCACTTATAGTTTTAGGTGTTGGCCAAGACAGAATAGCATTTACCTTCTCTGGATCCAATTTCAAACTACCCTGGGATATCACAAATTCCAGATATGTGAGTTCCTCCTTCATGAAGACACTCTTCTCCATATTGATCATCAGTTTCTCCTCATGTAGCTTCTTCAACACCTATTCCAAATGCCGCAAATGTTCTTCCTTTGTCCTGCTGAAAATCACAATATCGTCAAGATAGACAACAACAAATTTGCCAATAAAATCTTTCAATACCTCATTCATTAGACGCATGAAAGTGCTTGGAGCATTGGACAGTCCAAATGGCATCACCACCCACTCATAAAGACCCTCATTAGTCTTAAAGGATGTCTTCCATTCATCCCCTTGATTAATCATGATCTGATGGTATCCACTTTTGAGATCAATTTTAGAAAAGTACCGAGCTCCACCCAAACAATCCATGAGGTCCTCTATTCTGGGCATAGGAAACCTATATCTGATGGTGATCTTATTTATGGCTCTCGAATCAATACATAACCTCCATTTTCTATCCTTCTTGGGAGCTAAAACTGTGGGTACAGCACATGGACTAAGACTTTTCCTCACTAGGCCTTTATCCAATAGTTCTTGTACTTGTTTAGCAATCTCCTCATTCTGGTTAGGTGTCATTTTATAAGCTGGTTTATTCGGCAATGTGGATCGTGGGATGAAGTCAATCTGATGACTTATGTCTCTCACAGGGGGTAGTGTATTGGGCATATCCTCCACCATGATACTCTTATACTTGTCTAACAATTCTTGCACTTCCTTAGGGATTTTTTCCTTATTTTTAGACAAATCAGAATTGTCTTTAAGTTTCAAAATCAGAGCATACCCTTGGGTTCCCTCTTCTTTCAGAGTATGGAGAAACTCTTTCCCACTCACTAACATGACACTGGAGCCTACATTCTTGTCTATACCCTCTTCTGGTAAAGGATCCATCTTATACTGTCTACCATTCTTGGTGATAACAAAGGAATTGGATTTACCATCATGTTGGGCTTGTACATCATACTGCCAAGGTCTTCCTAATAGTAAGTGGCATGCATCCATGGGAATTATATCACACAACAGTTTGTCCCTATAGTCCCCTATCTGAAATTCTACCCAAGCTTGTTCATCAACCAAGACTTGTTGCCCTTTGTTCAGCTAGGACACTTTGTATGGACTAACATGTGGCAATCTTTTCAAATTCAATTTCTCTACCATTTCTACTGAAACTAAATTTTCAATTAAGCCAGAATCAACAATTACCTTACACCTTTTGCCAGAGACTTTACACAGAGTTCTGAATAGTGTCTTCCTCTGGGCTGGTTCTTTGTTCTGTGGCACTTTCAGCATCGTCCTTCTCATCATGAGATTCTCTCCATCTTGTGCTGGAGCTGCACTTCCCATAGGTGAAGTCACACTCTGACAATCTTCTTCTTGAATCGGCTGGCTCCTTCTCTCTCCTCCACGAGAGCTTGAGGCTTTCTCTGGACACTTGCCTACTATGTGCCCAATTTGGTTACAACTATAACATCTTCCCGTGAAGACATTAGGACCTCTGCCCGGTCCACCAAATCTACCTCTTCCATTGGGTCTCCTTCCTCTAAAACCCCCTCTGGAACCAGATTCTCCACTATGTTCTTGTTGACTGGACTCCCCTTGATTTTTCTGGAACTGGTTTCTACCACTGAAATTATTTCTGCCTCTGAAATTCCTTCCACCTCTGCCTCTATTCTGCTATTCTCCTTTTCTTTTGAATTTCTCTTCTACTCTCAGTGCCACCTGGAAGCTCTTGTCCACTGTTTCGGGTATCAGAATGGTAATTTCATCTTGAATACTATATTTCAGGCCATTAATATACCTGGCAACTCTTCCCTTTTCATCCTCAGCAAGTCCACACCTTAGAGACAATTAGTGAAATTCCTCTGTATAGGTGGATACATCCATATCCTTCTGTCTGAGATTTTGCATTTTCCTGTATATTTGCACTTCATAATCCACTGGTAGGAACTGAGCCTTGATTCTTTCTACCATCTGACTCCAGGATGAGATCATGCTCTTGCCACTCTTCGCCCTTTCTCCCTGGGTGTAGTTCCACCACGTGAGTGCAGCACCTTTCAATTTCGTCTTTGCAAACTTGACTCTTTTATTCTCCGGTACCTCCTTGTACTCGAATTAATTGTTCAAAGCCTCGACCCATTCGATGACTTCATCTGCGTCCATCTTTCCGTTGAACATCATAATCTCCATTTTTTATTTAGACGACTCCTTACCAAGTGTCCTTATGGCCTCCATAAATTGTTTTTGGTCTGCAGATACATTTGCCTGTTCTGGGGTTGTTTCCTCTTCCCCATCATCATCTTCTTCATTAGACTCCTTGTCTGATTTCCTGCCTTTTCTCAAGGTCTTCAACTCAGCTTGGAGTGCTTCCCTAACTCTAGTCTTGATCATCTCCTCCATCTCCTTGAATTTCTTGACCACTTCGGTGGTCATCCCCTCTGGAGGCATATCGCTAGCCCCTCCTTCGCTTTCTTTGTCTGACATAAACATTCATAGACAATGCCAACATTTCTGCAGACCTTTCGCTAGCTCTGATACCAAAATGATGCAGAGTACACAGCGGAAACCTTTTACTTATCAACTTTTAGATCCTTTTGAACCCGTCAAACCCTTTGAATTCACTATCGGCAAGACCATATACCATCGGCAACCTCAAAAACCATTCCCCTGATATGCCAATCACTTCGATGTTACCTTCGGATTGCACTCGTCGGTAAGACTAGCATCATCGATGGGACATTTCCTTCATCTTCTGATACGCCGATATACTTCACCCATCGGTATGACCTTTACTATCGGTGAGCTTGAGAGCTACTCTGCAATACACACCGATCATTCCGATGCTAATGTCTTCAAACCATACTTGTCGGCCAGAGAACACTTTATGTCTCACCGAAAGGGTCCTGGTTCTTCATCGGCCACACCGAACACTATCGGCTTCCCTTAGGATTGTCGCGCTGATTGTTTTGAATCTTCCCGATATGAGTTTCCTCTACCTTTGCACTTTCGGCCAGACGCTTCTTATCGGCCTGGCGAACAATATTTCCTCCAATATGTCTCTGTCTCACTGACGAAACTTCTATGTGACTCTGCAACTTCGTGGTCACACTACCTCCTTCCAAAACCTAGCACATGGTGATGCTAGGCTTGACTAGCACATCCCACGCTCGATCCTGACATGAAGCATAAACAAAAACAAAAAAAACACAAACTGTACAGATTGATCCGTTCCACCGATTTCGAAGAAATCTCGTCGGTGGAATGGCTCAATAATCCATCCGAATGACAAAATAGAAACTAACTACAATGACACGGTGAAAGAACACAAAACAAAACATGATCTTTTATTTATTTTGGGAACTTCTGCACTGAAACAACTCTTCTATCTTCTTACTGTTGTTCTACCACGGATCACCACCCAATTATTATACTAATCTCTTCCTCCCTCCTTTCCTGTTCACTGAACTATTTATACATATTCTATTCATGACAGTTTGTATCAGTGGGAATGCCAACCGTTCTGCAACTGTCAACCCTTTCAGTTACAACGCGTTTGCTTGTCAACTACCAGACAATACGACTTGTCCTAGATTTATTCCACTCGGACTCACACATGGCACTAGGCCTTACAATTGGTCACTTGGACCTTATACAACACCAAAACATCAAAATGAACATGAAATTAATTAAAGTATCTAGGTGCCCCTGCACCGCAAGCCAAGGTAAGTCATTCTCTAGAACATAAATTGATGAGCAAGAAGCTATGGAGCAAGATCCACTAGAGCAGAATAAAGAACAAGAATTGGCAAGAGACACTGCTACCACACAAGATCCGGTTAACACTGTTAGAGAATTTTTGGAGAAACAACAAGGAGCACAGATTTTGGATTTACCTAAGCTACTGCAAGGGCCAATCAATTTGGATTCAATGTCACCCCAGCAGAAATTGAAGTTAGGGTCAATTGTCCAAGCAAAAGATCAAGAAGAAATATTGAAGTCCTACATTCAAGATAGTGAGCTTATTGATAAGGCATCTGATGTTTTGGAGAAATTGATGCCTAGACTGCAGAAAGATACTTCCCTACACCATCTGACCAACTTAAAAGGCTCATAAATTCTGTAAGTTCACATTTTGAATCTTTTGAAAAAGCTGCAGATAATAAGGTTAGGGTAGAAATAAAAGATAAGAGGGTAATTGAGATGAAGGATAAGTTAGCTAAGGATACAATTTTGTTAGACAACAACATTAAGACATAGATACTGCTATAATGAAAGCCAGTGATATATATAAATTTTGTCTAACATGACCTATAACCACAAAAGAAATAAAGGAGAAAATAGATGACTTGGAGCTTCAATTGATAAAAATCTCAGAAACATTTGATCCAGCATCTGACTCCATCATCAACAAGAAAGCAAAAATTGAAGGTATTCATGCAAAGATAAGCAGTTTGCAAAGTAAGAGGGCACTAAGAGCAGAATGTGCCAACTCAGAGAAATAATAAAATCCAAGATTGATTCTATGACTGGTCTTCTAGCAGAGGCAGCAAAAATAAAGGCAATAACTGATGTGCCTACCACTGTAGAGAAAGCAGAGGAATTGGTGTTTCAAGTGAATGGAAACATTCAAAATTTGAGTAGTGCTAAGGCCAAGTGGGATGGATAAATTTCTCAATTGAAAGCTATATACATAGACTTCCTCTCCAGATTTTAGTAGGTAAGCTATATGATTGCACTTGTACATATGCGGCAAAGTATAATAGTTTTGCAATTTTGATACAATTTTGTCACTTGTACATACACCTTTGCCATTGATGTCAAAGGGGGAGAAGAAGAACCAGTGAAAAATGGCCAAACATCTTAAGGGAAAAAGAAAAACAGAGTGTACATAGTAACGGGGAGCAGTATGAGCATTTTTCACTAAGTGTTGCCATCAATGCCAAAGGGGGAGAGTGTTGGCAACATGGTTAAGAGACACTGCTGAGATATGATGTTGCCATTGATGGCAACAAACAGAAGTGATTGGGAACAGGTCTTAAGACAAGTTGCGTATAACATTTTGGTCTGGTTAGAATAACTTAGTCAAATTGACTAAGTGTTGGTAGCTTATTGAGTCAGTGACAGAGAACTCAATTGGCACTCCTCTGCAGATGAAGATCTTGGTGAGAGCTTCTAGTATGTTACATATAGTTATTATATAATGCTACGTTCCAAGTTTCATGTCTTGACAATCTTTAGAAGCCATAATATGAATTGGCTAAGTCCGGGTAAGAAGAGTCTAGTTATAAACAGTGCAGATCACCTAAGGATTTTAGTCCGCATTCCTCCTCTATTGGTTGTTTTGATGTGTGGTTCGGAGGTGTTGTAAACACATATGAGAAGTATCTAATTCTAGATTTATAGAGTCTGAAGTCTACCGGAAGATCATCTACAAGCTTCCAAGTATCGACATTCAATTTGACAGTGTTTCACAAAGACAAAGTCAATAGTTCTAAGATCCGCATCTTGCCACACAAGAATATTATGACCCATGGTTATGAAGGTGTGATTGGTGATGCATAATGAATGTTTGGTATGAATTTTGGAATCCAGTGTGGTCCGCATTAGAAGTTGTGATATGATAGACAACATGGTTAAGAGTATACTTAAGAATGAAGTTGACACTTAGTTGGATCGATGTGTGGTAAAGGTATTTTGTTGAGATCATCATCCTAAGTAGTTCTATAATAGGTCCAGACCTATGTGAAGGTTCTTGAATGATTGTATGGGTTCACATTGCTGATTGTGCAAAGGATCAAGCCGACAAGGTATAATTTTTGTGTACATGTTTCATACTTGGTATGCTGACTTAGTTTTGAGTTAAATCTTGTTGTGGACATATATACTTGATAGATTTCAATGTTGGATACACGTGATGATGTGAATGTGTTGCGAAGTTGTTGTGTATGAGATTCTTGTGATTCAAAAAGTGTTGTAAGGGTACAGAGATCTGAAGAACAGAGCATATGTGAACAGGATAGAGAAACAAAATAGGCATAATGAAGACCTTTGAATCTATATATTAAGCTATCAATGGAACTGTATTCCAACATTCAATAGATACATTTGTAATAGTTCTTTCTTGGTAGTGAACCACCATTTCTCTATCTTCTTTTCTTTATGGCAGTGAGCCTATTGCAGTGAGCACTTCTTTGGACATTGAGTCCTTGGGCAGTGAGCCTTTTTGTAATCCGATTTTGATATTATAATATATTGTGAGCTAACACTCACCATGGTTTTTCTCTTTTTTGGTTTTCCACATAAAAATACTAGTGTCTATGTGTTATGACTTTGTGGTTGCTCTTCCTATGTTTATTTTTCTTCCATGTTATTAAATTTGGTAAATGGATTAAAGAACATGTGAAAGAATGGTTTTATAGAATACTGATTCACCCCCCCTCTCAGTATTCCTTGTGTTCAAAACTACTTCCACTTAGTGTTTAAAGTGCTACCATCCCATAGTTCACACCCATAAAGCACTACTGAAATTACTAGCAACCTAAATAAAATTTGAGTGGTTTTCCAATCCCATAAATCTACCTCTCTACATATATTTTGAAGGGAAAAAAGTGCTCTCCAATCTCTTAGAGTTCTCTCCCTTCTACAAGTTTCCCAACTAAGATTGTTGTTGAAGTCAATCCCAAGGTATTTATACTTTGTTATTCTAGAATATTTCTTTCAAAATAAAAATCAATTTGATTTTTTTCTTTCTGTTGGAAAATATCATAATCTTGGTTTTTTTGGTGTTGACTTGCATACCCACATCTTTGCAAAAGTGCTAAAGGGCATATAGGTCCTCTTGTAATGTTGGAGCATACTTGTCAATCGAAATAAGATCATTAGCGTATAAAAGAAGCCTAACAACATAATCACCCAAAAGAACACCATCCCCACCTTGTAAATTCAACCATTCTTCAATTTTGTCAATATATAGGCCAAAAAGAGTAGGTGATAATGGGCATACCAACTTAACTCCAATGGCACTCCTAAAACTTTTTAAAATGCCTGCTTGAGTTCTAATTTTTACTCAAACCTCTTCATAAAGCCTATGGACAGTCACTCTAAATTGTACTAAATACCAAGATCCTCTATTCTACACCATAACTTATCCTTTGGAACTATGTTGATAGCCTTCTTGAAGTCAACAAAACAACAATAAGCTTCCCCTTTCTTATTCCAATTTTTTCAATGATATGCCTCAAGGTAATGCCATGATCAATAGTTGAGTGTTTTGGCCTAAAACTTGCTTGCCCTTTTGCTCTCTTTTCTTTTTCTTCTATTCATTTGTTGATTTTGTGCTCAACCATGCTTCCAAATAACTTTGCAAATATAGGATTAATCATGATGGTCCTCTAATTGGAAGGATTGTTAACATCACGACTCTTAAAGAGAGGTATTTCTATATTGATAATCCAATATTTTGGGAACCCATGTTGGATGATATTGTTTAATATTTCCATAATGTGGGGGGCCAATGATTTTCATCCCCCATTTAAGATATTCAGCATGAAGCTCTACCATGTCACTAGCCTTCCCTACACCCAACTTTTTAATACCTTCATAAACTTCTTGAAGAGTGAATAATTGCATTGTCATGTTGATCTTGGGGGGACCTCAACCCCTGACTCTTTCTCATACAATCATTTTGCATATTCAAACCATTGAGTGGTTGTTATGATATTCTCTTTTTTTTTCATGGTTGAAGTTCCCTCCAAAATAATTTTGGATTAATTTTCCCTAGATAAATCAACTCTCCTCTGCTTGAGTTCAAAAACACACCTTTTTTGACTTTTACAATTTGCTTGTAAACCTGTAAATTCTCCTTCTCTTTCCTTGGCTCTTTAAGAGTTCTCCTTGCAACTTTACAATGTTCATCAAACCATGCATTTGGAAGAAAAAACTTTATTTTCTTCTTTTTATTCTTTTCCCTTTTACAACTCTCAAGTGCCTCTTGAATTATGCTTGTTAGCTCATGAATTTTTAGAACCTACAATCTTTTTTCCTTTCTGGATTAAATGCCTTAAGTTTCCTTGAAGACATTGTGGTTTTCTTGGGTTAAAAGAATTTTCCCCTTTGTTGGGGGTTGGTGATTGGGTTGCTCATTTGTCAAATGCTAATTTTTTCTACTAAGATATCATTGACCTTACTAGACTATGGTATGATTTTAGATCTTTGAGGGGGTCTTCAATCACCACATCCATAACCCTGTCAATCAAGATTGTGAACAAATGATATAATCAACAACACTTGCCCTGTTGTAGATCTTGCACGTATAATTTTTGGAGTTCTTCCATTTTCCCAAACCATTGCAAATAATCAAATCAAAAGTAGCTCTTCACCAAAATTATTAATATCCCCATTATCTATTGAACATCTTTCCTGTTCAATATTTTTCTCTTCAATGAGCCAAATAATATTTTTATCCCCCTTGCTTGTACATAAAATCCCAACTTGCTTATTTGTTATCATCACATTAAAATATCCCATTAGAAGAACCTCCCCTACTGGGAGAAAGAAGAAATGTCTTTTTTTAGAGCTACATAAGTGTCCTTACCACCCAACCCATCTTTTTTGTACATGTTTTTTACACTTAAGGGGCAAAGTAACAAGTTTCAATTCTTATGTCTATCAATTTTTGATAGTCTAAACCAAATGTATTGTTTATTTGTGTCTTCTTTTACCAACTAAATTTTTCTTCCCTGTGTTTCTTTTATTAAGAATATTATGCCCTTGTAACCTTTGCCAATTTCAGCCACATCATTCCAAATTGCAAACTTCATGAATTCTTCAAAAGTAGGATTCTTGCACCCATCATGCTCATGAGTTTTTATGAGGCATATTATGTCTCTACCATCAATGACATGCCTTAACCTAGGTCCCCTCTTCTAATGGTCCCCTCTATTGTTCCAACACACTAGTTTTTAGTGTTCTTGGGGGTCCTACTTGCTATTTGCCTCAAGACCAAGAGCTAAAAATAGAATCCTCACCTCTTTTCACCCAAATTTTCTTTGCTACATTTTTTGTTGTCATTGCTTCCTTTGCTTTCACTTTGATGCTATCTTGTTGTATGATATATTTTCCATTTTGCAACCATGCCCTTTTACCTTGTTCCTTGTTGCTCTTACTTTGCTCAACTATCCTCTTCTCTCCTCCTCTTACAATGGGGTTAGATCATTATCCAGAAAGAAACATGTGAACCCTTCAAAAGCCTCTTTTTACTCAAAAGTTGATATTTTTCTTCTATTCTCACCGAGGCAACTTTGATAGGCCTAATACACTCGTCACTTACCTTTCCCACCCTTCTTGCTTGGCAGGTTTTCCCTTCCCATTGCAACTTGCCTGTTAGAAAATCACTTGTAATATTAAGAGTACTTCCCACTTTGCCATAATCTCATACCACTCTAATAATTATGTTTTTTACCCTTTCATTCCTTTCTTTGTTCTCTATTGTCCTTTACATTTGCCTCTTTTTCTTTACCAAATGGGCCTTTAATGGATTGGGCCCATGTTTTAATTTCCTTTGAACTGCATCCCTTGTTACTTTCTTTTTCCTCCAACCTCTAAGTGTTTGTTTGTTGTGAGGATTGTGTTCCACCTTTTGTTATTTTTGGATTTGCCAAGTCAGTGTTTGTTTTTACTGATTCATGGCTGGTTTGCCAAGCTACTTTCATGGAATGTCATTCATGCCTCCCCACTTCTAATCATAACCCTCAAAATGACCCAAACACACCCATTGATGCTACACAATTCACCACGGGTATGAATCCTCATGTCTTCCTTCCAAGTGGGTATACACTAGGTCCATCTTCCAATGATTTTGGGCAACAATCACATGAAACATCACAAGACCCTACTATAGAATTCCAAGACCTAAATGTTTTACAAGCTCTAGATAGGCTTTTAGCATCAAACCCAAATAGATACTTTCTTTTGCTTGATAAGCAAGGAGCTAAGTTACCTAATGACTTTGACACATCTACTCTTAAGGAGAAAGACCCTATAAACATTGTTATTGCTGCTATGGGAGAATCACATCCTATTTCTATTCCTACCATGACTACCATAGCACCCACCATAACAACCACACTTACACCTACACATAACATTTCTTCATCATCATTCACCAATCCACTTTATCAACTTCCCACATCATTTGAACATGCTTCCTCTAGTATTCCTTCATCCATTCTTCAAGTAATCTCATCCATGTCATCTATGACTCAACCCAATCAAGTCATCACTTCACATACACCGCAAATATCTCATACGTTGACATATCTTACGTCACAACCCCAATCTTCTAATCCATTCATCTCACATACCAATTTGCCACATGCATCACAAACCCAAACTTCTAATTATGCCTAATGAGGTCGAAGTAGTGCTTGTTAATGCATCACCATTTAATTTTATCAATCCGAAGGTGTCTGGAGCGATCTGCGATAAGACTCTTTGGTATGGGGGGTTTGATTGAATGGTTCGTGGATGGAACTTGGTTCATCGATCTAGTTGAAATGAAAGTTCGTAAAGAAATGGGAATCTATCTATTCGCTTGGAAATAAATACGCATGCCTTGAAAGAAACTATTTTAACTTGCTGGAAAATAAACACACTTGCGAGAAAATAAACACACTTGCAGTGAAAGAAACTATTCTAGCTTGTTGGAAAAGTAAATAAAGATAAACTACATCCATTGTTAAGCTACAACAATCAAACACTCTGAATATGACACTATTGCTTAATAACAAGTTTCTTTTTGGTGTTTTTAGAATTTATAGAATGATCCTGTGGGTAACAATTAACTAACAATCACACAGAACCAAAACACACATCATACATGTAACATACAAGTGTAAAACTAACGAAACAGTAGACAACAAAATTGCACAAATGTGAAAATATCGAGAGATCTCCTCTAAAATGGGGAACTGGGCCCTACTTTCCCAGCTAGAGATGATCCTCCTTGCTCAACTAACTCTTTCAGAAGAATTGCCCCTTTATTTGCATTCAATCATAGTCCAAAGAATGGACGAAAATACATGCCTGAAAATAAGGAGTTTTCCTCCTATTGGAAACACAATCTAGCGAACAACTATCTATGAAAAACTGGAACTAACTTAGAGAGATGATTTACTCCTACTTATATATTTGAGCTTTATTGAAAGGTAATAACTAACAATTCTAACTACAATGAATTGGGACTAAAACTAGCTGCATAATTTATTACATTAATGATTCCATTGTGGTAACTACAGATCAAAGATTTGCATTAGTCTGATCATTTGGTGAACTAGATGAATTTCCTAGAATGGTGTGGCACTTGGTGGCAACGGCTTCAGTTGGAACTGGTGTCGGCTAACAGCTATTTCAGTTAGTTGCTAAAAATTTAGTGATGTGGTGGTGTGACTCTTCACAACTGCTTTGATTGAGGCGTGAGTCATGTTTACGTTGCTGGACTTCTAAATAGCCCTAGGATTGGCTTGTGGCAGTCATCAACTCGAGGGGAGGATGACTCTTGGAAGGTAATCAACATCTGGAGTTGTCCAGAGTTTAGGTTCTTTCTAGGGTAGGGGGCTTCGGAGGGATCTGGAGACCACTGGTAGTTCTATTGTTGCAATCCTTGTACAAACATTCACAACTTGTACCACAATTCATAAGATATGCACTTTGAAAATGTGATTCAAGTAAATAAGTTAAGAGATTTCATCAAAGGAAATGAAAACCAAACATGTGCATAATCCATCAAAAGACAAACATAATTATAATAATATGTAAATATATATGCCATAGTGTTTTGTTAAAGTCTCACAAAACAAGAAATATAATGAAATAGATGAGTCATATATTTGGCTCACCATTCCCCCCCAACTTAGTGTATGCAATGTCCTCATGGCAATGACCCATTTGTTCCATCCAGTATATGCATGCCTTCAATGATTGTACTGCAGTTGTAGTCCTCATCCTTGTATTGGAACATCTGCCTCCCTTTTGGTTGGAATCCATCATTTTCCTATACCCTGTTGAACCATGTATTGAATTTTCATTCTCTCATTGCTTGTCCTTGAGGGTGACTTAGGTGAGGAGCTGGCATCAGAATTAATGGTGGCCTAAACCTCATTCCAATCCAATTATGTTGCCTCTGTTGGATCAATGGTATTATTTCCTTACTTTATCAGTCATCCACCTGATATTAGTAGGGGACACAAGTTCTCTTCTCTTGAAAACATTAAGCAAGTCCTCAAATTTGTATATGCAGCTTGTGACTGCTGCATTTGGTAGATATCCTACTATTGCAAAGAAATCAGCAATACAAGTTTAAATTTCACATATTGAGTAGTGACACCTTGCCTGTAACCATTGGCTTTGAAAGTATTGGTGAACCAAGTGGTCTTGGGGCACTCATGTCTCATCAACAATCCTATGGATTTTGCTACTACATTGTATTCTTCCATCCTTTCTTCCCATAATCTGTTATTCCAGAGCAAAGATAGATAGCTTCAGATTTGGAGTTCCCCACATATAGATTAAGCATTGAGGTATTGACATGCCCCATAATGTGGCCATGTTAGAAGAATTCACACAAGAGGTTTTGTTGGTCTTTTGGATTTTGCATATAACATTCAACAAAATCCTTATCATTGTTAAAATCGAATGGGAGATTGTAACTTATCCTAAGTAATTTCCATCTTAAAAATTGTTCTCTAAGGAATAGGGCATACATACTTGATGGCGGGCGCTGAGCTAACAGGGTCTCTCATGTTTTGCAGGCTAAAACCAGGTTGTTCTCTACCACCACCTATTCTTGTTTCAAGGTCTCAAGATCTTTCTGGAGCTGTATAATCTCTCCTCAGAGTTGTCTATTATCCAGTGTAAGCTACAGATTCTGAGCATAGACATTCAATGAGGTAGGTGCAGGGGTTTGCTGAGCAACCTTTTGCCTGAGTCAAGTTATTTGAATGTCTCTTTGGGCTACCATGACCTTGTGATTATCTACCTCTTTCTTGAAAATAGAAATTTCCTTTTCTTTTTCTTCCTTCTCCTCTTCAACCTTTGCCTTTTTCTTTTCCAGCTCTTCGCCTTTGGCCTTCAATTGTTGGGCCATGGCCTCCAATTGTGCCCTGCATTGCTTCAATTCAAACTTAGCTTTGGGTAGAGCTAGGGTATGCCAAGTTTCTTGTGTTGTGGTGTTCTCGGAGCTTCCCTCAAGGGTCTCTTTTCCTTTCCTATAGCTATGTTGCAATATATCCTCCCCTATTTCTTCTGGGGTGTCCTCTTTGCCAACTTCCTAGGGAATCTCACCACCGCCAACTTCCTCAGCTCCCCTCTCTTCATGAGTCTCTTCTCTAGAATGTGCAGCAGGGAATGAGTGTTCGCCTAAGATGGTGGTAGGGTTTTTTCTACTTCTCCTCTATCCTCTTCATTTGAAGAGATTACTAACTGGTGGTGGCGTATTTTGGCAAAGGTCGACGCTATGACTTCACCTGCTTGACTGCTCTGCTCTGTTCTTCTCTGGAGTCATCGAAACCAGACTTCTAGGGACTAGGAGGAAACTACAATAGGCTCTCCTAATACGGAGACAGTGGAAGTATGATGTTTCACCTTTTTCCTTCTGGGCTGCAGGATGAGAAAGTCCTCCCATTTCTGTTGACCATCCTCGTGCTGCAGGAAGTGGTGCTTAATGATCAAATGTATCAAACCTGGATGGCTAATTTGCCCTTCTTTGTTCTTTCTTTTGGTCATCATGGTGACAAGATTTGTATGCAAAAAAGCAGGAACATTTATCAAATATTGCGGGTTATTGGCCCCATGCCTCAGGTGGGTAATTAGCCACATCCCAGGGCCCAAAACTATACCATATTAGCCATCAAATGTGAAGAACTTCATGATCTACAAAACCACAGTCTTCCATGGGTCTAGAAGACTGGTCCTTTCAATGCCTTTAGTTGCTCCCTTACAATATATCGGGGTAAGGGCTCCGAAGCAACATGAAAATTCTGAACTAATTCTTCATATGATGGTTTATTTGCAAACAAATCAACACCTACTGCAGGTATACCATAAAGTTGACTAATTATGGTAAGGTTGATTTGTAATCTTACCCATTTTATAGTGGTGAAGGTCCTGTGGAATTTTGTAACAAACTCCTCGACCAATTCATCTTTAAATCCTTCAAATTTTTGCAAAATACCAACCATCCGGCCTGCTAGAAAATTTGTGCACTGGCATCATGAAAAATTGCATTCTCTGGTTCAGCTTTCCTTTTATTACCCATTTTGATCAGTTGATTTTGTATGAGTCTGCAGCAAAATGTCACAATGGAGCTCTGGTTTTTCTCTCTTTGCTTTCTATCTTCGGTTTCTAACAGGAAGGAACTGTGAACTTTGAGTTGTCAATTGCAGGTTTATGCGAAGGAATAATTGCATGCAAGATGGACAAGTTGGTAGTTACCCTGCTCATTTTTTCAGCATTCATGGCATGTACTTTAGAGTTTCAAACTATAGTGGTTGTGTGCAAAGTGTAATTTCTTAGCTGCCACCTTAACTACTTTTCCATATGCATCCAGAGCTGATGCCATCAATCCTAGCTGTCATGTCTTTTCAAATGTACTTCCCTTAAATGGTCATAAATATTGGTCATTATTATTTCTCAATCCAGCACTTATTTTTGTTTATGGCATTTATTTGAAATGTTGTTGTCATGATGACCAAGTACTTATATTTCATTGTGAAGTATGCAAGATCTGCAGACAAACTTGTGGCTGCCACTTGCCGGATTGCAATCATTTTATGCAATTGTCATGGCATGTAAAAAGATGAGGACTGCATGTGGGTCATTTTGGGGAACATGTGGCATACATAAACATATTAAAATAATTATATAAGTTTTAAGGAAGGAATATACCTTGTAAAGTACCCATCCCTTTGATTATTTTGCCTTAACATTTTTACCGAATCAATTTTTGCGATACATACAACATAGCTCCCAATGGTACTTGGAAAGATATTATCCACTAGTATTCATCTGGAGCAATCCGTAGCCATCTGGAGCTATCGGGATATGTCAGGAGCCTTTCAGAGCCATCAAGAGCTCTCTATATATTCTTTTTATCATACGGACCTGCAAAACTGCAAAAAGAAATTTTATTGAAGGGAAAGGGAAATTCAAAGAAAAGACTGCCATTGCTGGTTTTCAATCTTTCCTTTAGGCAAAGCCACCATTGTTGGTTTTCAACTTTTGCTTGATTTTAATTTATTTATTTAATTTTTTATATATGTTTTCTAATATAAAAGGCCACCATTTCTAGTTTTCAACCTTGACTGCTTTATTTATTCAAGAATCATCATTTAGAGCATAAATCCCATGGAAGAAAGATCTTCCACAGAAAAATGTTCTATCCAAGACTGAATTTTTACAGAGAATTCTTCTTTAGATGATGGTTTGTGATACAACTTCAACCTATGTCCATTAACCAGAAGAACTCTGTGATCTCCATCAATGGGAACTAACTAAACAACCCCATTGCTGAAGGTTTCTTGTATTTCATAGGGCCCCAACCATCTAGTATGTAGTTTCCCTTTTATATATTGATATTTGGAGTCGTAGAATAGGGCCCAATCTCCTTGCTTGAACTGCTTACTAATAATGTGCTTTTCGTGCCATTCTTTTCTCTGTTGTTGGGTCAACTCTATGTGTTGAAGTGTCTCCATCCACATCTCTTCTAACCTGTTTAGCTGCAGTATCCTATGTAGTTGTGCTTCGGTCAAATCAATACCAACTTCAAGTGTTGTTTTCAATGTCTCTACCTCATATTCTATAGGTAGCACTGGGTGCTTCCCATAAACTAACTCATATGGTGTGAAGTTAGTTGTGGTCCTCCAGGTAGTATTATAAGCCCAAACAACTTCTTTCATTCTGTCAACCCAATCTATCTTTTTACTTGAGATGGTTTTTGTAAGGATATTCTCCAATTCTCTATTTGTTACTTCTACTTGACCATTGCTCTAAGGGTGATATGGTGAAGATTTCCTGTGACAGATCTGATATCTCTCCAAGAATGCTTTGATCATAGTAGACATAAATTGTGGTCCCTGATTAAAAACAAAGACTCTAAGGGCTCCAAATCTCAGCAAGATGTGCTTGTACATAAAATCTGCAACTTTCTCCTCCTTTACTGCTGGTAGTGCTTTTGCTTCAACCCATTTAGTGGCATAGTCCATACAGACCAAGATGTAGTGATTCCCTCTGGATGGTGGATCAATCGGTTCCACAAAATCTATTCCCCATTTCTCAAATGGCTCTAAGACCACTTGAGGATGGAGTGGCATCTCTATGGTGGTAGTTGGACATCCCATTCTCTAGCATTGATCACATTGTTTAACATATTGTTGAATATCCTTGGTCATTGTTGGCTAGAAATATCCATCTCCCAGGATTTTGTGCCTCATTCTGATGGCTGAAAAATGTCCACCAGAAGCCTCATCATGACATGCTCAGATTATGTCATACACTTCTGTTTCCTGCACACACCGATGCAATACATGGTCAAGACAATTTTTAAACAAGAGACCATTTACCCACTTGTATCTGGATCTCTCTCGAACTAGCTTTCTAGTTTCCTTTGAATTGAAATGTTGTGGGCATTTTCCTGAAACCAAATAGTTAGCTAAATCTACAATCCATGGAGATTGTATAGAAATGGCAAATAGATGTACATCTAGGAATGCATCATCCACTGGTTCGGTATTTCCCTGCACAATCAATCTGGATAAGAAGTTAGCAACAACATTATCTTTTCCTGGTTTATCAACAATGGTTATATCGAATTCCTGCAATAATAATAACCATCTAATAATTATACCTCCTACTACAGCTTTATTCATTAGGTATCTTATAGTTGCATGATTAGTATGTATGAAAATTTTGTAGCCTATGATGTATTGGCAGAATTTATTGATAGCATAAACTACTGCCAAAAATTCTTTTTCAGTTGTGGTATAATTTTTCTCTGTAGGGTTTAAGTTTTTGCTAATGTAATATATTGCATGCATACCTCCAGATTCATTTAGCTGTCCTAATACTACTCCAATGGCATGATTGGAAGCATCCATGTGAATGTGGAATGGCTCACTCCAATTTGGTCCTTTGATCACCGTAGCTGTCATGAGGGCACTTTTGATGGCTTCGAATGACTGTTGACATTGTGGTGTCCATTTGAATTCAGAATCTTTTTTAAGCAAGGTGAACAAAGGGTCAGCTTTCTGACTGAAATTTTCAATGAACCTTCGATAATATCCAACATGTCCCAGAAAGCTTCCTACTTCTATTTGAGTTTGAGGGGGAAATTGATCTATAATTTTGATCTTTTTGGGATCTACTTTCATTCCCTCTTGTGAGATGTGGTGACCAAGTACAATTCCCTCAATCATCATAAGAAAGCATTTCTCATGATTTAGGGACAGCTGATGTTCTTTGTACCTTTCAAGTACCTTGTTCAAACTATTCAAGGATTCATCAAAAGTTTTTCCATGCACTCTAAAACCGTCCATATAAACCTCCACGCATGTATTTGCTAGGTCTATGAAAATTGCCAGCACAACATGTTGAAATGTGGCTGGTGCATTGCATAATCTGAATGGCAAAACTTTGTAGGCAAATGTTCCCCACGGGCAGGTGAAAATAGTCTTATGCTGATCCTCCGGATCTACCTGGATCTAGTTCTAGCCGTTGAATCCATCCAGAAAAGAGAAATACCAACTACCAGCTAGATTATCCAACACTTGGTTGATAAAGGGAAGTGGGAAATAGTCTTTCTTTGTAGCTTTGTTCAATTCTCTATAGTCAATATAGACTCACCACTTTCTATTTTTCTTTGGTACTATAACCAATGGTGATACCCACTGATTGTCATAAATGGGGTGGATGAATCCTACCTACAATAGTTTCTCTATTTCTTCCTTCACTATATCTCTCAAGGTTGGATTGATTCTTCGTTGTGGTTGCCTAACAGAACGGACATCTTCCGTGTAAATATGGTGTGTACATACATTGGGGTGGATTCCTTTCATGTCTTTGTATTCCCATGCAAAAGCCTGGGTATGATTTTGTAATAGTTTTGTCAAACAAACTTCTTCTACCTATGTTAACCAACTGCTGATAGAGAGTTGTTTATTGGTTTGGAGAGTGATTTGCTTTGTGCCATTATGAATAGAAAGAAGATCTTTATAAGGACTTATTAGAGTATTTAAAGGACAAAGGTGAGGCACAATATGGTGGAGAGTTTTTTCTTGTTGATAACTTAAGTGTGAAGCAATCTTTTCAGAATACAGATAGTTAAATGCCTTAAAGGATCCCTTCGGATCTCTCTAGAGACATCTTGCTGGGCAACACTATATAAAGAGGTTTCACTGTTTGATTCCAATTCTTTATACTCCTCATTACACTCTTCAAAATGTTCTGCGATTGTTACCATTGCCAATGAGGAGGCATCTTCTTCCTCAAAATCCATTAGGTCATCTATCCATGGTTTATTTTCATATTGTAAGAATAGTTTGGCAGGGGGATAGATGGAAAGTTCTTTAAGTCTTTTTCCATTTGAAATAGTCATGTTTCCAAACCTATAGTCGATAAGAGTTGTTGCAGTAGCCAACCAAGGTCTACCCAGTATTATTGGGTACACTGAAAGTTTCTTTCTAGTCTGTAGGATGAGAAAATCAAATGAGTAGTCCCAAGTATCAATAGTGACTATAATATCCTCCAAAATCCCCTCTGGTTTGGTAATAGATAGGTCTGTCAGTTGTAACACAGTGGATATTGGCTGAACATGTGTTAATGCCAACGCTTCTACAGTCTCTGATGTCGTTACATTAATGGTAGCTCCCAGATCGATTAGAACATTTGAAATCGATACCCTTTTATGTCCACTGTAATAACAGGGCTCCCAGGATCCCCATATTTTTGAGGAATTAACTTGCCTGATAGGACATCGACAAGTTTTCCATCTACTTGGATAGTGTTGGGTAATTTTCATTTTCTACCTGAAAGTTTCAGACACAAACTCTTAATGGTCTGGTTTATCTTAGGAATATCTATTATTGCCTGTAACAAAGGGACTTTGATGTTTATCTTTCTGAGTTCCTTAATTAATTGGGAGTCATCATGTGAGGGTTGACTTTCTTTAGATTTTGGAGGGACTTGTTTTAATCATTCTGGGAATGGAACAGAGGTTTCCTTCATAATTTCTTTTGAATCCCTTGCTTCATCCTTCTCATTTTGTTGTTGTGTATCAACTTTGGGGATCACTTCTTCTTTAGTGACTTCCTCAGTAGGAATGGTTATAGGAATGTTCTTAGATTGAAGTTGGATGTCATTAATCTCCACTACATTCAGGGTGGTTGTATTTGGGTCAGTGTTGTACACCTATTGTTGTGGCCTATTGTTCTTGGGATTCAGAACTGGCTGAGCAGGCATTGATGGTTGGTTTACCTATTCATTGGAGTTTGAATTTGTAGGTTGTGAAGGTCCAGGGAGTAAGGCTTGAAGTTGGTTTCCAAATCTCCTCATTCCTTGGTTATATTGAGGTGCCCACTGCTGTTGATATTGTTGATGATTTGACCATTAAGGATTCTTCCAAGATTGATTTGTCCAATCTTGTTGAGGCCATGCTGGTCCCCATTGTACTAACATTTGCATTGGACCTCCCTAAGGTCCGTTATAAGATTTTGTACCCCAACTTGATGGGCCTCTTGGAGCATATTGGTTTTGAAACTGATTAAATCTGTAATTAGATTGTTTTTGGCCAATAAAATTTAGCTCTTCCTCATCTGCTGGAACCTTTTTCAATCTGTTTTTAATTTCGGGAAGTAGGCCACACTCATTTGTAAGGTGATTTTTCTCACAGATCTTACACAACTCAGTTCGATTTAAGGGACATTCCCTAAGTGGATGTTTTTCTCTACAATGACGGCAGTGAATAGCCAAGGGTTTAGTGTTCTTTTTACTAGCTTGCATGCCATCCAAAGTGGTATTCAAATGAAGTAGGATGTCAGTTTTTAGATTTTCTAGTTCTTCCATTACTTGTGTAACATCATTGGTACTACCCATTTTTAGTATTCTTTTACTTGCTCTAGTACAAGAATAGTTTCTACAGACTTCTACAATATCTGTAAAATTTTGTTTGTTGATATCTCCTTTACCCATCAGGTTTAAGGCTTCCCTAATCTCATCATCAATTCCTCTAAGTAAAATGGTTTTACTCAATTCCTCATCTAAATTTTTTCCACACCTTCTATGGACAAATAAGAATCTATCCACATAATCCTCCAAATTTTCATCTTCCATTTGTTTCATCTAGAAGAGTTCATCCTTCCTATCCCTAACTCTACAATAATCCTAATATTTATCAAGAAAAATAGTTTCCATTTCATCCCAAGTAATGATAGACTCTGTTGTCAAACCCATGAACCATCGTAACAATGACTCCTTAAGAGTGGATGGAAACAATTTCAATTTCTAGTTGTCTATGGCATAATCATAAGTTTGGTAGAGGATCTTAAGTTTCAAATAGGAATTATTCTGGATCTTCAAAAAAATTTCCCCTAAAGGTAGGTAGAAAGGCAGGAGACATATTTTTCATAGGAGGTTCATTCCTTTCAGGAGTGATGGAGATTGGATAGGAGAATATTCTATTATTGGTTGGTTCCTCATGATCACCACCATTATCACCCATTGTTGAAAGTATAGTTGATAGAACAGGAGATTCTGATGGTGTAAGTGATCCTAGATTGATCAGATGATCTAGAAATTCTTCTAAACGAGATTCCAGAGATGTACTAGTTGTGGTTTGTTTGATGAATTGACCTAAGGCATCTCTAGGTCTTCTCATAAACTAATGGATCGAAAGTCTTATCAACACATTAAACCTACAATGGCTTGTAGATTATTCCCCGGAAACGGCACCAAAAATGATGAGGTCGAAGTAGTGCTTGTTAATGCATCATCATTTAATTTTATCAATCTGGAGGTGTCTGGAGTGATCTGCGATAAGACTCTTTGGTATGGGGGGTTTGGTTGAATGGTTCATGGATGGAACTTGGTTCGTTGATCTTTCTGAAATGAAAGTTCGTACAGAAATGGAAATCTATCTATTCGCTTGGAAATAAACACACATGCCTTGAAAGAAACTATTTTAACTTGATGGAAAAAAACACACTTGCAGTGAAAGAAATTATTCTAGCTTGTTGGAAAAGTAAATAAAGATAAACTGCATCCACTATTAAGATACAACAATGAAACACTCTGATTATGACAATGCTGCTGAATAACAAGTCTATTTTTGGTGTTTTTAGAATTTATAGAACGATCCTGCAGGTAACAATCACACAGAAGCAAAACACACATCATACATGCAACATACAAGTGTAAAACTAATGAAACAAAAGACAATAGAATTGCACAAATATGAAAATACCGAGAGATCTCCTCTAAGATGGGGAAGAAATCCCTACTTTCCTAGCTGGAGACGATCCTGCTTGCTCAACTAACTCTTTTAGAAGAATTCCCCCTTCATTTGCATTCAATCACAGTCCAAAGAATGGACGAACATACATGCCTGAAAACAAGGAGTTTTCCTCCTGCAGGAAACATAATCTGGCGAACAACTATCTATGAAAAATTGGAACTAACTTAGAGAGATGATTTGTTCCTACTTATACATTCGAGCTTCATTGAAAGGAAATAACTAACAACAATTATAACTACAACGAACTGGGACTAAAACCAACTGCATAATTTATTACATTAATGATTCCATTGTAGTAACTACATATCAGAGATTTGCATCAGTCTGATCATTTGGCGAACTGGATAAATTTCCTAGAATGGTGCGGCGCTTGGTGGTAGTGGCTTCAATTTGAACTAACATCGGCTAACAGCTATTTTAGTTAGTCGTTAAAAATGTAGTGGCGTGGTGGTGTGACTCTTCACAGCTACTTTGATTGAGGCGTGAGTCATGTTTGCATTTTTGGACTTCTAAATAGTCCTAGGATTAGCTTGTGGCAGTCATCGACTCAAGGGGAGGATGAATATTGGAAGGTAATCGACATTTGGAGCTGTCCGGAGTTCAGGTTCTTTCTAGGGCAGAGGGATCTGGAGGGATCCGGAGACCACTGGTAGTTCTACTGCTGCAATCCTTGTACAAACATTCACAACTTGTACCACAATTTATAAGATATGCACTTTGAAAATGTAATTCAAGTAAATAAGTTAAGATATTTCATCAAAGGAAATGAAAACCAAACATGTGCATAATCCATCGAAAAGACAAACATAATTATAATAATATGTAAATATATATGCCATAGTGTTTTGTTAAAGTCTCACAGAACAGGAAATATATTGAAATAGATGAGTCATATATTTGGCTCATCAATGCCAATCTACCACATGCATCACAACCCCAGAACTCACACTTGTATTCATATCTAACACACACAAATCTGCCTCAAGTGTCACAATCATTATCATCCAATTATCAGGGTCTTGCTACAAATAAACATCCCACATCATAACTTGAACAAAAGATCTTGCATATGCAAAAACATATTTCAGATCTCAACTTAGGACATACCAAGAAGACTTTCTCTTTAGAAGTTTGTCCTTATCCTTTTGATAGATCTCTCCCTATGATACCTTTTCCTCCTAATTTTGAAATGCTAAAATTTGATAAGTACAAAGGAAAAGGGGATCCTAAAGAACATCTTAGGGAATTCTATATTGCTTGCCTAGAGGTAGTACACAATGGTACATATCTTTTATGCCTCTTCCCTCGTAGTCTTGGAGGGAAAGATATAGAATGGTTTTCTCATTTACCCTCAGCTATCAAGATCTTCAATGAGTTGGTTGAAAAGTTTGTAACTCATTTTTCATTCAACATAGAACATGAGATTTCCATGACCGTCCTATGCAACAATAAAGAAAGAAACATGGAGACTTTTATATCATTCTTACAATGATGGAGAAATATGGCTAGAAAATTTCCATGGCCTATTCCTAAAAAAGCAATTGGTGAGCATATTTGTCCAAAATTTAAATCCTGAACTAGGTTTTCACCTACAAGTCCAATGTGCCAATTCTTTTGATGAGATTATCTCTAAGGGAACAAACATAGAAAAGGCCCTTATCACTAAAGGACTAGTCAAAATCTTCAAAGAGACCAAAGACAATACTCCACAATCAAATGAAAAACCTTGTTTTTGGTCTAAAAATAAAAACATTGTCAATGATGGTGTTGTGGATACTAAACAAATTCAAAATTTCCAAACACCTGTCAATCTTCAACAAGTCAAAAATGCCACATCTATGCCCAAAGAGCAACCCCAACAAGATGCAATGCCTATATGCAAATTCACTCCGTTGGGAGAACCTATTGAATCCATCTTAAGAAAACTTGTCCAAATAGGTCTCATCACACTCTCTGAAGCACGTCAATATGATGAACCTCAATTCAAACCCTCTTGGTATAAAGATAGCAAATATTGTGAATATCATAGAGTCAAAGTACATAAGACACCTAGATGCATGAAACTTAAAAACCTCATTCATAATCTTATTGATAGAGGAGAAGTAACTGTCAATGATCCTCCTAAACAATCTTCCAACAATGATCCCAACATCTACAAGGATCCATTCCCACCTCATGGTAAAGGAAGTACTTCTAACAAAGGTAAATGTGTCAACCATGTGTCAAATTCCTATGATTCCATTGTAGGACATATAGAAGAGAGTCATGTGTTTACCTTCTCTATTAAGGGAAAATCCCCAGATTGTACAATTCAACTCATCATGGTCGAATTACCCTTTGTGGGGAAGCACCTAATACCCATTCAAATTCTGAGTACAACATCTTAGACCATCTAGGGAAAACACCAACTCACATATCTATCTTAGACCTCCTTCGAACATCACCTACACATAAAGCTATAATTGAGAAAGCCCTCCAAGGCTCATCTATTCCCAATAACATTGATGTTTCTTAATTCCAAGCCATGGTAGGGCATATTGCTTCACCTCATCACCTGGTTCTCACTGAAAAGGCTCTTCCATCACAAAATCCCTACCATAATGATGCTCTACATATAGAAGTCTATATCCATCAACACAAAGTCAAACGCATTCTTATAGATGGTGGTGCTGACTTAAACATTTATTCTCTAAATTTGCTAAAACAGTTGGGATACTCTGAGGATGTTATTGATCCAGAAAAAAGTATGACCATCAAAGCATGTGATGATGCAAAACGAGAATATGAAGGTGTTATCTATTTACCTATCCAAGTTTGTCCTGCAATCATAGAGACTCACTACCAGGTGTTGGGCCTTGATCTTCCCTACAATATCATTCTAGGTCATCCATGGATACATACCATGTAGCCCATACCATCTACATACTACCAATGCCTCAAATTTCCATACAATAGTACAAAAATTACTATCCTTGGGGATCCTAATCCTTTTGAGTTTTTTTGAGCTATGCAAGGTCGATATCAGAATTCAAATCAAATCCCTAACAACATTGTAGCTCAACTATCATCCTCCTACATTGATCCATCTACATTAACCAAAGCTACATCCAATACATCTTTTCCTGAGATCAAGGTCAAGTACAAAGATAAAGGATTTGGTGAGTATGACCTACATAAATTTTGTTGCGTGGGGAACATACCTCTATCACCTAGATCTTATGGCAAACCACCAATAGCAAAGGCAAGTCCAAAAGTTGTCATACAAGCTAACCCCATGGTTTTCATTTGTTGGGGATTGTTAGAAGATGAGTAAATTGAAGACATCTCCTCTTGGCTATTCACATAAGATTAAGATCTAGTTACATTACCAGTTGAGCAATATAGCAGAGGTCTATGCATTGTTAATAACATGGGTTATAAAGGCCAAGGTGGCATTGGATTACATGGACAAGGAAACATATAGCCCATTCTTGTGACAAAGAAACATAATAGACATGGGTTACTCTATGGAAAGGAGGTACCATGATCTCCAGACATTGAGTATATTCTTGACAAAGTAGCGAAATCTTTTCCCACACTTGTCATTTCTAATGAGGATACCATTGATGACTCTATTTACACCTCACTAACTTATTTCAAGAGACTTCCATCTTCATGATATCCTCCATATCCCTCACATCCACAACCAAAACCCATAACCTTTCAATCGTATACCCTGACCTTATCGATTGAGATCAACAAGAGTCTCATGTTCTTGATATCTTTCAAAATGATGAGGCTATCATAAAATTCATGGGACTACGAGATGCTATTCCACTTGGTGACCACAAAGTAGGCTTTATCATGGAATTAGATCACACAACATACTTTGGTGAGAAGGCCAAATCCTCTAGTAGCAAAAGTAAAAATAAAAATGTTAGATCCCCTAGTGGAAACCACATTGTGGCGCCATCGAAGCCCAAAATAGTAAAAATAGAGGACATATCCAATGGTGAAAACCTCTCTGAGGCACCCGAGGATGGAGGATTTGACCTTCCCTTGACTTCATTATATCAAGAAAAGTCTCCACTTTTGGTCGAGAAATCATAGGAAATCAATTTAGGTACTGCACAGAATTCAAAGATTACCTTTCTAGCAGCAACCCTTTCAGAGCAGGAGAAAAGGGATTTTACAACTTTCTTCATGGAAAGGACAGTTAACTTTGCTTGGTCATACACAAACATGCCTGGATTGGACCCCTCATTAGTGGTCCATCATTTAACAATATTTCCTAATGCCAAGCCAGTTAAACAGAAGCTTCAAAAGATGCATCCCCAGATAGCATTACTTGTTAAGGAAAAACTTCAGAAGTTACTTGATGTGAAATTCATTCGCCTTATTAACTATCCAGAATGGGTTTCTGATTTGGTACCTGTAACCAAAGTCACTAGGGGCCTTCGTATCTGTACCAATTTTAGTGATCTCAACAAAGCATGTCTAAAGGATGATTTTCCTCTACCTAATATTGACATCATTATAGACTTGATAGCTGGTCACGAAATACTTTCCTTAATGGATGGTTTTTTCGATTACAATCAGATTCTCATAGCACCTGAAGATCAACACAAGACAATTTTCACATGTCCTTAGGGCACCTATTGTTGGCAATTCATGCCTTTCAGCTTGAAAAATGCAGGAGCAACATACCAAAGGGCAATGATTGTTATATTTCATGACCTTTTTCACACTATCATGGAATATTGTGTTCATGATCTATTGGGAAAATTAGCTACTAGAGATGGTCATCTACAGGTCTTAGCACAGATTTTTGATAGGTTAGAACAATACTAGGTTAGACTGAACCCCAAGAAATGTGTATTTGGTGTTACATTAGGGAAATTGTTGGGATACATAGTGTCTCACAAAGGAATTGAAGTAGATCCTGCCAAGGTCAAGGCTATAGTCGAGATGGCTCCACCTTCTAATCTGAAACAACTAAGAAGACTCCAAGGAAAACTTCAGTCAATCAGGCATTTCATATCACAGCTTGCCAACAAATGTCAACCTTTTTTGCACTTACTTTGTAAAGATGTGTCATTTAGATGGGATAGTAAGTGTCAGCATGCATTTGATCAATTGAAAGAGTGTCTTGCTACAACACCAATGTTAGTACCACCAGTTTCAAGGAGACCTTTACTGTTATATATTTATACCACATTAGTTGCACTGGGTGCTCTCCTAGCTCAACATGATGAATCTAGAAAAGAACATGAAATCTATTATATCAATCACACCTTAGTAGGCTATGAGCTTAATAATACTCCTATGGAGAGGGCATGTCTAATTGTGTTCACTTCCCAAAAATTGTGACACTACATGCTAAATCAACAAACTAAGCTTATTTACAACGTAGATCCATTGAAATACCTCCTATCTAAGGCAAATCTTACAGGGATATTAGAAAAATGGGTCATGATTCTTAGCAAATTTGATATTGAGTATGTTGATCGCAAAGCAATCAAAGGACAAGTCATCATCGATCAACTAGCAGAGGCTCCCATCACAGATACACATCCTATGATTTCAGACTTTCAAACGAAGGGATATTCAATGTCTATCCATTAGTTGTATGCCAGCTTTGATGGTTCATATAGCCAACATGGTTCAGGTGCTAAAGTCCTTTTCATCACATGACAGGGTGACTGTATTCCTAAGTCATATCGGTTAGCTTTTCCTTGTGCCAATAACATTGTCGAATATGAAGCTTTAATTACAGGACTCTACATGGTAGTACAATGGAACATCAAGCAGTTACAGGTATATGGAGATTCCCAATTGGTCATTCGATAGGTTATATATGAATATGAAACTAGAGATGACAAATTGCTTCCCTATAAAAAATGCTCGATGACTTCAAGCAATACTTTTCCAAGATCTCCTTTGAATAGATTCCCAGATTGAAAAATAAAGTTGTTGATGCTATGGAAACAATAGGCTCCCTCCTGGATATGCCGAATAATACTCAACGTTGTGAATTCTTGGTCAAACAACTCTTGATACCAGCTTTCAATGTTCCACCTACTAAATTAATCTATGAACTTGTTGGTCCCAATTCTCCTTGGTACCAAGACATCTACGATTATCTCCATGATAACACTCTCCCATCCAACCTAACCAACACCCAAAAGAAAACCTTTATCCATTGAGATTTTTGATTTACTATCCTTAGTGACACCTTATACCGAAGGAGTCTCGATGGTATCCTACTTAGATGTCTCAACTTGGAAGAGTCCCACATTGCTTTACAAGAAGTTCACGAAGGTGTCTGTGGATCACATTCAAATGGTCCAAACTTTACTAAGGAGTTGTTGTGTATAGAATACTATTGGCCCACTATGGAACATGATGCCCACCATTTTGTGAAGAAATGCCTTCAATGTCAGCAGCACAGAGACCTAATTCATGAACCAACACACCAATTGCAACATGTTACTACTCCATGGCTATTTTTACAATGGGGACTTGACCTCATCGGTAAAATCCATCCATCATCCTCTAATGTCCATAAGTTCATCATCACTGCCACTGAGTATTTTACAAAGTGGGTAGAAGCCATCCCTATGACTTACATTACTGGTAAACAGATAGCTAAGTTTATCTTGCATTACATCATTTGTTGATACATGATTCCACTTGTCATTATAATTGATAATAGTAGACCTTTTCAGGACCAAGATGTATGTGCCTTGTGCACTCAGTTCCATATCCAACATTGCTTCTCCGCCCCTTATTATCCACAAAGTAACAAAAAAGTTGAGGCTTCCAATAAAACCATATTGAAAATCCTAAAGAAAACAATCAAAGAAGTTGGTTGTGATTGGCATTTGCATCTCAATCCTGCCTTATGGGCATACTGCACTAGTATCCAAACCCCAATCGGTGCTACTCCATATGCATTAGTCTATGGCACTGAGGCCATTTTACCTATCGAGGTTGAGCTCCCTTCTCTTAGAGTTTCTAAGCAGCATCTCATTGATGGAGAAGAGTATAGAATTGCTAGATCACATGAGCTAGAATTGTTGGACGAGAGGCGTCTTACAACAATTAACCATCTTTAGGTCTACCAAAATCACCTTTGTCGCAGCTATAATAAGAAGATCAGGGAAAGACAGTTTCAAGTAGGTGATCTTGTTCTAAAAGAAAATCAGAGAAACCAACAAGATAGAGATAAAAAGGGAAAGTTTGAACCGAATTGGTTGGGACCCTTTATTATTACAACAGTTTATGAATCAAAAGCTTATACATTGTCAACACCTGAAGGCATTCCTTTAGATGAACCCATCAATATTGTTCATATTAAAATATGCTTGATCCTTAGAGTATCCCTAACAGAAAAATCCAAAAAAAAATTAAAAAAAAACAAAAAAATCCAAAAATAAAAAAAATACAAAAATAAAATAATTCATCCTCTGGTGAAAACCTAGTAAACAGGTGCCTTGGATAAGTACCATAGTGAAAACCTAGCAAACAAGTGTTATGTGTAAGTGTCAGCATCCACCATCTATTAAGTCTTCATCCATATCACCCCATTCCATCCCATAATAAAACCCACCGTCCATCCATAATAAAGTTTTAAATAATACAAAGAAATTGATGCAAATCTTACATCTACTCAAGTATAACATTATTCAAGTTTATAAAAATGGTTTCATACATATCTTTAACTATATAAATGATACAATGATCAGGGTCTTCCCAACCCAAGTGCAAGCAATATGGTTGTCCAGCTATAGGAGGGAGAGCATCATCTAAGTACTTTACCTCCAACCACCAACAAGGTGGTCCCCCACTCATCTTCCTACTGGAAGTGGCCTGACCCTTCAACAAGGATGATGGATAGGGATGTCTGTAGTAGAACCAAATTTGAGAACCATGTGCAAAACAATGTATACACCTATCACAAGTAGTTAGTCATGCAATCCCTAGATACCCTCTAGCTAATCATGACTTCTAACTACATGCAACCTATGAATATAGTGAACTGGCAATGCATTCAACTGTAGCATCACTTTGGCCAAAGTATTTAAGTAATAATCGCATAAAAATGTGGGTCATCTATTCAAGGCACTACATTTTCTTGCTTGACTTAACTAGAAATAAATAATACTACATATATAAGGAGCAGCCTACAATTTATCATTTGACTACTTAACCCCTGGCATTCCCTACCCTTGAGTTAATTTTCTATATGTTTCTTGAGTTCAAAATCACTGCTTACAATTGTACACAATTTTTAGTATAACAATCATGTTTATGTTGTAGTTCAAATGTTTTATATTTTCATAATAAAATTCTTGCATGCTAATAAATATAGTTTTATCTATGTGCATCTATATGTTTGGGTAACAATGCATATTTATAATAGTAGTGAATAATAGTATGAAATCAACCTTCAAAGGTATGTACATTTGTGGCATACTTCCAATTATTTCTATTTCTTTTGTATGAGAAAATATATACTTAATGGACAACAATATACTCATATCTAACCAACATATATTGATAATATATACTTAATGGACAACATTATACTTATATGGATCAAATATATATTTATGTTGATATGTTGATGCATAAACATATATATTTATACAAATAGGTAAAGTGTGTGTGTGTGTGTGTGAACATAGAATATGCAAATAATGATCAATTTAAAACTATGATCTTATGGACAACAAAGAGCATGCACATTGTGCATCTACAGCTGGGAAAAAATGCCTCAATAAGGATTGAGCATTAAATCTTTGTTATAATACTCCATAGTATGTGGCTCAAATATTTTTTTTTTTGGTTGGTAAGATAGAGTATATTATATTGAAATATCAAACAAAGAGGATTACATATATTCTGCCCCACAGGCTACTTGTCTACATTCTTCTCCCATGCAAGGCAAACATCATTGAAATCTATACCCCAAACCTAGACCACCTTTTTATCCTATTCCCCACCCTGATATCTATACTGCATAGAGATATAAACATATGACATAAACATAGAAAAAAACCCTTTCTCCTTCATGCTTCACCCTGCTCAAAGAGATAATCCCTAAATTATATAATCTAGTCAAAACCCTCAACCACTATCAACTACAACATTATCTTCAGGAAGTCCCTACCTTTGCGAGCTCTAATTTTGTGGAAGATCAGGTCATCACCATTTATATCCAAAATGAATGGGAAATTCCTCACCACCTCCCTAGGCTGATTGATCTTGCACATGTCCCACGGCCTTGGTAACCATACTCCAAGCTCTGTTGCTTCTAATACTCCATCCAACCCTTCTTACAAATCTGGCTTGAACAACCTCTGCATCAGAATGTAAATCTCATCCTTGGGCGCAATCAAATCAAGAAGAGACACCATGAACCACGACGCAATATCAAAGTCTACTCTATAACGCTCCCCATTTTCCACAAATGCCTTCCCCAAAATGAGCTTGATGGCCCCGATCATAAACGCATCATTCTACAATAACACCCTACACAGACGTTGGTCCATGATTTTGCCTAAGAAAGCCTTTTGTCTAACCCTGCTGGTTAGGTAGATGGGAGACTCCATTCCTCCGCAGGCTAGACTTTCTATTAGTAGATGGAAAACAAGATATGGTGCATTTGCCATTAACTTGAAACCACAACTGTCGCTGAATAAAGCATCCCCTTTCAATGAGTACTTATTCCATGTTATCTTGACCTCCATAATTAGAAGGAGATGTGTGCTTATCTCATCATCTTCTCGCTGCCAGCTATGCCAGCTCCTCTCTCCTAAGCTGAGCTCTGGGGAATGGAAAAACCATCGATAAATGATGGAGGATGTCCTCTCATCCATACTTCACCCTAATTGCAAATTTGCTTCAAGTGTGCGAAGCCTCACTTCATTCTGACTCGGAGAACTACCAATCTTGCAGTTAATGAGTGTAAGAAACACTCCCTTCACTCTTCCAGAGCCTTCGACCCCTGTTAACCGATCTTCCAGCTCACCCTTTGCCCTGCCAAGTCAGCCACTTCACTGGCTCAAACATAAATTTAATCAAAGACTAATTGAGTCAATTTTTCAATGAATGATTTTAAAATTTCCATGTTGAAGAAAAATATAATTTCTTATTACAGGTTGTAGAGCATTTATAAATCAATTTGGTGGAATGAGACAACCATTAAAATGGAATAAGGTCTATATAAAAGATTTAGTGGAGGAATATATATCAACCCAACAATCAAAACAAGTGTATGACAAATTTAAATGCCTAAGGACAACCCAATATTCTATTAAGGGCGACTAGTAGATTTAGCATTTTAAAATTATAGCAGCTTATGAATATACATGGATATGTATTTATATCAAATAATGATAATATATATACATGTATATCTATATATCTATATATTATCAAAGATATATAATCTTAATACATATACAAGCTATGGGATTGCCCAAACCCCATTGCCCCAAATGAAATGGATAGATAAATCAACATAACTGAGTGAAACAAAAATATACTCGCTTACTTTTACAGAAAATAAATCATATTTCTAACATCAAATGAAAACTCTAAAATGCAAATATATTTCATTGGTTATTGCTCATAGAAAGATTTAACACTTTTCAAATGGATTAGCTTCATACCAGCTATGTTTGCCCTCTTTTTGAAGCTCCCTTTATGCGGTTGAAACCCAAAAGTATGCAGCACTTTCTCCCAATTTCCATGCCCCAAAACTAGAAGATGTAGATTTCAAACACAAAGAGAAGATGAAGGGAAATGTAGATTTCTATGCCCAAATAATAGAAAAGATACCCATTCCAAATGCCCCCCCTTGATTCTTAAAATGCATATCTTTTTTTTAATTCCCTCTAAGTTCCCCACTAAGTGGGATTTAATTACCATAATGCCTTTTTGTATTCCCATTCCACTACTATGGATCTGAGTGTTCTTGGCTAAGTATAGAATAATATTAAATTAGTGAAATAGTGCAAGATCTCGTTAAATATTCAAGATAATATAAGCGGATGCATACAAATTAAATCTTATTAATTCTAATTTAATTGCATATAAATAAAATATTCATAACTCCAAATAGTTTCATTCTAATTGTCAAATTAAATAATAATAGAATTTGCTTCACAAATTTAGACCTTATACCAGTTGTAGTGTAATGTTACTATTACAAAAATAGGAAAAACTTTATACCAACTTGTGATGAAACTTAGACATACTTCTACATGCCTATGATGCACTATCTAGTAGTCAAATCACAATCTTGTGTAGTGTGTCGGTTCTTGGTTAGCATGGTTCATCTATTGTGTCATCGCCATCGACCATCCTCTCCCAAATGATACTCTCCATCAACACATTGAAGGGGGAAAATGATATCATGCATCCACCTCATGTCAAACAAGTGGTAGTTAGTTCGTTATGAAACCATAATCATGAATCAGTTAAAACATCAAATTCACATGACAACAAACACAATTATCAAGTTCAACCAACTGTCATGAAATATTAGTTGTCATAACATAGTTCAATGCATAATGAAATATTTAAAATATTAAATCTACATCACTCCATCTAATTATTTAATCATTTAAATATGTCTAAAAAATATATTATAAAAAATGGGTGTGACATCTTTCCCCGCTAGAAAAAGTCATTGTCCTAATGGCTTAATTAAACATGGTAATAAAAATCTATTTGAAAATATCAAATGTATAAATTATTATGCAAAAAGATGACGAAAAGCTTTATAAAATTCCTCATAGTCCTCCCATGTCACACTATCCTTTGAATATTGGTCCCAATGGACCTTGCACTAAGTTACTTCTCAGTTACGCAAGCAGAGCTTGAAAACCTTAAGCACTTTAAGAGGTGCTACCATTACCACTCCTAGGTCTAGAACCTATAAAGAGTTTCAATCAAGAACATGAGCAAAATATGCAACATACTTTTTTAAATAGGACACATGAAACACATTATGTAATCAAGCAAGAGCAAGTGACAATGCTCATATGTATGCAATTGGGTCAATGACTTATAGCACTTCAAAAGGGCCCACGTATTTGGGTGCCAACTTAGATGATTTGCCAAAATTGAACTGTGTGGTTTAACTCTATGAAGAATCTTATCTCCCATGATAAATTTTCTTATCATTCGCTTTAAGTTGGCATAATTATTCTGCCTATCAGTGGCTTCAGATAACCTTTTCCTTGTCAATTTAACTTTATCTTCCATTTCTGCTAGCATCTTTAATCCAATGCATGCTCTATCTTCTAGTCTATCCCAACTGGTGGGTGTTCTGCATTTTCTATCATACAATGCTTCAAATGGAGCCATTTTCAAAGCAGAGTGATAGGAATTATTATAGGTAAACTCGACTAATGGTAGGTATTTCTCCCATTTGTACTATTGGTCCATGCAATAGATTCACAATAAATCCTCTAATACTTGATTCACCCTTTCAGTTTAACCATTGTTCTCTAGATGATAAGTTGAGCTAAGGTTCAACTGAGTTCCCAACACTAAAAACAAGGTTTTCCAAAACCTTAAAGTCATCCAGGCATCTCTATCCAAGATAATCTTCTCTAGAACTCCATAGAGTCTAAGGATCTCCTAAACAAATCTTCTTGCAAGGACTGACACACCATCTATCAAGTTTCTTGGTATAAAGTGAGCAACTTTTGTGAGCTTGTCTACTACTACCAAGATAATATCATGGCAATTCCTAGACATTGGAAGACCTTGGACAAAATCCATGCTAATGACTTGCCACTTCCATTGTAGAACATCATGAGGATAGAGTAATCTTGTACGATGCATGTGTTCATCCTTAACCCACTGACACTCTAAACACATAGCCACAAAGTTGGTTGCATCCTTTTTTATTCCTTTCCATAAATATAGTGGTTTCAGATCATCCATCAATTTGGTTACTCCTGGGTGTCTAGAATAAGGTGCATAGTGAGCTTCTCTTAATACAAATGTCCTCAAACCTCCCTAGTCTAGACCATACATATTGTTTTGGTACCTTAATAAACCACTGGGCTCGAACTGATACCCATCAATTTGATAATATTGCAGATTTTTAGAGAGGGATTTCTTAACTTGGTCATAGAAGTCATCTCTTCAAGAATGTTTCAGAACTACTCTTGGAAAGTTGTTTGAATAGTAGACATTGCAACAATGTGTTGTCTTCAGCTAAGAGCATCTACCACTCAATTTTATTTGCCCTTACTATAGTTGATGTCAGAATTATAATCCAACAAGAACTCTAACCAATGCCTTTGGTGTGCATTCAGATTAGGCTAAATTAAGATATAATTAAGTCCCAAATTATCCATTTTTAATTCTAAAGGCTTGCCCAGCAAGTAACGCCTCCAAAATTATAATTCATGTACAATCATTGTGAGCTCCAAATCATGTGAGCCATAGTTTGATTCATTTAGACTGAGATTTTTACTCATAGACCACAAATTAACAATCCTACATAAGCACACTACCCAACCCTTCTCTTGATGCATTTGTGACAACCACAAAATGACCCTCAGGGTTTAGCACCTTGAGAATTGGAGTTGAAGTTATTCTCTCCTTTAAGATTCAAAAAGCTTCTTCACACTTATTTGACCACATAAATGGTTAGCCATTCCTCTGAAGTGATGTGATGGGGTTGGCTATTCTTGAAAAATGTAACACAAACTTCTAGAATAGCCTACCAATCCCAAGAAACTTCACTTCATGAACATTTTTAGTGTAGGCTATTCCAAAATCACTCTTTGCTAAATCAACAGAGATTCCTTCAACAAAGATAACATGACCTAAATATTGCACTTCCTTTTGAAAGAATGTACATTTGAACAATTTTCCATACAACTTATGTTCTCTTTGTCGCTGCATCACTAGTCTTAGATGATACAAATATTCTTCCTCATTTTTTGGAATATATCAATATATCATCTAGAAAGACAAGCACAAATTTATCTAGTAAGTCTCAAAAAACACTATTCATCATACTCATGAATGTTTGTGTAGGTTTTTATTTTCCTTAGGGAATATTTATTTTTCCTACACATATTATTAAATGTGATTAGGTTACATTAGACATGGTTAATACGAGGACATGTGGCATAATCCATCAATTACCCTCACACCCTCTTTTGGATAATTTATTTTCCACCTCTCATAACCATTTGTTTGTCTTTAGCTGAGTAGGTGTAACCATGTAATTTGGCATTTACCAAGTAGGTATAACTCCCACCTATTTTGGGCAGTTGGGAATTATTACTTCTCTTGGAAGTATTTGCCCTTATTTTTCCACATATACAACACTCACCTCTCCCTTTGCTAATGAGCAATGCAGTTCAGTGCAACAGAGTGTTGATTTCATTCATCTCTAGATTTCTATCTTGATTTCCTTAAGTCATTTTGATCCTAGGTGGTTTCATAGACAAATCTAACAATGAATGTTACTAGTGCATTCTTAACCCAAAAGGTAACCCTGTGAACAGATAATGGCCATATCTCATTCTAAAAGTTGTTTTAAGAATATCTTTCTCTTTTATTCTCAATTGATGATATCCCACTCTGAGATCAATCTTAGACAAAATAGTTGCACTACACCTTTGATCAAAGAGGTCATCAATGTGAGGCAAATGATATTTATTTTTAACCATTTCCTTATTAAGCATCCTATAATCCATGTATAGGCACAAGGTTCCATCCTTCTTTTTAAAAAAACTACTGGCACACCCTAAGGAGACACACTTGGTCGCATCAATCCTTTAGAAAGTAGTTCTTGCAACTAAGCCTTTAACTCCATGAGCTCTGTTGCAGTCCTATATGGAGCTTTAGACTGAGGCCTTGATCTTGGAATTATATCGATTGAAAAATCAAATTCTCTCTGAGGAGATAGTCTAGGTAACTTTTCAGGAAAAATATCTTGAAACCCTTGAAGAAAAAGATAATCTTGCCACGTGGGTTACTTGATATCTTCTAACTCATCCACACTAATGGCATACATTTCATACCCCTTTCTTCTAGCTCTTTTGAGTTGCATACTTATTCTTTATCATTATTTTATTAACCATACAATATTCTATACACAAGCGTAGTGTGCCATCCTTCTTTCTAGTGAAGATCATTGGTGCTCCCCAGGGTGAAAAACTGGCCCTTATCAATCCTTTAACTAACAATTCCTGCAACTGAGCCTTTAACTCCATCAACTCTATTGTAGTCATTCAATAACGAGCTTTGGATATAGGTTCTAATCCTGGAATTATATCTATGGAAAAGTCAAAAGCTCTCTTAGGAGGTAATCCAAGTAATTCATTTAGAAATACATCCTCAAAATCCTGTAAGAAAGGGTACTTCTCTATATCTAATCTTTCGTGATCTATAGATTCATCTTCTTCCACTCCTTAAATTTTCTAAGATTCATAATACATTAAGTCACCTTGAAAGATGGACTCTTTGTAACCATCCATTTTCTCCATCTTGACTGCAAAGAGTTGACACCCTTTTCACTTGGCTTTTTTCAATTATACGGTAGATATTCACCTTAGCTTGACCTCTCTAGAAGTGCCTTGCAGAAAAACTATGTTTCCAAGGTCATCTAGACATTCTACTATTTTAGTAAAATAGTCTACCTTAGCCTTATGCCTCCATAACCTGTTTATTCCTAGAGTGACATCATAAGATCCTAAGGGGGCTACATATAGGTTTACTTCCATCGAAAATCTCAGGAGTTCAACCTTAGCTTCAAACAAACACTACTCTACTTGAGCCCTTGTCTAGTTAGCATACTCTACTAACCATGATTTTTCCATATAACCAGCTTTTCTAGATATTCTATCTAATACTTTTGGTGAAATAAAGCATTTACTTACACCAGTGTCTATTAAAACTAAAATAGGAACACCAAACAAAATACCCGTAGTTTCAATTGGAGTAATCTAGTACTCCGCCTGTCAATTATCCAGTGCTACATGGATTATCAAGTGCAGTGTGCCATCTTTGTGTTCCTTGTGTCTTTTTAGGACACTCATTAGCATCGTGGTCACCTCCACATGAAAAACACCCCCATGAGGTCCTCGCCTTTTAAAAGGCTAAATCCTGTGTTGTCTTCATCCTTCTTAGGGTTATTGTTGCCATTTTTCTTGTCACCTTTAGACTCATTTTGATTGTTTTGGAATCCCTTATCACCCTTCTTTTTTGAAATTCTACTTCTCACTCTTTTTCTTGAATGTTTGGGAAGATTGTGACCAGTTGAACTTCTTGCGGTTCTTTTCCTAATAAGCAGATATGGACTTTAGCTTCTGCTCTTGCTTAATAGATTTTTCATAGACTTGGTCCATAGTAGTGGAACCATGAACATCTACTTCACCTCCTATTTGGGCATTTATCCCCATGATGAACTTCCTTATATGAAACCTTTCATCCTTCTGGTATCAAGGAACATACTTAAGGAGACGAGTAAAATTCTCCTAATACTCATTTACTGATGAGTCACCTTGTCTCAAGTTCTGGAAATCCATGAGTTTCTGATCAAAATACAATTGTGGTAACCATCTTTACCTAAAAATTTCTACGAACTTGTCCCATGTTAGACTTAGTGAGCTCAATCCCAATTCCATCTTTTTATTCATCCACCAAGTGGATGCTTCTCTAGATAATTGATATGCTCCCCATACTGCCTTGGTTATTTCTGAATAGTTCCTAATTTCAAAATATTTTTCCATTTTTGTGAGCCATGCCTTCGGGACATCGCCATTCACAGTTCCATCAAATTTAAGGGGTGTGACCTTCTTCATGTCTCTGGACAATTTGAGGGCCAAATGGTTCCTCTTTTCCTCATCTGGTCTAGACTGAAATATTTTCCCCACACTCACTCTGGGTGGTATGTTCATGACAGTTTTCATCCTCAACTTCATGGGGTGCTTCTTGCTCAAGTCTACTTTGACCTTTGACCTCTTGCTCTAGGTTACTAATCCTCTCCCTTGTTTCATTGAGCATTATAAGAATTTGGTCCAATTTCACATTAGAGTTGCCAGAAGGCTGTCCTACCTCCTGACTACCCCCAAGAGTAGTTCTGGTTCGAACCATGTTGAAATCCTACCTCTCCTGAAGTTTTCATTTTAAGCATTCAATTAGTTTTTCTAATAATTGCATTCATTCATAAACATAAATCAATTTTCATTCATACAGTCTTAAACAAAAGAGAGATTTTTACCAAAATTCCAAAATTGTATTATAATATGTGTGGATTACATAGTATCCTTATTTATTACAAACTTTGACATCTCGTGACTTCAGGTCATTGTCAGAAAGAGAAATCTCCTCAAGTTCTACCTCATCCTCAAAGTCTACCAAAACAAAGCTGGAAGTTGTAGGTACTCATCCATAACTTCCTGACTAATGACAGGGGCACTAGGACCACATCCAAATAGTAAATCCTTATGTATCAAAGTTTTGACTGGTTCAACCTTAGGAATAGGTACAATGACCTTAGCTACTTTTCCCTTTATATCTTCTCCTACTTGATATGCTTAAGAGTGTTAGCGAAGATCTCAAAGTTAGCTAACCATGCACCTTCAGTGTAACTAATATTATCTAGGAGGTTCAATTTTGAGGCTCAATCCTTCTTAGCCTTTAAATAAAGTTCATTTCCAATTACCGACTTCCTTGGGGTTTGTCTTGTTCTTACCATTCTGGCAAAAGAACATTCAAACATTAGCAACCGACAATGTTTGAAGAAAAATTATATGTAGTGAGCTCATAGGTCCATGTATTGAACCCGGTTGCTTTGATACCGTGTGTAACATGCCTTCTCATATTACTCAGAATTACATAAAAAATTTACTAGGAAAGTAAATTAACATATGGTAAACATGAATTTTTTCTTAACATGAAACCTTAGCATAATCACAAAGAAATGAAAGCATATCTTTTTTGCATATTTTCAACCTTGAAATTACAGCATATTCAAAGATATAATTATAGTGAATCAATTTCACTTAACATTTACAAATATTTTGCACTTGGCATAAAGAATAGTTTTACATAATTTAGACTATCATAAGTCATGTCATGAAGTACACTGCATCTGGAATCTTGATATCTATTTTCACAAGTCTCGGCAAGTCTTCTGCTACAGAGGGAGAGCATCATCCAAGTGCTTTACCTCCAACCATAGACTGATGGTACCCCACACACTTCCATCCTAGAAGTGGCCCTACCCTTCACGAAGAGAATAGACATAGAGAACCAACAAGTTCTCATCTGATTCCTAGTGTTGTGTCCTACGTAACTCAGTTTACCATACAACTCTAGACAATCTTCTAAGTATGATCATTCTGACTGGTCATGCCATCTAGACACTATGAACCGACTAATGCATGCAAAGACAAATGCATCACTTTGGCCAAAGTTTCTATATAAATAGACGTTTGCAATTAACATAGTTTTGTGTTCACACACCTCTAACTCGACTTGGAAACTATCTCATCCTACAGTTTGACTTTCATCACTTAGTGTCTCTAGACATAAATTTGTCTGTGTACTATATTCAGTCTTAGTCAATCTGACTTAGAACTAATCCTTAATCTAGGATATTCATGCAATATAGTTTTTTTTCGTATTTCTAACCTTTTAGAGACTTTCTCCTTTGCATACTTACAGTTCTAGGGTCTCTAACCTTCTGTTATTCTACTCACTGACTCAAATATCAAACACTATTGTGTATTATAACTAATTTTGACTTTAACATAGAATCACTTGAATTTATTAAAGTATTGCTTAGACTCTTTCTATCTTGCTCTACGGTTTTCTCGACCACTCAGTGTTGACCGAAATATCATTAACTCTTGTGGATATCTCTGCATAAGAGAATAACTTATCTCAAAAAAAAATTGCTTGCAAGCAATAGTGTTATACAAATGAGTCTTTAAGAGATATATATACATATTTCTATCTTTGTCATCTGACCCTTAGTGACTCCCATCTTGGAATGTAGAGAACTCAAATGTTCTCCTTTCTAATTCATGGATATAGCATTAGGTTAAGTTGGTTTAAGTGATGACTACTCCATCATACCATAATCCTTTATTGACTTTATCTCAACCTTATAATACCGAGACCTGAGTAAAACATGGTTTGAGTCTATACAGAGTTTTTACATACAATCAACTTGTTTGCAAACTCATCTACACTTGATGTATTTCACATCAGTTAACATGGCTTTATAGCATGTATGGCTTCCATACAATGGACACTTCAGTTACGCATATTTTATTAGCCTTTCAACCTTCAACAGGTAAACAATATTATTATTTGGTTAATGCATGTGTCAGTTTAATACTCCACAAAGGTTCAAATATATATCTATCAACTTTATTATACATAAATCAGCCTTATATTCCAGAAATTTATGTATGGACTCATCTAACATAGTTCAGCCTCTCAAACTTACACCATTCGACCTCTTACTCCTACACAGTTCAACCTCATAAACTTTTACAAAGACATTGAAACGCTTGGTCTACATACACACAACGACAAGGTTTTTCTACTAGCATATATGCACAATGATAACACAACCTTATGGCCAACATATATACAATAATGACAAAGTCTTTCTACCAGCAAAAATAGAACGATGACACAGTCTTATTCTTGAGCATCCAGACTACTATTTGAGCTTAAATAACTAACTCCCCATTTTTCATATGTTAAATACTAAATAATGCTTATCAGGGCAAAGGTAATTCAGACGATTATATTAAGATATACAATTATCTTTCCATAAATTTTGAACCAAAAATAATATCTTTTAACCATCGGCTTCACTTAATCAGTGTGCATGTTTTGAGAGTAGGACGATACTAATAATAAAGAAATATAAACTTATATCAAATATACTTACATAATCTATCTCAATAACCTTGGCTTACCCGAGTGTGGTTTCTCAATATTAGTTTTGTTTTCTAAACTATCCATCTTGCTATCGAATTCACAGTCTTGTGACAATATAGGAAACATCCTTAGAGATAACAAATCATACCTCTAATATCACTGTTATATTCTATCTTATTCAATAGTGAAAAATGTTTTGAGTTTTAAGAGGTTTAGAGAACTCATGTTCCTATCCCACGCACCCTCGCACTTTCTACCTCCCTATTTTTTTTTAAATAGTATGCAACCTTTATCTTCCTATTGTAGAGTTCCTGTTCAACCCCCTTTATCTTTCTTTTCACCGAGAATATATATATCCCCCTCTAAAAAGGATTAACCCCACTCTTATTCAACTGTGGAGTATAAGGCAACGATAGTGCCTATAAAGAATCCCATGAAGGTTTTAGTTGAACTAGTGGAGATAATGGTCTTTAAGACCACTTCCACCATCTGACTTCAAAGCTCCTCCTTAATCTACGAGTTAGTTAAGGAGTCGACTATAAGAGAGTGGTTTACAATGGATAAGGGGCTCTATCATGTATTTCTTTAAATTGAATACATTGAAAGAGTATAAACTTTAAACTATATTTGCATAGATAAAAATATATTAAAAGAAAGAACATATTATCTATTTATATAACATACACTCTTGTTGCATTAACACTTGACATGATATGAGATTGGGGTCGAGGTATTTTCCCCCCCTCTATCTGATTTAAATGTCAAAATAGACAAAAATATCATGCTATCATTCCCATTGGGAATTAAAATAATAAAATAGTTTAACTATTATCAACTATTTCTTGTCGATGGTCGCATATTGACCTAACTTAGTTTTCAACAAAACCTAAGTTTAATGGACCTTGTCGACAAATCGACAACTGTCGAGTCGAAACCAACTTAGACTAGTTAGGTCAAAAGCAACTTGCCAATCTCACTGACCATTCACAACTATAAAGGTACAGGACTCAAATGACAACCAATTTGTTCTAACCATACGTCTATTCACTTCTCTCTGATGATTCTCTCCCTCTCTTTCTAGGTGCGTGGAAACTTGTTTCCTGGATACAACTTACAATCACCAAATAGGGATTAGTGCATCATTAGTCAATCCAAAATCCTTACGATATCATAACATCTTGACAACATATAATCACATGTCATTTATAATAATATAAACATAAACTCATGAAATCAATGATTTTTTTCTTGACATTTTTACTAAACATCAAATCATTAATCTTGCATAATCAACTACTAATTACATGCAAGTAAAAAGTAAAGTATAGTCAAAATTTGGGATGTGACAATAAGAACTTAAGGGTGCTACACATATGTTCACTTCAGTGTAAAAGGTAGGAAATTTTAACCCAGCTTCAAATAGGCTTTGCTCTATCTTTGCCTTTGCTTGATTTGCATATTGCATAGACCATGAATTAGCCATAAAACTTGCTCTTTTAGGAATCTTACTAAGCACTCTTGGCACCACAAACCACTCGATTGCTCCAATATCAATTAATATAGAAATAGGACAACCAAAAAGTGTACCTAAGGTTTCAATTAGAGTAATCTAGAACTCGACTTGGTGGTTATCAATAATCAAGACCCAACAAATTCCCAAAGTTCCTAGTGTCACTAAACTTGGCTCTAATACCAAATGTCATACCCAAAAAATAATGAAGACAACCACATGAAAGATGATTTTTTTAAACTCTAAAGAAACACGATATCAAGTAATAGAACATAGTATAAGTATACGTATTTCTTGCCACGTATAACACCCCATGATGGTGATCACACATATAGAATACATTATGGCAATAAACAAGGAAGGAAGACTAAGAATGGGAACTGTTGGCCCATTTTCCTCTGTCCAGAGTCAAATAGTTCATCTTGAAAATCTCCTTGATATTCTTTGAAATATAACCCTGCATGCCTTAAATCCTTATAAAAAACTCAGAAAAACCCAGAAATCTTCTGCCTTCAATATCTTCCTTCGCAAAGATTTTCCACCTCTATACTTGGTCATTTTGTAGGGATATCTAATGACCAAATGTTTGGATCTTAGCTAACATCTTGGATATTATCTTAATATCTAGACCTTAGCTAAGGTCCTGATATCTCCTTTATATACAGACCCCTGTGGATATCTGGATGACATCATCCGGATATTTCTTAACGTCCAGATCTTCCCAATATCCATGATATTGTTAATATCTTGATGATGTCATCCAATCCCCTCCCCAAAAAGTCCTGATGACGATGACGTCATCTAAACATTCTGCCTTTGGTATATTATCCTGCAGTGTTAATATCCTGATGACATCATCCAGATCTCCTCTTCAACGAAGCTCTTCATGTCGATGACATCATCAGGATATTCTCAAAAGGGCATCCGGATATTAAGTTAGCATCCGGATATTAAAAGTTAATATCCATGCGGATGACGGCTTCTCCATGTTGTGAAGGTAAATTTGACGGGTGCATCCAAATATTTGTGAATATGTAGACTTTGAGGGATATTCATGATGTCGCAAGCCCACAAATCATTGAAGTTGACATCATGTTCCCACTACATGGTTGCAACATCATGACACGTGGATATCCATATGCCCATTGACCGCAGCTTTGACCATGAATATCTCGCTCATCCTAAGGAACTTCTACATGATCCAAAAGGCAAAATCGCTTAGAATTTCCTCATCTTTCATTTGGCAGGCGTTTTGTGGAATATCCTCAATTTAAAATTATGATTCAAGATTTATGATCCGGATACGGATATACATTTCCAGATATCAGGAGAATTGCCAACTAAGGGATATATGTAGAGCGACTGACTTGAAGTGCTGTGAGGACTTCCAAAGGCAGACATTTCGCATTAATTGTTATAGATGAATGATTCAGCTGCTCGCATTAAAGACTCAAAATATCTTCCAGTTGCTCGATGGATTCATATATTTTTATGCATTGAAGTCTTGCAAGTAGACATCCCTTATGGCAAGGTAATGTCTCTGACAGACCCATGGGTGCATTCATTATAGTAGGTAATGGCACCCCATTGTAATGTTATATAAAGCATGAAATGTAATGTATTCAGGTTGGCTTTTGGTTTTACAAACCATATCTCTTGCGATTGTAACCGTACCTTTGTGATAATAGAAATCAAGTTTTTACCTTCTCATGAATGGCTTTTTGCTCTATGTATTTTTCTGCTTGATCTCCATCTATGAATGCATCTTTACTCTTGGATTTCATTTAGTTTCTCTTACCTCTGCAAGTAGTTCATGATTTGTGTATGTTGGTATGTTGGATATTGTTATTCTGTGCATATATGGTTGTTTAGAGGGCCTTCTCATATTCAAACCTGGTGTATCACGTCCCCTTTAATTTTAATTTCATCCCTCTTACTCTTTTCATAAATAGGTGGATAGATTAGGTTTAGTCTTAGGATCGTTGAATCTCTCATTCAACAAAGGAACCAGCCTCTCTCTGGAGATTCGGCCTCCCTATAGGGTCCCACACCTAGAGGTCATCTCAATGTTTCACTAGATTGTTGGAGCTCTAAAAGCCTTCAACATTGGGTGCAAATCTATGTGACAACAATTTTTGGCACGCCCAATGGGATAGAAAGCATAAGCAATCAAAGAATCAAGCTAAGAATTTGGTGTTCTTCTCGGTACTCTACATTTTGGTAAAATTTTCGTGCACCTGGTGACTCTACATGTGTCTATTTCTGATCAGTGCTATCTTTTATGCATGTGCAAACCAGGGCATCTTCCAGAGGTAATTTCCAGTTCACTAAATTATTTGTTGTTGCTTCAAGGAGAAGGTCTAGGTTGTCTATGTCTCCCGTGAGAAGGAACAACAATCTCACTTTACCTCTTTCAAGGGCTCAATCCACACCCCCTTGTGTTAAGTTTCAGTATAATAGAAGAAGCTTGCATATCCCTAGATTGAATCTGAATATTCCTAGGATGGCAAGGAATTTGCCTTTTGTGACCTTAAATGGAGGTAGTCCATTAGACTTGGCTGCTTATAATGACATACCTGTCGCAACCCTAAAAAGTGTTTCACCTTTACAAGTGATGGTTCTATAACCCCTGATGAGCATATCAAAGACATATCCAATGTGTGCTTAGTCCATCATATACAATATGAAGATGTTGCAGTCCGTCTCATGGTCTCATATTTCAAGGGAAGATCTCTTCAATGGTTCAGGAGATTGACCCCTGCTTCAATACATACCTGGGACAAGCTGGGGGAATCCCTCTACAAGCAGTTTGGTGAGAGGATAGATAATGTTTCATTGCTTGAGCATTTGACAACCGTTAAGAGGGCTCTGAGTGAGATACTAACAGATTTCAACTTTAGATTCTAGAGGATGTGGGAGAGAATTCTAGCTACCCTCATGCCATCTCCACAAGGTGCTTTCTTGTATTTTTTAAGAGCTTTGAATTTTGACATTGCAGTGATGATGCAATCAATGGGTGTTGAGACTCTACCAGATGGTTATGAGACAACTCTAAAAGCTAAAAATTATTTAATACATGATGGGAAAATTGCTCCCAGACCTCTTGTTCCACTTTTTCCAGAGTTGTCGTCCTTATCCCAAAAGCCCATTATTGCTCCCATCCCAGAGCCTAAAGCTTCAACATCCTCTCTTTCTCAAGAAGAGAGTGACCTTAAAACCCTAATGTCTAATTTGACCAACGAGGTGAATAGTATAGCTATTTAAATTATTCCCAAACCCTATCAGAACTCTAACCAGCGGCAGCCATCTAATCAAAATTTGAACCAAGGGTATAGTTCTAATAGAAATCAAAACTAGAATCAAGGTTACCAACAAAATAGATACCAAAATCCTAACCCTGGACAACCTTTACAAATCATTAGACCTATCTAGTAGATACCAGTTGTGAATCTAGTTAGGGATTTAGTGTCTACTCAAAATAATCTGGCCCAAGAGGCAGATTGGTGCTACCCCTGCAACCAACCTCATAATCAGTCCTCTTATGTTTTTGGAGCACAAGAAAGAGCTTTAATGGTGCAGAACTTTCATTCTCAGCAAGCATCATTATTAGAGGTGGCCAATACCGATCCTACAGTGTCAAATGAGACCCCCTCTGGTGCTAGTATGATGTTATGGACTACTAAGTGTTGGAATTAGTCTAGACAACTAAGAGGGGGGGTGACTCAGTTGTCCCTAAACTTTAACCTTTTCTAAACTTTTAAATCTTCTTTCTTAATTTACAACCAAATTAATGATGTAAACATTTAAGCATAAATCAACACATGAGCAGAAACAACATGAACACACAACACCAAAATTTTGACGTGGAAAACCTGATTAAGGGAAAAACCACGGTGGGGTTTAACCCACAAAAATGCGTACCATGTTAAAAGTACTTAAGACAATAGAAGGCACATGCCTTCGGGCGCACTACCCAGAGCTCACTGCTCAAGAAGAGGCTCACTGCCTATAAGAAATTATGATTTACATAGAGATAATGAACTGAGAAATAGCATCTACATTCATGCCTGAACCAATCCCTTTGAAGGGTCACAAAAACTTCTGCTCCTATCTTCAAATTCTTCTTCATTGACTCTTCACTCTATACTCCCTTCACTCCTCTTCTTCTCTACTCTGCTTTTGATCCTTTCTTTAGATTTAATTCATTTTATACCAGGATGATTTTACACAACTCTTCAACAAGTATTTATACACTTCATCAACCTTGGAATGATCAACAAGGTTGGCTAAACTTAACGTGGATCTTTACACTATTGGCCAAACATAGCTGAGACTTTAAACTTCCTCCATTAACATACCATGCTTTATAAAATGCTCTTTAGATCATCTGTAACATGCCAGGAACATCCGCTCGGCCAAGACTAGGAAAAACATCAACCTCAAAGAAGAAATCTTTAATCAACAAGCTCAAACTTCAATGCGGATCTTCAATACAGTAGCCACATGATCCAAAGACCTCCACAAGCACATTGAATTCACCAATAACATTCACTCTAAACCAAATTACTAGAATCATTTGTATCTTCCTCTGGAACCTCAAGAACACTCTCTGCCATGGCTGTCAAACTAGAAAGATAGCTTGCGGACCTCCAAACCATGAACCACTGGAGTTGATGATACACACTAACTTCCCAAACATGCCTTCAAATCCGTAGACCATAATATTTCACTACGGAGCAATCCAGACCAACTTACTGTCACACTGTCTCTTCTGAATACTGAAAAATCTAGTTCTATTCAAATGGCCATAACTTCTTCAAATCTTCATGCGAACTTCTCAATTCTTAACTGGAGCAACCTTTGACAATCCTCTACACAACCATGTGGTCTGCATGCATTGATTGTCATTAATTTTCTCAATATCCTCAACAATCTGGTCTTCTATACAAATAACAATATAGGATATAGTTGACACCAATGGAAAGAAGGATATGTTGACATCAATGACAACACCACTTAGGCACATATTTGCAACACAGAGGACTTTTGTGTTGTCAATCATCCTATGGACAATGTTGTTATGCCCATTGTAAACAACATTAGGTCAAAGAAGAGGCAATTGAAGGCTAGTCCCATGCCTACTGTATTGCAAAAAGAGCTTGTTCTAAAGGCAAAAGTGGTCAATGCCACAATTCCAAATCAGAATGGCAGACCTGCTACTACAAAAGAACTTCCACCGAGCTTAAAAGTGCCTAAAAAAACTACAAATCAAACAAAGAAGGGAACATGTATTCCCTTCATGCACAAGGCAACTGTTGTTCAATTAAATATTGTGGAATAGATGAAGAAAACAGATATCAATGTTTCCATGTGGGAAGTAATGTCTATCCCTTCCCAAAGGGATCTTTTGCAAGAAGCCTTAAGGCATTTCCCGTCTGAGCATCAGATCCATCAACTAGGAAAAAAGAAAAGGCCCCTACCAGTCTTGTGCAACCAAGTGAAGGACATGTATGTACAGTCAAGAAGCCATCTTCTTTCTACTTGTCTTTGATGATTGGCAAATTTTTAGTATGCAACTACATGATAGACTCTGGGGCTAGTGTTTCAGTCATGCCCAAGAAGATAGCAGATGTGTTAGGCATCAAGTATGCCCCTGTTTCATCAGGAGTATTACAGTTAGATGGAACCTCTGTGAACACTATAGAAGTGATGAAGGGACTGGACTTGACTCTGCATGCGTGTCCAAACCTAACGTTTAAGCAGGACCTTTCAGACATTGATCTTCCTCCTTTCTTTGCCATTTTCTTGTTAAGGGATTTCATAGCCAAGGTAGGTGGCTACCTTTCTTCTGACTGGTCTCATATGTTACTGAGGACCAGATATGGCACATGATTCACCATCAAGGCTGAACCAATTTCATATTATCATGTGGAGAACTATGACCACAGCCTGGTGAAACCACATGTAATGATTTAGGGCAAGGAAGTGCATAACTCAGAACCTTTTGAGACAGAATCTCCACCTCTTCCTATCCCCAATCTATTTCTTGATGAGTGGGCAGGGGATCATGAAATTTTGATCCTTATGATACCACTGAGGTAACTGACTTGGGCAATTACATGATCCATGAAGGGGATCCTTCAGTCCCTTCTGTACTTAAACCAGGTGATGACTCCAATGGCCCATGGAAGATGTTATTTGATGGTGTGAAGAGCAAGAATGGAGCTAGTGCAGGTGTTTTACTAGTCTCCCCGACTGGTAAGAAGTTGCATTTTGCTCATAGGTTGCATTTTTCTTGTACCAATAATATAGTAGAGTATGAGGCATTGATCCATGGCCTAATGATAGTAGAAAAAAATAAAATTAGGCATTTGGAGATCTTTGGTGATACTAAATTGGTGGTTAACCAAGTCAAAGAGAGATGTGAAACAAAAAAATAGCTTTTAAGAGCTTATAGACATAGAGTTTGGGACCTGTTTGAGAGCTTCAATGCTCTCAACCTCTAGGTGATCCCAAGAAAACTTAATACTAATATTGATCAATTAGCAACAGTGGGGGCTCAATTTTCTCCTCCTACAGACTTGTTTCAAGGTCTTGATCAACATGTAAAAGTGGTAATCAGGCCTTCTATTCCTGATAATGATATCCATTAGCAAGTCTTTGACATCAATGAATAGATTGTGAGCTTCATTTAGAATGAAGTAGAATTTTCCTCCATGGCGCAGCCTAGGTTGCAGGAATGCTATGGTGATCAGATCATCCAGCTCAAATCAAACAAGCTGCCCAAGGGTCTAGTTACTCTTGAGGCCATCTTCAGCTATGATGATGAGTTCAAAGGTGAAAGGAATAACATGACCTTCAAGAAAGAAGATTACCAGAAGGTAACCATCGCCCATGATAAGGAGTTGCTGCTAGGAAAGGTATGTGGCAATGTAGAAGAACAAGAATTCATAAGGCTTGCCCAAAAGTATAATGATGTCATGGCATGGACATATGAAGATCTTAAAGGATTCAATCTAGATGTGGCTCAGCATGCCATTGATCTAGATCCTAATTGTAGGCCAGTTCACCAAAAGCAGCGACCCATTAATCAAAAGATCGAGCTGCTCATGAGGAAAGAGCTTGTTAAGCTCACACAAGCAAGGATTATCTTCCCCATCAAGTATTCTACTTGGGTAGCTAACCTACTGCCTGTGAGAAAGAAAAACAGAGAGATTAGGCTCTGTGTAGATTTCAGAGACCTAAATTGTGCTTCTTTGAAAGATCACTACCCTCTGCCCTCTAGGGATCAAATTTTGCAAACGGTTGTAGGGACAGAGAGGTTTTCATTATTAGATGGATTCTCTGGATATAACCAGATCATTGTCAGAGAGGAGGATAGATTTAAGACAACATTCACAACCAAATGGGGAACCATGGCATATGCAAATATGTCATTTGGTCTGTCTAATATTGGTGCCACATTTCAGAAGGCAATGGACATTGCCTTCAAAGGATTTATAAACAAATTCATCCTGATTTATCTGGATGACATCATAGTCTTGTCCAAGAAAGGAGAAAATCGCATGGAGCATTTGGAAAAGGTTTTCCAAAGATGCAAAGAGTTTGGGGTGTCGTTGAACCCCAAGAAATGTATTTTTGATGTTGCCCAGGGTAACCTTTTGGGTCACATAGTGTCTGAGGATGGGATATCCATTGACCCCAAGAGGACATCAACTCTCCTTTCTCTTCCCCTGCCTACACACAAAAATGCTTTACAATCATTTCTAGGGCAGATCAACTTTGTTAGGAAGTTCATCCCTAACTGTGCTGGCTTAGTGAAGCCTCTAACTATTATGCTCAAGAAGGATGCAGTCTTCAGATGGACTAAAGAAGGGAAGGATGGTTTTGAGAAGATGAAGGAGGATATTGCCCAGGTGCCTACTCTCATGAACCTGAATTATGATGAGAAACTGAATTATGAGGACTTTATCCTCTATGCATATGGAGGAGAGAACAATATTGTTGATGTCCTAATGCAACAAAATGAACATGGACTGGAGCAGGCCCTGACCTTCTTCAGTTAGACCTTGAAGGACTATGAGGTCAAGTACAACCCCATGGATAAATAGGTATTTTCCATTATTAGAGCTTTAAAGAAATTCAAATATATGCTAGAAAATAACCATACTAAGGTTTTAGTTTCTCATCCTAGTGTGAGATTACCCAATGGGGATTGAGATTAGTGAAAATAGAGCCAGTTGGGTCACTAAGATCCTAGAATATGATGTGATCATCAAAGCTACTAAGCGGATTAGAGGCAGAGGATTGTGTGAAAAGCTAGCTCAGATATCAGTAGATCAAGTGAATTCATCCTATCATTTGAATGAGGAGGAACCTAAAGCTGAGTCATCAGTTGTGAGTTCTTGGATGGCAGATATGGCTAGTTTCCTATCCACTAGTAAGTATCCCTATGGACTGGACATAACCAAAAGATGACATTATAGGCTATAGTCTATCCCTTATACATCAGTAGATGGTATTCTTTTTAGGAGAAACTTGGATGGAGTCTTACAGAGATGCATAGAAGAAGATCAGGTTGATAGACTTCTTAGTGAGTTTCATGCTGGCCCAACTAGCGGCCATTTCTCTGCTAGAGCTACAACAATGAAAATAATGAGGGCAGGTTAATTTTGGCCCACATTATTCAATGATGCCCATGTATGGGTAAGAAAATGCAAAGAGTGTGCCCTCTTTGCTGGAAAGAAAAGATTGGTAACACTTCCACTTCATCTTATTCAGGTTGATCAGCCCTTTTCACAGTGGCAATTAGACTTCATTGGCATGATAAACCTTGCTTCCAGTGTCATTCACAAGTGGGTTTCAATTGCAACGGATTACTTCACCAGGTGGGTTGAAGTAGTTCCACTCAAGGAGGCCACTAAGTCATCAATCATGGAGTTCTTGGAAGAAATCATGACAAGGTTTGGGGTTCCTCATACTATTATTTCTGATAATACAAAAGCATTCACTAGTTTTAGGATTGTTGATTGGGCTCTTAAATACAATGTGTTCTTGAAGACTTCATCCAATTATTACCCTCAAGGTAATGGGCTGGTTGAATCCACCAATAAGAACCTGATCAAGATTCTGAAAAGGACCATGGAGACAAACCAATGACAATGGCACAATAAGATCAGATTAGCTCTTTGGACTGATAGGATCACATACAAGAGAGCCATTGGGAATTCTCCTTTTGTTTTGGTGTATGGAAGAGAGGCTAGATTGCCTATATCCTTAGAGCTTCCTACATTGGATTTGGCTCATCAATTGGAGTTGGAAGGAGAGGATGCAAGGTCTGTCGGGATGGCTAAATTGGATGAACTAGAAGAACAAAGACAGTCAACCATGATCGCATTAGAAGAACATCAGATGTAGACCAAGAAATATTTTGATCAGGAGGCCAGGGTCCAGACCTTCAAATAAGGTGATCTTGTCCTAAAATGGGATGCTGACCGAGCCAAACCAGGAGACCACACCAATTTTGACGCACTTTGGAGTGGGCCTTATGTCATCATCAATTGCAAGCAAGAAAACACCTTCATTCTTTTAGGCTAGATGGTGGAGTTCTACCAATCTCAGTGAATGGGATCCATCTCAAACCTTACCATTAAGGTTGGTATGAGATCTTGCACATATTGTTCTAGTTTATTTCTACTTTAGGTTTCGCTTTCCCTAAGTGCTTTTGTACAAGCTACATTGTCATTAGGAGAATGCAGGCCTCTTCCCTTTTTTGTGTTTTGGAGGCAGGTTTTAGTTGTCTTGACCTATTTCATTCCTCTTTTGGACTCTATGCCACACGGATGCTTAAGGCTACTGATCTATTTGTTTAGCAAGAAAACATCCCTAAGAGGTTGCCAAAATGTTGACCCATTTTCCTCTATCCAGAGTCAAACAGTTCATCTTGAAAATCTCCTTGATATTCTTTGAAATATAACCCTACATGCCTTAAACCCTTTAAAAAAACCTAGAAAAACCTAGAACCTTCTGCCTTCAATGTCTTCCTTCGCAGGGATTTTCCACCTCTATACTTGGTCATTTTGTAGGGATATCTAATGACCAAATGTTCAAATCTTAGCTAACATCCTGAATATTATCTTAATATCCAGAACTTAGCTAAGGTCTCGATATCTCCCTTATATACAAACCCTTGTGGAAATCTGGATGACGTCATCTGGATATTTCTTAACATCTAGATCTTCCTAATATCCATGATCTTGTTAATATCCTATACCCTTTCCCAAGTACCCTATCCATAGGTACTTGGGTTAAGGTCCCAAAAATGACATGACAATGCAGAATTTGACTTTTCACACCCATGAAAAATTGACTAAACTTTCTCATACAAGTTTATACTTTAGAGGCACTTTTTATCACATGGAAGAAACACATAATTACTATCACTATGAAATAATCCCCTAAAACAAGATATAAATCCTTATAGGATGACTCGGTTCACATTAGGGGTCTTATTTCACACTAGGCTAAGACATTTAGCTCGTCGGGATACACAGTCATGTCCCATTGGTTCACATTAGGAAGCGGGATGGACATTGCGGTTCGTGATGGCTCTCCCTTTTTTCTCCGATTGGCAATTACACCTGCACGCTCATATCAAACATCAATATGTTCATGGTGAATATAGCCAAAATTACATTATTCAACTGCAATAATTGGAATAAAACACATACATATTACTCACATTTACATCACTAGTTTACATTGATTATATTCTATTTGGTTTTCATTATAAATTAGGTACCAAAATTATATTATTCCTATTGGACATAATTTCAATAATCACCTAAGTCATCATGCTATATGCCATTTGAATCTAATCAAATCTCATTAAATTACAATTATAATTTAATTTCCAATTAGTGTTGATACAAGGTTTGAGATTAGATAACATCATAATATTCAATTCATTCTAGGATGACCACAAGTAAGGAGGTTACAATTACCAAAATATTATGCATTCATAATTTGCCAATTTCACTTATCAGGATCCATACCTTCAATGAGGTTGGCATAACTATCACTTAGAGTTGTTTACCAATTTGCATGAGTCATCTTGAACATCCCTCTAGTCACAATCCTACATCCAACACTATCACTTAAGAGTTGTTTACCAATTTGCATGAGTTATCTTGAAGATCCCTCTAGTCACAATCCTAGTCATGGGCAATTCTATTGTTAGGTATTGTAACCATATTGATATAGTTTTGATAATGGGCTAGAACACCATATTAGTACAAACCTTCATCCAATTAATCATGTAATTACTGGTTAGATCATATCAATCGAAAGTAACTCAATAATTCATAGTTCACAAATTTAAACTCTACCTACCTAAATACATAACACTATTTAGAGTATAATAATACACATGGAATAAATGTGTGATTTACAAATTCAAAGGTTAGAATGCTAGTTCACATGCACATTCTACAATTAACCAAAACTAATGAGATCATTAGGTGTAAGAAGTGTTACTAGGGTTACAAAGAGTTAGGTTCTTACACCGAGTAGCTTTACCTCAATGAATTCCTCAAGTCAAATCTTCTTATAATTCTAAAAGGGCCAAACTTCTTCATTTTCAATTTGTTATATGTTTTAACTAGAAATCTCTCTGAGGTATACCATCACTCTTGCAACCTTTCATTTTCCTACCTCATTATGGCATGTCCTAATAATCAATTTGTGAAATTCTTTAGTGTATTCCTTCATAGTCCTAAGTCTTTGCCTCAAACTTTAAAACTTCTTCAGTAGTTCTAGTTCAAATTCCATTAGTATGAATTGCCTTTTCAATTTTGTAATCATCCTCTCCCATTTTGTTATCCTTTCCTTTCCCCTCCTATTTCTCTTTAGTTGTACTTCCTTCCACCAAACAACATGTCCTTTTATCTTGGTATTCACAAACCTAACCCCTTAGGGTCTCCAATCTCCTCATACTCAAAATACCCATCCGTCTCATTTATCCTATCAATTAGTTCTTCAAAATCAAATCACTGCAGTAGTTAGGAACTTCCATTCTAGGTCTCTTACCATGGAAATGGCCTTTAACACCTTCACCTACTTTGATTCTTCTTCCTAATCCTCTAGGTCTTGCACATCCTCTCTAGCATCTCATCCACATCACTATAATCCTCTATTCTTTGAGTTCCAAAAGTTTCCATTAGGGTGTAGGAAAGAGGACATAAGAAGAAACTATGTAATTTGGCTTATGCTTGCCAACTGTAATTGCTCAAAAGTTCTAAATTTTATTTAACAAATTCATTTAGTGTGTAATCTATAAGAATAGTATTATTTGAACCAACATTGCCTGAGACACTTCATCAAATAGTTGTGTATTTTGTATGCTTCCTCATCCTACATACATGTTTAATAGGATAGTTGCAACGATGGCATCTTAACAAATCCCTCTGTCCTTATGTTTTGATTTATAACCACACCCATTTGGTAGGGAGAACGTGGTAAAGGTTTAGAATATGGATTTACACCTTCCAAATGCACATTGCTAAAGCATGCACATACAAAACACTTTTTTCCACTAAGGAAAACAACTTTTGTGTTGATTAAGATGTTCCCTTTTACTTTCTTTTACATTGAATTAAGGTTATAACAATTGGCAACTATTTGATAAGAAAAGTAGGCTTGCAAATATTCTTACTATGTTTAATACCTCTGCATGTCTTTCAATTTCCTCTTGGTCAAGTAGTGGTTCATCTCACCTTTCATTAACACAATGGTCTTTCTCTTGACCTATTTCCCCTTCTTGATCTTTAGGCCATCTAACTTGATGCTCCAAAGCAACTATCCTTTCCCGAGTCTCATTTAGGGCAATAAGAATTTGATCAAGTTTAGCTATAGGATCATTTGCGGCTTGGCTTGAGTTTCTATGGCCACTTCCCATATTTATCCTAGTTTGTACTATATTAAGCCGGTACATGCAAGTTATCTTGCATTAGCACAAGTAACACAATCATTAAGTTTGATGTTCAAGGCAAAAATTCATCACACAAGTTTCAAAAGAAATAGCATAGTTTTATTAAATAGAAGATGGATATAACATATCATTATTTATAATAACATCTCCTAGTTACAACTTTTCCAAAATACTATTTGGACATTTCAAACTCCTCAAGATCTTCATCCTCTGGGTTTACTCTTGCACCTCTAGAGGTAGGATGTATGTGCAAGTACTCTTCTAATACCTCCATGCTTATGATAGGAGCATAGTGTCCATAGCTGAATGGCATGTCACATATTGTCAATGGTTTCTTTAGTTTTGGTCTATTTTCATTCTTGTGTTTTACTTGTTTCTCTATGTTCATCTTTACACAATCCATAGCCGACACTAAGGTCTGGATGTCAGACAACCATAGATCCTCCTCCTTGTAAGGTGGTTGGGTGAACTTTCCCTTTGACTTGGTTTGATTCTTTTTAGATTTTTTCCAAATCGCATTCTCAATTTAGATCATCCCATCTTTGAGCTAAGAGAAAGAAAAGCACTTTTAATTATCCTAGGTTTACTTGTTTTCAATAGTTTTTACATTCAAATATAGTAGGCTCACAAGCCCTAGTGTTTGAACCTAGGCTCTAATACAACTTGTAACAAGCCACCCTATTATAATAATAATTTAATACAACAATTTGAAAATTAAATAACTACAAATACTACAATTTTGAATTTTTTCCATAAAAAATAAAGTTTCACATAATACAAAGAAACTGATGCAAATATTACATCTACTTAAGTATAACATGATTCAATTTTATAGCAATACTTTCATATATATCTTTGACTATATAAATGATACAATGATTAGAGTCTTCCCAACCCAAGTGCAAGCAATATGGTTGTCCAACTATGGGAGGGAGAGCATCATCTGAGTACTTTACCTCCAACCATAGACCAGGCAGTCCCCCACACATCTTCCTATTGGAAGAAGCCCAACCTTTCAACAACTATGATAGATAGCAACGTCTATAGTAGAACCAAATATGAGAACTAAGTGCAAAATAATGTATACATTTGTCACATGTAGTTAATCATACAATACATATTCCAAAATATGAGGAATGTGTTCATGTTCCTAAAGAGAAATATTCTAAGCTTGATTTTAGGGCTAACAAGTGTGTTTTGTGGGTTATGGAAAGAACATTAAGGGTCATAAGCTTTGGGATCTTGTAACATTGAAAATGGTATATTCTAAAGATGTTATTTTTTAGGGAGCTTAAGGTATTTATAGATGTTGAACAACCTCATGAAAATCTTAACAAAACAATGCATTTTGATATTAAGAGTGATCCGTAAGAAGATGCACATATAATAGCAACAATATGGATAGAATGAGGAAGGAGAAGGTTATGGAAAGAATATTAACGGTCATAAGCTTTGGGATCTTGTAACAATGAAAATGGTATATTCTAAGGATGTTATTTTTAGGAAGGTTAAGGTATTTATAGTTGTTGAACAACCTCATGAAAATATTAACAAAACAATGCATTTTGATGTTAAGAGTGATCCGCAAGAAGATGCACATACAAAATAGCAACAAGATGGACATAATGAGGAACAATAGGAGCCTCTTCTTACACCTCTCAAAAGGTCCACTAGATAACATACTCTAGTTGAAAGGCATAATTCTTCTGATTAAAGTTGTGTATTTGCTTTATCATGTACTAACAATGAACCTAGATATGTAAGGAAGCCTTATCTTTAGATGCATGAGTCTTGATGAGAGGCCATGAAGGATGAAATAAAGGCTTTGGACATTTGTGATACATGGGATCTAGTTAAGCTACCTAAGGGGATGAAATCTATTGGATGTAAATGGCTATTTAAAAATAAATTTAGAACAAATAGTAAGTTAGAGCAGTACAAGGCTCATTTAGTGGCTAAGGGTCACTCCCAGTTTGAGAGAGTAGATTTTGATGAGATATTTTCTCCTCTGAATAAACTAACCTCTATTAGATTCCTATTATCTATTGCTACTACTTTTTATTTAGAGGTAGAGTAATGGATGTGAAAATAACATTTTTACATGGGGATCTTGATGAGGAAATATTTATGAAATAGCCTGGCAATTTTGTGGTGAAGGGACAAGAGCACTTGCTTTATACGTTGAAGCGATCTTCGTATGGTTTGAAGCAGTCACCAAGAATGTGATATCATAAATTTGATGATTTTGCATTGGATTTTGGACTATATTATAAGTGAAATTGATCACTTTGTTTATTTTAAATTAATTGATGATCAACTACTAATCATTGTCCTATATGTTGATGATATGTAATGTATTGGGAATAATAAGGGGATGATTAGGGAACTTAAGGGTCAACTATCTGATACATGTGATATGAAAGATTTATGGGCTGAAAAATATATTTTGTGTATGGAAAATTGCAAGGATTAGGTTAATAGGAAAATTTGGTTAAATTAGGAGTACATTGAGACTATTTTGTAGCGTTTTGCCATGCAAGATTACAAACCAATTAACATTCATTTACTAGTTGACACTAGGCTCTCTCTAGAACATTGTCCTGAAATAGATGATGAACTTGAAGAGATGCAGAAGGTTCCATATGCTAGTTTTGTTGGAAGCTTCATGTATGCCATGGTCTATACAAGAATTGATATTGCCCAAGCAATGGGCATTTTGAGTAGGTTTATGTCAAACCTTGGTAAAGAATATTGAACTTATGTTAAAAGGGTTTTTGAATATTTAGGTGGAACTTCTAACCATTGAATATGTTATAATGGGACTAATGATGTGACCAAGATGGTTGATTTACAATGCTTTGTTGATTTTGATTAAGCTAGTGATCTAGATTTTAGGGGATCTACATGAGTGGTTGTCTTTAATTTGTTTGTAGGTGCAGTTAGTTGGATGAGAAAATGACAACCTATAGTCATGTTGTCCACTACAAAAGCAAAGTACATGGCTCCAACACATGCCTATAAGGAGGAAGTATGATTATAGAGGTTGTGTTTAGGTATTGGCTTTCACTGCAGACAGGTCAGAATTGGATGCAACAATCATAGTGCCATCTATTTGGCTAAAAACCTAATATATCATGCATGCATGAAGCACATTGATGTTCAATATTATTTTTTTGGGAAATGGTTGAGGGTGGTAAAGTCATGTTATAGAGAGTGGACACCTCAAAGAATGTTGTGGATTCTCTCACTAAGCTAGTGAGCACGAAGAGGTTTGGTTGGTACAAAGAGTCTATGGGTCTCTCCTCTTCAAGAGCATGATTTTTTATGTCCCTAACTATATCATTGCAATGTGAATATTAAGTGGGAGAATGTTGGGATTAGGTGCCATTCACCTTGCAAATACCTAGACATTTTAATTGTTTTAATTAACATTATTGATATATAATTGTTATGTCTCCAAGGATCATGGAGAGGGTAGACTTGGATACCCATCTATGTGGTAGGAAAATTTATTTATTATTATTTATTCTCTCACATGTATCTTATGATAGATTTAATCAATATTCCCATGGAGCACCTAGGATTAGGATCTTGGTAAATTTCACTCTTATGACCGAATCTATGACACTTATGATGCATAAGGTGGTGTAAGGTCCATAAGAAGAGTTACTATTCAAGGCAATTGACTGATTTTGGTGAGGTGTGAGATTCCTCATGATGGAGGTAGATGCCTAGATTTGGGTGAGTGATATCCACAACTAGTTTTGGAATACTATTCATGGCATCTTGAATTAATATCTCCTATATATTGGTGCCTTGATATGGTATTTTTATGAGATTATTTTGTAAGTCATTCGAGCATAATTATGCTATAGGAATCTAGAGAGATAAGAAGATAATGTTGTTGTAACTATTTACAGGATTAATACAAGCTTAGGTCTCTTTAGGTGTGGAGTTTTTTCTCACAAGGGTTTCTCCATGTAAACATTGTGTTATGGTTTGCATTTTATTTCATGATTGATTTCCATTTCCATATGATCTATCATTGTTTGTGAACTTGGATGCACTAAGGGTCAAAAATCTTCTCGTATTATTTCACCCTATTTCCAACACTTCAATGATACCCTTTGGCATATCGACTATTTGATCAATCATTTACAAGATTGTGGAAGTGGGATGCATGCCAATTAGGGATAATGTCTTCATCATATCAACTAACATGGCATTAATGGTAACACCTAAATCTACAAAAATGTTTGGTATTTTTGTGCTTTCTATAAAGATTATGATCACAGGACTTCCTAGATCACCATATTTAGATGAGACAAGTTTCCCTACTAGAAGGTCAACTAATTTCCCTTCTACATGGATGGTCTTAGGATATATGTTCTTTCTCCTTAAAATTTTAACACAGAGTTGTCTAATGAGTTGATTGAGCTCAAATGTCTCTTATGGATTGCAACAAGGGTATTTCAATGTTTAATGGTTTGATTTCTTGCACTAGTTCAGATTCATTCAAAGGTGAAGGTTCTACAAGTAAACTACCTCTTTTATCCTTCCTAGAAATGGTGCAAAAGGAGAAACGTTAGGATGGTTCTCTTGAGGAATTTTGGTATCTTTTTCTAGTTTAGAGGAAGCCTATTTTTCCTCTTCATAATTTTTTTTGATAATGGTTGGAGAAGAGGGTTTTAACCAGCTTTTTCTTTAATGTAGCTAGATTTTTTCATAGTTAATGGCACTAATATCAACTATCTTTTCTTGGTCTATTGTTTAGACAAGTGTAGCCTATTTATTATTTTTTGGGTTAGCCACAAGTTAGGCAAGAAGCTAAGGTTGGTTCGCTTGCTCGGTTTAAGGTTGATTTTGCATATTGGGAGAACTGGGCAGTAAAACCTATTATTAGTTCTTGAAACATCTCTATCCTTGGAAATTTTGATTATATGTCTATTGAGGGTTCCATTATTATGGCATTGGTTAAGGTATCCACTGATGTTGGAATTGGTTAGGCTATTATGGATCAGACCAAGATTGATTAAGCCATTCCTGACGTCCCCATGAATTTGGTCCCCATTATTGTTGTAATTGTGGGACAAACCATGGTGCTAACCATTGATTGGTTTTCCAAATTGCAAGGGTACACTAGGGAATTTGATTTGAGTATTGATTGTAAGAAAATTTAACCCCTACCCTTGTCCTATGTAGTTGAGTTCTTCCTCAAGTTGGATACCTTTCTTCATGCATTTTTTATTGCAAGGAGTAAGTCACATTACTTGGTGGTATGGTTTTTCTCACAAATGTGCCAGGCATCTCCTTTGTCAATAGGACAATCACAAAAAGTGTGCTTATTTTGACATCTAGGGTAGTAAATGGATAAAGGCTCACTAGTTTTGTTTTTGTCTTGGATTCCATCCAGTGTTGTGTTCAAATGCACTAGAATATCTATTTTTAAAATGGTAAACTTTTCCATTAACTATCATATTTCATTTTGTCATCTTTCCTATTTTAGTTTTCTAACTCCAAATCTTATTCAAGAGTAACTCCTATAGAGTTCTGAAATGTTAGAAATAAAGAGTTTAGTTGCATCACCCTTTCCCATGAGGTCTAGGGTTTGTTGTGATTCTTCTTCTAAATCCCTAAAAAAGATGGTCTTAGATAGTTATGGGTCTAGAACATTACCACGCTAATGGTAAACAAAAAGGAAATGGTCTAAGTAATCATCCATACTTTCATCTTCCTTTTGTTTCATCCTAAATAGTTCTTTCTCGTGGTCTCTCACCCTACAATAGTCTTGGTATTTATCTAAGAATATCGTTTCCATTTCTACCCATGTGTGGATGGAATCTGGGCTTAATCACATGAACCAATGCATGGTTGAGTCTTTTAGTGTTGATGGAAATATTTTTAGCTTCTAATTATCAATCATGTAATCATATGCTTGACATAACACCTTAAACTCAAACAAGAATTGGTCCAAATGTTCAGAAGCCATATCCCTAAATTCAAGCAATATGGAAGGAGAAATATTCTTCATAAGGGCTTCTTCATCTAGGTTTAGAGCAATGGGATAGGTGAAAGTTCTCCCTATCCTACCCTCTAGGTGTTCATTATTATTTTCCATGATTTCCCAATAAATAAGGTCCCTTGGTTGCACAATCTTTGGAGTTATATACTCTTATTGTGCAAGCTACGTGCAAGCTCTAGATAAGCTCTAGAGTTCCTTGGGAACTACTTGCATGATGTTTATTATCTAGGTGGTGTTATATGATTGGTTTGTCTTTGGGTTGTTCTTGTTGGATTGATAGAGTTGTTCCTTGCAGTGATTCTAAGGATCCAAGCAACTGCCTTTCCTCTATAGTTTTTTTGAACTCAATCTCATTACCTATAACTATGTTTTGTTGTTGGGGGTCTTGCTTGTGAATTTTCCTCTAGTCTCTTTTTCTAACCATGCATAAAAAAGAGCTCATTTTTAAATATTTTACTACTTCTAAGAATAGTTAGCTGACACTTCCAACTAAATTGATGCTTTATGTTAGAGTCCTTATCAGGATCCACTTACTCCAATTGGCACTTAAAGGGTTATTAATGTCACTACAAAGAACTTTCTCTATCTTTAGCAAGGAAAAGAGGTTTGACCTCCAATCAAGACTTACTAAGGGATCTAACACAAAGACCAATTCCAATTGCATTCCTCTACTAACACGTAAATGTTCCTCGCTAATGATGCCAAAAAGTGATGAGGGTCATTGTGTTCCTTCACTTTAAATTAGATAGTTTTATCTTTGTCAAACCAGGGTGATGTCCAAGGTTGTCTATAATAGAGGATTAAAGAAGCAGACAAATAATTCTCCTAACCTAGGATTGGAAATAAGAGTAAACTAAAATTACGTACACTTAAAATTAACTTTAATGAAATTAAATTTATTAACTAGCTATAATGAAAGTAAATCTATTTAACTATTGCAAGGAAAGTAAATCTACTTAACTTACTAATATTACAGCAAATCTACTAATTAACAAAGACCATTATATAAATAGCCTACTACACACAACTGGAATTGAAATTTCTTGAAATCATTGAAACCAATTTAAGATAAACAAAATAACAATTTAACTAAACAAATAAGTAATACTCATATAGGTCAAATGCTAAAGCCACTTAATAGAAGGGAAGAAATTATTCACATATGAATGTAATTGTCTGGAAAATACAAACACAGCTACTCTAAGAAATGCCTATGATGTCCTTCTTCCTCAAGGTAAGTGTGTCTGTGCTTCTCCCTTAGAATGACATCGAACTAAACAAGTGTTATAAAATGCTCAAACCCAAATCTCCATTGATAATAACACAATGAAACAAATATATGTTAATTTTACTCAGAAAATACTACAACGTATACACTACTTGCTAAGAATGTATTCACCATTCACTATCATATATTAGCCTCCTTAAAGGTGGATATTATATATTTATCAAAATATTTTCCCATCTCTCAAAATAATAAGATTCCTAACAAGATACAACTATGCAGGACTAGTTCCTACATATCAAGCCATCATGCCCTATCCCCATGCTACGGCATTATGGCTTTTATTCCTACCAAAAACCCATAATCAAATATAAATTATTTGTGACTTACTTTAAATCAAACTCCTACTGAAAAGCATTCAAATGTCCCACGTGTCTAGGAGAGAAATGTGGAAGGATGCTAAAACATATTTATAACTCTTAGTATATGTGACATACCAATTCTTCTTTGTTGACTAGGTCTCCTCATCTTCTGCATACTAAGTATACACAAGGATTGCATGTTCCAACTATTGGATATCCTTGAAATGTTATGAGATCCCAAAGATTGTGGAAAATAGGCTTACCAAGTACTCCAGAGCCTATGCAGTAGTCTAGAGTTGTGATTGTAGATCTCTAGAGTTGAAAATACTCCAAAGCATATAACTCTAGAGCTAGAATTCTAGAGTTGGATTTATGAAGCTATAATTATGGAGTTAAATTATATCAGCATCAAAAAGTCTCTAAAATACTCTTGCATACACAACATTTATATCTTTTTACAAAGAAAACAGTTAGATCATATCAACACTTTGAAGCCAATGACTTCCAATAATAGAATAAGTATTTATCCTCTATTTTACTCTTTAAAAATTATAAATCTTTAAAATTCCCCTAAATCTACTTTGAAAACTAAGCTAAGGAGAGAAAAAGGATGTTACTTTAGTTTATATATGGGAGAGTTTAGGGTCCTATAAATGGCCATATCCTAGGATTGATCGGTTGTAGTGTTAATCTTGACATTGTTCCATCTCACATATTGAGTTTTGTCTCCTTCCTTGGACCATAATTTGGGAGATACATGGAGACACAAATCAATCTCCATTCCCAATAGATCTTATTATGGATAGTCTTGTACCCCTTGATGATTCTAATAACCTACCATATGATGAAAATACAGTAGAGGAGCTTGCTTATTTGGAAAGTCTTGAACATTGTGATGACATTGAGGCTTCTCCTAATGATCCTTCTCCTCCTATAGAGGCATCCATTAATTCTTTAGCTTCTATGACTCCTACTCTAGATTCAAAGGGTTTGTATTCTCTACCTACAAGTTAGTATCCTGAGGCTAAGGACTCTTGCATTCCAACATTGGCAACTTCATCTACGGGTGTTTATACTCAAACATCTTGTGTGGACACATCATCATGGGATGGCCAATATAGTTGGATGACATTAATTAAGATCACTTCTTATTTTGAGTTCATTGTTGCTACATCCATAGCTTCCAATGATTCAATACAGCAAGATCTTCATATTAGTCTCTAGATACAGCTTTGTGGGATGAGTACTTGACAAATATATCAGGTTCGTTTTGTGAGTCCCTTATAGATTGGGAAAACACACTTGAGGACATTAATATCATCTTTGATGACAAATTTTTCTTCTCTTATATTTCTTTCAAGAATGGGAAGATATCCTACATACATCCTTGGATTTGTTTCTTCCTAAGGGAAGAATTGTTGTTTGATAGTTTTGGATCATCTTCAGCATTCACTGTCAAGCATCTACCATTAGTGCAAGAGATTCTACATTGAGGGGGGACTACATGGTCTATATTCTTCTCTCTTATGTGAAGTACTTTTTCCTCACATGGGGTTTTATCCTTCTCATACTTTAAATATCATCTTTTGTACATTGGTGAAGGAAGGTGTCATTGGTGGGGTCATCGTAAGTCCTCCTTCCTTCTTCAAAAGGTCTTAAAAGGAAACTGAATAGGTAAAAAATCTTGTTTACACTATTGGTTCCAAAAATAACAAGTCCACAATCCTAGAGCATGTTCTCACCTTCAAGGATAGGAGGTGACATCAAGAAGGTAGAACAGGTGCTCATCCACAAATCGAGGATGGTTAAAGGCCAATTAATGAGAGTGGGCATGCTCTCCTACACTTCTAGTTCAGCTAGACCCAGGAGGGTATTCCTTGAGTATCCTTAACAGGGTTTTGAACCATTTATGATGAAGCACGAACAAACCTTTGCAACCATACTCAATGTACACTTTGATGAGACAATAAATCGTCTCATCTATTAGCTAAATAAAATCATGTCTTTTGCACAATTAGTGTCATTTCATGCTTTAATGATATTGCATGTTTTCCTTATAATTAACAATTAGTAGATTGAATAATAAATTCTATCAAGTTGGAGCACTAGAAAACTTCCTAGAAAGAAGTATGAAAATAGGAAGTTAAAAATACAGTCTCAATAAAATGGTGATATCTCTCTCATTTCTCAATGAAATTAAAAATTTCAAAATGATATAGAAATCTAGGAATGAGGGGAACAAAACCTAGAAACCATTTGAGGAAATTCATTAAAATGAACAATAAATGTGTGACAGAAAATGACGGAAGTGAAAGTGGTGTGATTGAAGGCAGTCGAGGAAGAAGTTGTAGTTGTCTCCCTAAGAATAGGATCTCAGATCCACATTCTTGGGTGATTTACTTAGTAGATTAGGAATAAGAATTCTATAAATACATTGTAAACAAGAATTCAAAATGGGGAGAGTTTTATGAAATAATATAGTTCAGTATTTTAGTAGTAGTAATTGTTTGTAGTTTCATTTCTTCACAGTCTTTCCATTCCCCATTCTTTACATTTCTAGTATTTCCATTTACAAGCTTCTTAGGATAGATTTAAAATCCAGTATTTACCTTCACAATCTTTTTAAAATAGGTGTGATTCCAACATTTTTCATTTACAAGCTCTTATATTAGATTTGATTGCAGTAATTTATTTCATGCATTTCCTTTCAATTATGTTTGTAGAAAAGACTGTCATGCAAAGTATTTCTTCTCCCTTATGCATATAGTCTTGGACACCACCCTAAATTGACATTTATAATTAAATGATGAGGACTACAGTGACCCTCATTATTTTTGGCATCGTTGTTGAGGATAGGTATCATTAGGGAGTTGTTGTTGATCTAGTGATAGCAATTCAAAAGGAAAATTAGTTTGGCAAGTCTTTTAGGTTTATTATTTTTGAAAACTCCCCAAGACAATAGATCCAAAGGAAGAGGTTCTTGTATGCAAAGAAGGTGACAGCTCTTATGTAACCTCCTCAACTAGGGGACCGTGACTTTAAGTCCCAACAAGTAAAGGATCATTATTATTTGGACACCTTCAAAGTCCAAGGAGTGTTGCCCGATTAGATATTTGAAGGAAAAGGAGCTACATCCAATCATGCATGCACTAGAATGTGAGGGAAGGGTTGCAAGATCTTTCCAATAAGCCCATGCATCTACTAGAATAATAAATTATTGAGAAGGCTGGCATTTCAAAGGAAGGTGGAGCATCAAAGTTCAAATATGCAGTCATCTTCTTCTCATGGTTTTCCTCTTCATTCAAAAATTGGAATGCATGGATCCATATTTTGAGAAAAGGAAGTTATTTTCCACAACCAGTTAATGGTTTTGTGTAACCTATCTCTACATCACTAAGTAGAGTAAAATAGGGTAGGTTTCTTTTCTACAAATAAGTGTTTTTCACATGCTATTTCTTCTAAATCTAAACATGCACTTTTATAGACAAATTGCTACTTACAAAGAACTCTTGCAGATATTCTAGCATTTGAAGGCATCAAGGATGATTTTTTATTACAAAATTGGGCTCTAGTTCCAATATTAGAACATTATGGATCTCTCTGAAGCCACCCATGGGCTCTAGTTCTAGCATTACAACATTTTGGATCTCTCCAAAGTTGACCATACAACTAGCTCCAAATAGCTCTGCAGAGCTCTAGAGTAACTCAGTTGACCATACAGCTAGCTTTGGACACCTCCAGAGTAACTCAGATGACCATAAAGCTAGCTCTAGATAGCTCCAGAGTAACTCAGAACATATTTTGAGCATCTTTATCACACCTCTCAAAACATCTTCAAAGCAACTGTAATAAAGGTAAGGAGATTGGCTTCAAAAGATCACTATGAGTTGCAAGAGGACCTGCAACATTTTAGGTGTGGGGGGATGATGAGACAATAAATCATCTCATCTATTAGCTAAATAAAAGCAGGTATTTTGAACAATTAGTGGCATTGCATGCTTTAATGATATTGTATGTTTTCCTTGTAATCAACAATTAGTAGATTAAAGAATAAATTTTGTCAAGTTGGAGTGCTAGAAAACTTCCAAGAAAGAAGCATAAAAATAGGAAGTTAAAAATGCAGTCTCAGTAGAATGGTGATATCTCTCTTTCCTCAATGAAATTCAAAATTTCAAAATGATATAGAAAGATGTGAATGAGGGGAACAAAACCCAAAAACCATTTGAGGAAATTCATTAAAATGAATGAGCAATTTGTGAAATGACTAAAGTAAAAGTGGTGTGATTGAAGGCAGTCGAGGAAGAAGTTGTAGTTGTCTCCCCAAGAGTGGGATCTCAGATCCACATTCTTGGGTGATTGACTTAGTAGATTAGGAATAAGAATTCTATAAATGCATTGTAAACAAGAATTCAAAATGGGGAGAGTTTTATGAAATAATATAGTTCAATATTTTAGTAGCAGTAGTTATTTGTAGTTTCATTTCTTAGCAGTCTTCCATTCCTTATTCTTTACATTTCCATTATTTCCATTTACAAGATTCTTAGGATAGATTTAAAATCCAATATTTCTCTTCATAAGCTTCTTAAGATAGGTTTGATTCCATCATTTTCATTTACAAGCTCTTATATTAGATTTGATTGTAGTAATTTATTTCATGCATTTCCTTTCAATCCTGTTTGTAGAAAAGATTGTCATGCAAAGTATTTCTTCTCCCTTTTGTATATAGCCTTAGACAACACCCTAGATTGACATAATGAGGACTGCAACAACCCTCATCACACTTGACCCCTATAATTGTCACTAGATCAAGACAAACTAGCTGCATAAGACCTCTGATTAAGATGATAATACACCTTGCACCTACACCCATAGATGACAACACTTATATCTCCATAATATGAATTTAATTTATATTTCATACACAATAGCAAGATGCAAACATGCATGAAATGATTCACAAATGATTCAAACACTTGAAGGTCACTCAAAATGATTCCCTGGTTATAATATTGAACCATGAACATGTGAAATCTAATCTAACCCTAATCTACTCCTATAACTAATAGGACTGAGGATTGATTAAACAGAGTGCTAGCCCTTCACCAATATGGACTGGTTCCTACTCCATTGGGCAACAAAGTCATAGAATGTAGACAGGAAGGAAACACATCCAATAAAACATTCACAGAACTAGATATGCATTTACATACAAATCAAAATATATTTCATACAATAGACATACTTAATAATCCTGAGCAAAACTACAATAAACCATATGCAACAAAGGAAAGACCAATACAAAGGCTTTGTATTGCATTATATGATGTCACACATACATCAAACCTCGGTTACAATCACACTAGAAAATGTGGCAAGAAGAAATGCATAGTTGTGACTACACATTCCTCTGAATCATCACAACTATGTATTTCAAAACTATGTTCAAAACACTTGAAAGTTCAAATTTTATAGCTTAAAATCTAATTTGAGAAAATGGATCAAGTCTCATTTTAAATTTCACAAAAAAAAAAGCAATCCCTTCTTCTTAGGCTTGGAGAAGTTGAAGAGATTTTGGAAATGCAACCCCTCATGGAAGCTCTCAAGTTAGAGAGAATCTATTCTTTCTCAGTTCCATGAAAAAGTTAGGTAGCAAGGACAATACTAGAGGCTCAAATCTCACATGACTTCATTTCATGAGGGATACACTAATACCAAATACTTTCACCTAAAACCCACCAATAAGTACCAAAGGAACATGATCAAAGAACTTACACTCAACAATAGAAAAACAATCTCTAACATAGAAGAAACCAAAGATGTCATTCATGACCATTATGAAGCTTTGTACCAAAATACAAATGAATACCCAACTACTCAATAATATTCTAAAAGTCAACACTACAGACATAAAAAATCTTCAAAATCCAAGTGCCTCTAAAATATGGTCTTTCATTGTTGGATTTTTTGAGTTAATTAAGAATAATATATCTTGGTATCCCAAAAATAGTCATAGAATTAGATGTTGGGACAACATATTCTAGGAAACAAACCCCTAAGATCCCACATGCCTAGGGATCTTCTCTTGTCCATGAACTAAATTGGCATTGAAAAAATTGGTCACCTCATTAACTGGGAAGGAAATCATTGAAAGTGATCTTCCCTTAATAGGATTTATAATGGTGGGTGCTAATCATGAAACATCTCATAGGTATTATTCCTTTTTATCCAAACAACAAAGATATTCTAATTTGGGGCAAGATAAATTCCACAAGATGTTACACAATCTGGGCTAAAGATCACTCTATTAATGAAGGGGAACCTCTTGACCATTTTTTGAATACCATATGGAACTTTAACATCACCCTCAAAATTAAATTGGTTCAGTGGTTAGCATAGAAGAATAAGATTCTCACTAAAGAAAATCTCATCAAAAGAGGCATCTTGGGATCCCATGTCTATTTTTAGATGCTTCAAAGATTGTAAAACTCAAACTCACCTTATCATTGACTATGAAGAAGCCTCCTTTATTTGCATTTCTCTTTCTCTCAGCTTTGGAGTTTGCTTCCAAAATAGATTGAACTTAGAAATCTGCACTTAGCAATGGAACTTATGCTATAGTAACTCACTCAAAGGCAAGACTCTAATTAAATGTGTATTGTCTTATTTACCTTTCTTTTGTATGTGGTTCATTTGGATTAATCAGAATAAATTTTTTTTTTAATATAGATCTACCCCAAAGGACACTCTAATCCAAAAGATTTAGCATGTTATTATGGAAAATGTCAAAGCCCATTTTTAAAAAAATATGAACATGCTATCTAGAGTGAAACTTCACTTAAAAAATAGAATCTTATGGATTTTATCAGTGACTCTCTATTTGGTTGTCTCCCTCTAGAAATACACTTTAGCTGTCCTACTCTCATCTTTGACAAGGCGTCAAAATCCAATCCTAGTATTACTACTACAGGAAGCATGCTATGGTCAGGACCTCAACTCAAGATTTTAAACTTCAGCATGAATTTAGTGCAAGCCTCAAATAATTTTGTTGAGCTTATGGGTTGAAAATTTAGCATTCTTCTTGCCATGAAAGAAAATATTGAGAATCTAACCATTTATGGGGATTGTAAGTTGATTATCCAATGCTTCTCAGGTAACTGAGTGGTTAGGCTTGTCTAACTTTGTCTTTTCCTAAACCAAGTTTCAAACTTTATTCAAAATTTTGACCAAATTAGTTGGTAGCATATTCCTAGAAAATTGAACTATCTAGCTAACAAAAAGGTCAATGAAGTTATCCAATTATGCCCCCTTTTGGCCTAACTATGACATTTTAGAACTCAAAGAGCTAACAAATCTAACGATCTCTAAGCATCCCATTGGCTATGTCGAACATCTCCAAGGGATAGTTTACTTTTTTGTTCTAATGTAACTCATGTACTTTTTGTAACTTATTTATGTGATTAGAAAAAAACCTTTACTTTTATTAAAATTTCTTAAGGCTTGTAGTTTTTTGGTGATGATGAGGGTCGCTACAGTCCTCATCATTTAATTAAAAATTTCAAACCAGAGTGGTGTCCATGGTGATATGCAAGAGGGAGAAGAAATCATTTGCATGACATTCTTTTTCTACAAACAGAATTGAAAGGAAATGCATGAAACAAATTGCTACAATCAAATCTAATCTAAGAGCTTGTAAATTAAATTGCTAGAATCACATCTATCCTAAGAAATTTGTCAAGGGAAATATTGGAAATGTAAAGAACTGGAAATGAAATGACTGCTAAGAAATGAAACTACAAACTACTGCTGCTAAAATACTGAACTATATTATTTCATAAAACTCTTCCCATTTGATTCCTTGATTAAAATGAATTTATAGAATTCTTATTCTCAATCAATCCACCAAGAATGTGGATCTAAGATCCTATTCTTAAGGAGAAAAACTACAACTTCTTCCTCTGATTTTGTTGCCTTCTTTCACGCCACTTTTATTTCAGTCAAATTCAGTCACAAATTGCTCACTTATTTTGACGAATCGCTTCAAATGATTTTTGGGTTTTGTTCCCCTCGTTCCTATCTTTCTAGATCATTTTGAAATTAAAAATTTCATTCAGAAATGAGGGAGATATCTCTATTTTACTGAGACTGCATTTTTAACTTCCTCTTTTCGTGCTTCTTTTTAGGAAGTTTTCTGGCACTTCAATTTGGTAGAATTTATTCTCCAGTCTACTAATTCTTTATTACAAGGAAAATATGCAATATCATTAAAACATTTAATGACACTAATTAATCAAAATACATGCTTTTATTTAGCTAATAGATGAGACAATTTACTGTCTCATTAGGTGACATCGAAGATTTGTGTGTATAACCATTTTCCTAGATCTTTGGCAATGTGTTGTAAGAATTGTTGGTTTCACAATTCATACATGAGAAAGCCAATAGTAAAAAATATTGAGGATATCCAAGCATCCCATGAGTAGGTGTTGGCAAAGTATATAATTTTTTGGGAGGGAGTGCAAAATTTGGAAGAAAGAATCAAAGAGTTGCAAGCTAGTGGAGATAACCAAGAAGAATTATTCATTAGAATCTTTGAGAAATAGCAACAATTGTTTATGGTAAAATATGAACCATTGTCAAATCTCCATCATGATGGGGAAGATAATAGAGGGAAGTCTATATAGGAAAGTGAATTAGCCTCTAATCTAGAAAAACAAACAATGAATGAGATATGCAAAGTGGCCATCCACGAGCATGTTTTCTTTCAAGATATAAAATATGATAAATCCATTGGAAAAAAGCTCCAAGATACCAACATGGATAATATATGATGGAAAGACCTCAATAATAGGGCCTTGGATATAGTAGCATGGAGATTGATGAATGATCAAAGAGGAAGTTTACACCATGCCCAAACCAAGGACTCTCCAAGGAAGGTAAAAATTCCGCTAATACTACTTTTGTAACACCTCAACATGATTGCAGGTTGTCTACAAAGTATGATAAGCAATGAAATATAATAGATGAGAGAAAGACTACCTCAAGAGGACAAAGAGGAACCTTCAAGGAGTAAGACACCTTTAGATAAGAGAAGAGAAAAAGAAGCAAAGAGTAAATAGGGATATTACACTCCACCTAGTTCACCACTAAACAAGCCTAGGAAGGAGGTAGGCTAGCACTTGGGAAATAAAAGAAGGTATGCCAAAGGTAAACAATCCATCTTTTGTTTCAATTGCAAAATGAAAGGACATGTTGCTAAAGAATGTAGGTATCTTGTCCCTTTACTAGTTATAGGAGAAGTAGTCGTTGCAAGATAATGTGCAAAACAAACACCACTAAGGATTATTTGTTTCATAGCAAGGATGAGAAGAGAAGAATCCACTCTCCAAGATAGAAGGAAGATGAAGGTTAGGGCATACTCAAAGGAAATAAGAAGTCGATTGATTTGATTACGTGCCAATTTCAAAACTATTGCTCTCATTACAATATTGAAGGGCATTGGAATGGCAAGTGTTGGAGATTCCATCTAGAGATTCACCTAGACATGGAAAAGGCAAGAATGAGTAACCACCAAGAAAAGATTAAGACAAGCTTACTGAAACATCAAGATCAAGGAGAGAACAACTCACATAAATTTTCACCACCAATGAATGGTAAGTGATTATCATTTGATTCTTGGATAGAACATTTACTTGATTTGTAAAGGAGATAATGCATATGTGAGTAGTACACAAAACATTTGCTATGAATCTAGTTGTGTTCAAAATAATAACTCCTTGTAGAGAAAACAAGGAGGATTATTCGCTCACCATGAGTAAGCATGAAGAGCATGTCCACTTAGAGGCCAAGGTGGGTTACAAAGGAAAAATGTGTGAGGTATTGGGTTAATTTAGACCTTCACATTTATTTCATTGGTGATTTGTGCTCACATCCACTTGTGTATGTAGGGTTGTTGGGTTGCATGAGGGAGCATGGCTTCTAGACAAACTAGCAAAATCAATGGCATGGACAACACTATGGACATTTTTCATGTGTTGTAAGCATGCATATTGTTTCATAGCAACCTTGTCATTGTAACAAGTAATTTGGTCCACTTTTTGTATGGTATAGCAAGGGGAACTAATACCACTATATGAGCAAGTAAGCATGGGAAAAAATGTACCTACTAACGGCAATTAGTAGCCAAAAAATACCCACCACTCATGTGTAGCAAGTAGGCTGAAATAAATAGAACACTTCAAGAGAAGAAGCTTTTGTTAATGTTAGGTTGAGAATCCACTTCTAGCAAAGAAAAAGAGCATTACAAAGATGTCACGACCCTCTCCTTGACAAATTAAACTTTATTCATTAAACTAGTAAAATAATTAATTGATGATAAAAATTAGCTAAGGGAAAATATTTGTTTAATTAATTTAATAATTAAATAGTGGTAATAATAATGATAAAATAAATAAACAAACATATAATAATAATTAATAATGATATGTTGTTAAGGGCATGGTTCGATGGTTAAGTCGCTCACTTGTAGTGGCGGCCACCAGAGTTCAAACCCCCACTGGGCCAACAAGCTCGCAGGCTTTACGCCTTTGCTAGGCCAATGAGCTCGCGGGTTTGAAGTGTTCCTTCTTGGGATGAGGACCCCCATGTTGTGGCCTCACCGGTTCGTTGCTCCGGGCAAAAGCGTTAGTGTGGAGCCAGAAGGGCGTGTCGCGCCAGCGTCACTGGTCATGTTAAAAAGTTTACTCGACATATTATTAAAAAAAAATTAATAATGATATTATTAATAATAAACAAATTTTACTCATACAAAAAAAATTAAAATAAAATACACAAAATATAATTAAATAAACCAATTAAGACAATAGTTGAATAGTTAAGTGATTATTATTTTTATGTTTTAATAGCTAAATGATAGTTAACTAAAATTTACTCTCTAATTAAGATGAGGAGTTGCATGGAGAACATTAGTTGGACAATAGTCAATCTACTTGATTTACTTGTTAGCTCAAGTCAATAAAGGTGTTTGCATGGAAAAAAAATCTTTTATTTTTATTTAGAATTATCCTCAACCAATTAATGAGTTGCATGATGAAGATAACTACTTGTAGCAATTAAATAAAAGTTAACCTCCTTGATTGAGTTGCAATCTTGAGTCAATATGGAGAAAACATTTTTTCTTTATGTTTAAATTATTTATTTTCAACCAGTTAATGAGTTAAGGAGGAAGATAACTCCTCCTTTCTAATAGTAAATTACTAAGTTATTTTTCCTTAATTGAGTTGTTAAGTGGAGAAAAGAATTTTTAATTATTTAGAAATTGGTCGTGGTGGAAATAACTCTTCTTTTCAAAACATTTTTAATAAATTTAATTAAAATAAAGTTTTTAGAAAAAAATAAAGAAAATAGGAAAAAGAAAGCTATAAATAAAAGAGGAAGTAGAAATCGGTAAATTGATGGTTGGGGTTCAGGCAACGGGACTAAGGCAGGAAGGGTTGTGAGGGTTTGTTCTCGCACCTTGGTGTTAGTTGCCCTTCTGCAAGAGGGAGTGATCTAATTGGTTGGTGCATTTGGTGGGTAGGCTATGAGTAGAGAGGAGGAGGTTCCTACTATTTTTTGGTTTGTTGTTTCTCCTTCCTTGGGTCTGCAATTTCTCTTTTAAATATGCTCTTACTGGGGAGATACCCTCTACATCTGGGAATGAAAAAGTGTTACATTTCCTTGTGCATCCAACGAAGGAAACTAGATTTTACCAGCAACTGGTTAATCGTCCAATTTCCAACGAGTGCCTTGAAAAATGCAAAGATCGTTTGATTCTGGTCGTCAATCTAGGATCTATGGTAGATGATATTTTCTACTTGTCAGAGCATACCTTAATCTGTAAGTTTATAGGCATTGATATTTCTCTACCTTTTTGGACTCATGGGCTTGAACGAACTGGAGCCCTGAATGTGATATGGAAATTATATTAGTTGTGAACGGGTATTTTTTTTGTGTTTACTAGTATGGCATATTGTAACAAGATATTTAAGGGAGGACCTTATTTCCATTACCAGGTGGGTTTATTTATCAAATCCTAGAACGTAGGGTTTGATATGGTGGAGGAGCATCTAGCTAAGACCCCTGTATGGATTTGCCTCCCTTGACTTCCAATGGAGTTCTAGAGATAGGATACTTTGCAATCTATTACAGCAGTCATCAGGAAACCCTTAGGCCCTTCTCATCATACACTGGATAGAAAGATAGCTACTTTTTCTTGTTTATGTGTTGAGATTAATTTGAATAATCCTCTTCCTAATTCTTTGGAGATTTGATTGGATAGTATGATTTGGATTCAACAAACAGACTATGAATCACTGCCCTTTCGATGTCGTGCATGCCATGAATATGGTCATCTCCAAATAAATTGTTCTAAGATGGGTTCTCGTAGCCCTCAGCCTACTCCAAAGACTTAGATAGTTAATTCAAAGGCAAAAGGAAATGCCTCAATCCAATTGCATGAGCCAGATGCCAATGGATTTATTCCTATGAAATCTCATTCTAAGGGGAAGATCACAAATTGTCAATAGAAGGACACTCCTAAATGGGGCTCTAGTAATAGATTTGATGTTTTAGAAAGCTTTGAGGAGGTGGAAGAAATGGACCATGACAAAATCCTATCTAGTCATGGTGTGTATCCTATGGATTCAAATACTTTTTCTAATTTAGGAAATATAAATATTGTTTCAGAAAATCAAGTGTTACCTACACAAGGGGTTGATCCTACCATCAGGTATGGGGCACAACTTGATAGGCAATAGAAAGGTGAAGAATCACCTAGAATGGGAGTAGACTTGGCTCATGTGGCAGAAATTCAGCTGGAATCAAATGAATTTAATGTCATGCTAGATCCTGTGCATGAATCTGGGGTAAAAGAAGATGGAAAAGGAAGGTTACTCCTATGTTAGGGATTCAACAAAAGAATATTAAGAAAAGGGGAGTTGATAAAACTTCAAAGGCTAGAAGGAAAAAAGATTAGGAAAAGGTGAAGTTGATAGGGGAGTCACTAGTGGAATATAGTGTTATTAGGACATTGGATACTCACTTCTGCATCCCTCAAAAATGATTTTGATTTCTTGGAATGCTATGGGTTTGAGTAGCATTCCCTGACAAAAGGCTACTTGTGATTTGATTCATGAATATAGTCCAGATATTATCTTTTTCCAAGATACTAAGTGTTTAGTGGAAAATATGATTAGCATCTCTTCCAAGATTTGGAGAAGGGCCCAATACCAATGTGTTGGCTCCCAAGGTACTACTGGGGATATTGCATGTTTATGGGACCCTTATACGATCATGCCTTATTGGTGGTTGGGAAGTAGAAACTCAATCTCGTTGATGGTGTCATTCTTTGACTCAGGTGAGACTCTTCCACTCACCAATGCATATGCACCTACTGATTTTCTGGGTAAGGTTTTGTTTTTGTCTCATATTAGATTTGTTCAGTCTCTTGTTCCTCTTTGCCCTTGGATTCTGGTAGGGGACTTTAATGCTATAAGCAATCTAGATGAAAAATCAAGGGGAGTTGGTTGTCTTGGCCTATCTTCTACCTTGTTGAGAGATAATGTGTCCTTTCTTCACTTGGTGGAGTGAAGCCTAGAAATGGTACCTTCACTTGGAATAATAGAAGGTGCATAAATGATTCTATCTCAGAAAAATTGGGCATGTTTCTTTTGTCATATTTTTGGATTGGCAACAATTGGACTCCATGTTTTGAGATTTTGGGGTGGAAAGGCTTTGATCATTGGCCCATCAATTTTTCCTCCTCGTTGCTCTCTATCCCCAAAAATCCTCCTTTTAAGTTTCAACTTATGTGGCTTCGTGATTCTAATTTGCACAACCTTATGGAGGGATGGTGGTTAGAAGGAAAGCCTGCTTTCAGAACAACGATGTCATCTTTTTTCAAGAGGCTCCAATTTGTCAAATTCAAACTCAAGAAGTGGAATAGATCCTCTTTTGGAAATGTTTTTAAAATTAAAAACCATTTGTAGGATAAGCTAGATAGAATCACTTTTAGAATTAACAATGGAATGACAGAGGATCTGTTGCGGGAAGAGACATGGTGGTCTAAGGAATTGTCTGAATGGGAGCTTCGAGAGGAGATTTTTTGGAAATAAAAATCCTAAGTTGATTAGCTCCAGGAAGGGGATAAGAATACTTCCTTTTTATAATTTGGTGAAGGAGCGTAGAAGTTAAAATGTTATTGCCTCACTTGTCTTAGCTCAAGGAGATCGATTAACCTCATTTCAAGATATTTGTGAGGAAGTTGCTAGGTTCTATTCTTCTTTGTTCATAGAGAATGGTCTAAAAGCTACATAAAAGGAGCAACTCATTCTTGATTGTGTTCCTACTTTGGTTTCTGATGATATGAATAAATATCTCTTAGGGCCTATTTCCATGGAGGAGCTTGAGACTGTGGTGTTCCAGATGAAGAAAGGTAAGGCTCCTGGACCTGATGGTTTTCCTAGAGCTTTTTAAAGAATTTTGGGAAAATACGACATCAGATCTATTAGAGGTGGTTAGAGAATCATATACTAATAAGAAGATGCTCAAATCCATTAATTCTACCTTTCTTTCTCTAATTCCCAAAAAAGAAGGTGCCAACTCCTTAGATTATTTTCGTCCTATCACTATGTGTAATGTGACAAGATAATTACTAAGCTCATTGTAGAACAGTTGAAAAAGTGTTCAGCTCCCTTGGTATCACCTGAACAGGGGGGGTTTGTGAAAGGGCGGAAAATTTTGGATGGTATAGTGGTGGCAGATGAGGCTATCCATTCTATGTCTAACTACAAAGAAAAGGCCATGTTCATAAAATTGGATATGTCTAAGGCCTATGATAGAGTCAAGTGGTCTTTCCTCTAGCACATTTTGTTGGCTTTTGGTTTCTACTTTGATTGGGTTGATTGGATGAGTTATGTGACTTCTACTTCATTCTCTATTTTGATCAATGGCATTCCTTCTCTTGTTTAGCTTCTCGAGGACTCAGACAAGGAGACCCTTTATCTCCTTATTTGTTTATATTGATGGCAAAAGGATTAGGTTGCTTGCTAAAGCAACATAAATAAAAATGCCTCATCCAAGGTTGACTTTGGACTCAAAATATGGACTCTCAATCCCACCTTTAGTTTGTGGATGACACAACTCTAATGGGTCTGGCTAAAATTGGTGAGGCAATCAATTTTAGTAAAGTTTTAGATATCTACTTATCTGCCTCTAGTCAACAAATTAATGAAGATAAATCTAGTGTTTTCTTCTTCAAGACGTCTGAGCCTATTCAACACAGAATTGCTTATATTCTTCATTTTTAGATTGGAAGGCATCTTGTGGATTATTTGGGTATCCCTTTATCTTTGGGTATGCTGAATAAGAGTCACTGGAAGAAGATTCTAGATAAATTTTGAACAAAGGTTAGCCATTGGACTTTTTGGTGGTTATCTTTTGCTAGAAGGTTGACTCTTCTAAAACCTATCTTGCAGGCTCTTCCTATATATAGGTTCTTAATTTATCATCCCCTAAGAGTTTCCTCAAGGAGTTTGATGCTCTTTCTAGAAAATGTTTATGGGCAAGAAATCTAGAAAATAAAAAATGTAGTCTTATGAGTTGGGACGAGGTGTGCAAACTAAAAGGGGCTGGTGGACTCAAACTCAGGTAGTCTGAACTCAATAATCAGGCATTAGTAGCTAAATTATATTGGTGATGGTGCAAAAATCTTGATCAACCTTGGGCAAGAATTCTTAACAGTAAGTACTTGGGAGGAGTAGATAATGAGGACATTCCACAAATGGAATTGACTGGGAAGGGCTCCATGATTTGGAATACGATTAAAAGGGGAGCCTCACTTATTAAGGAAGGTCTTTTTTGGATTATTCATAAGGGAACAATGTTCTTTTTTGGACTGATTCCTGGGATAATCACCCCCCTACTCTTTTTCTTTTCCCCAGCTCCATTCTTTGAGTGAAAATTTTATAACGGCAAGGTGGTCTAGTGTTGTTGATTTCAAGTACATCATTCCTATTAGGAGATCATTGGCTTGTCATTGGCAGGAGCCTGGAAGTTGGACTACAGGAGGGTCTTCGAAGGAGCGAGATATTCTTGCTTCTATTCTGGTAGAGTAGCCTTGTTCTTCAGAGGGCAAGGATATTCTTTCATGGGGCCATGACTCTACATGTGTTTATTCAGATGCTCTTGGCTATAATTTTTTAGAGCAACAGAGAAGGGAGAGTAGAGAATTTCCTTGGTGGGGGAGAATCTGGAATCAATTTGGATGGCCTAAGTGCAACCTATTTTTGTGGCTTTTGAGTCAGAATAAATGCCTCACCTTGGAAAACACCAACCAAAGAGAATTTCATGAACCTTGCATCTGTGTTTTTTGTGGTAGCAATGAAGAAAGTACTAATCACCTTTTCTTTCAGTGTCCTTTCTCTATGGAAATCTAGAGTTTATGGTGGAAGATATGGAATAGACCTTTTGTTCAAGCCACCTCTTTGTCTAAGTTTTGGGCTAATATGGGTCATCCTCTGGCTTTTGTGCTCTTCCTTGTGATTGCATGTGTCTTTTGGCAAATTTGGTTAGAGTGAAATTATTGTATTTTTCAAGAGTGTTGATGTGTAGTCATGCAAGTCTGGCATAAGATTAAGAGTATGCTCAAGAAGACCATGGAGGCCAGGTTCAATCTTGACAAATCTCTTTCTTCTTCAAATGTATGAGTTGCAAACTTATTGGAGATTTCCTTTCCCACTATTGTACAAGCTTGACCTGGCCATAGAGTGCAACCTTCTAGGAAGGTGAGTAGGTCAGGTAAGTGGTGTCCTCCTCCTAGGGGTTTTTATAAGTTTAATATGGATGGTTTTGCTCGAGGCGCAACCAAGGTGCGATAGGGATTGGAAGAATTGGCCAAGATAGCGGAGGCTCAGTTCAATTTTTCTTCTCCACTTATATGGGTTTGCACTCAAATAAATAGATGGAGGTCTAGCCTATTCTTAAGGCTTTGGAGAGAGCTTGTGAATCGGATTGGAGGAAGGTTGTTTGTGAAACAGATTCTATGATCCTCATTTCTCTATTGAATAGAAGAAATTTGCAATATTCCTCATGGAGATTGGCTTAGGTGGCTAAGAAAATCCTTCACCTAACCACAAACTTTGATTCAATATCTTTTCTTCATGTTCCTAGGGAATGAAATAAGGTGGCTGATTGTTTGGCTAAATGGGCCTCTAAAGAGATGGGTAATTGGCATGTTGTGGATTGGGGAAATTTAGCACAGACTAAAGTAAAATAGATTCTCCAGCTTCTTCATGATGATCAAGTGGAATAAGTCCAGTCTATTGGATAGGGAGGATGGCATTCTTGGTAGAGGTGTATGTTTGATTGGTTGTAACTTTGGGTGGTATTATAGGTGCCCCTATTGGGTTTCTCTTTTATTGTATTTCTTGATGGCTATTGCCATTTGGAAGTCTACCTGATGTATCTGTAAGTGATTTTCCTTGAATAAAGTGTTGATTTTTGCCCAAAAAAAGAGAGAGGGAGTAGAAGGAAAAAGTCCAAACCAAAGGACAAGATCAAACTTCTTCAAAGAGAGAATTGTGGTATTCTAAGTAGGTGGATGCATTTTGTTATTTTCTTTCCTTTTGATCAAGAAAAAATGAAAAAAAGAAATTTGAAATTTATGTTAGTCTTTTATTTTTTTGAGTAATTCAATTTTTCCTATCCTAGATTTTAGATCTTTTTAAACTAATCCATAATTGTATCAAATCTATTGTACTTAAATTAAGTTCAATACTTAAGAGATGGAATTTGATAAACAAATTTTAAATATATATACATCAAATAAATTCTACTAAAATTATTTCTCTGTAGGATATATATATAGAATTGTTTTCATAATACAAAAATTTTCTATACCTGAACAGAATGTAGAAAATAGTTAACTTCATTATTCTCAAAAAAAAATTAAAGAAATATATATATATATAACGAATTATTTTTAATATATAAAATTGTATTTAAAAAATATATTAATAAATTTCTAGGCAGCCATTGAGTCTGTACACAAATGGGCCCTAGCCATAAGGGTTGCGGCGCTCATTTCTTTTTAAAAGAAAACCTTTTGTTTAATTTTTAGTCATTAAAAAATATTTAATTGACAAAATAAATAAATTTATTTATGATAATGAATATTTAAAGTATATTAATAAACAAATAAATTTATATGTATAAATATAATATGTATATATTATATTATATTTTAACATATATATGCATAATAATAATAATGATATATGTATGTATGTATGTATATATGTATGTGTACATGTGTATATATATACACATGTATATGTGTGTGTGTGTATTAAGGCATGGTGATATGGTTGCATTATCATACCATGAAAGTTTCAATCCTTCCTCTCCTTCACATAAGCCCTATCTAAGTGGTTAACAAATTCATTTTATCATAACATAAATGATTGTTCAATTTTTTTAATGACATGTATATCACTATGTTTTATTCATTTGTTTGTTTGTTTTTAGTTAAGAAATGGAGGAATGATTTGAAAAAACAAATACTCTCTAAAATTATCTAAAAGTTAAGATTTTTGTTTTAACATTCTTATTGAACCAATATAGAAAAACTTATAAGTTGAAGCCCCTTTAATTTCTAATCAAAACTAATCAACAAGATGAGTTACTTGTTCTAGTAATAACTTAGAATCCTTAACTTGAGCTTAAAGAATGTTGTCCATAAACATGTCAATAACTTGTAAGCATTTTATGGAATGTTCATTCAAGTTTTTAAAGTTTACTCTTGAACATGCAATTTTAATACATGGTTATTTTATTTCTTATGGAATTATTAATTTAATTTTTAAATACAATTAGTTTAGAAAGTATTACTTATTTTTTATTTAGATGGAATATAATTAGTTGTTAATATCAAAAAATATAGCTTAATTTGTTTTTTGTATGCAATTAGTTTCAAAATAAATTTGTTAATAGCATTAAATGGTATTGTTTAATTTCAAACACAATGAATAGTTAAAATTATTTTAATGATAGCCTTAATGGTTTAATTTTAAGTTTTTGAATTGTGATATCATTCAGTATATGTTAGACATTCTAGAATTTTCTTTCATTTTCTAGTTTAGTTTGAACAACTTAAACAAGATATGAAAACTGAAAACTCGCAACATTTGGTATCGACAATGCCTTTGGTTCGCGTTTACAAGTAATGTCGTCGCACTTGAACTATTGCACATATAACCTAATACAGCTGCAACAATGGCGTATGTGGCATTATCACTATAAATCGCCAAGGAGTAATAAGGGACACCTTGTTTATTTAAATCCAAGGAACAGGTAATCCTCCTTAGATAGCAAACTAATGAAAGATTAAATAAAAGAACAAGCTTAACAATAGTTCCATACTAAGAAACCCATCATCATCATATAGTTTCATAGGAAAGTAGAAATATCATCATATAATTTTTAAGGGAAATGGAATTATCATATTATAGTATTGAAGGGGAAAAGGAATATTTTTCATAGAGTTCAAAGAAAGTTTATTCTAATAGGAATAGGCATCTGGAGCAATTAGTAAACCAGTATTGGTCAAGGAGACTAAATACTTTTGAATCAAATGCTTCCCTTAGTGGGTACCAGTCGAGGAGGAACTGTCTAGGGAAAAGGGGCCCTAGAAAGGGCTACTTATCCACACTAAACAGTTCACATCAAACATAGATTAGAAACCAAAACTACATATATATTACACCTTAATCTTGTTTGGAAACAAGTATGTAGGCAGTCTGGTGAACGAAGGTGGTTCCCAGTAAGCAAGTTTTCAAGTACGAGGTTGGGGAGTATCCAAAGTAATGGATTTATCAACTTAAATATTTAATCAAATTATTTGCCCAAGAGAATCACTCAATTAAATCTAGGGATGAAATCACTGATAAATATGAGATAAAACATATTCATGATATACTCGAAAGAATCCTAAATGGATTGCTTAACTCCCCGAGGCTATAGGCCAAATTTTGAGGTGGGACTCAAACCATTAATTTATAAATATATATACACATACTCATGAATGTTGATGACCTCGGTGCACTCTCATTAGGGGAGTGTAGTCTTCAATGAGTGACTCATGATCTATTAGATCCTGATGAGTCTAAGCCTCTGGACAAAGCATGTATCCTATATGGATAGATGTCTATCTCATTTGGATGGATTCCTATCCTGAATAGATGGAGGAATATCCTGGATGAATGGAGAAATACATGTCTCATATGGACAAATGCCTATCCCATATGGATAGATGCTTGTCCCATATGGACAAATGCCTATCTTGTATGGATAGAAGTACCTCAGTATACAAATGAATTAACACTTAATAACTTTGGTTAAAAATTATAACAAACTAAAAGAAAAAAATAGTGCTAAATTTAGGTACAACAAGAGGGGATGTTACAAAAGATGGGTCACATAGCCACCATTATTGTATTTGCACAAAATCTCATCCTAGTTGTAGCAAGTGCATAGTTGTAATAGTGAGGATTCATAGTGACCACCATTGAGATTGCCATGGAAAGGACACCAAGGAAGCATTAGTTCTTTTTACAATTGATATTAGTTTCAAAGCATATCAATAGAGCACTACTATCTTCTATCTCAAAGCACTTCGATGTCAAGCATTGCCTTGGAGAATGAACAGGATGCGAAGGAGTCTTGTTTTAGACACATGGACAATTAAGTTTCAAAGAGGAAGAAATTATTCACTTTTTAAAGTAAGTTGTTGTGGGACCAAAAGCCTCTCTCAAAAGGGAGGTGTGATTCATACAGATCTAGGGAAGATGACACATCAACAAGAGAAATGACTTCTAAAGTTCTGAGCTCAAAGATGCACCTTAGGAGCTAGTATTAAAAAATTGTCAGTTCCATCAAGGGGTGGTTTCAAAACCAGTGGTTCCCTAAAGGGGTGGTCACGAAACTATCAATATACTAAAAGGGGTGGTTTAGTCTTAATAACAAAAACAATATTATGAAGCGAATAGTTTGACATTTGATCTTCTAATTTTGATTCTAGAGTCTTACTATGCATGGGGAGGACCCTCTAACATATATTTAAGAACATGAGAGGGTTAGATTGAATCATTAGAAGCATTACATAGTGAATGTATCTTTAATAGAAGCATGAGAAAGTAAGAATTCAAGTACAATACATAAAGCGTGAGTGTAGCACAGAAGGAGGGAATTCGTATTAGATTGCATAGCTTGTGTGGTTGAATTATTTGACAACAAAGAGCACTAGGAAGGTAGGAAATGCATGGAATGAGTTTTTCACATATGTAATTGTTTTAATATTCCAAATACACTTAGAAGATGTGAATTTGCCACTTCCAATTGGTTTTCCATACCTTGAGGTTTCCAAGATAAATTTTTGCCTCTTTATGGTGTGCTTTAATTTTATTCATGCTTGTTAAATTATCCTTCCATTTTGAAAGCGCACTCTAACTATAATTATTAAATTATGTAGAAAGCAATATTAACTAACACCTAATATATTAGGATTAGCCACAAATTTATTATTCTACTAATGACACAAAAATAAAAATAGAAGAATAGAGCTACTTCCATTAATCAAGAGATCAAGATGTAAATATAATGTTAGGAATGAAGGCAAACCACTACAATATGGAAATCTGAAATATACTGCAAATATGAAATTTAACAATAGAATGTCAAAATAAAGATTTAAACTAATGTAAATTAGCAAACTCAAGAGAATGACACATGACACAGAGATTTACATGAAGAAGCCCTTTTAGGAAACAAAACCAAAAAAGAGGACAAGTCTGTATTATCTTCAAAAGAGATTACAATACAATTACTTCCCTCAATCCTGCATGCAATCTTACTACACCTTTGTACCTGTAAAACATTCAACTCATATTCTACACTTCTCAAGCTTCTATTAAATAAAAATGCAAGCTTACAAAAGAATTTTCTCGAACATGGCACCCAAACTTGGGAATATTCAACGCCCTATCTTGGGAATCCCATAATTAGGCTATTATTAGCCTCTTATAGATGTCACAAAATCACCTTATGGAATATTGCGCCCAAGATAGACAAAATCCCACACCCACCTCTAGGAAAGTCAACAATAGGATAAAAATAGCCTCTTACACCTTCGTACAAGTTGTCATAAGATGCTTTATGATAACAGTCCAATTATAGCTAATTCCTTACAACATGTAATGCACTAATATTAGTAGATGCTTTTACATCTATCATAAACCATTAATAAACTTGGATGCCCCACATTTATCTGTTTACTATCCCAAGGTAAAATAACATAAATTACCATCATCATAATTAAATAATCAGTACAGTCATTGGAACCTTCATCCCTTATAGAATGCATTTACAAAATTATGTTATGAGTAATTAAATATATCAAACTTACAAGGTTGATGGCACCATAAACCTAACATTCTCCCACTTAACATCATACATTGTAAATACATCCATCGAAAAACATAAATCAACTAAGTACAAGAAACAAAGCTCATGGCCTACTTGCACCAAATGAACTTTTCTGTGCTCACAAGTCTGGTAAGATAATTTGCAACATTTTCCTAAGTGTCAACCTTCTTCAACTCAATCTATCCATTTGCAACTATTTCTCGAACAAAGTGATACTAAACATCCACATGCTTAGTCCAAGCATGATACATAAGATTCTTAGCTAAACAAATTGCACTTTGGCTATCACAACCAATCTCAATTATCCTGCAATCAAAACCAATACATGTACACAACATTTGTAACCAAATTATCTTCTTAGAGACATGGGTAGTAATCATATACTCTACTTCGGTGGTGGATAAAGGAACCATGGGTTGCCTCTTACTCATCCAACTCATATCTCCTTTAAACAGAGTAAATATGTCCAATCTACATCAACAAAACCATGTATGTCCAATGTCTTATCTCACTATTAATACCAGAATAAACCAAACAATAAAAAAAAGTACCACGCAAATATCTTAACACCCTCTTCATATAATCCCAATGCTTTCTACTAGGGTTAGACATAAACCTGCTCAATACTCCCACTGCTTGGGTAATATCTAGCCTAGTGCAAACCATTGCATACATCAAACTTCCTACTACACTAGCATATGGTGTGTTAGACATATCCTCAAAATCATCTTCACACTTGGGACACATATCTAAATTAATCTCAATGCCAATTGTTAAAGGAACTCTAACTGGCTTAGAGTCATGCATATTAAATCTATGCAAAATAGTATTCACATGCTTACTTTGCTGTAACCAAAGTTTTATGTTACCTCAATCTCTCTTGATTTCCATTCCCAATATGTAGCTTGTTGCCCCCAGATCTTTTATCTCAAATGCACTTGAAAGTTGAGCTTTTAGCTCACTAATCATACCCTTAGTGTTATTGAAAAGCATGTCATCCATATGCAAGGCAACAATTAGTATATGATCATCAATACATCTAATGTAAACATAGTGATCATCTTCGCTTCTCACAAAATCCAATTTCAACATAAAAGAATCAAATTGTTGATACCACATCCAAGGTGATTGTTTCAAACCATAAAGAAACCATTTTAATCTACAAACCAAATGTTATTTCCCTTTTACCTCAAAACCTTTAGGTTGTTGCATATAAATTTCCTCTTCCAAATCTCCATACAAAAATGTAGTCTTAACATCCATTTTCTTAATTTCAAAATCATACGCAACAACTATGGATAAAATAAATCTAATAGAAGATAATTTAGCAACAAGAGAGAATATTTCACCAAAATCAACTCCCTCTCTGGGAGTAGCTCTTGGCTATCAGTCTAGCCTTATACTTTTCCAATGAACTATCTACTCCAAATTTCTTCTTATAGACCCACTTACATCTAATTACCTTCCTATCTTTTGGAAAATAAATAAAATCCTAGGTATCACAAAAGTCTAAAGCCATCATCTCCTCCTGCATGGCTTGTTTCCAAGACTCGCTATCATCTGCAAGAATAGCTTCCTTGTAGGATCTAGTTTCATCGTCAGTACTTAATAAAGCAAATACACAATGAAAATCTTGTGGGCTTTACCTACCAATTGGATTTTGTTATCTTGTGGATCTTATCAAAGGTGGAGTAAGGGATTCTTCCTCTTGTTCTTCTGTATGCTCAACCTCTTCTATAGTCTCATAGTCATCTTTCTCAAAATTACCACTCGAACTCTCTTATTCAACTCCATCCTCAAATCCATCATTTTGTCTTTCTTATGTGCATCTTCTTGCCTCAAATCAAAATTCAGTGTGTTTTTCCCTTCTTTATCTTTTGGTTGTTCAGGATCAGAAATAGCTCTAAGTTCCCTGAAAATCACATCTCTAGAATAGACAACTTTCTTGGTTAGAGGATTCCACAACTTATAACCTCTAACATTCTCACCATACCCAATGAAGATGCATTTATGTACTTTTGAATCCAACTTAGAATGCTTTTCTTTAAGTACATGAACAAACGTCTCACAACCAAAAACCCTTAAATGTGAAATAGAAGGCTTCTTACCTATCCACACTTCATAAGGTGTTGAATCAAGAGCCTTACAAGGAGATCTATCAATCAAGTAACAGGTGGTACACACAGCTTCTACCCAAAAATATTTATCCAAATGTGCATCACTTAACATACTTCTGACTCTTTCCATTAAAGTTTGGTTCATCCTTTTGGCAACCCTGTTCTATTGAGGTGTATAAGGAGTAGTCTTTTGCCTTATGATACTTGCATGCTTGCAAAACTCATCAAATTCCTTAGAACAATATTCCCCTCCACTGTCAAATCTCAATACTTTTATCTTATGTTTTAATTAATTCTATACTAAGACTTTAAATCCCTTAAATTTGGTGAAAATGTCAGATTTATGTCTCATAAAATAAATCCATGTATATCTTGAAACATTATCAATGAAGGTCACAAAATATCAAAATTTTTCAAAAGAATCATTACCCACAGGTCCAAACACATCCATATGAATAATTTCTAATTTGTTCTTTCCTTTATTGCTTCCTAAAGGAAATGATGCTCTGTTTTGTTTCCCAAACACACAATGTCACAAAAATTAAAATATTCATTAGAATAGGAGAAACTATCAAGCAACTTTTTATTCATAATAGTTTTTAAAACCTTTTCACTTATATGGCCCAATCTACAGTGCCACAACAAACATGTATTTTTATATTTTTCAGTCACATAGGTGGATTTACATAATGTAAAGGCATTCAACCTAAACAAAATTTCCAATCTTATCCCTCTTGCTACCACCAAGCTTCCTCTCACCAATCTGCAACCATGCTTATTAAACGTTACATGCATTCCTGAATCATTCAATTTAGATGCCAAAATTAAATTTCTAGCCAATCTACGAATATACAAAACACCAGGGAAGATTTTTATCCTCCCATCATTGAAATACAACTATACCTTTCCCCATCCAACTATTAGATATGAACTATTGCCTCCAAGGTAGACTCAACCTCCATCATATTCTTGAGATGAATATGTGGAAAACCACTCATTATGAGGAGTCATATGATATGAGTATCCTAAGTCAACCAACCAATGTTCGTTAGAAACAATATTACATGCAGAAAGTAAGACCTCATCACCTATTTCCGAGGAGTTTTCTGTATAGAAATCCTGTTGTTTCTTTTATTTCTGCACGTTTTAACATGCCCCCTCTCTCCACAATTCCAACACTTCATTTTTTTTACCAAGATTTTTAGATCTACCCTTAGACTTGTCTTTAGGCCCTTTTTATTCTCCTTTAGATCCACCTCTTTCCTTTGACCTTCCCTTGACATTAAGAGCATCTATTGATCTATCCATAGCTTTCTTTCTCACTTCCTGTGACAGCAATGTTGCAACAAGAGCATCTAGCTTGGGGTCTTCGAGATTAGTACTATAAGCAAGAATGAAATTGTCCCATGACTCAGGAAGAGAACAAAGAAGTATAATCCATTTATCTTCTTCCTCAATCTTAACATCAACAGAGGCTAATTGACTCAAAATCAAATTAAAAGTATTTAAATATTGAGCAACTAAATCACCTTCCTTCATTTTCAAATAAAACAATTTTCTTTTCAAATATAATTTATTTACCAAACTCTTGGATTGGTAGATCTCACCCAAACATTTCCATAGAGAATATGCAGTGGACTCTTAAACTACATTCAACATAACTAAATCTGCAAGACAAAGTTAGATTGTCCCTCGTGCTTTCTTGTCCATCTTATCCCACTCATATTGATCTATTTTATTTGGTTTCTTTTTCTTGTCACAACCAACCATTGATCTTTTTATTCAAGATCCTCCATCTCGAGCTTCCTCAACTCATAGTTAGTTCCATTGAACTTCTCAATATCCAACTCAGATGTAGATGCAACCATGGCTTCCACATAAAAAATCTACAAAACAAATTTAACCAGAACTCCCACTACAGCACAAATAACCTTCACTCTTCCACCCAAGAAGCAAACCTGGTCAGGCTCTGATACCAAATGTTAGAAATGAAAGCAAACCACTAGAATATAGAAATCTAAAATAAACTACAAATCTAAAATTTAACAGTAGAATGTCAAAATGGAGATTTAAACTAATCTAAATTAGCAAACTTAAGAGAATAACACATACCATAGAGATTTACATGGAGAATCCCTTTCAAGAAAAAATTTCACCAAGAAAAGAGAACAAATCTGTATTATCTTCAAAAAAGATTACAATACAATCACTTTGTTTCCTGCATCCAATCTTACTGCACATGCGTACCTGTAAAATAGTCAACTCATATTCTACACTTCTCAAGCTTCTGTTAAATAGAAATACAAGCTTACAAAAGAAGTTTCTTGAACATGGCCTCCAAACTTGGGAGAATTCAACGTCCTATCTTGGGAATCCCACAATCATGCTATTATTAGCCTCTTACAGATGTCATAAAATCACCTTACAGAATATTGCACCCAAGATAGACAAAATCCTACGCCCACCTCTGGGAAAGTCAACAGTAGGTTTAAAATAGCCTCTTACACCTTCTTATAGGTTGTCATAAGATGCTCTATGATTACTGTCCAATTATAGTTGATTTCTTGCAACATGTAAGGCACTAATATTAGTAGATGCTCTTAACATCTGTCATAAACCATTAATAAACTTGGATGCCCCACATTTACTTGTTTACTATGCCGAGATAAAATAACATAAATTACAGTAATCATAATTAAATAATTACTGCAATCATTGGAATCTTCATCCCTTATGGAATGCATTTACAAAATAATGTTAGGAGTAATTAAATATATCAAATTTACAAAGTTGATGGCACCTTAAACCTAACATATAAACCATGCAATAAATGCAAAAGAGTGAACACATTTATAAGCAATGTGAGAGGGATGAGGTGACAATTACATCCAATTAAAAGTGTAACTCATGAATCTCAAAAAGAGGAAAGAGTAACTCCTATGGAAGATGTCAATAACTTGCCCTCTATGACTCACTCCAAGACAAGCCTAAGCAAGCTAAAACTAGGTGTAGAAAAATAAATAATAAATTAAGAAATTGATAAAAAAAATATCTACACCAACACCCCCTTAAGCATAGCTTAGGTGGGTGAAAGATGGGTCCTAGAAAATGTGTAGTCATGTTAGGTACCCATGTACAAAAGATTCCCCCATAGAGAAGATGAGACCCCACTGAAGAAAAGAGAGAGAAGCCCTCAAGAAGAGAGAAAAAAGCTTGTAAGAAAAGAGAGGAGAGAGAGGACCATGCAATCCCCCCCCCAAAATGCAATAGCCTCTTGATATCTCTATAAGATCAATGCCTCCACATAAATGAGAGAGAATGCAGATGCATATGATCTCATGATGAGTGTTGAAGTGGTCACTTTGTATTGAACAATGCATCTTCCTTTTGAAAGAAGGGATCCCCATGCTACTAATCTACCGAATTCCCACTAGAGGTGGAATGAACAGAGAAAATAGGATGAAGATCTCTAGAAAATGCTCACATATCTCTATGTCGATGTTGGACTATGACTAGATTTGATCAATGATCTCAAGTGCAAATGCATGATATATCATCAAGAAAGCATGAAGAGATGGAGAGAGAGAGAGAGTAGGAGGATTTATGTGTGCCCTCATTAAATATAGAGAAAGACATCTCCTAAGAAGAGAGATAGAAATGGGTCCTCCCAATGAGGCCATGAAAGGTACCCATGTACAAAGATACCCCCTCAGAGAGAGAGAGAGAGCAATGTGTATCCTTTTGCATTGGAAATAGATGGATGAAACTAAATGTTGATTGAGATCAACTGTCATCGAACAATGTTTCTTCACTTAGGAAGAGATATGCCTAAAGGTGCATGCAAAAGGTCTTCCCAATCTAGAAAGGGATAGGAGGGAAGAAAACACATGATTACAAACTTTGGAACATGTTCATCAATCCCTGTGTCAATGCTAAGAGGTGTCAATATCTAATCAAGGGTCTTGGGCCTAGCTATAGAAGGTGACATCTCAAAGACGTGTACTAGGAGACAGAACAAGTGCCAAAGAAAATGAAGCTGCAGTTGCAGAAGCACTGTCATCAAAGAAGAAAACCAAGTCCTTAATAGTGTCCTTCAAATCCAAAAGGTAGGACTCAACAAATAGACATGAGAGATTTGTCAAGTAAGTATCCCAGTGTGGTGTGTCTGAAAAACAAGAATGACCCTATTGAGAAGAACACTAGACGCCTTTAGAGAGGTAACACTAAACTCTCATCAATGTAATTACAGTACTTGATTCTATTTCGACAAAGTTTTACAATGTCCAAAAAGCACCAAAATGTTGAAAGTATAATCCAAATGTAGAATAGGAACAAATGACCTACACTATTGCATAGCACTCGAAAAATCCTCTTAAGTTTCAAAAAACAAAACCCAAAAATGAGTTTGTATGCAAAAGATACAAGGGTTTGAAGTTCTAAAATGCGGGATTAGTAAGCAAGATTTGTGATAAAATTCAAACTGTGAAAAATAAGAGCTTCAAATTCAAAATATAAATGCACCAGCATGTAGCCAACAAAAAAATAGTCAAGTTTAAAAAACTGCCAAAAAAGGCCCTCAAACGACAAAGTTACGCCCCTCCAAAGTTCAATTGCAAAAGTGAAAACCTCGATCATGAGGGTGCCTTCTCCAAAAGGCAAAGGATGACATCACTATCCAATTAACAAGTTTGTGCAAGCATACACAATCAACAATAGTCCAAGTGGAAGAGATGTGGCACAGTCCAAATGTCAATGTCAAATCAACAGGTTGATTGTACAATACACAATCAACAAGAGGCCTGCTGCAAAGAGCTGGCAAATGGAAATGTGCCACATGGCAAGGCCCCATTGTTGGGCACAACAAGTCCATGTAGGCTCCAAGATGGCTCGTGGTGAAAATTCTCCACCCATCAGTTATGAATCCTTATGATCAAAGAATCTTGTGGACTATGTTACATATTCATGTAGAGTATGATTGAAAAATTACAGGACTCAATGAATTCCCCTACACCGTTCTACAAGTACCATTGCTGAGGTAATGTGCCAAGTATGATGTTGGGGAGGATGTTGGGCTGGCAGGTACCATGTTGCCCAACGAATAAATTGAATGAACTCACTGATGTGACAAAGCAACCCAGTGGAGATTTTAAATAACCACCACTAACACAAAGTAAATGTGTCATACTAGTCATTGCAAAGGCCAAGGGTGCCTCAAGCTATTCAATAAGTCAAGTAAAAGTCCATGCTTTGAATGTTGATTATAGTATGAGGATATAAAGACTAGTGAGCAGAATAGAAGGTACTACCTAGTGAAGTAAATTCAAGTACCATACAATATATATTGAGGCTTCCATGAAGGCATTAATGTTGAGTGATGAGTTTGAGGATAAGACACCGGGTTCAACGAATACCTTGGTTCTTAATGCAAGATCCTTCACAAAGGACATTAATATATAAGAATACCTCAACCAATGTAAAAGTGCATGATCGATACCAAGAATCAAATGCAACCTTCGTACAACAATCCTGAACCATGCAACCTTAACAAATGCAAACAGTATGGAATATATTTTCCTCAATCTACGTAGACCAGGGAAAACCTCCAAGGTCCCCCCCCCTAAACAAAATGCTTTGTTTTCAATAAACAAACAGTTTGTCCTAGAGTTTTTGGCCCTTCCAAACGTAGTGGTGGGCACAAAAATCTTGCCAAAATGTTAATAAATGCATGCAACTTGCAAAAAGCAATACAAATCAAGCACCCAAAAAAATGTGATAACTCAACTTCTAGATATCCATTTTGAGTAAATGAAAGCCAAAACTAACTATTCCAAGTATTTTGGACACAATGGTGAGGTCAAAAATGTTGAACCATTCATTGAAAATCATCTCAACTCATAAATAGTGAGAACCTAGTGCTCTCAAAAATAGGAAACAAAAGAGTTAATATAAACACCATGGCTCTGATACCATGTTAGATTTTGCAAAAAGCAAATATTATCCAAGGCCTGGTGTATTAGGATTAGCCACATAATCACTATACTACCATTTACACAAAAATTAAAATAGGAGAATAGAACTATTTCCATTAATCAAGAGATCAAAATGCAAAAATAGACTATGCAATACTATAATATGCTATCCCATGCAATAAATGCAAGAGAGTGAACACATTTATAAGAAATGTGAGGGACGAGGTGGCAAATAAATCCAATAGGAAGTGTAACTCATGAATCTCCAAAAGTGGAAAGAGTAATCCATGTGGAAGATGCTAACAGCACAACCTCTATAACTCACTCCAAGGCAAGCCTAAGCAAGTTAAACCTAGGTGTAGGAAAATACATAATAAGCTAATAGAATGATGAAATACTTACAACAATAGTAACATATAAGAAATTCCGGTATCATTAGGAATGGATATTCAAATAGTGAAGCACATATTAAAATTTATTTTGACCAGTAAATTTAGACAAGCATAATCTTGTAGTTAATTATGGATCAATAACCCAAGTACAACCCAATCATGTATATATGTCTTAAGTATTGAAGGCTTTCATAGGCTTTCATCTGTTAAGCAAAATACATGTGAAATCCTTTGGCACTTAAAACATGTATACATGATTAGGTTTTACTTGGGTTCATCCAACAATGGTTAGAATTGCAAAACAAGGGTGGCATATAAGGCATTACATGCTTCAAAAGCTTTGCCAATGGTAAAAGAAGCAAGACGTTAAAAAGCCCAAAGCAATGAGCATTCACCACTCCTCTTCATGTTGATAAATGCTTAGAGGTGTTTGTGTGCTAAGTAGCTATTACCAACATCCTTGGTTAAAAAAATCTCAAATAGAGAGTAAATTGCTTCCCCCTTACTAAAATCCTTTGGCACTTAAAACATGTATATGTGATTAGGTTTTACTTGGGTTTATCCAACAATGGTTAGAATTGCAAAACAAGGGTAACATATAAGGCATTACATGTTTCAAAAGCTTTGTCAATGGTATAAGAGGCAAGAGGTTAAAAAGCCCAAAGTGATGAGCATTCACCATTCCTTTTCGTGTTGACAAATGCTTATAGGTGCTTGTGTGCTAGGTAGTTATTACCAACATTCATGACTTCATCAAGTTAAATTTTGATGGGGTTGTGAAAAGGAATTTTGTTTTAGCAAGCACTGGCGTGCTTCCCTAATCTTTAGACTACTTCTTGAAGGGGGTTCTTTCTTCCTTGGTTCACAATCTAATATTGAAGCAAAAAATCTAGCTCTCCTTGAAGGTTTGTGTTTAGCTTGTGCCTTGAAGGTGCACAAATTGGAGGTGGATAGTGATTCGAAAATTATTATTAAGGATTGTGTGAAAGACAAGATGCTAGACTGGAAGCGTAATAGTATTTTAGAGGAAGTGAGACAGCTAGCAACAAGTTTTGAGGCTATTAATTATCGCCATTACTTTAGAAGAAGCATCTGAGATGTAGATTGTTTGGCTAATGCAGAAGCTTCACAATACCCTTTCTCTGCCAAAATTAGCTTTGAATCACATGATCAGTATCTTGATGAATTATTAAAAACTAATACAGCTCCTTTGTCACCACCAACCCCTACTTTCCACTCACTGAAAAGTTGATTTTGGCATAATCTTGTTTGAATATGATTTACGACGACTACCCCATCTCATTCCCTCGTTTCGATTAATGATAATTTGGAGGGTACATTCACTCTACCTCATGTAGGCTTGTGCAAGGAGGTTTTAAATCTCTGCGCATCTTGTGTTTTTTTTCCCATGGTCGGCTCTTGCAAAGGTTACCTTAGTCAATGTGTGATTTTGTTTTTGTTTGGCTTAGCATGATGCCGGGGGAAGGAGAGGTTGGGACCTTCCTTTTGGAGCTATTGTCTTTGATTAGAAGTTGAAATGCATGTTTCAAATTCATGATTTCTCCACATTGGCATTCGTCAAAGAGGTGTCAAGCACACTAGTGCATTGCATACTTAGGAATCCAGTGTAGCAGATTTTGCTTCAAAGCTAGAAGCACGTGTTGGAGATGTAGTTATAGAATAGGTTCATTGTAGTTATAGAATGGGTTCAGGGAGGAGATGCAATGTACGGACGATGGCTCTAATGAGGATTTTTCTTCATTGTTATTAGGTGGCAACTCGTTTGGTGTCAGTGGCTTTGACATTCTTGGATCTCCTTACGCTTCACCCTCAGCCTCATCTCATACGAGCCTTGAAGATTTGACCATGTTTAGTCTTAACTTAGCATTATATGTAGATAATTTTATGATCATCTTGTGGGATGACAAGCTCCCTGGGTCGAGTCTCTTTATCATCTTGTGGTTGCCTACGAGGGGTGAGTTTTAGGCTATTAAATGTGATCTTCTTGAGCTAGGTGTTAGATTTCCTTTCTAGATTGTTAATGTTCTCATTGTTTTAGTTTTTTGTTTGTATTCAATTTTGGGCCGGTATGTGGTAGTTAGCTTTCTTAGCTCTATTTGTTTTTTACCATACTAGTTTGTGTCTCTCCAAGCTCCTTTTGTTTTAATCTAATAGGTTGATGCATGGTGGTTATCCTATATAAGTTGACATTTCACATGAGAGTGGCCCCCTATAAAACCCACAACTTAATAACTAAAAAAATAGCCTTAGTGTAATAACTACTTATGAAGGTCATCTTAAGATTACTCAAAAACACAATCAAATCCCACAAAATGAAAGTTCTAATAAAAATGCTCATAAGGACCTTTCTCGTAAGGATCTTTTACAATGGTTAATGTAGAAGGTGAATTTGGGTGAGGAAAATGAATTTAAATGATTGGTTCTTCACCGGGGAATCATTTTTTAGGAATACTATTGCATTCATGTGATGCAATTAATTCATTTCAGTTGACCAATGAGCATTGAGTATTAAATTCATTTGGCAAAATCCCTAAAGTTGAAACTTAATTTTTTATTTACTAATTTTGAAAAATGGAATTTCTTATTTTTTAATTATATTAAAATTCAATTGACCGATGAGCATTGAATATTAAATTCATTTGGTAAGATTACTCTAGTTGAAACTTTAAATTTCTCTTTTTAATCTGCCTTTCAAGTACCAAGTTGGCAAGTTGGCACAGGTACAAGGCAGTGATGACCGTATAGTCAGTTTTGTTTTTTGTCAGTTCACATTTGCCAGCGTACAAATAGCGTGTGCTAAAATGGGAGTTTTGAAAGAGGATTTGAACATCCATCAAAGCATAAAAGAGAAGAATTTTGACAAATTTTGTAGATGCAACAGCACTGGTAGACATGTCTGCAAAATGTGGAAGCATAGAGAAGACCCATAAACTGTTTGACAAATGCCTCAAAGAACTATGGTTTCATGGAATGCAATGGCTGTAGGATATGTACAAATTAGATTTGTTGAAAAAGCTTTAGAAATTTCAAGCAAATGCAAATGGCAGGTGTAAAGCTAGACTCCACAAACCTTCGCTAGCATCCTCCCTGCCTGTGCCAAAATGGGAACATTGGAACACGGTATGGACCTCTAAAAGCATAATGAAATGGAGATTTTTGCCCGATACTATAGTTGGAAATACTCTGGTAGACATGTATGCAAAATGTGGAAGCATAGAAAAAGCTCGTGAATTGTTTGACAGAATGCCTCCATGCTGTCAGTTTTGTTTTTTGTCGGTTCACATTTACCAGTGTACAAACAGCCTGTGGCAAATGTTGGTGACTCCAGGGCAGTTTTGTGTCGGAAAGGAAAAGCCTTTCAGAGCGAGGAAGTATATTGAGAATTGTAAGATGGAGATCATAAGGACTAAGCATAGAGCTTTTGTTTTGAAGATTAGCAAGCACTTCACATACTTAAGTCAGCTTGGATCTGTAGAGGAGGTCAACCTTAGGTTGAAGGATTTAAAAAGGAATCTGACTGAAGAAATTTCAAAGTTTCACAACTATATAAGTGATGTGCTCTTAAAGAGAAAAAGTCTTGTAATGCAATCTAAAACGACAACAATGACTTCTCTGCTTCCATATATTAATTCAAATTATTTGGAAGGATCAAGTGCTCACACGGTATTCGTGGATTCCAAGGAAATAACATCAAATATGCATGATGAGCCTGAGACTCAAGATCATAATCATGTCAAAAGAGATCTGAATGGATTATCAATAACACAAAACAAAAAGAAGAAAGGCATTGATAGCAAGCTCTCTAAGGGTGACAATATAACGGGCGAAATTTCAAGGGAAGGCGTTGCCTGCGAAGCATACAAAAGGCACAGGAATTGTTTGACAGAGTACCTTCAAGAAATATGATCTCATCAATGGCAACGATTACATACATGCAACCTGTGGAGCAATTTACCTCGAAGGGATATATAGGCAAAGATTCTAGAGATCTGATACAATACAATGACGAATGGAGTATGCAGAAGAGCAGCCTGTGCATTCCCGCACCCCTATAGAGCCGAACCAAACCATATGCGGGCTTGCGGGAAAAAAGTTAGGCTTTCCCCGCATCACCGCAGGTGCCGTCAAGTCTGAGTGCAGGGTGCAGTGAACTTGTTTTTTCTTCCCGCATTCCCACAAATAAACCCTAATTCTTGTGTGGTAGAGCGGTGAAATTAGAGGTTTTTTTTACAAAGGACAAGGAAGATGTATGCGGTTGTGCGGTGGAAAAAGATTTTGCATTAAAATAATTTTACTCCCCTTTCTTTCACCCCGCAGCGAGCAGAGGAAAATTACAATGTGTGCCGAAAAAATGAGGCATTAAATATTGCACGCACGAGAAAATGTATAAGGTGCAAATATTTTTTAAAAAATATTTCCGCCCATATATTATAAGTATAATATTAATTAATAATTACTATTGATATATATTATATACTATATTAATTATATTATAAATTATAATATTATAAATAAATTATTATATGATCATTATATATTATTATTAATTTATTATATTATAATTTAATAATATTATTATATAGTTATTAATTAATAGTTATTATATAATATTTAATTTAGTATACTATTATACATAAGTTATACTATAATAAATTAGTTATATTATAGTAATTATAATTAATAAATATAATTAGACACGGCGGCGCATGTGATCATGTCTCAAGGACAAAATAATGATGTAGAAAGCAAGCTTGCGGGATTTTATTATGTCACCGGATGATATCCAAAGGTTTGTTGTCTCCCCGTAGCATCCAGTGCCACCCCATTTCTCCGCAGTCTCCCACGGCATGCAACTCTCCCGCAAATCAAACTTACTGTTGAATTCCCTCGTGTCAAATATGGAACAATAAGCACCTATCATCATTAGCCAACATTATTATGCAAATAGGAGTGCAAGACAGTGATGGAAAAGTGGGTACGGTGCCTTACAGTCGCAAATACAAAACTCGTCATGTCATGGACTGTCGTGGGGTGAATGCAGTAAATTCATGAAAAGGCTGTACAAACTTTTAAGCAAATGCAAACGTCAGGTATAAAGCCAAAAGCAACAACCTCCATCCTTCACGTAACAGCAAGATTTCGATTGAATGCATATACAACAGCGTGGGGAATCTTAGATTATGGACATCCATCAGAACAAAAAGGGAAGCAGTTTTTGTCAGATGATGCAATTGCAAATCCACTTGTGAACAACTATGTGAAATGTGAAAGTACCGATTGATTTGTTTATTACAAGCTTGCAAGACTCGTGGACAACAAGATATTGCGGAGGTTTTAGTTCCCTACGGATATATCCGGTTAACCTTACATTCCCTGCAAACTCCAATGACTCCTCAAAAGCCCGCAAACTCCCATGACATATAATTCTCCTGCAAATTAAACGTTCACTCATATCAAGTACGGAGCACATATAGAGGCAAGATATCTTACTCTCACAAGATGGTATCGCTTTGTGTTGATGTGATGTTACAGATTACCCCGTGGTGATTCCCAGATGAGAATTACCACTAACACATCAATTTATCCAAGATTTCTAAATGACAACTTTAATTTTTTTAGATAACCAATATTCTATATTCTTAAAAATCCAAACAATTAAATGTGGTTTTATATTTAAATTGTATGAAATAATTATTAAATATATTATATATATTAAATATAGTATCAAAAGTATTCATTATTAATTAATATTTTTTAATAATTATTGGATAATAGTTTAAATATAATAAATATTGTTTAAATAAAATATTGTATATTAAATGTTCTTTTAATTCGTAAACCATTTAAATTGTATAAACTAAATATGTAAACAAACATGTTATCTATTTTACCAAAATTGATTGTCAAAATTGCAAATTCATTAATCTAAATGCTTTTGTTACTAAATCTTTAAACTTATTATCAATCACAATGTCATTCATTTTATTCAACATTACAATGGGAAGAACCTCACGCAATGCATCTCTTGTTGATATAAGGATTTATTTATCATTGGTCAAGTATGCATGTGAGATTTTCATTTGAAAGCATTGCTCCTGCCTACACTAGAGCATTTATAGGTTTTTCTTAATTTTGAAGAAGAAAATTGTGTTTGCTTTTCTTTCAAAAAAAGAAGTAGGAATTATACTTCTACTTAATGCAATTGACTGCTTGCATGAGCGAGCCATGGCATTGAGAAATAGACAAGAAAATGGCCAAGGATTATTTCATTTCTGGTTACGGCAAACCCTATGGAATAGAAATTTGCTCTTTGTCCTTGGGACATGAGAACTCTAAGGTGGTCAAGGGAAGGGCCTTGTGGATTTCAGCTCTCCTACGAAATCATGCCACCACCAACCTTCCATCCCCCCTATTGAGTCTTTTGCAAAATGATTGAAATTGCACGTTGATGAGCTGTGTAAGTCAAGGGAAAGAGGGCCTAGTGCTGAAAATCCAATGAGTGAACTATGCACTATTATATAGATTGGAAAATCATTATGGGGTGAGGTAAGGGCTTCTAGATTGTGTGAAAGTAGTATGAGAAGTGGATGCACAAGACAAGGTAACAAAGCAATAGGTGGCAAGCCAAACAATGAAAGATCCAAGGGCAAATTATGGATTGAGGAATACTTATTATGATCTGCAGGATATCTACACTACAATAGGGGCCTGTCGGTGTGATGGCCAGTGTATGTGACTAGTAAAATCAATCACACAAGAACCAGATATCAAATGAAGGAAAACACACAAGGACTTGACCACTTGAAGGCTTGTGTAGACAGTATTGCTGATGCGCTTCAAGTTCATCTGCCCCCTACCCTGATCTTTGGCATTTCCGACTCTAAATCTAAATAAGGGGAAGAAATTCAAACTAACCCTATTGATGCTATCATCAAATTAGTACTATGCAAGTTTTGTATGACTATCTAGTTCCTGTTTGAAAGATTGGTTTATTAGTGTAATGCCAAAACCTATAGCTACTGCATGAGACGATATGGGCTGAATTTTCATTACACTAGGACAATCCCTTTTTGTGAAAACCTAACAAACATACCATAATAGATGAGTTGAACCTTTAGTTTTTAGTTTATATACTTCCTCATTTTCATTCATCAACAGAAAAATGGAAATTACAGCAAGGAAAGATCAAAATGGAAAAAGAGAAAAAATAATATAAGTGTACTGCTTTCAGTTTTCTATTGCTGAAAATAAGTTGTCTAAGATCCTTGCTCTAGCTTATGTATGAATGGAAGGAAAGGGAGAGTAAGAATATACAAAATGTCATTTTTTTTGACTGAATGACATACTGTTTGCTGATTTCTCCTTCTACACTTCCACGATGAATGATGAAGCTTGCATTACATCAATCCTAGTATGCCATTGAGCGGAATCAAGAATAAGTAAATACTAAATGAAGAGAATAAAGTTTAACGAAAAATTCACTGTGGATTATGCAGTCTGAATGATGCTTCATGTGATGAGGATTGGAAATACTTGTGGCTGTGTGTTGAATAGTTGTACCGTTTGATAATCATCAGTTAATTGTGAGCAATTTGGAGGAAGAGGTATGAAAGCTCTATGATGATGCAATTTCAATGCAAATTTGGTACTTCTCATTGACTGTATGCTTTCATATGGTGTCCTATCAAGTCTTATAAATATCAGTCTGCTTTCACTTAAATGATCTGCAGGCCTAAGATCCCTAACCGTAAGAATCTTTAGCAAAAAAAAAATTTGCTAATACTAGACCAAATTCACCACTACCAAGAAAGTCCAATGTGGTATACTTGATAGAATGGTGATGAATCAAATAATATACTTAAAGGGTATTTAGTATTTACTAAATATATTCTAAACTAGGCAGCTTGCAAAAATGTCCAAAATTTTCAGCAAATTCAGAAACCCTCACTGTATTTACCTTAACAGGAGAGAAGTTTTAACCACCCCTTGAAATTTAGCAGCAAGGAAAGATATACCACTTGCATGATTCTAGAATATTCTACATATATGACAACATCCAATTGCTGGAGAATAGAATTCAGCTAAAAGTAAAGATTTATCAAAATCAAATTTTTAATCATTTTTATATAGTGTTGGATGACTGTAAACTCATTCACAAGCAAATTTGTTCTTGGTTTATGCCATTTTATGTCTCCAAGGATTAAGAGGCCTTGATTTCTGTTCTAGTTCTTTCATTCATTCCTACAAATTTTATGCATGATCAACAAGGTAGGTTACCAAATTAAATTGCAGACTACAACAAGATGAGCGTCAATGCAAATATTACAAAAAAAGATGAGGCTGGTTATAAACGTTTCATAGGCCATCCCATGCTAACAGTCCTACCTCAGATGTTGGGATACAGCATACTAGCAGCCCAGCTGAGGACTGACTGCCAAATGCCAGAATTAAAAGTAACCCTCTTATGAAAGATAAAGTCCAAGGAGGCCCAGAAAAAGGTATTCCAAATGCATTGAAATTGTATAAAGACTAAATAATCAATTCAATAGTTCATAGCAATTACAATCATCAGCTGCCGCACAAATGATTGAAGGACAAACTTGTCAAAACTTGCCTCAAGTACAAAGTGATTTAACAGTCACCCAGAAACCAACTCAATCACCTGCTTCAAGATATTGAAGATTAAGACACGTTGCATTAGCCTCATCGGCTAATGAATTGTATCTTCAGTGTATGTGAAACAAATGTAAGTTTTACTCATTATAATTTTCATATTGTGAAAAACCCTCAGACAACTTAACCTTCTCCAAAATCTTCATTCACATCTACGGTGGTAAAGATGTGTGTACAGATGCATGCATACACAACATAGCATACATGCAACTACAAGTAGTTCAAATAACAAATTAAGTTTATGGATGAAACCATTTAAGAACCATCTACTGTAAGTGTGAGATAACCACAAATGAAAAAAATGCATGCCAGTTGAGATAATATTCAACTAGAATGAACTTCAGACTCCTGCCTACATTCAAAGGATATCAAATTCTATGACTAGTCATCCCATGAATTGTCCCAACCATCTTTATTGGACTTCCTAGCAGCAAGACCCTTTGACGACAGGCTTTGCATTGGCCTTGAAGATGATCTTGCTGCTTCTGCATCTTCCCAGCTATCATCCCATACCTCATCCCATCCATCCATATTTTCTGCTTCAGGCTTTCCTCCAGCAGTGATTGGCAAAGTTGACTCGGGAAGATTCATTTCAAGTTCCTGGTATCTTATTCCATCCCCATGTTTTCTTTTTCCCCGAAGCTTACAACACATCCAGGAACCACCAATAGCCAGAACAGTGAATAACAACAGGTACACACCAAACATCGGTGTGATGATGGATGAATATGAAAAACCTTCAAAAAACCTTTGCTTGTATGGAATATTAAGCAACTGATTAGGCACATCAAGTAAACATTCCCCATTATCACCACTGATAACTATCTTAGATTGGTTCAAATTACGTGAGGCATGACCAACGATTAATACTGGGACCTGCATAACCAATTCCCATTAAGATATCCCCTCCTACATTTCCAAAGTCTATCATGCAATATATACAGCGAGGGTTATGCAACAATACTGTAAAGATCAAATAATTGATCACAAACCAGTGGAATCATTGATCTCAATCATGCAATAATACTGTAAACATAACAGCTAAAACATACCGTTTTGCTTTCTTCTTTCCCCAAGGTTAAATTTGTATCAACTTTCAGAAAATCCGGAGCTTCAATGTGCACTTGCATAGAATCCTCTCCTTTATTTTGTATGAGAAGTGACAGTCCCAGCATGTCTGAAAACCAACAAAGCATGTACATTCAGACCTGAGTGCGGTGAACATTGAATCAACCATGGGAGCTAGATAAAAAATTTCAGACAAGATCTACAAAATTATTGCAGGTAAAGATGTATTTAATGACAAATTTAAGCCTCTTCATATGATAAACTCTATTTTTTCAGTTAATTTCTTTGTGAGAACTCAATTAAATTTAAGACTTCAGGGCTAAAAGTCAAAAAATTGAACCCAATGTTAGGTTTCAATCTTCTTGAAAAGGCACCCTACCTGCAGGGTTATTCAAATCAACCTGGGTATATATTCCTACAAGTCCAAACAAGATTTCTCAAAGTACACTGAGACAAACACTGAAGGATTCTACAAATCTTACCATTCCTTCAACTCAAAATGAAACTTGATGTCTTATAATTCAATTACCCAATAGCTTCTAAAAAACTTTAAACAGCAAAAGAACCAAACCACTGGTTACATTCCTCACATCTTCCAAGGCAAGTCAAAACGTCCTGTAGGTTCAGGGAGACCTTGCAAGGTTTTGAGTTTCCTCTCTTGCAAGCCAGATTTTGATATTTAGCAATGAAATATAAACGACATTGATTAAGCAGAAGAAAGAACAATCCCTTCAGTAAAGCCTGGAAATGAAAACATTACTTGTTTATTTAAAATAAATTCAGCTATAGAAACAAGATTTTGCAAAAATATGGGTAACTTAAGCATTCCACCCCTTATAACAAATCAGGGCTCCTGACCCAACTAGAAATAAACTGGGCCTCCTTGTCTGAGTAGGAAATTAAAAGGTTCTAACCACCCATAGATGATAGTGAAGTCTCTTCACTAAGTGTAAATTAGAGGAACACATACTCATGCTGCAAAAAGTCAGCAATAAATGTAAAGTCTTGTATTTGACACTAATTTCACTAAAGAATGATAAACTGGTGACCATAGAATGCCTTGGGCAAGCTTGGCACATACTGAAATCATCTATTAATTTGCCTCCTAAACATCTCCAAAGAAACCTCTTTTAGCAAGCTAATTTGTTCCCTCTGTGACTTTCATATCTCCATTTTTCCTTATCTTGCTAGCAAGAGCTCAGCAAAGTATGTTATAAGCATATTGATTATAATTAACTTAATGCCTCTCACTTCTAGTATTTAGATCTCGAACTAAAAATAATATTAATCATGCTTATCTGTTGAATTGCACAGTGAGAAATCTATATATTGTTTGCCTACTAGGTAACAGTGACTGGGGAATGAGAGGTAAAAACATCCTTATCAATCACCACAAAAGGGGCAACACAAATTTTGGTGATATCCTAAGGAGATTGACCTGGCCCAAAAAAGTCATGCTAAACAATCCTAGGATAAAGCAATGTGCCCTTCCAGTACCTCTCCTAAAACCCACAACCCGCAATCCTCCGACATAGGGAGAAAATCGGTAATGCAAGCCTGCTCCTGTAAAATGCATTGTGAACAATGAAGAGTAGCCAATCAGCTAAACCAGGAGTGAGATTAAGAGGTCTGATATGACCTCGAAGTTGTTCATGAAGGTGGAGGCTATCTCACAGACCGATCACCGTCTGAATTCATGACTCCTGAATCTAAAGAGCACTTCATAACACCAATGACTGAATAGACTGAAAGAAGAAGCAAACATTCCACTGGCCCTAGGAACCCCCTAATGAGCCCGATGCCTTAAGGTAACTACTGCTCAAAGACAAAGTGCCAAACAATGATGATCCATAAAGATCTGGGGAAAGACAACACAGCAGGAAGATTTACTTCTTGAGTTTCAGGCTCAGAAAAACCCCAGGGGAACTAGCAGTGTGGAACCACCAGTTCCTTGAGGGAGTGGATTTCAAAACTGCCAATTTCCCTAAGGGGCAGGTTTGAAACTGCTGATTCCCAATGAGGCGGTTACAAAACCGCCAAACAGATGAAAGGGGCAGTTTCGTCTTGATTCAATGCGTGAAAAGATGAAATGGACAGTATGATGATTTCTCTTCCAATTCCCATTCTGGAGCCTTCCAATGCAAGGGTAGGATCCTCCACCAACTATTTAAGGACATGTGATCAGATTGTAGCATAGAAGTTTGGGAGGAACCCAATCTTTCAGATGTAAAGTGCAAAACATGAGAGAGTGAGAATGCAGCAGAGGAGGGAGTTCCAGGCAGGGTATACAGCTCATGTGGTTGGAAGTACTCGACACCAAAGAGCACTAGGAAGATAGAAAGCACAAGGAGTGAGTTCTTCATACTTGTAATTGTTTGTAACATTCCAAGTAACCTCTGAAGATGTGCATTTGCAACTGCCAACTGGGTTTCCTCGCCTTGAGGTTTCCAGGATAAATATGTGTCTATGGTGTGATTTGATTTCGTTCATGCTTGTTTATAAAGTACAAAACATCGTCCATAGTCGAATGCACACTCTTTAACTCTAACTCAAAAAGGAATTCCACTATCGTTTGAATGAAAATTCAAGTAGCATAACGCAGGTGAATATTAATTTTAACTGCTAACTTCCAAAAGTATAATCTTGTAGAAAAGTACCGATCATCGATATTAGAGCAGCAAGTTTCTTGAGGCTTGGAGTTTTTGGTGACTCATAAGAGATTTGTGTGTATAACCATTGTCCAAAATCTTTAACAGGGTGTTGCAGGAATTGTTGGTTGCACAGTACAGCCATGACAAAGCCACTGAAGGACAGTCTTGAGGATCTCCAATCATCCCATGAGTAGGTGCTATCAGAGAATAGAGCTCTTTGGGACGAGGTTCATCACTTAGAAGAAAAAATCGAGGAGTTGCAAGCTAGCAGAGGAGACGAAGAAGAATTCTTCATTGGAATCACAGTTGATGGTAAAAGATGAATTACTATCAACACTCCAGCATGATGGAGCAATGACGAGAGCAGAGTCTACAAGGAAAAGTGGACCAGCCTTTCCTTCAAAAGAACATATAGTGAATGAGGTATGCAAAGAGAGCCAGAACAAACATGTTTTCTTCTGATATGTTAAATACAGTGCTCCCCAATGCATCCCCGGATTTAAAAGGAACAAACCCAGAATATGGACATCTAGGGACAGTCAGACTGGGATGAAATGTGCCCCAGCTGTCCCTTTGAGTGCCAAGACAGACAGGACACACCCGTGGAGCCAAAAAAAAAAACATTTTTTTAATCACAGTTGAGCTCTGTAAATTTTCTTTTCATAAATGCTTGCGAGTTTCTAAATCATCATTATTATTTCCTGGGTTACAAGTGAAGCAAAAACAGCAAGGAACATAAAAAAAAAGAATGACAATATTCCATTTCTTCAGCTGTGCAGCCCTCACCTTCAACCCCCATGCTGTAAATTACATAGCCACTCCTCTTAGCCTTTACTCTAACCTCTAAATTCATTCTTAATTTTTTTTTTTTAAAAAAAAATCTTTTAACTCAAAAAAATAATATATTATAATTTACAATTGATATTTATATATAATTTAATAAATAAATATATTTATATATTTTAATTATTATTTTTTGATACGTAAGTGAGAGAAGTAGGTCCCTATCCCTTTATATTAACTTCAAGTAAAAAATGGTTACAAAGATCAATTCCAAAAGCTTGCCTTCTCCAGGCCTGAAACAAGACATAATAACATACTATGTCCGTCCACATGGAAGGACAATGCTAGACTCTAAACTTAAATCACAACCTTAATTAACAGACTAATCCCAAAAGAAGAAACAAAAAAGGGGAGACATCCAACCACAATACTCAAAAAAAGAAAACAAAATCAGTTAGCAACTGGACCCTGAGTTCAGAGGCTGCAGCTGCTGCCCGACACACCACTGTCAAGGACCCTGGGCTGAAAGTCACCAACACTCGCCATCCTCATCAACATTTTGGTTACTCTCCATGTCCTGGCCACCTGCTCACAATCTTTAAGAGAGAGGAAGGGCTTCCTGAGAGCAGAGAAATTGAATTGCTTAGGTCCCTCTTCCACCTCTCCTTCAGAGAGCAAGGACTGAATTATCTCCACCTGCTCTGCTAAGACCAAGAACCTCTGCTCCAGCTCATGAAATGAGGCCATTGAAACCAATCCTCTAAACTCTGCCCCTGCAATAGGCAAAGCCACAACAGGATGTTTCACTGCATAATCCAGCACCATATCCAAGGCCCCGTGAAACTCAGCTCTCATGAAGCAAATGACCATCTTTCTGACTGCCAACTTATCATCAACCGGGGATAACTAATTGAAAATGAACATTCATGCAATCTTGGAATTCACTTTGTTCCTTATCTCTGCTTCTAAATAATCGACACTAAGGATTTATTTGATTGCAGTCTTCACCACACCATCCTGAATGACAAATATTATGGCAAGTCAGGCGCCAGATATGGGGTCTCTAAAAGCCTTTTCCCTCCTCTCATCAAACAAAAAGAAATGTGGCTCCATCACTGTCACAGCTCCCAACAGATTGTAGAGCACATCAACAAATAAAAAAGACATTGGCATGTGACTTTTAAGGAAACTGTCTGGACGAAGATCCAAGCAAATCCTTTGCATGTGCCATAATATATCAATTAATTTATTATATATTATTTTAATTTATATAAATTATTTATTTATTGTTAATTTATTATATATATTAAATTTATTGTTAATAAATTTTAATATTTATATTTATTTATTTAGTTATGACTTATTGTTAATAATAACTTGCAATTTATTTAACCATTTTGTATAATTAATTTTTTCAAATATATTAAATTATATATTATTTGCGCCATCATACCCGCCGCCTCCCCAAATTTTGAAACAAAAATCCCAACCCCAAAACCCGTCCCCAAATCGCCCCATTCCAAAACTCCATGGAACACTACTTAGGTATGATAAATCCATTTGCAAGTTTGAAAAGCTTACCAACGATATAGGCTTCGAGTTGCGAACACAAATGGGCTATGATGGAAAGGGCTTGGAAAAAATGGCCAATTCCATAGAGCTTAAGGGAAGACCTCAATGCAGGTTTGGGATATTTTGGTAGTGTACAAGAGGTGGAAGAATGCTCCAAAACCTAAGGGCTAAGAAAAGTTTGCATAGAGCAGGAGCCCAAGCCAGTGACTCAGAAAAAACAGCCCGCACGAGGTAATGGTATCATTATTTTTGTGAAAGCTAAGAATGATTTGAAGCCTCAAATTGTTAAGCAAATTGCTAAAAAAACTTAAGGTAACCTAACAGTAAGTACCTCATGAGAGCAAAGACAAACCTTCAAAGACAAAGACTCCTGATAATAAGGGAGGAGAAAGGAAGACTCTACCCTTTCAAATAGATGCAAAGAAGAAATGAAGAGATTACACTCCACCTACTACACTAGGCAGGCCTAGGAAGGAGGCAAGCAGCATGTGGGAAATCAATGAAGGTATGCCAAAGGAAAACAATCCGTCCTCTATTTCAATTGCAATAATGAAGGACATGTTGCACAAGAATGCAGGTATCTTGTTCCTTGGATTAGTTGCTGACCAGTAATCAGGTCTTATTTTGACATCTGTACCATTGGGGTCATGTCCTAAGTGTGCAGCTTTGTTGCAGGGCCGAAAACAGTGGTCAAAGTGCATCAAAAAAGTTGAATATTTTTGCATATTTCTGTTTCTCTTAAAATTCTATGCAATTTCAAAAAAATGGCATCACATTTCAAGTTCATACGCAAAAATTATGGCTCCAAGAAGGTTGCTGCTGAAGTGCTTTTGGCATGGTTTTAACTTTTAGCCCAATTAAACAATTGTTGAGAACAACATACATCAATCATTTACGATGATCTTTCCGAACAAGCACAAGCTTATCACCAAATGTCTCTTCTATTAAGAAGACCACCTGGCCAGGAAGCCTATCCAGGAGATGTTTTCTATTTACATTCTTGTTTGTTGGAAAGAGCAGCTAAATTAAATTCTCAGTTAGGTGGAGGGCATTTGACTGCTTTACCAATAATTGAGACTCAAGCTGGAGATATCTCAGCTTATATTCCCACTAACGTAATTTCCATTACCAACAAACAAATCTTCTTATCAGTCAATCTATTCAATGCAGGAGTTCAACCTGTCATTAATGTTGGTCTTTTCATATCTACAGTAGGATCCGCAGCTCAAATGAAAGCTATGAAACAAGTAGCTGGAAAATTAAAATTAGAGTTAGCCCAACTTGCAGAGTTAGAAGATTTTGCACAATTCGCTTCTGATCTTGATGAAGTCACTGTAGCAGGTGTTGTAACTATTGTTGCACCTGGAACTGAGCAAAGGTATGCTACTGTTGGTGGTGCTACTGAAGGATATACTTACTATGCTACTTATGCTGCTGGGTGTTGATCTGCTAATTGATCTGCTACTGTAGTAGGGTCTGGCCATTGATCTGGACCTTCACTGCCTGGATCTTAACCTAGAACCGAAACCACTTCCCCTTCAACAAGGTAAACTACTGCAGCAATCGAATCTACAGATGCTACGCCTGTCCTTGCTTATGATCGGTAAACAACCGGCTATGTAACTAGATATACTACTGCTAGCTTTGCTTTTGATGCTTGCCTTGTACCTCTGCTACTGATGGATTATATGCTACTAGTGTAGGTGCTGTTAGTGCTGATGCTGGTAGTGGTAGTAGATAAGCTACAGGTTCTACTCGTGTTACTGGATATGCTACTCCTGGTTCAGATACTACTAAAGTAGTGGAGGATATAGATCATCAACAGCTGCTGGAACGGGCTCTCAATACTATATACAAGATTATGCACCTGGAACTGCCTCTGTATCTGCTTCTGGGTCTCAATATGGACATGGGTCAACTGGTTATAAGTAAACGTGTGCTTTAACAACTGAACCAACTACTGGATCAACAAGTTCTTAAGCTCATACCTTTGCCTTTGCTACTGATAGCTATGAGTCTTGTGCCTATGCTACTGGTGCTCCTAGTTCAGGTGCTTGCTTTGTTGATGCCACTATCTTGGGTGCTGGTCCTGCTTGCTTTGGTGCTTCCATCTTAGTGAGCTACCGGTATAGGTGCTGCTAATGGTGCATCTGGATAAGCTACAGTTACCTCCACTACTGCTGCTATGGGTGTTGCTTAAACTGATGGAACTGTGAGAAGGGAAGGGTATGCTGCTAGGTCTAGATCTGGATATGAGTATGGAACTAAGCAAAGGGAAGCTACTGGAACTGGATATGCTTATACTAGGTATAGATATGCTGTTACTAAGGGTTTCTAATCATCCTAGGTGGCAAACAAACATCTTACAAGGATCCAAATCTTCACGACAACAGCATAAGTGATTTAAAAAGGGTCTTGTTTAATTAAAAATGCCCAAAAGAGTGACTTTTGGAGTTCCAATGAAGTCATGCTTTGGATTTTTTGGCATTTGAGCTTCTGTATTCTGACTAATGAGAGGCCAAGGGGATGTCTGAGATACCATCTTCAGGCCTGGAAGAAGGTTAGATGAAAAGAGGTGGCGCATAGAGCCATTGTGGTAGACCACATGTACATGCAAAGTCTGTCTGAGCAAGGAAGTGTTTGTTGTGGTGTTTTAGAGCTCTTATAAGCATTGTTGGGGCTTGTTTGGACCGAACTGGTCATTGTAACCTCTGTAATTCCTTATTGCTTAGTGGAATGGAGAGTTTTTGCTACTTAGACTAGAGTTTTTTGAGCCAAAGTGTGTTCTTCTCCAGGGAAAAAACGTGTTTTCCAGATTTGTCATGTTGTCATGCTTATTATTTGGCATTGTTATTGTTGATATCCCTGTTTGAGTGATTTGCATATGTTGAAGTTGTAGTTCATCCATTATTAATTGGATTAAAAATTTAAATGTAAGTTGTAGAGTATTTGAGATATTGACATCAAATTAAATTCTTTGTTAAGAGGCAGAGTGTAGCATAGCCACCTTGTTTACAAATCAAGTGGTATAAGAGCAGCATAATCCTTTGGGTTTTGTGTTGAATTATTTGATTGCAGGTGTATGTCATCCATGAGGTCAAGTGGAAATGGGAATTTATTGTCGTTTGAGCCCAAAACATATTCAAGAGAGTGGTTAAAAAGAGTTAGGACAGTATGGCAAAGGGTAATGGAGAGACACATTTCAGAAGGTTGGAAGCAGATGTTGCAAGGATTACCCATGCTGAACAAAAGATTGATAGGCTTGAGAGCATGATGCTAGCCTCAATAGAGAAGATGGGGATTCCAAAAGAGCATTTGGAAGAAGATAAGCCAGAAAAGACCATGTGCAAGAAGAGTCATCAACTAGGAGATTTTTCATCACTGAAGCAAAAATAGACATTCAACCCTATGATGGTGAAATTTGTGCAGAGAAGCTCAATGAATGGGTCTCACAAATGGAGATATATTTCAGCCTTCACAAGATGTCTCCAAATCAGCATATTTCCTCTGCATAGTTGAAGTTGTCTGTGCATGCTCTCACATGGTATGAGAGTTATCCTCACTCTTTGGAGACTCGGAAAGTAACAACAGTGTCCCAGTGGGAAGATTTCAAGGAGCTGCTTCGGAAACAATTCTACCCAATTTGCCATGAAGAAGAGCAGGTGATGCAACAGTGTCATTTGAAGCAAAAGCATGGGCAAAGTGTGCAAGCTTATACCAGTGAGTTTTGGAAACAAGCGGTTCAGCTTGAGGACATTATGAACTATGACATGCTGATCAAATATGTGGGAAGTTTGATTGACCACCTACAGAAGGGTGCTATTCCTGGCCAAACCCCAAGGGCCAAAACATAGATAAGAAGTGTGCCCAAGCACACTACCTTGAATTGGATAAGAAGGGGGTTCATTCCGAGAAGCATAGGGGTTGCAAGCAGCAGCATGGTGACAAGAAGAACCATGAAGAAAAGAGCAAAAAAAAATGCAACAACATTGACAAAGCAAAAGGGCAAAGACAAGAGCAAGTTCCATTGCTCTCATTATGACAAGGATGGTCACATGAAGGAGAGGTGTTGGAAACGTCACCCCGAATTGGCTCCTTCTCATGGGAAGAAGGGAAAGGGGCTGCGTATGTGGAAAAAAGGGTGTGTTGGAAACTTCAACCGAATTCGCTCCTTCTCATGGGAAGAAGGGAAAAGAGGCTGTATATGTGGAAAAGGGGGTGGAAACTCAGTGGTGACTCCTTAGATGAAGAAGGGCACATTGCTTGTGCCACACTCAAGAAAGGCAATTTGAAGGTATGTGGAAGCTTTCAAGGTGAAGAGGAGCTTATTCAATTGTTCCAATCAAGAGTTCAAGTGAAAGGTAAGAAGTTGAATATTTTACTTGACTCATGTTATCACTCCAATCTCATTTCTTCAACCTTGGTTAGTGAAATAAATCTAGAGGTTGTGTAACACCCACATCCATACTCTTTGGGGTGGTTGCAAAATCGTGTAGATACAAGGGTTAGTAAGCAATGCAAGTTGGCATTTAGTCTACATTTCAAGTATAAGGACAAAGCTTTGTGTGATCTCATTTTGGTAGTCCCTACTTGCATAAGAGGGATGCTATTTATTTTTTAGATGCAAGAATCAATATAGGCTCTGGTTGAAGGGAATGAAATTCTTTGTGAATTCACATGTTGGTAAGCATACAATTGCCACTGCTAGCACCTCAAACTCAAAGAGGCCTATCAGTGCTTTTGGAAGATTGGGTTCTTCAATGGATGAGGGACTGTGTCCACAAAGGGGCAGCAAATAGGGCAGTTTTAAAGCTTCAAAATGATGTCGAACAGCAGAGTATAGGGCTGTCACACAATGGAAAGCATGTACAAGTGGAGAAAGGAGATCAATATAAATTCAAGAAGGTAACTACAAAAGGTGGTCAAACCTTTTCCTTTCAGTTTTGCTAATGTAGTAAGTGGATCAGTCAAGGGACAGGTTGATGCCTATGATTGGTTCACGATTGCTTAAAGTATAGTGTGGGCTTGGGGATTCCAAGCCAAAACAGCAGATTATCAAGGATACATGTGGGTGCTTGGGAATCCTTTAATTGGTTCTGTATTTAATGAGCTTTTGGGAGCAAAAACCTCCTAGTGGGGGGGGGGGTATGATCCATAATCAGGTCTCATTTTGACATCTGGACAATTGGGGTCATCCTAAGCATGCAGCTCTGTTGCAGGTCCAAAAACAATGGTCAAACGGAGTCAAAGGTTGATATTTTTGCATATTCTTGTTTCTCTCAAAATTCTATGCAACTTCCAAAAAAACATCTCATTTAGAGTTCATATGCTAAAGTAGAGTTCGTATGCTATAAAGTATGGATCCAAGAAGGTTGTTGCTGAAGTCGCACAGGTTGCTGCCAAAATGCTTTTGGCATGGTTTTAACCCGCTTAAATGATTTGTGGGTTAATTTGGAAGCTTACGGATTTATAATCATCCTAGGTGGAAAATAAACATCTTACACGCATTCAAATCTTAACAGCAACAGCATAAGCAATCAAAAAAAGGCCATGTTTAATTAAAAAAGCCCAAAAGAGTGACTTCTGATATTCCATGAAGTGACACTTTGTTTTTTATGGCGTACATTCCATATTCTAACTAGTTAGAGACTAGGGAGATGCCTGAGATACTATCTTCTGCCCTGGAAGAAGGTTAGATGAAGGGGGATGGTGTGTATTGTCATTGTGATAGACCGCATGTGTATGCAAAGTCTGTGTGAGCAAGAGATTGTTTGCTGAGGTTGTTTTAGAGCTCTTATAAGCATTGTTGGAGCTTGTTTGGACCAAATTAGTCATTGCAACCTCTATACTTCCTTATCTCTTTAGACTGGAGGTTTTTGACCCAAAGTGGGTTTTTCTCCTAGGTAAACATGTCCAAATTTGCACATGTCGTCGTGTTTATTATTCTGCATTGTTATTGTTAATATCTCTGTTTGAGTGATTTGCATATGTTGAAGTTGTAGTTTCTCTGTTACTAATTGGACTAAATGCAAGTTGTAGAGTATTTGAGATATTAACATCAAATTAAATCCATTGCTAAGGAGCAGAGCGTGGTATAACCACCATGTTTACAGATCAGTTGTGGAAGAAGTAACCATAGCCAGATAACATGCAACACACACCAATAACGAGCCAATGTTTCATGTTAAGGATGACAAGAGAAACCACTTACCAAGATAGAAGGAAGAGGAAGGTGACACACTCAAGGAGGTAAGAAGCTATATGATTTGAGTATGTGCAAATTTCACAATTATTGCTCTTCTTGCAAGATTAAAGGACATTGGGATGGCAAGTGTTGGAAACTCCATCCAAAGTTTCACTCAAAACATGGCAAAGGCAAGAATGAGCAGCTACCAAGAAAAGGGGAGGAGAAGCTTAATAAAATACTAGGATCAATGAGAGAACAGCTCTCACATAAATCTTCACTACCATGGTGTGTGATTGTCATTTGATTCTTGGATATAGCATTTATTTGATTTGCAAGGGAGACTTTGAGTTGTTTTCATCTGCTTGAGCATGTAAGTAGCACTCCAAGCATTTCCTGTGAATTTAGTTACATTCAATATACTAACTCCACTTGTAGAGCAAGCAAGGAGGATTATTTTCTCACCACGAGTGAGCATGAAGGTCATGTCCACTTGACATTTCTTTAGTTGATGATTGGTACTCACATCCACTTATTGTATGGTCTAGCAAAAGGGTAAGTGGGGTTGCTTGGTTGCATAAGGGTTCGTGGCTTCTAGCAAAACCATCAAAATCAGTAGCATAGGCAGCAGTGTGGACATTTTTCAATGTTGTAAGCATGCATATCTTTTCATGGCAATGTTGTCATTATAACATGTTATTTTTTCAAATTCTTGTATTATATAGCAAGAAAGGGAAACTAACACCAGTTGTATTGGCAAGCAAGGGGGACACTCTGCTTATCATTGATGAGCATGAGAATGAAATGCAACCACTTGGAAATGGCAAGCAGGAGCAGCAAAATACTCACCAATTGTTTATACCAAGTAGGCTGGAAGAAGCATAGCACTCCAAGAGAAGAAGCTTTGGATAGTGTGAGGTAAGGAATCCACTTCTAGCAAACAAAGAGCATTACAATGATGGGTCACATAGCTGCCATTATTGTATTTTGCACAAAATCTAATCGCAATTGTAGGATGTGCATAGTTATAGTATGAGGATCCATATAATTTCAGTTATTAGAGCACTAAGAGTTTTAGATGATAGTGTAAAGTTATCAACAAACAAATAGTGACCACCATTGAGATGATCATGGGAAGGACACCAACAAAACATCATTTCTTATTACAATTGCAGCTTTCGAGCATAATAGAGCACCCCTACCTTCTATCTCAAAGCACCTTAGTGCTAAGCATCACCTTGGAGAATGAACTGGAAGTGCAAAGGAGTCTTGTTCTAGACACATAGACACAAAAGCATCAAAGATGGAGGAAAACAATTATTTTATATTTCAAGAGTAAACTTTTGAAGGGAGAAAAGCATCTCTCGAGAGGTAGGTATGATATATAAAAAACCAAGGAAAGATAACACGGTACAAAAAGGATTTACTTCTTCAGTTTCAAGCTCTAAAAAAACTAGCAATGTAAAACCGTTGGTTCCATTGCGAGGTGGTTTCAAAACCGCCAATTTCTCTAAGGGGTGGTCTTGAAATTGACAGTTCCCTAGGGGCAGTTACAAAACTATTGATTCCTTAAGGGGTCGTTACGAAACCACCAAGCTAGTTACAAAACTGGTGGTTTGATGAAAAGGGCTATTTCGTCCCGGTTCAACATGTGATAAGGTGAAACAAAGAGTTTAACGTTTTCTCTTCCAATTCCCATTCTGAAGCCCCACCCCGCTAGTTACAAAATTGTTGGTTTGATGAAAAGGGCTATTTTGTCCCGGTCCAACATGTGAGAAGATGAAACAAAGAGTTCAACATTTTCTCTTCCAATTCCCATTCTGAAGCCTTCTAATACATGGGGAGGATCCTCCAACAACTATTTAAGGACATGAGGAGGTCGGATTGGAGCATGGAAATTTGAGAGGAACCCAAATCTTTCAGATGTAAAGAACTAAGTTACCAATCCTGATACTGATTCGGATTCGGATTCACGGGTTCGATTCGTGGATTTGGTCAAAAATAAATTTGGTGTGGATTCGTTTTGGATTTGTTAATACAAAAACATATACAAATCAGAAATATATACATATTTGCAGCAGTAATTAAGTTAAGACTACAACAGAGCATCATGATATTTAATTATAATAAACATAACCTCCATAAAACAATAAAAATTAAGAATACTACAATGTCAATTAGTCAAACTCAAATGTCATAGCTTATTTGTTTCCTGGACTTATCCATGGCGAATCGGATCAGAATTCGTATCCAGATCGAATCAGGATCAAAATCAGGTGTCTAGGGGATGAATCCGATATCTTAGGTAAAGAACAAAAACACGAGAGAATGAGTACAGCGTAAAGGAGGGAGCTCCAAGCAAAGTACACAACTCATGTGGTTGGTAGTTTTAAAAACCAAAGCGCGCTATTAAACACAACTCATGTGGTTGGAAGTTCTAAAAACCAAAGCGCACTAGTTAACACATGGAGTGATTTCTTCACACTTGTAATTGTTTCTAGCATTCCAAGGAAAGCTCGAAAAATGTGCATTTGCCACTTCCAAATACACACTCTAATTCAAAAGGAATTCCCCTATCATTTGGATGAAAATCAAGTAGCATAGCATGGTTAAAAATTAATTTTGATTGCCCCCATTAAAAGGGTTAAGAGACAAATAATTTGCAAGAAACTTTGCAGTTTGGTTAAGACCTCTGATGGGGTTCGTCAAGCTTAATTTTGATGCTGCCTTAAGGGGCCATCCAAGAATGGTGAGTGCAAGACTGATTGTGCAAGATGAAAAAGGTTCCTTTATCCATGGAGGTTCAATCTTCTTGGGATGCTTCACTAATAAAGATGTGGAATGGGAAGCAGTTACTATTAGATTATCTCTAGCTAACTCTCTTAGTATAAAAGAACTCGTGTTGGAAGGGGATTTTTTGTTGGTCATGAATGATCTTCGTAAGGCTTCTGCCTTAATTGGACACTTTGAAGTTTTTTGGATGAGACAATAGAAATCAGCAAGCCTTTTTTAGAAATTCCATACATGCATTGTTACAAATAAGTCAATAATGTTGCGGACCTCATAGCCAATAAAGGTGTCGATCAAGATCTGATTTGTTGGCCCAAATTTCAGTTTACCACTCCAATGTGTTTGTATGCATGTGCCACTTGTGAAAAAGCTTGTTGCATCTATGATTTATTGGCTCATCCTTGTCTTAAACATGTCTTTGTTGAACCTTGTGTTAACACCCAATCTTGCATTTTGTGCCCCATTGTTGCCCTGGTTCTTGGTTCGGCCCATCATTGATAACCGATCCAAGATCTTCTTCAATGGACCCCATTGAAATATTTATGCTATGTATTGTGTGTCCTACCCCTCTTGATCTTTGCCTTCTGCCTTAAAATCAAATTTTTCAATTTGAGAGCTTTAGGGTCAATATGTAGACCTAGGCGGAACACCAGAGCCCTAGCCAAATTTTGCAATCTTTGCAAATTGTGTACTCACCTCTACCCTCCACTCAATTTAAGCTATAAACTTTTGGAGTTTTTGTGCAATCACACAAATATTGCAATTTGTTTCCCAACCTCCACTTTCCACAATGCATGTATCCTACAAACTTCATCTCCCACTCTGCAAATTGCTTGACAGTCTCTGATCCCTACCCACTTTACATTGCAGAGATTCGAAATTCTCCTGCATCCTTGCAATTCTTGCCTCCTTGCGTCCAACCTCCACTTCTCTACCAATGCTTTGTGGTGGACTTCCCTGCCCCCTTTGCAAAATTGCTCAATTGCATTCTACCCCCGCCACTCTACCATACATTTGCTCTACATACTTTTGCACTCCCCATGCAGTTAACAAATCCCAATTGCATCTTCGCCTTAGATCTCTGCCATTCAAACAAAGGTTCACACCTACTTCCAGGCACGTATAGGAATGTTATTAATGGTCTCATTTGGATGCAATTTGACTACAAAAGATATTCAAATGCCTATATGTACTTATGGACCCCTCCAAAGCATGGATTTGTGTACAAAGGCACATGGTTGCTAATGCAAGAGGTGTGGATCCAAGTGCAAAGCCATGTTAACATGATGCAATCAATATGGGCAACCTGCAAACTTGCAAATCAATCATCTGACTCTACCCTTGTTCCTGCAAGAATGAGATATAATGTTATATATACAAGTAAATAAAGATGTGAAAGGTTGTTGATGAACTAGCTGCAGAACTGAGAGATAAAAAATCTTGTAAGGCGGAGGTGCTCTTGATCTTGTAACAGTCTCAGGCCTTGCTTGTAGTATTGTAAATCTGAGCATCAACAACATTTTGTAACTGCATCTTTGAATCCACTGAAGGAGAATCTATTAATGTAAGGTGGTCAAGATTGTGAATGTCTCCATGAATGTTAAGACATCTTTTTGGGAATGCCAACTATTCATTTGATTGCATTTGCTAATTTGAGTATTGTGTTTGATTAATTGATCATCATAGAAGGTTGTAAAATCTTTGTGAAGCTTTCATAGAGTATCTTTTGATCATGATATAGGAAGCTTATCAATTTGTTCATGGATTATTGAAGAATGTTATATTCTTGATACTATAATTTCATGGTGTTGTGTCTTATATGCATACAAACCAACTTATGTGTGTGAATGCAATACTTGGTCCCTGTCATCATCCTTACTACAGTTTTGGATTGCACGTGCTTTAGTCTTTGGTTCTAAGATTCAATTGTCACCCTTACAGGATCAAGGCACCAATCTGCAATATATTCGTGCCTTTTCATCACACCAATATACATATAAAAACAATCATTAAATCATTTAGAATCTGTTTAGCACTAGGTGTCCTACCAACCTTGCATAACCCATTGCTTTAGCAATATTATCTCTTTGGAAAGCCAACCTATGTGAAATCTTTAGAGGGATATGCTTTGTTGTTATGTTTGCAGTCATGTATGAAGTGTACTTTTAGATAGAATGCATTATAGGGGATAATATCTAGGATATCTTTGGTCTCATACATGAGTTGCCTTTTTGCTTAGATGTGGTTTTAGGTAATCATTATGGTAAACCAGCACACTAAAGCTTAGTGACATATTATTGGGGTTTTTCTAGTGCATTGGGTGTGGTTTATTCCCAAGATCAATTGTGTCTAAACCATAGTTCCACGGGGACGCTTCCCCCCCAGAAATTGTGCCGTTTCGGAGACGGGGACGTTTCCGAGACGGGGAGACATCAGGGAAACGTCCCACCGCCATCCCCCCACCGCACCCCCGTCCCCCCGCCGAATTAGAAACGTCTCTCTTGGGGGGGACATCTGGACGTCCCCGAGACTTCCAAGCGTCCCTCCGTGAATGCATTTAAAAAAAAAAAAAAAAAATTTAAAACATCTAAAGTTAAAAGCGAAAATTCAAAAACCTAAATGTTGTATTTTGTTTTCATTTTGTTCACCGTCTGCTTCTGAGTTGCACTGAGCAGTGAGCTTCAGCTGGGCGTCGAATCACACAGGTGAGGGCACTTTTTTTTTTTTTTTTTTTTTCATTTTGAATTTGGTTTCTGCGGCTCTGCGTCTTTCCCGTGGGATGTTGAATGCCTCAAAGAGATGGCGTCGCGTGGTATGCATCCCACGTGATGCCATCTCTTTGAGGCATTCAACGGTAACTTGTAACTTTCGAGTTTCGACATATCCATTTTGTGCATATCCTGCAATCGTTCCAGTCGAGACTCCCTGCCTGCGTCAAAATAGGAGCTTTGGAATAGGGTATGGACATCCATCTAAAACATAAAGGATAGAGGAATTTTGTCAGATGTTTGCAACTGCCCTATTAGACGTGTATGCAAAGTGGAAGCATAGACAAGGCACATGAACTGTTTGACAGAATGCCTCAAAAGAAATGTGGTCGAACTGTTTGACAGAATGCCTCAAAAGAAATGTGGTCGAACTGTTTGACAGAATGCCTCAAAGAAATGTGGAAGCATAGACAAGGCATGTGAACTGTTTGACAGAATGCCTCAAAGAATTGTGGTCTCTGCATAGACAAGGCACGTGAACTGTTTGACAGAATGCCTCAAACCACATTTGGTTTGAGGCATTCTGTCAAACAGTTCACGTGCCTTGTCTATGCAGAGACCACAATTCTTTGAGGCATTCTGTCAAACAGTTCACATGCCTTGTCTATGCTTCCACATTTCTTTGAGGCATTCTGTCAAACAGTTCGACCACATTTCTTTTGAGGCATTCTGTCAAACAATTCACGTGCCTTGTCTATGCAGAGACCACATTTCTTTGAGGCATTCTGTCAAACAGTTCACATGCCTTGTCTAGGCTTCCCCATTTCTTTGAGGCATTCTATCAAACAGTTCGCGTGCCTTGTCTATGCTTCCACTTTGCATACACGTCTAACAGGGCAGTTGCAACTACAACATCTGATAAAATTCCTCTATCCTTTATATTTTAGTCTTTAGATGGATGTCCAACTCCATACCCTATTCCAAAGCTCCCATTTTGACACAGGTAGGGAGGATGCTGGGCTGACAAAGGTTGTGGAATTTGGCTTTACACCAGCCAATTGCATTTGCTTTAAAAGTTTAAAGTTTAATATTTCTAAAGCCTTTAAGTTTCAACAAATCCATTTTGTGCATATCCTGCAATCATTGCAGTCCATGAGACCACATTTTGATTTTTGATTTTTCTGATTTTCATTTTTTAAATTTTTTTCTTAACAATGAAGTTGAACATTGTTTTAACTTTGTCTTTTTTCAATTTTGATTCTCTTTTGCAGGCTGCAGCATCATCATCATAATGAGTTCACAGTCACACAGCATAAGTGACAATGAGGATAGAGAGGTTGAAGTTCACAATGAAAATGACTCATCTCAATCTGATGATCGGGATCCTGATTTTGAAATAGAAGGGGAAGGTGAACATGCCTCAAATACTCGATCTCACTCTCAAACTGACACAAGTTCCATTGGGAGTAAAGCTCATGATAAGTGCCCTTCACGATTCCTTCAAAAATGGGCCAAGGGCCCCTTTGATCCAAAATCACCTTTAAAACAATTTGCATCTAAGATAGAAGCAAACCCTGCGGCAAAGGGGGGCACTAGAAAATGGAAGTGCAACATATGTGAGCTTACATGGTTTGGAAGCATTACAAGAACTAATGCTCACCTTCTTCTTGTTCGAGGCAAAGGTGTAGATGTATGCAAAGTTGTGGATGGTAACTTGAAGTTCAGGGCTGAAATGTTAAAATTATGGGGTTGTAAAGAGGATGAAGCACCACCTTCTGTTATATTTCCACAAAGGAGTAGGGGTGATCAGATTTCTAGTGCTACTTTGCAGACTCAAAGGCCACCAAATCCATCCAGTTCAAGTGCAGCACAGCCTAAGGGGAAACGTAAGATGGCATCTTCACAACCATTGGCAGATTTATTCAATGTGCAAGCAAAGGATGAGGCAGATGATGCCATTGGCAAATTCTTCTTTGCCAATGGCATTCCATTCCATGTGGCTCGCTCTCCTTATTATAAGGAAGCTGTGTCAAAGATAATAAGGGCAGGACAATCATATGTGCCACCAGGGGAGACTAAATTGAGGACAACAATCTTGGATCAACACTATTCCAAGATTAATATTTTGATGGAGAAGATGAAGAACCTGGATCACAAGTGGATGCAACATAGTCATGGATGGGTGGACAGACATTAGGCACCGTCCACTCATCAACATCATCGTTACATCTACAGCGAGCCCTTATTTCCTTAGGGCTATTGATTGTTCTGGGCATAGCAAGGATGCCCATTATCAGTTCCAGATCCTCAAGGATGCTATAGAGGAGGTTGGGCCACAAAATGTGGTGCAGGTAGTGACAGATGCGGCCCATGTGTGCAAAGCTATAGGGAAGTTGATTGAGGCAGCCTATAGACATATTTGGTGGACTCCTTGTTGTGTGCATGCTATGAATAATGCACTTAAGGACATGGGTAAAATCAGTTGGATCAAATCAATTGTCAGTGATGCTAGAGATGTGCAGATGTTTATCTGCAATCACCATACTTCACATGCACTTTTCAGGTCCTTCTCCAAGAAGGAATTCCTGAAGCTTGTAGAGACTCAATATGCATCATACTTTATTCTCTTGGAGAGGATGCTTGAGTTGCAAGAGCCATTGCAACTAATGGTAATGACAGCAGAATGGAACCGATGGCCTGAGTCAAAGACACAGAAGGAATTGAGGGTTAAGGAGGTGGTGACGAATGATGTCTTTTGGGCTGATGCCAAATATATTGTCTCCATCATTCAACCAATCTTCACAGTTATTAGATTTGGGGATTCTAATGCACCTTCCCTTGGAGAGGTATATGAGTGCATTGATTCCATGCTTGATCAAATGAAGACTATTGTGCAAGAGAAGGACCCCACAATGCAATTCTACACCGAGCATATTCATCCAATCATTCAACGTAGATGGGAGAAGCTCAACACTCCCTTACACATGGCTGCCTATGCATTGAACCCAAAGTGGTACATACATAGGCCCGATAGAATCACACCTATACAGGATGCTGAGGTGAAGGAAGGGTTCATGAAGGCCATTGACAAAATGTATGATTCTACAGAGGCCAACTTGCTTCGTACTGAGTGGTCAAAATTTGCCACTCTTTGGGGATATTCAAAGGCAGCCCAGATAGATTTGGAGACTATGTCATAGGAGGACCCCAAGTTGTGGTGGACTATGCATGGGCCTAGATCTTTGATTACTACTCTAGCCATTCGTTTGCTGTCCCAGGTTTCTAGTTCTTCTGCTGCTGAGAGGAACTGGTCTACTTATAGCTTCATCCACTCTGTTAAGAGGAACAGGCTTACTTCTAGGAGGGCAGAGAAGCTTGTGGCTGTACATAGTTCCTTGCGTCTCATTGACAGCACCACAACTACATACAGGGAGAGTCCAGCAGCCAGATGGGATGTAGAGCCAGAAGAGCCATCACAGATAGATGAGGATGCTACACAGACAGGGCTGGTTGGTATTGGTTTAGATGAGCTTGAGCATTTGGGGTCCAGCAGTTCCAGTGATGACGAGATCGACATGGAGCTTGGGGATGATTAGATCATTGGTGGCACCAGGCCATTAACCATTTTGGCATTTACTATTTAGTATTTACTATTTACTATTTCAATATTTTGAACATTGTTGAAACTTGATTGTAATTATGAACAATGATTATGAAATTCAAATTATGAAACATCTAGTTCTCGTTCCAACGTCTATTAAATTTAAGTACATTCACATTGTTTCAATGTTCACTAGTTCAATGAAATCATGGCAATGTGTTTAAACTCTAAACTTTACTTATTCCTTAGGCTTCTACAGTTATACATCTTTTTATAACTAATTTTTCAAGTATTATATGTATTTCAGCGCGCCACTCCCCCGCCGCCGTCCCCCTGCCGTCCCCCGCCATCCCCAAATTTAGGCCCCCCCCCGTCCCCAAACCCAAAACGCGTCCCCTGCCGTCCCGGTCCCCGAAACTCCGTGGAACTATGTTCTATGTTGACCTTCCCCAAGCTTAGATTTCAATTTGTCTTTAGGGTATGTGGGAGAGACAACACAATTATATAATGTTTTTCCTAAATTTGAAACAACTTCAAGAATCAATAGTCAAGATTGGAGGAGCTATTGATTTCTAAGCCACCTTGAATCACAGCAACATCTCATTCCCTCTACCTCAACTATAGCTTATGTGCCACAACCATATCATATCTTTGTCACATTTGTGCTAATTATTCCATTGATACCCTTCGTAATGTCTTTAAAGATTGGATGGTCTACTCATAATTTTGACAAGACCTTAATTTTATTTCCCATGTGCTGGAATTAAAGGCTGGCACGTGGGAATGGCGTTAAATAATTTGTGTTGGTTGGCTTTTATGGGTTCATTTGTGTGTTGTATTGTTTGCAGGCTTGGACAGAAGTGCTAGCCTAGCATGCTAAGTATTAGTAGGCATGAGTTTTCCACAGTCCATGACAATAGTATTAGAGTGCTTCTGGATACAACTGTGTATGTTTTTGATTCAACGTTTCGGATCATGCTCAATGATCCATCATCAGGAAGAGGAGAGTGATAGATGGGAATGCAGACTTGAGCCTTTAAAGGAGGTAGAAGGGGAGAAGTGAGGGGAACGGAAGCCAAGGGGCAAAAGGGGGAGATGGAAAACAAAAGATAAAAAAGGATAACAGTAAAAGAGTGGTATTATTAATCAAAAAAGAAAAAAAGAAGAAAAAAACCCACTAACACTCTATATGAGTATATTCATATATAAATATATATAAATATGCGTAAATATTCATACCACTAACTTAATATATTAACACTATATATATGTAACTAGATCAAAGAATAAAAAATCTTGCAATGTATAATTAGAAATATAAAAATATTTAACATATATCTATATATAGAAAATGAGAAATAGATAAAGGCATAAGTATACCAGAAAAGTCCCATGTATAAATTGGCAAAAATGAGAAATAGATAAAGGCATAAGTATACCAGAAAAGTCTCAAGTATACCAGAAAAGTCCCATGTATAAATTGCCAATCTATACATGGGACTTTTCTGGTATACTTATGCCTTTATCTATTTCTCATTTTCTATATATAGATATATGTTAAATATTTTTATATTTCTAATTATACATTACAAGATTTTTTATTCTTTGATCTAGTTACATATATATAGTGTTACATATATTAAGTTAGTGGTATGAATATTTACGCATATTTATATACATTTATATATGAATATACTCATAGAGTGTTAGTGGGTTTTTTTCTTCTTTTTTTCTTTTTTGATTAATAATACCACTCTTTTACTGTTATCCTTTTTTATCTTTTGTTTTCCATCTCCCCCTTTTGCCCCTTGGCTTCCGTTCCCCTCACTTCTCCCCTTCTACCTCCTTTAAAGGCTCAAGTCTGCATTCCCATCTATCACTCTCCTCTTCCTGATGATGGATCATTGAGCATGATCCGAAACGTTGAATCAAAAACATACACAGTTGTATCCAGAAGCACTCTAATACTAATGCTAAGTATTTTTCGTCTTTTGATGGTTTTTTGGTGGCTTGTAATGGCACAAAGACAAGTCAAATCCTCCACTCGTGACCCTCTACACAGGGGTAGGGTTTCAAATCAAAGATTGTTGACAATCTGCAATTGCAAGGAACTAGCAGCACTTGGCTTCATCAAAGCCATTCTGGGTGAGTCATGATTGGGCGATTCTAGACCCCGGAGGTCCAAATGATCCATTCACAAGGACTTCATACAAAAATTGGGCACGATGAATCTGGATGGCATACAACAATTTTGGTTGCTTCGCCTCTTTTTACCAAAGATTTTCAATAGTGACGTGATAATGCCTAAAGTGGAGAAACAAATGTGTGAAGCAAAAGGCCTGCAAGCGAATGTGTCAATCGCGAATGTTTGTCTGGCACAAAAAGAGTCAATCACTATGTATAGGGAGCTACAAGAAGTAAAATCTTATTGCACAGATCTAGGCAAAGTGGTGGAGAATCTAATGGTTACTCACAAAGAAGGCCTTCTGGAAGTCTCAAATACTTTTACAATGCCATCGTTTGAATCTAGTAAGTTGGAGCATGCTAAAATCAGCTTGAAGTACTTGTAGGGTTAAATTCCAAATGTTAGGTGTGGTATGCTAAGGCTTGACATATGGTTGGGGTCATGCAAGAGTGGAAGCAGTGACAATCCAAGAAATGGAGGGGTGCGGTTCCAATTGGTGGTGGTGTTGGCCATTGGGGTATAAGCAAGTAACAAACTTTAAGATAGTTGTGTTTTCTTGGTTTTTGGATTTTTTTGTATTGGCCTAGTACTATCAATTTAGAATCATATAGCCAAGTTCTCTTTTGTTAAACATATATATGAATAAAAGTCATATAATGTTTTGGCTAATATTATGGTATATGTAATTGACTTTGTATAATCAAGGGAGAGGGCCCCAATATAAAAATCACTACTTAACAAAAAAAAAGTTCATTGTTAATTTTCACAAGCATAATCTTGTAGAAAATAATGTATCAAATGGTGACTATATAATGGAAAAAAGATTGCAATGGGGACTCTCAAATTTATGTGCAATAATACCTTCTTCAGATCTCTTAATAGACAAGGCACCAAAAGATAAAGAGCCTCTCCGCCTCTTTTGGAGGCAATGACAACAAATTCTATTGCCTCCAAGTATATGATGATTTGTTGACGATCTGTCTCAAGTCATAATTGGTGAGAACATAGAATCTACTGGCCTAAGGGTTCAAGTAAAGATATCAAATAAAGTGGGGCAAATAATGGTGCCATCAAAAATCTACAAGAAATGTTCAACATAGAAAGCCATCTTGGGGCTAAGAGGTTATGTGGGGATATCCAAATGACTGATTATGTCCTAATGTTAGATAACATTGCATAAATCACACAATAATTGAAACTTCAAAATGCAGAAACAAGAACAACAAACACAAATAATTTACACCTTCAAATCAGCTTTGCATTCCTTCAAAAGCTTACAAGGAAACCTATAAAAATTGTTCCTTACAATTGCACAGAATTATATCACTGTGTTCACTAAGGTATTTTACTTCTATCTTGCATCTATATTTATAATATTCAGCTAAAAATATAATCTTCAAAAAGCTTCTTATCTCACACAAGAGATGACTTGGAAGATAAACTAAGTCATTAGTGTATATCTACACTTTATTAAACTTAATTAGCTAAATAAAAGAATTTCACTTTATCATTTAAGTGAAAAATACAAAATAGAATAACTCAAACTATTTGCACGTTCACACTAAACCTGTGCAAAAATTTCGAACTAAGCTAAAAAACTTAACACTCCCTCTTAGCAAGGATGCAATTCTGCACCAATCCAAGTTGTCTCTAAATGAATCAAACTTCTCTTTTGCTAAGGGCTTGGTCAAAATATCAGCTAACTACTAATCCACTATTTCCTAGAGGCTGGAAGGCTCTATGATGTTGCTCATCAATGTTATGTAGTTAGGAAACTTCTTTAGAGGCCTACTCTCCCTGAATGTGCTCCTAGGAGCCTCAACATGCTCCTGAGCATCCCTTAATGTCTATTCAAATCATCGAGGTCTCCTAACAGAAGAAAAAGGGGTTGAAGTTTCTCCCTCCTCACCTGAAGGTTGTTGTCATGAACTAGAAACAATTGGAATCTTTGGAGACTCAACCTTCAGAGCTTCATGCTCCTCATCCTCTATTATTAGAATGAATTCGTGAGACTTTCTGGATGCAAAGTCCTCAAAATTTACATCCCTACTGACTATAACTTTCCTAAGCTCTGGAATATAAACCCTATAGGCCTTTGAAGTCTCACTATAACCCACAAATAAACCCTTCCTGTTGAAAGGTTCCAATTTTGTCCTCTTCTCTGCAGTTATATGGAAATAAATTGGACAACCAAAGATGTGGAAATGACTCACCTCTAGCTTCACACCAGTGAATGCCTCCTCTAGTGTCTTGTCCTCCAAGATCCTATGAGGACACATGTTCTAGATGTAGACATCTCTATAGATCTGAGTTTATATCTCAATATCATTTTCCTGTTAATGTTTTCACTCTAAAAAAGACTAACTAGAGCATCAAACATCTTCTTGGCTATTTTTTGCTCTGATACCATGAAGAAATTTCAACCTTGATGATTATGTCCTAATGTTAGATAACATTGCATAGATCACACAATAATTGAGACTTCAAAATTTGGAAACGAGAACAACAAACAGATAATTTACACCTTCAAATCAGCTTTGCATTCCTTCGAAAGCTTACAAGGAAACCTCTACAAATTGTTCCTTACAGTTGCACGGAATTACATCATTGTGTTCACTAAGTGATTTTACCTCTATCTTGCATCTATCTTTATAATATTCAGTTAAAAACCTAATCTTCAAAAAGCTTCTTATCTCACGCAGGAGATGACTTGGAAGATAAGTGTAAGTCATTAGTGTATATCTACAATTTATTAATCTTAATTAGCTAAATAAAAGAATTTCACTTTATCACTTAAGTGAAATGCAAAATAGAAATAACTTGAACTACTTGCACATTCACACTGAACCTATGCAGAAGTTCCAAACTGAGCTAAAAAACTCAACATCAACAAGGCAACATATATGGAAATCTAAAAATAGAGCCCATAGTGATGAAGCAATAATATCGACCAAGGACATTCTTGCAATATTTGTCATTTCAAGTCCATATGTGCCATCATTGAACATCTATATTTCCATTTCTTCCTTTTTGCATTTCTAGTTTTTATTCTCACATGGTCTTATTTTTTGAGCAGCTTGTACTCTTGAATTATAGGTGTAAGAGGGCTAGAGGCATTATACTTTTGACTAATAAAAATTTGACAAGTTTAGGAGTTGAGTCAACATATACTTTTGACTTTGGTGCCTTTGTGCATATTTCAAATATCAATTTTTTTTATGTTCCAAGTTCCAACATTATGGGATCATCCAAATGCATCCCCCACCCACAAATGAGAATGCTCTAGTAACAATGTATTAAAGGGGACATCACACACAGACATATCTGAATTTTGGCCTCTTTGCTAGCAGTTTCTCCTCCTCCTCTAATATCAAATAGTTTCTCCAAAGAGCCTTCCTTTCTCCTTTATTTGACAATCATTAGTTCTAACCCATGGATCTTTGTCCATTGTATGCTGCATTCAAACAGATGAGTAGTCTCTTTGCAACAGGTAATTCTTTTCCTAATTCACATAGTAAGTAAGCATTCACCTGGATATATAAGGATATAATATGCAGGTGGCACCAAAAGTCTTTGACCCTTCTCCATATGAGAGTTGCAACTCTGCGGCACAGATACAAGGAAGGCATATAATCTTGTCTATGAATCATCTTCCTACTTCTTGTGTTATTCATTCCCTTTTTCTTGTGCATTCCTTGTTAGCATACACAATGGAATAGGAGGTAGAGGAAGCATTATCTGTTTTAGCTGCAAAATCCTCTTGAATATGACCATTGGAGCTGCTTCACTACTTGCTGCCCCACAGCAGCAAACACAAAAATAGAAAATAACTCCAAAAGTTTGTATTTAAAAAAAAGCAAGGTTATCCCAAGTTTCCAGGACAGGGACGGTAGGGGACGAGGGGACGAGTTTCGAGGATGACTTTTTTGGGGCCATTGTTGGGTACAGCAAGAGACAACAAAGGGGACAGCTATATATTAAAATAGGGAAATTTCAAATATTCATATGATAACATTGATAAAGCACTCATCATATACATTATAGATCCTTGATACATAACATTTGAGTTGAATTGAGAGTTGAACAAATTAGCAAATGTCCAAACAGAATTGCTTTCATAATTCATTGTCAATATGCATGTGATATTAAAAAATACATAAAAATGTCCAAAGGCTGCAAGTTTCACTTTCAACTAATGAATATACAAAAACAAAGAAAGTATGCTGCTGCCCCTAATCCGCATCTGCCAACACTGCATCAAAATCGGAGTCCTCCTCTGAGTCACTACCACTTTGCGGGGCTACCTCATCCAATGGAATCCCAACCAATCCCTCATGTGCCTCCTCCTCATCAACTTGGGTGGCGTCTTCGGGATCAACATCCCACCATAAATTTGGAGTCTGACAATCCTAAAGCCGTTGATTGTGCAAAATGTACTCGCATTGGATGGCATAGGCATAGCTGATTGTGCAGAATGTATTGGCATCGGCACACCTTTAGACCTCATTTCTGCCTCCATATGCAATCTATGAGCCTTGACCTCATCCTCCTTTATGTCTGGACACACCTTGACTCCATGACCAGTAGCACCTAAGAAATGAGATTATAGCCTGGTGTAGCTCCCTCTAAAATCTTTGGGCCCTTTGAATAAGTTTTTAAGACAGCGGAAGGGCATTTAAATAGGTTATCTGGCTGTTCTCCTCCACCCCCAACACTCCCACACCCTGATGAACCCCCGGTTGAGGCTGAAATTCTAATATTTATTTCATTTTCTTCCACTTCATAGTCACTACTATCCAGGGCGTGCTTCATAACACTTCGTCTTGCATTCAAGGTGCTGTCCCTGGGCATCCATTTTTGTTGAAACATTCCTGGGCACATTTCATTCTTTCTGCTCAAGGGAAATTCCAGGGAATGTGCTGAAACTTTGTGATCGCAGACTGGGAGCTCATTTGCATAGCAAATCCTATCTTCCATCGCTGGAAACATGGTGTGCTGGCTATGACAGTAGCGTCTAGGCTCTTTGCACTTTCCACAGGCACCAGCAAACCCACCCATAGGTCAGCATTTAACATTACAACAGCAGCCGAGGGACCTCATGCTTGTCATATTGAAATCTTTTGAAGTTACCTGGGCGGCAGATTTGTAGGGTCAACTCATCCACTAAAGTCACAGTCAGATCTACAGTACAAATTGAGCGGCCAGATCTACAGTATAAATCAAGACCTTAATTCAGGCCAGACTCTTCCTTCAGGTGGACTTACCAGCAGATCTCTGCAGACTTCAAGTTTGTACAGAGCTCACAACTGGGCTGTTCCAACATTTGAAATCACCACTCAACTATCCTGGGAGCGGTCATCACTTCTGAGGGATTACACACTGTATGTCAAGATTTGATCCAGATTTACTGTGTAATCATTGCATATTCATTTCATGTATGAGCTGTGTTAAGCCCCAATTCTGAATTAGATACATATTTTACCAGTACTCTGTGATCACATACTACTTGGGACTTGTTTGCAGTATGAATTACAGTTGAGCTGACTCAGTATTTCCTACAATATAATCGGATTACTGTGCAAGTGCTGTGACTGTGGTTATCTGAATAATAAGTCAGAACATTCACACAATTTACATAGTGTTGTATGATTTACGGAGTAATCCACTAAGCTGAGACACTTTATTCCCATATTGCTTATTGCCCTAGTGCTGTGACCGTATAATTGTTTTTGAATTCACGTGTGGGAATATCACAGCCTTGTATTACTAATGTACTTGAATTAAAAATCATAGAAGAAATAATCATTCATGAAAATTGGTCACCAAATAAATGATTTAATGAAAATGGTTAGAAATAAAAATTAAAAAGATATAATCATTTATTAACCACAGAAGCTCCAAATACTTGACAAAATGAAAAAGTGTCGGGCTGTGATTACCCCAAATTGATAATAATTGTGACTCGTGAGACAAAAGAGACCATATGGCATTGCATGCACTAAAATCTTTGCCAATTCAGAACAAGCTTTGGGGTAAAAGTCTCTGGGATGATGTGGAAACTTCTTCCTTCTGTTGGTCCTCCATTATCGACAGGAGGATTAGGAAGCATGTTTGAGGATGGTTGATTAGTCTTGAGATACTGAGCTAGAAACAACACCCCTGACTGTCATATCCTGTATTAATATTGTTTTACTTTTAACTAAACAAGAAAAAGAAAAAAACCCATTAATAAACAGCAATCGGCACTTCAATAGGAGAAGCATACTAACACTATTTTACTACTTGAAGTTATTTTAGTAAGTAACTCTCCTGCTGTTGTTAGGAAAAGTTAAGCCAAGGTCCATGGAGGAGGCTACCAATTTCTTATTTCCTGCGCAGGCCCTTCCATGAAAAGACCTGAAAAGAAAACCAAGAATAGATAGAATCTTGACCTTTGAAACCAGCGTGTCAATTTTTTTGTTCACAAAAAACTATACATTTTGAGGGGCTGGCAAAGAGTTAGGGAATTACTTTGTACCACGTGATAGCCTCCATTAACTGGTTTTTTTTCTACAAAAAATTTCTCTTGATAGTATTGAATGCAGAATCAAGAATAAGTTTAGAAGAGAACTCAAAATTTCATCTTCCATGGGATTTGAATACAGTCTACGATGCATGTCATAAAGCATCTTTGAAAGGATTTGGATATGCCAAAATGGAGCACCCGTTTTGAGGGGGAGACTATGATAACTTATGACAAGTTATCACAAGGTGTAAGGTATCCTCTAAATGTAGTCTATTGACCAGCTCATAGAATATTATGTTGGAATTTGGACCAAATATGGCACCACTTTTGGGTCATTGTTTTGGCTTATGATTTTGGTGAACCACACTTGGTTTGTGGTTTGAGTTTTGCCTATTTATTGGGTGCTTGGGTTGAAGTATGCATAGTGTATTTTATAGTATCATTATGATTATTGTGCTAGAATTACTCCAGATTTATATGTTGGTGATACTCTTGCAAGGGCGTGTCCATGGTTATTGTATTGTAACTAATTAATTGTTGCTGATAATACAATTGGTTTGTGCTTTGAAGTGTGGGTTTTTCTCCTGAAAGGGTTTTCCCTAAATGAATCACTATGTTATAGTCGCATGTTTTTGTGTTGTTTTTCCTTGTAACTATAAGATCAAATTTATTATGCCCATTTCTCTCCTCATAGATTAGCATAGGAAGCATTTCCACACCTTTGCTTCCTTTCAGGAGTATCCTAAATTGTAGTTACTCCACTATTTCAAAAGAAGACTCCAAATTATGCATTGTGCTTATTAAAAAATTACATGGGACCACCTGAACCTTAGAAAAATTCGGTAAGCAGTTGCATGGGCCCATGCTGTTAAAAAACAGTTTTCTACGAGGTTTTGTTCAAATAGATTCTTTGTAGCATTTCTTACGAATCAAACCAAAAACAAGGTTAGGTTTATCCCTGGACATGGCAGTTTTAATCTCAACAAGTTTTCTGTTTATAAAAGACTAGCATTTTCAGAGGAGAATGATTCACAAAAACAATGAGAATTACATTTGAGACTCTGCTAAAAAACTGTATATCTTTCAACTCCTAGATTAGCAAATCCAATGACTACTAACCATTTCCAGGAGCCCGAAGACAAGCGATCATCTTTTTCTTTTTATCTGAACAGCTATGAGATTCCTCGCAGCCTGGCGGATACAAGTTCTTGCTGTTATTCTTCTCCTTATCCTTGGGTAGAGGTTTCTCCTTTTCTGGATCTGCACCTGGGTTCCCTTCCGTCTTGTTTGATGCAGCACTTTCATCTGAAGGGGAAGGGAGAGTATCATTATGGGAAGGGTCCTTTCCTAAATGTTGATCATTCACCTTAGCCATACTCTCATTTTTGGAGTCCTGACCATTTCCTGGGACTGAAATTGTTTGATTCTCAGATCCCTGCGGAATTTTCCCCTTGTCTAAAGATTTACCATTCGGCTCTGCAGTAGTGTTTGTGGAATTTATATTTTTGGATGGAATTGTCGAATCTGTAGCATTATTTGCATTGACATCCGTTTTATTATTGGGAACATTAGGCGCCCTATCCCCATCCCCATGCCCCTGCCCCTGCGCCGGGCTGCAGTATGAGGTTAAAAATATAGCGATTCAAAACCCTAAAAACACAAGACACGGAGAGACAAGTACAAAAATGTGTTTTACCTTAGAGGTAGAATTCTTGCTTTCAGGCAGATCCAGCAGGCGTCGAGGGTTTGATCCCTGGGGCGAATCAACAGCCAAAACCACCGATCCCGCCACAACTATAATAACAGTAATATGTAGAAAACTCAGTGCCACACCCCCACGCGGGGAATTTTTCAATCTCCCCATCGACTTCGGCCCAAATCACGAACTAAGGAATCGATGAAATCCTCTGAAAATACATTTTCCTGGTTTTAAGAAAACCTCGTTGGAATTGCATTTTCCTACCAATTTCTTTTCTGCAGAGACGGACTTATCGGTTCTACAAATTACCAATGAATCTCAACGTAACATAAACACAGGATGGAAAAAAAATATAGCTTCTCATAGACAAAATATGATATCGTGAGCAGACAGGATAAGAGAAAGGACAGGGGAGGTAATATGAGCCTCGCTGTTTCCTTGCAGGAAGAGAAAATATTCCATCACCATGCTTCTACCTTTACCCGGACGAATATTCTTACGTAGTTTGACTTCGCTGTTCCAACTTAATTCTTAAAAAAAAAAAAAAAAATCTCACTATTGAAAGAGAGGTCACAAGTGCAAATCTTGTAGGTGTAGGGTATGTATGCCTCATATTAGAAGGAGAGTTAGGTGTCTTGAGGGAGTATGAGGTAATCTTATATGTTATAAGCCCCCTGTAGACCCAAAATAAGGTTGCCCGACATCTAAATTATAAAACGTTCAATTTACATTTCCATTTCCATTTTGTAAAGGCAAGGCTCTAGCAGCGACTCTTCAATTTTTAAGGAGTCATTTGTGAAGCTAGGGTCCCATGAATATTTTATTTTTCTACTTATAGAAGGCTTTAGATATAAGACCTACAAGGTTGGTTTATAAAATTAAAAAATCACACCTCATGAAGACATCACATTTATAAAAGAATAAAAGAATAAAATAAAAAATAAAAAGCAACAAGATTAAAGACTTAATTTAAAAAGTCAAACAAAACAACCAATTATAGTAACAATGAATAAATTCCACGAGCAAGAACAAAGAAACAACATAATATTTAAGACTAGTAAAAGCACCAAAGGTGCTATCAAATGGCTGATAGCCACAAATATTTATAGGCCTATTGCTAATAGTGTATATTTGTGCTAATTTTGGCAATCACTACATGCTTGAACTTTAGTATGTTTGAACTCTAGTGTTAACCTTATATATGTATTAAATGTGTGATTGTGAACAAATTATATGTGAAATGATTAAACTAACTTTGTGTGAAGAGTGTGTTCTAACTTTGGCATTAACTTTATGTGTCTCTTTGAACTTTAGTATGTTTGAACTTTATCATTTACTTTGTCTTTGTATGAAGTGTGTGTTTGAATAAACTATGTGTGAAGTGATTGAACTAACTTTGTGTGAAGAGTGTGTTTTAACTTTGGTATTCACTTTGTGTGTGTTTGTACTTTGGCATATTTGAACTTGAGTATTTACTTTGTGTGTTGTTGAACTAACTTTGTATATGGAACATGTTTGAACTACGAGGTGTAAATATGAGTCATCAATGGTACACTCCAAAGCCACCCAATATATTATTCAAGAATTAAGAAGATTACAATATACTTACAGATCAAGCTTTCACAAGAGTATAACCAACTAAAGATCTAGAGGCAACTCAACATCTATAATAATCTTACACACAACCTCCATCTCAAGCCCATGATATATAAGAGATACAATACAGTAAACCACCAACGATAATTACAAAAACATGAGCCAAAACCACCCAAAAGTGGCGCCCAAATTATCTCCAATCAAAAATGCCTTGTGATATGTCAAATCACACACCAACCTGTGTAGCTCTCCCCTTTACAACTCTTTTAAGTGTCCAACATGTTTTCACATTTCCCAAAATATGAGGTCCAACTTCTGAAGGCCATAACTTTTGATCTGGGTGTCAGATTGATGAACTATTTCAAACGTCAGAAAGCTCGTGAAGAGATCTATCAAGCTATAACATGCTTCGCCAGCTACGACAACTTTTAAGGCATTTAGGGACCTCTAAGTGCCTCAAATCTGAGTTTGAAACTTTTTTCGGGAGTTTCAAAAATAGTAATTTTCTTATCTTGCAATCTAGATATGATCTTGAGTCAAAACTCACCTAAGATGTTTACTTGGAGGTTCCATACCTTTTGGAAAAATTTTGGGTCTATCTATGCTCAAATGTAGAGTTACTAAAAATAGTTAGTCCTGCCATTTTTAGCCCTTTTGGAAACTTTGAAAGTTCTAAATCATTCTTCAAGATAAAAGGTATTTGAAAAGACCAAAATTAGGAAGAATAGAATCTTTTGTAGTTGCAAGGTTGAGACACATTTCCTAATAGTTGAATCATAAGCCTTTGCAATTAAAAAATAATGGACTGTGGAAAACTAATGTTGTAATTTTTTGACTATATAATTTTTTTAAAATAAATTATTAATAAAGAAGTATTTGTTAATAAAAAAAATTAAGAGATATAGTTTAGAGGAGAATGAAAAAAAAAGGAAAGGAAATATATGCAACCCAACATATTTTTCATTATACAAAGCATAATTTTTATCCATTTTTTCAAGCATATTTTCAATCCAATAGGAAAAAATTCTAAATTATCCTTTATACATAATTTAAAATTTGCATGAAACCACCCATGCACTCAAATTTAAGCATAAAACTACTTATGGGGTAGCATGGGACCATGGCATAATAAATAAATAAAAAGTGGTAGTATGTCCCTTGTATGTGTTGTTTAAATACCTTTTTAAAAATAAATTATATAATATCAGACATCTTTTATATAGATTTATTCAACATAGGTATGCTAGTAATACAACAATAAGATGTTTGTTGAACACACAGATGTACTGAGAGGGGGGTGAATCAGTATTTAATCAAATTATTTCCTTCCAAAAACATTCAAACAAATGTAAGCATTTAAACCATGAGAAACAGAAGAGCACACAAGCACACAACCATAACACCAGATTTACATAGAAAACCCTAGAAGGAGAAAATCATGGTGAGCAAGTTGCTTGGATCTACTGTCCAAATCCAGCCTCACAAATGAAAACAGGTTTACAATAGCAGGCATGAGTTTTCCATAGTCCATGAAATAAATGAGAGTGCTTTTGGATTTAACTGTGTATGTTTTTGCTTCAACGTTTCGGATCATTCTCAATGATCCATCATCAGGAAGAGGAGAGTGTTTAGTTTGGATAATAGACTTGAGCTTTTAAAGGGAATAGAGGAGAAGATATGACAAGAATGAAAAACAAAGTGCAAGAGGGGAGGATAGAAAATAAAATAAAAATAACACAAAAAAACCAAGAGAGAGGGAGTGAAATAAAAAGAAAGGAGAAAGACGGAAAAAAAATAAAAAGTGTTAGAAGAAGATCAGTCAAGCTACCAAACAAATATACAAACAAACAAGCGGTAAAAATTTTATAACAAACATAAGTACATAGAAATATGTATTTCCAAAACATATAAATATATACACCAAAAATATTATATTATAAAAGACAAATAAACAAAAAAATACATATAAATCCAAGAAGGACCAAACCTATGGAAAACACAAAAAGTCAAGACCTCAATATAAACACACACACACACACACACACAGACATGAACAACCAAAAGAATACGATCTCCATTCATACAAAAATTATACCACACAAAAAGATTATAAACATAACAACAAAAGAAAGTGGAAGAGTAAAATAATACATATTAGACTGTATGAACTAAAAAGTAATAGAAAGAAAACACAACAAAAAACTAAATACACACACACACACACACACACACACACACACATACACCTATACATAAGTATACTTGTACATATACATACATACATACATACATATACCTCTAATCCCAACAAAGATACAACTCTGGGTTCGCATTCCCTTCATTCTCTGGGTTCCGCGATTGTTTCATCGCTATCTTCACTCTGCTGACTCTCTAATCCCATGATAAACTTCCTGATCCTAAATCTCTCATCCATCTAGTATTGCGGAACATACTTGAGTAAGTGAGAGAACCTTTCCCAATACTGGGTTACCGACATACCTCCTCGTGTTAAATTTTGGAACTCTATCATCTTCTTATCAAGAGAAGAGTTGTGGTAACCACCTTTTCCTAGAGAGCTACAGGAAAAGTTCCCAAGTGTTTTCTCTTGGCAACAATCTTTTATCCGCCTTCTCATATGTAGCCTCTTCTCCAATAAGTTGATATGAACCCCACATTGCCTTGGTCTCATCTGAAAGGTTACAAAGCTTGAAATACTTTTCCATTTCGATAATCCACGATTTAGGTCTATTGTTGATGGTCCTACCATCAAACTTGGGTGGTGAGACCTTCTTGAGATCCTTGCCCAACTCCTCCGCAATCCTACCACGATTGTTCACATTCCCTTCATTCTCTAGGTTTCGCACCTCATCCCTCTAGTTCTCATTGCCTTGATTCTGATTTGCATTTCCTTGGTTTTAATTTTTGTTTTAATTTTGCCCTCCATGGTTTGCTCCAATCTCCTGCTCAAGATTATCCATCCTAATACCCTGCTGGGTTAGGAGAGCGAGGATTTGGTCCAACCTACCATCCTGTTCATTGTTTGCTTCACCATGGTTCCTTCCATTTTGTCCATTGTTTGAATCTCCACTACGGTTGGTGTTTCTTGTATCCATGATGAATGATCTACATCAAATTCACATATTAGCATAATAGACCAAAGGCCCTAGTATCAAACCTAAATCTTTGATACCAAATGTAAAGTACGCATTCCATAACAAAAATTACTGAAGTAAATAATCCACTTAATTACATTAACTCAAGTAAAAAGATAGATCTCTATATATATCAACAATAATCACATTACATATTACAAATCCACCGGGCATAACCAGGTGTTAGCACTATAAAAGAATATACAATGTCCATATTGCTCTCATGCCATGAATCATCATAATGAATAATAAGATACAATAATCAAGTACAAGTAATGAATAAGAACTAAAACACTGTCTCCAACTGCCACTAACCCACATGGTCATTCGCGGGCCCAAAAATGGGAACATGGCCCAGGCACTTTTCTGCCCAACCATGAAGCAATTACACTTCCTCAAATCCCTTCATGACATGAAGGAAACCCAGCCCTGTACGAAACGCCTAGCAACCTGGAAACAACTAGCAAGAGGGAACACCTGATGCAACCTGATGTCTAAATGTAAATCTAAACGATGATGTGCAATATCTCACAACAGGATGTGGCAGAGAAATATATAAATAAAGTTTTGCTAGACAATCTTTCATCTATTTCAATGAACATGGCTTGGCCCAAGCACTTAAAATAGTTACGGTCAAATCTTGAAAAAGAGGAAAAGCCTTCTCTGTTTGCCCACATTCGGCATCCAAGCCCGAAAGTAACCCCATATCACACATAGCAAGATATCTAATTTCATTGAAAAATTAAACCACAGTAACATGCACTTTTGCCTAATATACAATACTAGTCTTTTCTTGAAAAACTAAAAGCAATTTTACTTAACAGATAATGCTAAAAGTTTTTCCACGTATTGTTTTATTTCCAAATCAAACAAAGAGGATGCCTTCAAACTTTACCGAAAATACATAAATGTTTATATAAGGATGTATACATATGTGTATGGTATGCATATGTGTATTTCTTAAAACATAACTATAGGTTTATGTGTAATACTTGATTTATTGATCATCTATAATTAAGTTAGATATATTTAAACCCCAAGAATATTCCTCATTGTACTTATTCGGTCTAGACTTTAAAAGAGTTACATGTTTGCAAACATAACTAACAATGATATTAAGGTCACATATTTTTAGCAGAGATCGCAGAAGTAAGCAGGCCTTCTAATAAGGCTGACAGGTCAAAACTTTATTCTGGCAGTTTATACAAATATAAAAACAAAACCAAGCCGAGTTAATTTATAACTATAGGTCAATGAATAACATACAACCCAATTAATAATATACATAGGCAGTTTGACATAAGCTAGAGTAGGTCGATGAAATAACAAAAAGAAAAGTGTGGATAACAGTTTCTAAGGCCGATTCAACTAATAGTAAATTGGTCAATACAATAAGGAGAAAGGGTTGTTTTAACTACAGACAAACCAAACTAAAAGAAAAGCTTCCAGGCCACTAAATTAAATAAGAGAAGCTTTAGATAAAAATAAATACTAGTCGTTTATCAAAACAAAGGATGAGACCGAATAGTTTTATTACAAAAAAAAACCTAGCAAAGGTAAACACTAACAAAAGAGGTTGATATGATTTCTCTCACACCAATGAATTACTAGAAAGACCGCTGAGATATAGAGCAATCTATCAATAGACACTTACAACATTAGGGAGATGGTTTTTAAGCATGGGAAAGCTGATGGAACTTCAAAGGCCAGAGCTATGACACCTAAGGCTGATTTAATTCACTCAAATCAACTCAAAGACTAAATATCAAGGCTATAACAAGAACAGGTCATTTGAATTCAAATAAAAGGTTGTTGACTCATAGCTAGGCCGAGGAAATGCATAGAGGGTCAACTGCTAATTGTGAGGCCGAATACATGCCGAAAGGTGCAATTAAAGACTGATGAAAGGGTGGCCACAAGCCGATCACCAGGAGCTGGTCGATCGCATTCAACAGGCCAATCAAAGTTTAGAGTTGAAACACTAGTTACTAAGGGCCAATACTCCTTATGTGAGGCAGAGTGAACAAAAGGATAATTACAACTGGTGGTTCAGGAAATCATAGGACACTGGAATCGATTAAATAAAGGTTGGAAAATAGAAAGGCTATTGAAGGAGAAAAATAAAGACTGATCACATAGTTATAGAGGCCAAAAGAAACATATAGGAGGAGGTCGAATGAAACAAAATAACTTACTTGGATTTTATTATGCAGACCACTTAAACTATTATCAATTAAGGCCAGTACTATCAATTTAAATAGACCGATTCAATCTAAAAAATACCAGCTTGATTTTCAACAATTATTTAAGTAACTAATATAGTAATAGTAGAATACCTTTGCCTAAGAACCTCCTCCTTACACTCTGTACTTGGTCTTCCTTTCTCTCGATGTGCCTCGAACTTATTCTTCGTTGAAAAAAATCACTCCAATGCATGTGCCTCTGCATGGAGTTACTTTTCTTTCCCTTTAAATATACATCTTATAAATATATGTATGTAACCATATTAATGTATTATGTTCTTTTATTGCATAAGTACTTAAATAAATAGATTCATCTAATAATATATTTCACTTTACTTTATATATATAACCATACACATACATATATATTTATATACCTTTGCTTTTTAAAACAATTTATTTATACATATATTTAAACAAATGAATCCATTTTAAAAAATAAAGTCAATTTTTTTTTAAATCCCAAAGGTTTGAACAATCAAATAATTGCATTGCACCATTACTATTCAAAAAGGACACATTAGAGCAAGATTAGGTAAATTATTTGCATTTCACATCAATCACATGCATCATTACGATAGTCAAAAACTCAATAAGGACTACATATTCACACAACAAGGGAAATTAAGTCACGCGAGAATGCAAGTCAACAAGTTGCATATGAACTATGTGTGTGTGCAGGCATCAGGGATCCATCTTGTCAATTATTGCCAGGTGGCTAGGGCGTTTCTACCTCAACCATGTTCTCATCTTCAACGTTTCTTGCATTCAGTCACACTTGATTTTTCATCAATAGGTTAGTCCCCAAAAATTATAGCCGAAGCTCAAGAAAAGATAATCCACAATTATATAAATTATGATCCATATAAATCACGCCAATTACCTGTTATGCATTTGAAATTTACCCGACAGTAAAACAATTAAGGTAATAAGCAATAGTTCGTAGTATAACTGAGTCCAAACAAGTCGAGATGTGACATCATTCCCCACTAGGAAGAGACATCGTCCCGATGTCTTATTACACATAACTGAAATAATAATGTATCTCACTACTACTAATGTATCTAAAGTATCATCAAAACAAATAATAGTATCTCAACTATGCATGAATAAAAGAAACTATGCTAAATCCTCGAATGAGGAAAAGATCTGTCTATCTCCTCGACATCCTCCCATGTGGCACTGTCCACAGAATATTGGTCTGAATAGACCTTGTACTGGACAATATCCCTATCACGCAACTTAACGTCATGCCTCTCCAAAATTCAAGTGGGCTCCACCAGCACCACTCCTAGATCCTGTACTTGTAAAGCATGCCAATCAAGAATGTGTGAAGCATCCGGATGATAAGGTTTAAGTAAAGACACATGAAAAAAATTATGGATTCTAGCAAGAGCGGGTGGTAGAGCAAGTCAATAAGCAACAAGATTAATCACTTCCAGCACATCAAACGGTCCTATGAATCTAGGAGCAAGTTTGGACGCTTTTCCAAATGAAACTAAACTCTTCTAAGGCTTGACCCTCAAAAAGATGTTGCCACCTACTGAAAAAAATTTGGGCATCCTATTCCTGTCTGCATAACTCTTCTGAAGATTTGAAGCTTGCTTCAATATCTCTTTGATCAACCTCATATGGTCATCCATTTCCCTGAGCATATCAGGACCAATTACAATTCCGTCTTCTATCTTGTCCCAACTGATTGGTGTTTGACACCTACACCCATAAAGAGCTTTGAAAGGTGCCATCCCTAAAAATACATGGTATGAATTGTTGTAAGCAAACTCCACCAATGGAAGATACTCTTCCCATTTATACTGTTGATCCATACAATACATCCTATGAAGGTCTTCAACTACCTAGTTGACTCTTTCCGTCTGACCATCTATTTGAGGATGTTGAACTGAAATTTAATTTAGTTCCCAAGGATGCATTCAAAGTTGTCCAAAACCTGGAAGTCATGCGAGTGTCTCGATCTGAAATGATCATCTCTGGCACTCCATGCAATTAAAAGATTTCCTGGACAAACTTCTTAGCTAATATCAATGAACCATCTAAAATATTCCCTGGGATAAAATGTGCTACTTTCGTGAACTTGTCCACAACTACCAAGATGAAATCATGTCAATTCTTTGACATGGGCAATCCCTGAGTAAAATCCATACTTATCACTTGCCACTTATGTTCTAGTATACTATGTAGGTACAAAAGCCCTGTTGGATGCACATGCTCGGCCTTGACTTGTTGGCACTCCAAGCATCGCGCCACAAATTATGTTACATCTTTCTTAAGTCTAGGCCAAAAGTATAAAGGTCTCAAACCTTCAACCATCTTAGTCATTCCAGGGTGCCCCGAATACGGTGCATTGTGGATCTACTCAAGAACTAACTTTCTCAACTCCCCTGAGTCTGGAATATACATCCTTCCTTGATATCGCAAAAGTCCATCCGACTCAATTACATATCCATCAAACTGATTATCTAAGGAGTCTTCTTCTAACGATTGATCTACTCTATCATAATGTTCACCCCCTTGCAAATTCTTAATTACTTTTTGTCTCAAATTTGAACGTGTGGTAACCATGGCTGCCAGATGTCTTCTTCTGTTGAGAGCATTTGCTACTCTATTCTCTTTTCCTTTAATGTACTCAATCCCAAAGTCATACTCACTAAGGAATTATAACCATCTTCTTTGACATGCATTAAGGTTAGGTTGAGTAAAAATGTACTTATGCCCTAAATGATTTGTCTTCAACTCAAAGGGCTTCCCTAGAAGATAATGCCTCCACATCTGAAGTGCATGAACTATGGCGGCTAACTCAAGGTCATGTGGCACATAGTTTAACTCATATTGCTTCAACTTCCTTGACTCATATGCGACCACTTGCTCATTATGCATCAACACTCCGCCTACACCTTCCCTTAAGGCATCAGTTATAACTATGAAATGACCATTAGGATCAGGTATTGTTATGGGAAATATGAACAATAGTTTTAAACAACTAAATATCCAATAACTCAATGGAATTGATGCAAATACAAGCAAACAAAGATATTACCTCCGTAGACCGATTTACCTCGTATCTTCCATTGTTGCCTATCTTGTATTGATCTTGTGTATGATTTTAGCTCTCAGAAGCTGTACTTCCTTGATGTTGAAGATGACAATAGGAGAATGGTTGTGATTTGGAATATGCAATGAAGACTAAACTAAACAATGCAACTCTAATGGAGATGGATGATTGATAATGTAGACATGGTTGGATGATTATGATGATAATGAGGTTGTGCAAATGCAATGGAGATACTTTGCCAAAGGCACGTTGGTAGGATTTCTGCAGAGTAAGATTACGAATGCTTGAGTGGATATGGAATGAGGGTTCCTTTTATAGGCTGGGGAGAGGCCAAATCCAAGTGTCAATAGATCCATGACTAGATGAATTACCTGTGACATGTACAGTTGAGGAAGCTTGAGAGAATGTGCACGAATCAAAAAAGGACAAGTGGTCCAAGCTCCTTTCACGAGTTATGGGAGTTAACATAATAGATTGAGGAGTTAACTGGATAGATTGACCAGTTAAGTGAATTGACTAATTAGTTAATTGATTTGATTGGAGGAGAAATAGGGCATGTGGGTGAGGGGATATTAGCTAATTAAATATTAAAATATTTAATTATGTGTGTAGCATGGTGAGGTGGAAGAATGACATGGAAAGGTGATGTGGATTCATGAAATTTAGGACTTTGGAATAGAGGAATTTGGGATTAATTAAATAATTTAGGATTATTTAATTAAATGAGACATTAGAGGAATTAGGGAATTTAATTAAATAAATTGATTTTATTTAATTAGAGGAATGTGAATCATTTAAATAAATTAGGATATTTATTTAATTGATAGAGGAATGAGAATAAAATAAATATTAAAATATTTATTTAATTTGACTTAGCCATTTTTAGGTGTATACAGGTATAGTCAAAATAGGAGTTGTAGTGAGCTTTTCCTTCAACACACGAAAAGCTTGCTCACACCTTTCTGTCCATTAAAACTTTTTACCTTTCTTCTGAAGTGAGGTAATTGGTGCTGCTATTGTTAAGAACCCTTCCACAAACTTTTTGTAATATCCTACAAGTCCCATAAAACTTCTGACTTCTATCACATTCTGAGGTGCAAGCCATTCCATTATTGCCTTAATCTTCTTAGGATCAACTGCAATCCCTTCAGCTGAGATTACATGCCCTAGATAATGCACCTTGTCCTGATAGAATGTACACTTGGATAGCTTACCATAGAGTTTTCGCTCTCTTAGGCACTGTAATACTATCCTCGAATGTTTTTCGTGCTCTTCAACTAATTCAGAGTAAATCAATATATCATCAAGAAATATTAGTATAAAACAATCCAAGCAATCATTTAATATGTTATTCATTAAATTCAAGAAAGTTGATGGAGCATTAGTCAACTCGAATGACACCACTATGAACTCGTAGTGACAATAGCGAGTTCTAAAAGTTGTCTTTAAGATGTCCTCATCCCTAATCTGCAGTTGGTGGTAGTTGGTTCTAAGGTCTATCTTTGAGAACATAGTAACTCCCTTCATCTGATCAAAGAGCTCGTTTATTCTTGAGAGTGGGTACTTATTATTTATGGTAGCCTTATTAAGCACTCTATAATCTATGCATAAGCGCAAAGTCCCATCCTTCTTCTTCACAGAGATGACCGGTGTACCCCATGATGACACGCTAGGTCTTATGAACCCTTGGTTCAACAACTCTTGCAATTATGCTTTTAGCTCATACAATTCTATAGTGATCATCCTATGGGGTGCCTTAGATTGAGGCTTACTCCCTAGTAGCAAATCAATTGAGAATTCAAATTCCCTTTTCGGTGGTAACTCTGTTAACTCCACAAGAAACACATCTTGGAATTCCCTAAGGATTGGGTAGTCATTAAATGTTGGTTTCATATTACCAAGATCTTTTACTTGGACTGCATATATGGAACATCCTTTTCTTTTAGCTTTCTTTAACTGCATAGCCAAAATTTGTCTAAGTTCCAGGGGTCTCTTAGATCCATTAATCTCCACATGATTTCCTAGGTCATCTAAACATCTAACAACCTTGTCTTCACAGTTTACAATTGACTTATGTTTAACTAACCAGTTGATTCCCAATATCACATCATAAGACCCTAAAGGTGCTATGTAAAGATTGACTTGTGTTTGAAAACTTGGAAGCTTTAACTCACTGCATATAAGACATGAATCTACTCTCTTTTCTGTCGTATTGCCATATTGAACCATCCATGAGTTTGCCATATGTCCAGGTCTAACAGATAACTTTAAAACTACTATTGGGTCTACAAAGCATTCAGTTGCTCCAGTATCAATTAGAATAGAAACAGGTAGTCCATATAGATTACCTAGAAACTGAATAGGTGTTGCCTGGAAGTCAGCTTGCCAATTGTCCACGGCTGCATGAATCTTGAGTTGAGGTGCTCCCTGCTAGTTCCTGTCTCTTCACCCTGTTGTTCTTCGAGGACAAGTGTTGGCGTAATGCTCTCCTCCACATACATAGCATCTGCCACGATGTGTTATTGGTCCCTCTGACCCATCCCTCTAGTTATTGTTGTGGTTGTTGTTGTAGTTACCTCTTTTGTTTCCTCCATTTTGATTTCCACCATTCCTATCTTGAGAGTTGTTACCTCTCTTCAAGTTTCTGATCTGTTGGTTGTTGTTGTCCTGATTGTTGTTATTCTGATTATTGTTCTGATTATTGTTGTTATTATTCTGGGATCTCTTGTTCCCAAACTTTGCATCTATGAACTTATGATAATTGGTACTCCTGCTTAATAGCTTTTTCAAAGACTGCATCCATAGTCAATGGATTGTGGATGTCCACATTTTCTCCAATCTTAGGCCTTAATCCCATGATAAACTTCCTAATCCTGAATCTCTCATCCATCTAGTATTGTGGAACATGCTTGAGTGAGTAAGAGAATCTATCCCAATATTGGGTTACCGACATACCTCCTTGTGTCAAATTTTGGAACATCATCATCTTCTTACCAAAGAAGAGTTGTGGTAACAACCTTTTCCTAAAGAGCTACAAGAAAAGTTCCCAAGTGATTTCTCCTAAAAATAATCATTTATCTACCTTCTCATAAGTAGCTGCTTCTCCAATAAGTTGATATGAACCCCACATTGCCTTGGTCTCATTCAAAAGGTTACGGAGCTTGAAGTACTTTTCCATTTCGATAATCCAAGCTTCAGCTCCATTGTCGATGGTCCTACCATCAAACTTGGGTGGTGAGATATTTTCCCAACTCCTTTACAATCATACTGTGATTGTTCACATTACCTTCATTCTCTGGGTTTCGTACCTCATCACTCTAGTTCTCATTGCCTTAATTCTAATTTGTATTTCCTTGGTTTTGATTTTTGTTTTGATTTTGCCCTCCACGGTTTACTCTGATCTCCTGCTCAAGATTATCCATCCTAATACCCTGTTGGGTTAGGAGAGCGATGATTTGATCCAACCTACCATCTTGTTCATTGATTGCTTCACCACGGTTCCTTTCATTTTGTCCATTGTTTGAATCTCCACTACGGTTGGTGTTTCTTGTATCCACGATGATTGATCTACATCAAATTAACATCTTAGCGCAATAGACCAAAGGCCCTCGTGTCAAACCTAGAGCTTTGATACCAAATGTAAAGTACAAATTCCATAACAAAAATTACTGAAGTAAATAATCCACTTAATTACATCAACTCAAGTAAAAAGATATATCTCTATATATCACCAATAATCACATTACATCTTACAAATCCACGTGCCATAACCAGGTGTTAGCACTATAAAAGAATATACAATGTCCATATTGGCTCTCATGCCATAAGTCATCATAACGAATAATAGGTACAATAATCAAGTATAAGTAATGAATAAGAATTAAAATACAATCTCTAGCCACCACTAACCCATATGGTCATCTGCAGGCCCATAAATGGGAACATGGCCTAGGCGCTTTTCCACCCAACCATGAAGAAATTACACTTCCCCGGATTCCTTCATGACATGAATGAAACCTAGCCCTGCACGAAATGCCTAACAACCTCAAAACAACTAGTAGGAGGGAACACCTGATGCAACCTGATGTCTAAATGTAAATCTAAATGGTGATGTGCAATATCTCACAACAGGATGTGGTAGAGAAATATATAAATAAAGTTTTTCTAGACAATATTTCATCTATTTCAATGAACATGGCTTGGCCCAAGCACTTAAAATAGTTACGGTCAAATCTTGAGAAAAAGGAAAAGCCTTCTCTATTTGTCCACATTCAACATCCTAGCTCGAAAGTAACCCCATATCACACATAGAAAGATATCTAATTCCATTACAAAATTAAACCACAGTAACATGCACTTTTGCCTAATATCCAATATTAGTCTTTTCTTGCAAAACTAAAAGCAATTTTACTTAACAGATAATGCTAAAAGTTTTTCCACGTATCTTTTTATTTCCAAATCAAACAAAGAGGATGCTTTCAAACTTTACCAGAAACACATAAATATTTATATAAGGATGTATACATATGTGTATTTCTTAAAACATAATTACAGGTTTATGTGTAATGCTTGATTTCTTGATCATTTATAATTAAGTTAGATATATATAAACCCCAAGAATATTCCTCATTGTACTTATTCGGTCTAGACTTTAAAAGAGTTACATGTTTGCAAACATAACTAACAATGATATTAAGGTCACATATTTTCAGCAGAGATCACAGAAGTAAGCAGGCCCTCCAATAAGGCTGACATGTCAAAACTTAATTTTGGCAGTTTATACAAATATAAATACAGAACCAGGTCAAATTAATTTATAACTATAGGTCAATGAATAACATATAACCCAATTAATAATATACACAGGCGGTTTTGTGGGTGGTTGGGAGGGAGCCTTGCCATCCTATGATGGGTGGCAAGGCCGAGACAGGAAAGGTGCCAATGATGGTTTGCAGCTGCAGCGGGGAGGCACGAGTGGAAGGGATGTTGCATTGATTAAGGTAAGTGACAGATTAGGCATGAGTTGGGAGCACAGCTGGATTTCGGGAAGCTTCGGCAAGCTTCTTCATAAGCAGACGGCGAAGGTAACATACTAATCCTCCCCAGTTTAAGACAAATGCCTTCATACTTTGCTGTTATCATTTTGGCGGATGCTATTCGGTGTGGCAGTATGGATACGCCAGTGCGGCTTACCAGCCAGAAGCGGCAGATGGCTTTCCTTGGAGCCATTGCGGACCTTTGGTTACAGAGAATGCTGCGACGGCTTGACGTACTAATGTTGGGGGCGGTGAAAATGATCTTGGGTAGGTTGTTTCTGGAAAATGGAGAATGCTACAAGGTGGATACAAACATTACTTCCAGGACTTGGCGATGTTGCTCGAATTAGGCTTGGACAAACAATTGGTGAAGTCTATAATGCAGGGTGTCTTCAATGCAGAGCATCTGGGGGATCTTGAGATTTCACTGTAGATGGCTAGTTTGGGGTCTGGTATTCCGCGGCTGAAGGATTGGAACCAGTTTGAAGACCCTGGTGCTGTTATTAAGCTCTATCCGTTTATCTTAGATGTCAGAGGCTTTGATCTGATTCTGCTAAAAGATCAAGTGGCTCTGGCAGTCAGATTCATCAAGAAGGCTTTAGGTTTGGAGATGGTGGACGGTCTGGACTGGTTGGACGATTTCAGGAAACTCCTTGCTTCTACAACTATCTAGTGTTTATCTACTCCTTCTGCTCCATTTTGTATAGTCGGAGCTTTGCATTGCTAGTCTAGGTTATAGTGCTTATCCTCTATAAATAAGTTTGGTGACCCTGTGTGGTCTTTCTCCTAGGCTTCTCTGTTATTGTAGATAGACTGTTAATCTTTGGCCAGCCATGAAAGGCTGATGATATGTAGCTCCTTTTTGAATTTATTAATATACAAATGCTATTACGGATAAAAAAAAATATACACAGGCGGTTTGACATAAGCTAGAGTAGGTCGATGAAATAGCAAAAAGAAAAGCATTGATAACAGTTTCTAAGGCCAATGAACAACTAATAGTAAATTGGCTGATACAATAAAAAGTAGAAAAGGTCATTTTAACTACAGGCAGACTGAACTAAAATAAAAGCTTCCAAGCCGCTAAATTAAATAAGAGAAGCTTTAGACAAAAATAGATACTGGGCGTTTATCAAACCAAAGGATGAGACATAATAGTTTTATTAAAGAAAAATCCTAGCAAAGGTAAACACTAACAAAAGAGGCTGATATGATTTCTCTCACACCAAAGAATTACCAGAAAGACTGTTGAGATATAGAGCAGGCTATCAATAGATGAGTACAACATTAGGGAGACAATTTTAAGCACAGGAAAGCCGATGTAACTTCAAAGGCCGAAGCTATGACACCTGAGGTTGATTTAATTCACTCAGACTGACTCAAAGACTAAATCTCAAGGCTATAACAATAACATGTTGTTTGAACTTCAAAGAAAGGGTCGTTGACCCACAACCATGCTGAGGAAATGCATAGGGGGTCAATTGATAGTTCTGAGGCTGAATAAAGGTTGAAAGGTGCAATTAAAGACTGATGAAAGGGTGGCCACAGGTCGATCACCAAGAGCTAGCTGATCGCATTCAATGGGTTGATCCAAGTTTAGAGTTGAAACGTTAGTTCCTAAGGGCTAATACTCCTTATGTGAGGCCGAGTGAACAAAAGGTTAACAACAACCAACAGTTCAGGAAATCACATGCCTCTGAAATCGATTAAATAAAGGTTGGTAAAATGGAAAGACCGTTGAAGGAGAAAAATAAAGGACAATCACATAGTTGTAGAGGCCAAAAGAAATATACAGGAGGAGGTCGAATGAAACAAAACAACCCACTTGGATTTTATTATGCATCTGCTTAAACTATTATTAATTAAGGTTGATTCTATCAATTTAAACAAACCAGTTCAATCTAAAAAATACCAGCCTGATTTCCAACAATTATTTAAGTAAATAATATAGCACTAGTAGAATACCTTTCCTGAGAACCTCCTCCTTATGCTCTATACTTGGTTTTCCTTTCTTCGTTGTGCCTCTTTACTTCCTACCTCTGTTCACTTTCTATGTCCCTTTTTCTGTTATTTTCTTCCCTGTGTCCCTTTTCTTATGATCTCATCTCCCTTAATTTCTTTCTGCATGCCTCTAATATTGGTGTGATTAAATTTAGAACTAAACTTCTTCTTATGTTGAAAAAAAGCACTCCAATGCATGTGCCTCCGCATGGAGTTACTTTTCCTTCCCTTTTAAATATATATCTTATAAATTTATGTATGTAACCATATTAATGTATTATGTTCTTTTATTGCATAAGTACTTAAATAAATAGATTCATTTAATAATAAATTTTACTTTACTTTATATATATATATATATATATATATATATATATATATATATATATATATATATATATATATATATATATATATATATATATATATATATACCTTTGATTTTTAAAACAATTTATGTATACATGTATATTTAAACAAATGAATCCATTTTAAAAAATAAAGTCATTTTTTAATCCCAAAGGTTTGAAAAAAATAATTGCATTGCACTATTACTATTGAAAAAAGACACGTTAGAATAAGATTAGCTAAATTATTTGCACTTCACATCAATCGCACACATCATTATGATAGTCAAAAACTCAGTAAGCACTACATATTCACACAACAAGGGAAATTAATTCACGCAAGAATACAAGTCAACAAGATACATATGAAATATGTGTGTATGTGTGCAAGCATCAGGGTTCCATCTTGTCAATTCTTGTTGGGCGGCTAGGGCGTTTGTACCTCAGCCATGTTCTCGTCTTCGAGGTTTCCTACATTCAATCGCACTCAATTTTTCATCGATAGGTTAGTCCCCAAAAATCATAGTTGAAGCTCAAGAAAATCTAATCCACAATTATATAAATTTTGATCCATATAAATCACGCCAATTACCTGTTATGCATTTGAAATTTACCCAACAATAAAATAATTAAGGTAATAAGCAATAATTCGTAGTATAGCTGAGTCCAAACAAGTCAAGATGTGACAAGCTGAATACCAATAACCCTATGCACACTAAAGAATTAAGGGTCTAGCATGCCCCCTTCTTTAAAGAAGGTTGTCATTAGTGTTGACCAACTGTGGATATTTTTGCATAAAACCCTCGTTTTCCTAAGTAGCATCTTTGACTTAAGAGTTCTTCCATTTGATGAGATATGCTATGATTGCCCTTGACTGCAACCTCTTAGTGTGTGTTTGAAGAATTTTCTCAGGATCCAAAATTATTATGTCCTCTTCATCAAGATCTAGTAACTCAATCTGTGTTGTAACTCTTTGTCCAATAACCTTCTTCAAGCACGCAACATGGAAGACTAGATGTATTTTTGTTGCTCCAATTTGTATGCTACACGTCGATCCTCTACAACACCTTGTAAGGACCATAATTCTTGGATGTGTTAGTAAATAGATTAGTAACTAAACTCTTTACATAAATTTGCCCACAAAATAGTGACAATCTTACTAACATTTGGACGAATTGCAAATAGATTTCACAATCACCCTCTGCATTTGAAGAAGGGATATCTATCTTCGTAAGATGGAATTTTAAATTTTTTGGAACGTTTATAACCTGAAAGTGGGAAAAGTACTTTTCTAATAATATGAATAAACACCCACAGACGCCCAATACATCCACAAGAAAATAAAATCTAATTCCCAGATATGCAGAATCACCACGGATATACTCTGACATAAGAATGAAGAGAAATTGATGATACACAATCACTTATTGCAAAGCTACCATAGCATCAATCAAACATAAGAATGGAGATACTAGTTAGATGGCATATATATAAACTAAAGTAGGCTATCAACACTTCACACTGAAATAATGCAAGATTTTATGTACTCAAATTGCCATAAACTCAACATAAGAAGAATTCATAACAAAAGAGAGAGATAATGACCCAAAGTCCACCCTTCTCCTCTATTAATGAACAAAATTGGAGCACAATACTCCGTTCCTCATAAAGTATTACACAATCTGTAATATGATATGTTTAAACCTTCCCAATGTTTAGAAACATACATTTACTCCCAATGATCAATTCATGAATTAATTTAGCAAAAAGATCTCTATTCTTGTTTCCCCAAAAATAGTTGTGAGAGAGAAGAATCCCCGTAAAATGGAAAAAAAATCCTTTTAAAGGTTTTACCTGTACACAAGTAGTTGGGTAACTACTTGTAACTTATTTTACCCAACTCCCCTTTTTAATTATTTGTCCACTTTTCTTTCACGGGAATTTTCCAACCAAAAACTAACCACCTCACACTTTGCACATCAATTAATTCTAAAAAGAATTAATTCATCTTAACTTATCACCACAACTTACCCACCTTTAATTATTCTCCTTTCACATTAATCCAGAACCATTAATAATTTTAATCCCTTTACAACATTAATTAATTCTAAAAAGAATTAATTTACCCCAACTTGATACTACCATTTACCCACTTTACCATAGTGCAATATTTGATTACTTTTGCACATTATGGTAATTTATTTATTTCTTAAAGAATTAAATAAATAAGTTAGAGAAGAACTTGTTTTCTCCTATGATGACTTTGAAATTAAATCAATAATTCAAAAATAATTAATATGATTTAAAATAATTAAACCATATTTAACTTTTACCCTTTTCATTTGAGTGGATAATAAATCACCAAAGTTTCACGTAGGTGATCAATTTCATTCCTTCATTCAGCTTCTCTCGGGCGTACCTCTACCACAACTACCCTTTGATTACTTGTGAAACACAATGGGGGAGGTATACTGGATTTTCAAATTTGAGGGATAACGGGATGCAAGTTTGTTATCCTTCTATTGTTGTTTTAGTGGCATTTTCTTGTCTGGCTATAATCACACAAAGACCCAGTCTCCCACTTCAAAATTCCTTTCACTACGGTGTTGATTAGCTTGTTGCTTCATTCTATTTCGTACCATTGTCAATTTCTCCCTGAAACTAGGAATTACCTCTTATTGATGTTGAATGCATTGTTCAAGTGTTCAAACCTTGTTTTTTCCCATAAGGAAGAGGTGATGGATGGTGGTTGGTACCCATAAAGTGCCACAAATGAAGATATTTTGGATGAAGTATGAACAAAAGTGTTATACTACCATTCTATTAGTGGCAGCCATTGCACCCATCTCTCTTTTTTATCTTAAATAAAACCTCAAAGACAACCCTTCAAGCATTTTTTGACCACCCCAGTTTGTCCATCTAATTGGGGATGATATGATGAACTATGATAAAGCTAAGCAACCAAACATGAAACTAAGTCAATCCAAAATCTACTTGTAAATACAGGATCACATTCACTTACTATAACTTTTAGAGTTCCATGTAGTTTTTGAATAGTATTCATAAAGGTTGTTGCTATAATGCTTGCTACAAATGGGTGTGACAGAGCAGGAAAATGTGCATATTTGATGAGATAATCCACAACAAGCCTTGATTGCACTCATACTCTTGGTCTTCCTTTGAGGCCTTGGATCTATTTCAAATGTTGCTTCTCACAAATTTCCACTAGTCAGACATGCCTGTATTGCCTTGGTCATAAGACTTTCACTCTCTTGTTTCCATGTATTGACTTAGTCCTAATAGCAACAAGCCAAAGATTTGAATTTTGATTGTTCTTCTTCTTGGTAATAGTCAGAATAGCCTCTCACTTTTCTCAAACTACCCATTATTTCTTCCGATTTAGTAGTAGAGTCGTAGAGGAACACACCCCAGACAGTTTTTGATGCCTTGATCATAGACCTCTCATGCAACTTCTGAGTTTCCAAGGCATTACTCAAGTTGTGATAACATGAGTCACAGTTTAAAGAATGGAGGATATCATTAAAACCTTCCTCAAGAAGTGATCTCTCTTTTATAATAAAACTATCTTTCTATAATTGTCGACTTCATCCAATCTTTCTTTTTGTAATTTCTCTCGTGGGTCTTAGCGAGAAGAATTCTAGCCCTCTCAGGTTCATGACTTTCAAACTCCAACTTGACTACAACAAGAAAACTCTCCTCAAAATTAGGTATGGTAGCATAAGCCTCCTATAAGACTACACATGTTGTAGGAATCTCTCCTACAAGCCATTTTTATTTGGCACCCATTAGCTATAGCACCCCTACTCATGGGCAATAGGTCATGACTTTTCTCAACAAAGCATCTAAAGACTCTCTGGTTACATGGCTCTTTTCTAACCGAACAACCTTGAGTCATACACCCTTCTTTGCATGAAATCTTCATCACCTAAATTTTTTTCTAGGCTTGGTTGAAACAAGAGATTTGAACTCATCCTCCAAACTCTTGAGTTCAGGCAATGATTTACATAGTCTAAGATCATCAAGAAAATGTTGTCTTGGACTCAACTACATCCTACTCCTTCAAGAAATCTAAACTAGACCAGTGAGTCCATAAGCATCATATTCTTATGACTGTATATTCTATGCAATTTCAAGAGTATATTTTCTCAGAGCTATGTTGCTATAATCAGAGTGAACTAAGAGAAGAAGGCATGTTTTGTCTCAAGCAAAGCCTCAGGTGACTCCTCCCCAAACTTAGCTCCAACAACATCATTAAGCTCTCACAAAAATGCACACACACACTTTTATCTTGATTGGATAATGCTTTTATTATCAACCAAGGAATTATTTCCAAGATCTACCACTTCCACTTTTGAGCTATCAACAATCATGAAAATTCCTACAGCTCCTAAAATAAGATTTTTCAATGTCTTTGAGTCTGTGGGGCCACAATTCAGCAAACAAATGGTTGCTCTTTCAAGAGCTTATTGGAATTGGGAATATGCCACTGTATAGTAATGAGGCGTTCTAGTGACTTCAATGTATCTAAATTGAGTACAAGGGAATCCAAAGTAGAAAATAGCCAATCTGTGGCAATCCATACATAGCCATTGCTCAACATTCAAAGGTGGTGTACTTTATGTTGATTTGTTATTGATGAGATTGTTGGATTTGGTTTGTCATTGATGTGATTGCTTTGAGATTAGGAGATTGTTGGATTGGAGTGGTTGTCTTGTTTGGATTAGAGGACAAAGGACATCATCCTGTTAAAGACCCAATTGGGTATTCCCAGTTTCATTTTGGTGAAGATTGGGCAAAAATTAGCTAAGTTATAGCTAGTCAACGATTTCTTGTCAGTGATTTCCTCAGCTCACAAACTACTCAGTTCACCGACCTAGTAGTTACCTGATCAGATAGTTTCTCGACAAGCCATAAAGGACACTTCACAATTTCAAGTTGGTCGAAGGAAGATTTGTCAAGAAAATTCTTAGTTCACAAACTAACTAGTTCACCGACAGCTTAGTTCATCGAGGGGTGATTTTTCTAACTCACTTAGGGACAAGTTTGTAAGTGCTTAAGTTCATTGAAAAGGAGCCTTTAGTCAGAAAAAGTTTGCAGTTCCAAACTTAGTCGGCAAAGGCACTAGTTTGCAAAACTTTAGGTTCATTGATAAGTAACTTCATCGACAAAGGTGTAAAGAAGAAGGGGTGAAGTGCAGGGTTTGTGTTATTAGCAAAGTTTTCATTTTGTAAACTAGTTTGAGAGTCTGTCATTTCACTGATTCGCCGACTAGGCAACAAAGGGCACAAAGGATTGTGTTATCGGCAAAGTCTTTCTTTCGTGAACTAGTTCAAGAACCCGTCATTTCGCCGATTCACCGACTAGGTGACAAAGGGCACAAAGGAAAGTCAGTTCATGGTTTGGTGTTTTTTTCAATAAAAGGAAAGTTGGCTCATGGCTCAAGGAAAAGTGTTGAAGCATAAGTGGAAGGTTAAGTTTGATAAAAGCGATAACGTCATGGTTTTTGACAATGATAAATTACCGATAATAAAGGTAATGTGGTCAAGGTACTTAAAAGGGAATTTTGTCGATAAAGGCGACAAAGGCCTAAGTTCATGAAAGAGACTTTTTGCCGATAAAGGCAATAAAGGCCGAGGTTTGTAAAAGAAAAATTTGTCGATAAAGGGACTTTGTGACTAAAGGTGTTGAACCGACAAACATTTTAGTTTGCAAAATGACAAATTTGCTGATAACTTGTGACAACGAGCTTTTAAGTTCGCAAAGAGCTACATTTGCCAATGGACTATTTTGAAGCTCGAGTATGTCTCAAATGTTGAATACATATTGGCAATTATACTGGTGACTATTACACATCATAATGAATGTTTGAGATGACGATTTAGATCTATAATACCATTGTTGGGTGACTATTTAACTAATTGGTGGTTGTTATGTAACGATTTTGAAACTGTCAAGATTCAATTTTCTTAGCAATTGGTGGCGGTTCAACTATTGAGACAAGTGTAGGAGTGACATATATTTGGTTTTGAAGAGCAGAAAATGTGGTTGATAGTGTATATGCCCTTCTTCTCATGGTCAAATGTTCATAGATTGAGAAAAACAGGGATTGGTGCCTCTTGAGGTTGGTGCCTCATTACATTGAGTTGGTGCTCAATTAGGTGTATAGTGTACCTATAGGTTGGTGCCTCCAAACACTGTCTTGGGTGTTAATATACCTATAATTGGATGCTTATAAAACATTTGTAAAAACTATTTATGAAAATTGATCATCTTCACCGTGGTTTTTCCCTTTTAGGGTTTTCCACGTACATACAGTGTTATGTGGATTGTGTGTGATCTTAGTTTATGAATGATATTAGTTCTTATATTGGTTGAATTGTAAAATTAATATACACTAATTCACCCCCCCCTCAGTGTATTGTTGTTCTTTCATCAATTGGTATTAGAGCCTAATGTTCCTTGAAGAAAGTTTAATCACTTAAGGAAGGAAGATCTGGTCACAAGAACACTATGGAAGGACAAGAGGGTTCTTCTTCAAATAAAGCACCATTATTTGATGGATTTGTATGCTCAAAATCATGACTTGGTGGCCTTAGGGGCAGTTGAGTTAGTTTTGGCGCGCACACAGACCCTCTCTCCCTGCCACAAGGCGAACCGCCACGTCGCTCTCGCTCTCGTCAAAGTAGCCAGTCGAGAGGAGGTGAGACACGGGGGTGGTCTAGCTCGTTGGAGAGTTGGACTTCGTAGAGAGGGGTTGGCCAGTCTTAGGGACTGTGTTGTAGTGCACTTGTGTGGATGTGGTGTCCTATGACCGTAGTTGTAGAGATAACTATATGACCCGAAGGGTCACTATTCACTATTCTCCTGTTGGGGTTTCGAATGTTCCAATGTTACGTGGGTAGGTTGTTGTTCTCGTTGATGTATAAATATCATTCGTGTTGTTGGATGAATGATTGTTGTACTAAGAGTTGTCTAAATCTCTCTTGTTGTTGTTGAATGACTAGTGGGTCTTGTTGCAGTCTTGGGTGGATGTCCTCTATCTCGTTGAGGATTGCCCTCACCCACTCACCTCTCAATCCAAGGCACATTCATGAGTCGAGATAAGAGATAGGTGGTTTAATCTAAACTTGAATTGACCTAGGGTTTTGACTTAGGGTTTGTGAGACCTAAGGTTGGACTTTGTGTTGAGTTTGTTTGACCTTGTGATGGAATAAAGGGTTTTGACCAATATTTGACTGTAGTTGACCTTGTGTTAGGACCAAGGGTTTTCAAACCTTCTATGTTGCTAATGTTTTTATTCTTTTTGGATTATATAAATGCAAGCCTATATAAATACAAAACTTATTTTTGTGTTTTTTAATGTTTTTGGAAATCAAAAGTGCTTTTTCTAATGCAATGTACCCTATGTTTTTGTTTGTTTTCTGAATGGATGGATCAATTAATCTAAGAAAGGGAAATTTCTTTTAATCTATGAACTTTGAAAGGGAAACTAACTTAATAATGCAAATCTACTTAGCCTATAAAGGAAAAAGCAAACATCTATTTTACTATTCCCAAGAGCAAAGTTTTGATTATCTAATTAATTTGAAATAAACAAAAAGCATAAAGGAACCTAGAGATGCATGAGCCTCCACTACCCTCATAAAATCCTTGTAATGGCAACCTTGAATCCTTTTGTAGCAGCGGGGTGATCCTCTTGGCAACAAAAAGGAAATGGAAGCAAAAGAAGTTTTGAAACTTTGAAAAGATCTCAATGAGAGATTGATGAGCACTGTGGCTTGTGATGTGAGTAGCGTATGGATGCGAACGAGCTTTTAGAAAAGATAAACGAGATAACAAACGAAAGTAAAAGGATCCTATGTCCTATATGAGTATGAGAATGCTTGATTTGGATAGCAATAACCTGCAAGAGCTGTGTGCACAAATGAAATTCCCTCCCTTTGTGCTTGAGGGAGCGGTATTTATAGGTTGGAAGAAGGGACGAGAGGTGAAGAAGAAATAGAGTTAACTCAATTTGATTGGAGAGTTAAATCAGAAGATTCAAGAGTGATCTGGGCTAAAATTGGAGTGATCTACCCAGTAAAAGCTTATCACTCAAGAAGAAGTGAAGAAAAAGGAGTGCATGAGATTGCAAGGGAATGCATGAGTAGTTAATTAAAGATTAAATAGAGCTAATTATGCATGTGTAGGTAAATGAAATAGTTAAATCTATATTTGAGATGAAAATTCATGCAAACAGGAAGAAAAATGAGCAAAAATGGAGCATTTTCGAGTTAGAAACTTGAGTTTTTCCACAGCGGAAAACACAACAGGGTTGCCATGGGTCACCCCTTTCACCAGTCAGGGTCACCTGGGGGCGACCCATAGAGGAGGGCACTTAGGTGGAAGTGCATGATGGGAGATGGTAGAGGAGATGAAAAGGAGGGGATCTGCCTCTGAAAACAAGTCAGTCATGTGTGAAAATCCAAATCTCCACTTGCAAAAGTAGGATCTCCCAGGGGAGATCTAGAAATAATAGGGGAGATTTGGATAGGTTGGGTGAAATTGAAAGCTAAAAGTGGGAGATGGCTAGGGAGGACCTCTAGAAGGCCTCTAGGGGTGGGAATGGATGAAAAACACTAGGGAAAGGTGAAAACTCACCTACAAGATGCATACAAGGCTTAGGAATAGGGTCACAAGCATAGGAAATGCAAATCGACAAGTGTTGAAAGCAAAGAGAGAGAAAATGATGAAGGGGAAACAACACGAGGAAGAAAAGACACGTCACCAAGAGAATTAATGCTAAGAGGATGTTATTTCATGCTTACATGTACATGGCAAGGATTATGACTCATCACAGGGGTCCTCGTGGAGGTTGTGCGTGATTTTGGTGCTTACAGGAACCAATTATGCTTTCCAGAGCATCAGAATGGAAACTTACCTAACCTCTCTTAGATTTGATGTATGGCAGTCTATCGTAGATGGCTACACAACACTAGCAACTCCTCCCACTAATCAAGATGGAAAGAAGGATTGTGAAAATAATGCCAAAGCAAAGAATGCTATACTGTGTGGTCTAACCAATACATAATTTGTGAAAGTCATGCATTGTAAATTTGCCAAAGACGTATGGGAGAATCTGCACAACATCTATGAGGGTGATGATAAAGTCAAGCAAGCAAAATTGCAAACTCATAGAGGCAAATTTGAGGCTCTAAAGATGAAAGATGATGAGAATATTGCAACTTATGTGCTTAGGGTAGATGAGGTAGTGAATACAATCAGATGTCTTGGAGAAGACATAGAAGACAAAGTGGTTGTAAAGAAAGTTTTGAGGTCTTTACCACAGACATATGATTCCAAAGTCTCTACAATAGAAGAAGCTAAAGATCTGAACAAGTTCTCTATGGATGAATTGTTTAGATCTCTAACAACATATGAAATGAGAAGTGAAAGTATAGGCTCACTAAAGAAAGAAGCAACATTCAAGACTTCCAAAGCCAAGAAGATTGAAGAAGATTCTGAATCAAGTACTAGTTCAAGTGAAGAAGAAGCAAATTTCATTAGAAAATTAAAGAAAGGCTCTGGAAAATACAAAGGTAAACTACCTTTCAAATGTTCCAATTGTGGAAAAATTGGTCATTTTGCATCTAAATGTCCTTTAAGTGATAATGAAAAAGGGAATAGTTCTAGGCAACAAGTTTCCAAGTATAAGAAAAGGAACTTTAGCAAAAAGAAGAAGAGTTTGTATGTAGATAAAGAAATCAGTTCTTCTAATGACTGTTCATCAATGAGGGAAAGGGATGAAACTGCATTCGTGACTATTGAAATCAAAGAGAATAAAAATGTTCCTATAGAAGAATGTGAAGACTCTAATGAGGAAGAAGAAGGTGAAGTTGGTTTGGAAGGTGAACTGGTCTCTGCACTAATCGAATCTCAAATATAAAAGAAGACAAAATGAAGAATACAACTTAAGGATTGAGGAAGATGAAAAACTTGCAGTAGGCTTGAAGTTGCAGCTAGAAGAATCTAAGAGAATAGAGGAAGTTACTAGTTTGATTTTAAAAACCAAACTAGAAGAATGTCAAAAACTAGAGGCTAGAGTTGTATCTCTAAGAAAAGAATTAGGTAAGGTAAATACACAATTAAATAGAAGTCTCAAGCTTGGAAAAAGTTCTAAAATTCTTGATGAGATGCTTAGCAGTCAAAGATCCATATTCAACACGTTTGTTGGTCTAGGACATGTTGAAAAGGTTGTTGTCTCTAAGAAGAACTTTAAGGAGAAAGAGGAATCAAGTTCTATGTCTAAGGAACTTGAAGAAACTAAGAAGACAACAAATGTTGTTGCAATGAAGTTTGAATATCCCATGAAGAACAAGAGATTTGAAGGCACAAGATGAAAGGACGAGGGATTCATGTCAAACTTCACAATCTAAAGAGGAGATTCAAGGATCAACTTACAAGACAAACCAGGTTCAATTATGCTTTTTATGGTTACTATTTTTCATGAAATTAGTTTGGATATAAAGCAATAAATTGTAGAATTAGACCTAGGAGAATTGATGGGCATGATTTTGTAAGAAAGAATCCTTTTGCCCCTTTAGATGATATGAACATTATATGTTATAACTGTAACAACCATGAGCATATAACAAAGTTTTGTAGAAGTATGTTTATGCAGTCCTCTATAGAAGAAAAAGAGATTTATTTCAAGGTAGGACAGACCAGCACATATGCTGCAAGGAAACAGAAAGGATTTGTATCTCCTGCTCAAAAGAAAGAACTTGCAAGGTGCTAGATAAAGAAGAAGACTGAGAAGAAGAGTGAAAATTCTATGATTGTTCAAGAAACTTTCCATGCCAAAGGATAAGATAATCTGTGGGTTATAAATAGTGGTTGCTCTAGTTATATGACTAGAGACAAAAGCAAGTTCATCAAGTTGGAGAAGTGGAATGGTGGTTCTATAAAGTTTGGGGACAACACCACTGCCAAGATAACAGGGAAAGGCACATTGTGTGTGGTTGGAAAGACTAATGTTCAGGATGTGTTGTATGTAGAGAGACTACAATATAACTTGCTTATTGTTAGTCAAATGTGTGACAAGGGGTACAACTTGTTATTCCGTGCTAGTGGATGTGAGATAAGAAAAGATAGCTCTAGTAGACTTGTTGCTAAGGCAAATAGAACAAACAACAATCTATATCATTTGAAAGATGTAAAAAGTGGAAGATGTCTATTAGGATAAACTAATAAGAGTTGGTTATTGCACAAAAGGTTGGTCCACATCAACTTTGATCATCTAGTGAAGGTTAGCAAATAGAATGCAGTCAGACATATGCATAGTTGTAGGAAGCCAACAAGTACCTTCTGTAAAGAATGCCAAGAAGAGAAACAAACAATGGTCATATTCAAGACAAAGGAACATTCAAATTCAAAACCCTTGGAGTTGATACATACATATCTATGTGGACCAACCAAAACTAAAAGCATAAATGGAAAAATGTATTTCATGTTTCTAATAGATGATTATTCAAGAATGACATGGGTAACTTTTCTTAAAGATAAATCTCAAGCTTTAGAAAGATTCAAAATCTTTAGATATATGGTTGAGAATGAGATTGGTGTAAGGATAAAATGCTTAAGGTCTTATAGAGGTGGAGAATTTACTTCTAATGAGTTTAATGAGTATTGTGAAAAACATGGTATTAGAAGACAACTCTCTGCAACCAGGACGCCTCAACAAAATGGAGTTGTTGAAAGGAAAAATAGAACGGTACAGGATATGGCCAAACCCATGTTGAATGAGGCCAAGTTACTTGATAGATTTTGGAAGGAGGCAGTCCAAACTATAGTTTACATTATTAACAAGGGGCAGTTAAGAGTGAATCATGATAAAACTCCATATGTACTATGGAAGGGCAGAACTGCTTCAGTGAAGTATTTCAGGATATTTGGCAGCAAATGTTCAATAAAGAGAGGTGAAGATAACTTAAGCAAGTTTGATACAAAAGAAAATGAAGGTATTTTTCTTGGTTATTCAACTACAAGCAAGGCCTATAAATGTTATAATAAAAGATTGTAGAAGATAGTTGAAAGTGTGCATGTAAAAGTACATGAAGATCTCTCCCAGCTGTCACAAAAAGGTAATATGTATTCAAAGGATGTTGATGTTGCTGATGAAGAAAATGAAGTCACCAAAGAAGAGTTACAATAGGATAATACTACTGAAGAAGAACAATTAGAAGTTGAAATTGCCAAAGAAGAGTCACAAGAGAACAATGCTATTGAAGAACAATCAGGGACAAATTCAAAAGCTCTACCCAAGTATGTGAAAAGAAACCATTCTAAAAATCAAATTCTTAGAAGCAAAAATGATGGTGTCATGACAAGGAGAATGCTAACAAACCAAGAACAAGTAAACTATTCTTTATTGTCTAAACTAGAACCCAAATATTATGAGCTAGTAAAGATGAGAGCTGAGTTAAGGCCATGAAAGAAGAACTCAGTCAAATAGAAAAAAAATCAGACTTGGGAACTTGTTCAAAGACTTGCTGATAAGAATTTCATAGGCATAAAATGGATGTTTAGAAACAAACTGAATGAAGATGGGCAGATAACTAGAAACAAAGCAAGATTAGTTTGTAAAGGTTATACTCAGGTGGAGGGCATAGATTTGGAGGAGACATTTGCACCTATTGCTAGGCTTGAAGCCATTAGAATGTTTCTTGCATATTCAATTTATCAAAACTTCAAGGTATATCAAATGGATGGAATGTCTGCATTTCTCAATGGCTATCTCGACGAGGAGGTCTATATGGAGCAACCTGAAGGGTTCAAGGTGAGTAAAGACAAAGACTATCTATGCATATTGAAAAAGGCTCAGTATGGTCTAAAACAAGCCCCTAGGGCTTGGTACTCCTAGACAAATATCTCCAACAACAAGGCTACAAAAAGGGTATAGCTGATAGCAATTTGAACTTCAAATGTGAAGGTAAGAATATGTTGATTGTTATTGTTTACGTTGATGACATAATATTTAGTGGTAATAAGGATAAGATGTGCAAAGACTTTGCTAACTCAATGTCGAAAGAGTTCAAGATGTCAATGCTAGGTGAATTGAAATTTTTTCTTGGTTTACAAGTGCATCAATTAGATACAGGAATTCTCATTTCTCAGACCGAGTATGTGAAGGAGATTTTGAAGAAATCTAGGATGGAGGACTGCAAGCCAGTCAGAACACCTATGGTCACTGGGTGTAAACCCATCAAAGATGATGAATCTACATTAGTAGATAAAACCTTGTATAGATCCATGATTGGAAGTCTTTGATACCTTACAACAAGAAGGATTGATTTCATGCAAGTTGTCTACATAGTTGCTAGATTTCAAGTTGCTCCTAAGGAGACACATGTCAAAGCTATGAAAAGGATATTCAAATATTTGAAGGGTACTTTAGAATATGGTCTATGGTATTTTGTTGGTAATGACTTCATTTTGACTACATATATAGATGCAGATTGGGTTGGTTGTGTAGATGATAGAAATAACTGTTACTAAATTATGTTCACACCTAATTTAGCAAGGCCTAGATTTCAGTTGTTACAAAGGGAATAAAAGAAATTTTTTTAAGTGCATGATCACCCAATCAAATGCAAGCTATCTTGGCAAGAGAACAGTAGAGAATCATTTATCAAGATAATGTGACAACTCAATTAGAGTTGTTAAACCATCCTGATAAGTGAAATTTGATCTAAGGGTAAGAGAACATGCATTCAAGGAATGCCAAGTATCTAACTGATTTTATCTTCAGTTATGATGTTATTGAATTATTCAAGTACCATAGTCCAGTGCAAAAGAAAATGTATTTATGATCTGTCATTTCATCATCATGTTTTAAACATGTGCTTTAAATCAGATTTAGTTGTTTTATGCTATGCATTTGATTTAGAAAGCAAAACATACATAAATCATTGCATAAAGTAAGATAACTGATTATATTCAAGAGAATGTTTAAATATGTCCCACACAAGCCGTGGGAATGACTAAACTGAACCAATGCAATAAAGCATGCAAGCCATACATCTGAAGATAAAGTAAAGGAAAAGAACACATGAGGAAAGTGATATCCATCATTGCCTTATCATGAAGGTTGACTCTCCTATCTGGCAGCTTGATCTTCATGTCTTCAGCCTCTTGCTCCTGATTAGGATGATAAGCCTGCAAGGTTGGAGAAAGGCTTTGTTAGAAGCTTCGGATATACAAATTCATCATATGCCTTATCAGAAGATATATAAAATTACAGTCATTATGCATCAATACAATTGGATCAATACATGGCATGTGCAATAAATCAGATCATCATGAAAGAGATCAATCAGCTTCCAAAGGTATGTTTTTATGCTAACTTGTTTGTTCACTGTGCAGGTATAGGAAAAGTTATGTTGCTGATTTGAAGACATTAAAGCATGTGGAGAAAATGGGCTCCCATAAGGGTTGAGCCCAGCATGCTCAAGTATTGCTATTAATGCAGAAATATCCAAATGTAAAACATGGTTTTCAACCATAATGAATGATCAATCACAGTGGAACAACATGTGGAACAGTTATACCGTGGAGCAACATAAGAATCATCAAGTCAAATGCCATGTATCTTAGCCATAGTGAATCCATTATGTCATCAGGAAGACCAAAGGATACAATCAAGTTGGGACAACAATATCAAAAAGTGCTGCCATAGCATCTGAAATGCCATATAAGACAGTGATAAAGTACCTATGCCATCTTTATAGCTGCATGAAAGAAGATACCACACAAATGACAGGAGGTGCGGTGAACAATAATGCTTAGGTATTTATCTTTTGATGTTAATTAGGTGTGAAACTGTATGAATTGATCATAAAGCAAAGCTCTCATGTTACTCATAAAGTATAAACAGTAAGAACAGGATGCAATACAATATGAGTACCATGACAACTTCCTTTATAAAAGAAAATCATAAGCTAAAGGAGATGTCACTTACAAGTTGCATAGAAGAAGATAACACAGTGGAATCACAAGGTGCAGTTAGGTGGAACAGTCATCAGATAAGTAGCAAGTATAGTCAACATGATAATGCAAAGCCACCAATGAAGAATGCACATTTCCAGTTGGCTATCACAGCCATATGAGATGCAAATGTGTAGTTTGAACAACATATATAGCCATCAAATGAACAATCAAGTCAAACAAGATGCACATGTATTTTAAAGCTTGTTAGACTAAGAAAGATCTTGTGCCTACTCTATAAGATGGTTGACTAGTTATGAACACATATGAGTAACAATTATCACCAATGAAGAAAAGAGATGGATATCTAAAACATAAGAGTAGCAATCATTATAAGATAGGAATATGGAGAAAAAGTGCAGGAGGGTTTTGAGACATTTTAACAGTCATGAGAGATCTAACTGAAGAAGAGATGTTACAATATATTTGACCTTGGAGATGCCACTAAATGTGTAAGATCACAAGTATATAGTGAAAAGAAAAGGAATACTAAGGTCTTTTAATAAGAAGTTAACTGTGGAAAAGGATCATAAAGATGTTCAAAGATTTCTTTTTTTTACCTCATTTTATTCATAGTAGCTACATAATCCCTTTTTGTGATAGAAGAAGATATAAAATGCAAATAAATACTATGCATATGGGTTCTTAGGCCGCAACCAGAAACAATGTGTTTTTCCATAAAATACCAAGAATCCATATAAAATGCAGAAGTATACATAGGAGAAGAATAGTAAAATGAAAATGAGTTCATTGCTACTACAGAAGGGTGAAAGATGCCAGAAACCCGTGTGTCTTCTGCCATTAGGGTCAAAATACAAATGAGATAAAGTTTTTTACTTCAAACACTAAGAGGGTTTATGCATAAAGGAAACTTCTCTTTTTTCTTTAAAAAAGACAAGGTACATGTTTTGTATCCAACAGTCATGGTGGGTTTTAGAAAAATCAGAGCAACTTTCTTGTTCTTGTCTCATTTTTTCAAAACCCTCACATCTTTATACATGAAGGTCGAAGCACAGAAAGAACAAAGGAATAGTGCAAAGAATATATGAAGAAACTAGTGCAGAGAAGGCTCTTCCTTCCATTTCTTCCATTTCTTTCAAAAGAGAGTGAAAAGAGGAGAATATATAGAGATGAATAGAGTGTTTATCTTTTATTTTACTAGGAACTTAAGAAAACCAGAGAACAAAATGCAAATGTTCCATGTATGTAGAATGAGCATGGCTGCGGCCTGGAAGAGTTTTTATTCAAAAAATGTTAAGAACCCACAAGTTTCTACTTCCAAACCCTCATCATACATAAGATACACAGTCAAGAATCATGAATGTTGCAAGATAAAAGAGGCCTTACCTTATTCTTTATTGTAGAGAAGAGGAACATTTACTCTTAGGCCGTGGGTATGTAACATAGTGAGCTCTTAAGCCTCAAAAGACCAGTTGACATGAAGATTTAACCAAAGCAAAGAAAATACATTGAGAAGATGAGCATTGTAAGGAATAATCTAGAAGAAACCACTTCAAAGACCACGGCTTGTAGGCCTTTCTTGCATCAGGAAATAAAAAAAAGTTTCAAACTATCGCTGAAATATGCTCACCTTCAGTTCCCTGTCAAAGATTCAAAGGAAAATCATAGAGAAGCCTCAAGAAATTGCTGAGAGAAATAAAGAAGACCTTCAAACACTAAGCGGGCATGGCGGCAGCTCAAGGGGAGTAGCAAGAAGACACAAGTGAAATGACAAAAATATTAGGGTTTTCCCTTTCTTTTTGGTCGATGCCTTAGGATTTCTTTTCTTCCTTTTTTGACTTCTTTTACAAAATCATTATTATCCATTGGCAGTCGTGGTCAAGACTTCTAATGTCTTAAAAATCTAATGATTCAAACCATATGATGCCACAGGGGCCCGTGAGGGCTAGTTTATTTTTTGCTTTTTCTTTTGATTTTTTAAAAGTCAAAATAAATAATGATGTAAAGATAAGGCTTATGCCTTATATTTTTTTTTACAAAGCATGGAGAGGGTCAACATAATCAATGATTCAAAGGTAAGGAAGGGTATAATTTATTTTTTGCATGGAGTAATAAGAGATTGATGTAATGTGATACATGCAAAAGGTATGCAAGGGAGTTATAAGGTGTCTTTTTGCATGCATAAAGGATTGTTTGTCTTGGCATCCTCATTGATGCATTAATGTAATCATGTAAGTCCAAAGGGAGAAATAAGGGGTTATTTTTGTTTTTTAATCTTCTAAGGGGTAAATGCATTCAAATTTGCATGATTTTGCAACTAAATAATGTAAACAAATAATAAAGTAATATAATTATAAATTACTTTATTATTTTGTCACAAGTTGTAAAATCAAGAAGATAAGACAAATTGTAACTCATAGTAAAGTAATCATTCAAAAATTACTTTATTAGTTGCTCACATATCCCAAAATCATGCAAATTTGGAGGATGGAGTTAACTGAAGTCTTCTAGAGCTCTTTGCATGGTTTTTTGGGTCAAAATTAGAGAGTTTGGTCCACCTTTTGGTCAAACTTATAGAGGAGAGCAGTTTGGAGCTATTTTAGCTCGATTTGGGATAGTTATAGCCCTTATTTTTAGGGATTTTCTTGCTTGCTCGTGGATCATTTTTGAGAGCTTATTTTTAGAGGCAGTTAACTACAGTTGACCTTTCTAGGTCTCTTGGAGAGAGCATATTATATATTGTAAGAAAAGTTTATTCTATTCTAGTTCTTGCCTTTTTTGCTCTTTACACTTTGAGAGAGAAAGAAGGTTTTGTAGCTCATATTTTGCAGATTTATAGAGATTACAGCAGGTTACAGGTTCTATACTTTGTCTTTTTTATGCAATTGTTCCTTTATTTTTTAGTTGAATCAAGTGTCTACCTTTTCATTAATGTTGCTTTTGTGAATGATTTGATGAGATTTCATTGTTTAAACATCAAAACCTTTAAAATCATTATCTCATTTGTACTTACATGTATTAGAAAGCATTGAAATCATAGGTCTTAGGTCGTGCAACTAGAATAATTTTCTTCCATGTTGTGAGAACCCTATTTTCCTTCAAAAAGAAAGTTATTTCCAGCCTCCCTTAGAATCATTTTTGTGATCACATTGCCAAAAGTAGATTGTGTGGATAGATTTTTTGAGATCTATTGTGAGTTAGATTTGCAGTTTTCTATCAAAAGTAGGTGCATCACCACACTTGGATTACAATTTTAGTGCTTTCAGTATATCCTTTTACCATTTTCATATCAAAGTTATAGATCCATTGAAAATTACAAGGGAACCAACCCATAATCTAGAGGTTCAAGCTCACCATAGGTCACCCACAGCCTGAGTTTGATCCCATGTTACACAGGATTGCTGAGCTTCACGGCTTTGCATAACAGGTGCAATCCTGCTCGTCAACAATAACACTAGTGGTGGAGCATTCTTTCTAGGTGATAACTTGGTTGCATGGTTGAGTAAGAAACAAGAGTCAGTTTCATTGTCAACAGATGAGGAAGAATACAACACTACTGTATCGTGTTGCACTCAAGTCCTATGGATGAAACAATCTCTACAAGAAATCAAGGTTGAGTTTGAGGGGCCAATCAATATTTTTGTGACAATACAAGTGCTATAAACATTTCCAAGAATCATGTAATTCATTCCAGAACAACTCATATATCTATCAAATATCATTTTCTATGGGATAAAGTTGTTGCCTAGGAAGCAAAGTTGGAATATATTGCCTCCAAAGAACAACTAGCAGATATCTTTACAAAGCCTCTTCCCAAAGAGACTTTTGAACGCCTCAGACAAAAGTTAGGAGTTGCCCCTTCTCCTATCTCTTCTTGAATACAAAAAGTATTCATCCAGGGGGAGCATGTCAGCATATTCCTCTATCAGAGTAGTTCTTAGGGGGAGCTATCTCAGCATATTCCTCTATCAGATTAGTTCTCAGGGGGAGCTATCTCAGATTAGGCATTTTCTATGACTCCCTTAGTAATTGATGTCAAAGGGGGAGATTCAAGTGTGTGAAAAGAAGATGGAGGATTTAGTTGTCATCAATGACAAAGCAGGAGATCGTTGGTTTTGTCATTGATGAGATTGTTGGATTTGGTTTGTCATTGATGTGATTGCTTTGAGATTAGGATATTTTTGGATTGGAGTGGTCGTTTTGTTTGGATTGGAGGACAAAGGACATCATCTTGTTAAATACCCAATTGGGTATTCTCAATTTCATTTTGGTTGTTATAGCCAATCAGTGAGTTCTTCATCTCACGAACTGCTCAGTTCACCGACCCAGCGGTTACCTGATCAGATAGTTTGCCGACAAGCCATAAAGGATAGTTCACATTTTCAAGTTGGTCGAAGGAAGCTTTGTTGGGAAAATTCTTAGTTCACAAACTAACTAATTCGCCGACAACTTAGTTCGCCGAGGGGTGATTTATATGACTCACTTAAGGACAAGTTTGCAAATGCTTAAGTTCATTGAAAAGGAGTCTTCAGTTAGCAAAAGTTTGCAATTGCAAACTTAGTTAGCAAAGTCACTAGTTTGGTGAAGTGCAAGGTTTGTGTTATCAACATTTTTTTTTTTCACAAACTAGTTCAAGAGTTTGTCATTTCGTCGATTCGCCGACTAGGTGATAAATAGCACAAAGGATTGTGTTATTGAAAAAGTCCTTGTTTTGCGAACTAGTTCAAGATTATGTCATTTCACTGATTTGCCGACTAGGCAACAAAGGGCACAAAGGAAAGTTAGTTCATGGTTTGGTGTTTTTACTGATAAAAGGCAAGTTGGCTCGTGGCTCAAGGAAAAGGTATTGAAGCGTAAGTGGAAGGTTAAGTTTGATAAAAGTGGTTAAGTCACGGTTCATGATAATGATAAGTTGTTAATAATAAAGGCAATATGCTCAAGGTACTTATAAGGAAAATTTTCGCGATAAAGTCGACAAAGGCCTAAGTTCGTGAAAGAGACTTTTCGCTAATAAAGGCGACAAAGGCCATGGTTTGTAAAAGCAATTTTTTTCAATAAAGGGACTTCATGACTAAAGGTGTTGAACCGACAAACATTTTAGTTTGCGAAATGAAAAATTTGTTGATAGCTTGTGATGACGAACTTTTAAGTTCGCAAAGAGCTACATTTTCCAATGGACTGTTTTAAAGCTCGAGTATGTCTCAAATGTCGAATACATATTGGCAATTATACTGGCGACTATTACACACCATAATGAATGTTTGAGATAATGATTCAGATCTATAACTATTCCATTGTTGGGTGACTATTTAATTGATTGGTGGTTGTTATGTAATGATTCTGAAACTGTCGACTTTCAGTTTTCTTAGCAATTGGTGGCAGTTCAACTATTGAGACAAGTGTAGGAGTGACATATATTTGGTTTTGAATAATAGAAAATGTGGTTGATAGTGTATATGCCCTTCTTCTCACCATCATCTGTTCATAGATTGAGAAAAATAGGGGTTAGTGCCTCTTAAGGTTGGTGCCTCATTGCATTGAGTTGGTGCTCAATCAGGTGAATAGTGTACCTACAGGTTGGTGCCTCCAAACATTGTCTTGGGTGTTAATGTGCCTATAAGTGGATGCTTATAAAACATTTGTAAAAACTATGTGAAAATTGATCATCTTCACTGTGGTTTTTCCCTTTTAGGGTTTTCCACGTACATACAGTGTTATGTGGATTGTGTGTGATCTTAGTTTATGAATGATTTAGTCGTGTTTGATGATGCACTTGATGTACTCTCTTTAAACTTCTTATGGCTGACAATCTTTCCGTTGAGTGCAAAAACTTGCACAAATGTTTAATATACTCTAGATAGAGCTCTAAGTTGCAGCAACCACCACCTTTGATCCACATACGTTTATACTTTTCTTTACATAACTCCCATGATTGCTTTCCATGGGACCAATCGACTATCTCCTAAATTATCCCATGCATAACAAGTACATCACATGGGTGCCTGATAGAATGGCACTGTGAAGAACAACAACCTTCAAACTTGGTAAATGGGAGGCCAAATGTAATGTTGGATGACTTCTAACAAACTAACCATACAAAATCAAGTTTTTTGGCCGTATTCCATAGTCTCTCTTTAAACAACAGTATACTACTGGAAAAAGTTTCTAAAGCCTTTTTCAATAGATCATTTTCATGCATATCATGTGGTCTTTGTATTCCACAAGATGGTATCTTTTTGAGACGTTATGATACGACCTCACTTTTAAACTTCTTTGCCTTTCAAAGTGTATCTCTCCTTCACTGCTTGGATGACCAGAAAATTGATGGAGAAAACTCTATCAAATTGATGTTGAAGGGCCTCCCAATAATGATGCCATTGTTGTATATTTTATTATAAATTGTGTAACTCCAAGTATGACATTGTGTAATGGTAATTCTTCAATGTATGATCAAGCATCTAAAATAGAGGTAGAAAAGGATAAATGGGTAAAATCATGGGCACAAACTCTTCTCTCATTAGGCTCTGTCAAAACAATGCTTGAAAAGACAATTTATTATGCTCCACAAGTCTTTTAATAATGATCTTTTCAGTGGTAGGATATTATTAATTTTTTATTTACATGAACACTTGTGGCATATTGCCATAAATTTCTATCAAAGAAACTTGCTGGTGTTTTTCTTAGCACTTGCTACCAACTTCTTACACACTATTTATCTTTTCAAAGTGACAAGGTCCTTTGTATGCATTGTGGTGATAAACCATTCGATGGAGGGATTGTAGATAGTCAACACATTAATACTGTGATACCCAATATGTGATATTGTTACACCCACATCTTCTTGTAGAGAATAGAATTCATAAAACCCATCATGTTCATACTGAGAAAGTCACCATCTAAGCATAGGTAGTCCAAAACATTATTGTGGTTGCCCATATTGGCATCATTCTAATTATTGTCTTCACCTCTTTTGAAAGTGTAGATCTTCTAGAGAAAATTGTGTATTGCTTTTGAAAGTGTAGAGTTTTCTCCAGAAGCTCTATACTTTCATATCATGGATTGTGGAAATATCATGTCTACATTCACCTTTTTTACTGTTCTTACTGTGTACAACCTCCATGGAATCGAATAGGATGCTTCCTCCATTGATAAGTCTACTATGGAAACTCTATCTAGAAATATGAACTGATGTGTATGAGGTATCCTCTTGTGGGATGGATATGCTAGACTAGTATCATCGTATAGGTGACTGGCATCTGCAGGCAATTTTAGTTTTCGATTCCTCCAAGCTGCTAAAAACACTTGAGCAATTTTAGCCAATGGGCTTCCTATTGTGGTCTTCTTGAATCAATACTTCCTTGTTCCTCCTAGGAAAATGATGATGACCACCAGCATACATGATGTACATATGCCATATCCCCAGATTCTACCCACATTGTCTTGGATATACACAAGCATGTTCACAGCAAGTAGGGATCCTAAATTGATGTAGAAGAAGAATCTGTTAAAGAAGTAATCCAGATGACTCCTCTCTTTTTCATCACTTTCATCAAATTGATCAACTCCAAAGCCAGAGACAATAGACTTCAAGTCTCATGTACCCATTGCAATAAGATACGGAGATATATATAAAACAATAGGCTGCACACCATCTGCAGCTTGACAATCCTGATTATGAATGCATGGAGGAGGACCCAGTTTTGGTAGCATAGTGGAGATTGTCATAACACCAATGCTCAAAGATTGAATTGTTGGAAAAATTACCAGCCCTACATACACTTAGGGATAGTCTAAGTATACCATTGACACCCAATTTAGATTTGTTGGTTTCTCCATTTAACTCTAACATTATATCATCTACATTGTTTTGATCTCTAGCAACAACAACTATCGTAGGTATCCAAAATTTATATGTCACACTCCACCAAAATACTAGGAAACCATTGTGGATTGAGGTAAATTTCTACATGGAACAATTACAAGCTACTAGTGAGGCATACAAGTGCATACATCAATATCAACAGAGGATATGTTCTATCTGACATGGCAGCACTTGTAAACTATATTTCTTTGCTTCAATCTTCTTTGATAGAAACAAGCTTCAACAACTAATAAGTGAGGAAAAAGGTATTTAGCATAGCATGGATAAAATAGAGTGTTGGAGGCTACAAGCACAAGAAAAAGGGGGAAAACACCAAAAAACTATTGCACTTATTAAAAACACACAACACACGAAACAAAAGCACAAACAAACCAAAACTAAAGCAGAAAATGAACTATGTACAATGGGAAGGTGGAAAATAAAAATAAACTAAATGTGGCCATTTACAAGTTAAATGAATTATGATCCCTTCCGAGTCAACTTTGGGTCATATGAGGATAAGTTTTGCAAGGATATGAACAATAATAACAACAAGATTTTGATTGCACCAATAGGGAATATGTGGGTTATAGGTGAAAAAATAAATATTGATTCAAGAGTTTGCTCGTGAATTATAGGGGTACATAGGCTATTTTCTTCTATAATGGAATACATGAAACACCCATTTTTCCCATCAATTATTGGAATATCAACAAATTTTCCCATACCTTCGAAATCCTTGTTTAATGGTTGTTCTTGTGGCCTATCAACTATGATTGGCTGAACTAAGTCTGAACTTTGCATGCTTTCAATGGAAAACTTGGGACTTGAACTTCAAGATGCTGAAAATTTTCTAGATTTTCTCCTCATTCAACATTATTTGTTTTGACTTCAAGATCTCCTTTGTTCTTGTTAGCAAAAAATGGTGAGGAGATATTGGTCCAAAGATCCAGTCCTCAGTCAAGTCTTTGTAGTCAGTTTATACCCCAGTCAAGTAGCTAGAGATTGATAGCAAAACATAAAGAATAACAAAATCAAAGCATCACATACAGATCATATTAACAACACAACATAGAATTACCTAGTACCAATAGATCTCCACACACACACACACACATGTTGGTAAATAGATTTGTTACCACGAAATAACCTTTGAAAACGACCCGTTGCCCTTAGAGCAGTGACTAAATTGTCCCAACTGTTGGAGAAGTTGTTACTGGACTGACAACTTTCCACTATGTTTGAGAGGGGCAGCTCCCTCATATGATAAGGGTATTTGTGCGTTTTTGTGTACTTTTAACCTTAAAGTACAAAAAGGAGAAAAAGGAAAACTAAAGGAACGTGAATTACAGAAACCCTAGTAGTAGACATACGAATACCAACCAAAATTTCATAAACTTATTAACAGGTTAAAGAGGGGCTTCATCATAAGAGTTAGAAACTACGTTCCTAAATCTATATGATGGACTTGACAACAATGTATATGATATTATAACAATGACGAAAGAATGATATACTAATCCCACACACTATGAGATAGGTTACATCAACAACATTCGAATCAAGATACCAAGATAAGATTGCATTTCTTTACATTGATTGCATAGTTAAAATGTTTCAATGGATGACCTTGGATTTACACAGTGACACAAAAGTATTACCAATCTAACATACGAGAAATTAGTAACAATAACTCATAAATACCATTGGAACATACAAACCAAAGCACTCTTCATTATCTTTGTGAAATTATACAATTTCAAAAGATTTCATGTACAGAGTGTTAGACCGGAGGTCTCTAAAAATATTCTCCATAAGTTCCCCTCAAAAAGTTCTCTCTAAAGAGTCCCCCTTTACATTTGAGATAGTCTTGTATTTATAGGCTTGCTCCCAGTAACTACCTTGTAACCACTTGACAACTACTTCATAACTACATTTTTAGAAAAATAATAAACCTTATTTTTAGTTACTTTTTACATCACTTTTCTAGAAATAAGGTTCGTTTTCTAACTTTTAGTTACAACAAGTGACATAAGTCACTTTTACAAAAAGGTAATTAGAACTTGTGACTTTCAAGTTGTGCATTTCGCTGAGTCCTTTCCATCTCCACTCGCTTTATTTTGGCAGTTAAACCTCACCAGATGTTGACAACTCCTCTTGATACCTGAATCTTAGACTCCTGTGTCCGTCCATACAAAACATGAATTATGAAAATACCATGTCTTTCACTGAAAACACCAACACAATAGCCATAGATTGAATAACGCTACACATTTGCCTACTCCGATCACAATCATAAAATGCCATTGCCATCCACTTTTCATTTCAATCTCAAAGAATTATGCAGAGATGGCTAGTTGAAAGAGATATTGCATGTTCTTCTTACTTCATATGCCCTATTTCTGGTTGATTAGATGGATGTCGGTGATCAATTTCATCGTATGAATCAATTGAACTAAACCATGTATTCTATACCTTAAAACCACCACATTTGTAATTTTGATAACCATTCCCAGGTTGCATCAGGCGTCATAATGTTGGGGATCAATCTATAGTGCACTTTGATGGCAATTAAGACCATTTTTAAACTCCTCCGTAGCAATACATTCACGACCACAAATAGTATAGGCATAAAGTGAAAAAAGAATCAATCTAGATGGCTCGTTGAAATGATTTCAAGGTAGTCTCATCATCTTTTTGTAAACCGTAACAATTTATCAATGCACACCAAGCCTGAGGAGATGAATGGTCAATTGCATTCAATTTCTGAGCTAAGTAACTTGATTTCATAAAAACATCATATCAAGAGAGACCTGACATACACAACCATTTAACAAAATCAACATCACCAAAATGTGAGGATTCTCGCTAAAATTTTGTATCATTGTTGTTGATTTAGTGTCCCATCCAAGTAAACAAACTGGAAATTCCCTTTGGAAGGAGGTATTTGCAACAAGTCTAGAAAGGTTGTCCACTTGCTAAATACAATGGTTTTAGATCCCAATGGTCTGAGATCTTCCAAATGCTATAGAAAAGATGAAATCTTTGATGTTTCTATCAGATTCTTTTCAACATTGACTTTCTCTAAGAGTCATGGCAAGATCTCTCTTGGTTTTAATACTTTCCTATATATATATATAGGATAAGACCTACTCACAATCTTATGCTAGATTGCAAGAAGAGATTCATGACTCATGCAGTGTGCATAAGGGGTTAGGAATAAATCTTCAACTATTTCAAGGCAAATTAGACATTCTACCTTTTCCCCTCTGCAAGTTTCTTCAACAACTTCTAGAATATAATCCTTAGGAAGTGCAGAGTTAGATTCCCCATTTGCAACCTACTGACCACCTTTAAGAAAATGTTTTGCCACTTCATATAGACCAGAATACTTTTGTGTGTCATCGCGACTCATAGTAATAAAAGGATGGTTACAACACTGGTGTAACTTCAGAAGTAACTCCAAAACAAAAGCATAATTATGGAGAACTCTGCCTTATTCCGCAAATTGGTCAAACTTGAGCTTAGACTTTTTATATAAGACCCCATAGAAATCTTTCTTAGTTTCTATAAGCTCACAATAGACTACTTGGACACTGGTTAGAGGAAGAACAACGATAGGTCTCACCTCTTTGTCAATACTATCCTTTTCCCTTTGTAGCATTAAATGCTGCCAGATAGATTGAACTAGCTCCAATCTACCTTCATCACGTTCCTCAAATGGCTTCTGAATCAATATGTACCACCCTATTTAGAAACACCCATTTTGGTGCAAGCCGGGAGAACATTGGTGTAGGTTGCAGAATAACGACTTTACACCAGCCAATTGTAGTTACTTGAAAGTTTCTAAACTCTTTTCAACAAATACATTCTGTGTGTATACTGCAATTCATGCATCCCATGAGACAGGATTTCTTCGAGAGCCTCTGTAAAACTGTTTCAATGCCTTGGAATTTACATACATGTCTGCCAGAGCATTTGAGATTATAATATCTAACAAAATCCATTTAGTGTACATCCTGCAGTCCTTGCATTCCATGAAACCATGTTTCATTAATGTATTATGTCAAATGGTTTAACTACCTTCGTCTATGCTTCTTCATTTTACATACATTTCTGCTAGAAAGTTTCCAACTATAATATCAAACAAAAATCCTTTATGTTATTCCTTGATGGATGGTCGTACCGTCACTGGCTGGGAGGATGCTGGCAAATTGCTGGAGTTTCATTTTACACCTGATAATTACACTTACATTGAAAGTTTCAGAAACCTATTCAACAAATCGATTTGGTCTTTCTTGTACTCATTGTATTCCATGAGACCCCATTTCTTAAAGGCAACTGTTAAATAATGTGTTGGGTATGCTTCCACATTTTGTATTACTATCTATCAGAGCATTTTGAACTATGATATCTGACAACAATCCCAATTCTATTGTGTTTTGATGGATGTTTATACCATTTTTCAAAGCTCCTATGTTGGCATGGGCCAGATGCTGGTAAAGGTGGCTAGAAGTTTTGAAACCCTTACAACATATGCAATCTTTCCAGATCTTAGGATTTGTTAAAACCGTTATTTAACTACTGACCACTTATTATCTTAGTTCTTCATTGATAGTTCGTGAGGTTTCCAAAACCTCATCAGAGGAAAGAAATACTTTCGAAACTTATTACATATGCTGATGATAAAACAATTTCCTTCTTCGGTTATGAAAACTACTTTCGAAAGTTATTGAATTGGATAATGCATTTTTTATTTCTTTGGTAGTTATGATAACTACTTCATGCTTTAGTCATCGGCCTTTTAACACCATTTCACAACCTTCATACATACTTTGCATGCTTCTCATCGGCACTTTCAAGGGTAGTTAAAACATTATCAGTGGTTGAAAATACTTTTATAAGTATTTAAATTCTCTAATGATAACACCAGGTGTCCTTCATCGGCTTTTAAAACTAGTTTTGAAACCTTTTATTTTAGCTGACAATAGTTCTCAAAACACTTTTCCATTGCAAAAGTAGTTGATGTTGATAAAGCTTTGTCAAACAAGTACCTCTCAAATTCTCCTTTCATCAGCCTTTTTAAGGTGGTTGATAAATAGAAACTAGTTAGAAAAGCAACTGTTCCTTTTTTTATCAGTGTTCTTGAATGACTTTACAACTTCATAAATTAAAACTTTCAAATCAAGTTAATTTGACCGATAATAAGGGAAAAACTCCTCCATTGGCGTTCCATATGTTCTTCGTAACCTCCATTCACAAGAGCTCTTGACACCTTGTGATTTTTATTTTGTTGTCCTTCTTAAAATCCTTTCAACTCCATGATGAGATGCAAAATGTTTTAATTGTGCCCAATACCTTTCAATACCACCTCGAGAAATTATGCCAAAGTATTTACCAATCTTTTGAGAATAATTCTGGAAAGAGAAACCTTCGTTGTTTGACATGTGAAGGACTTTTTGGAACCAACACTTGAAGTCATTCATATTTCCTGATGATAAAAGTAAACTTCTCCCTTCATTGGCATTGTTGGAGACTTGATAACTTCACGGGTGCCAATTTAAAACTTTTGAAACTAATTACGTTGCTTTGACCTTACTCAGAGAAAATTGCACGATTGATCTCCAAGCGTGAAGATGGTGAAAGATGCATAACTTTTGACTGGGATAGTATTTTTGCACGAAATCTTGCCACATTGTCTGTAATAGTGCCATGAGATCCCCTACCATGTGATTCTTCTCCAGACTTTACAGAAACCACGATTTAAATGTTTCTGTAAATTGCTCGCCTGAAAATTTGAAGTTTAAAAATCTCCCAAACTGTAAGACTTCTTGACTCGAAAAGTTACCACATTAGGCGAAATGGCCATATAAACATTTCTATAAAATGATTTCTTTCCAACTCTTGTAGACTCTGAAATTTAATTATTTTACGTAATTTTGCCGCATAGCAAAACTATTTCCAGGACTTCAATTGAAACAGGTGAACAAATTCTCCTTTAAATTAGAAATCAACTTGACACTTTAGGAGAATTTGTAACTAGGGGTGACTCAACATAAGGATTTGACACAAAAGTTTAAAATTTGGCAAGTTGAAAACGAGGCCAACAATATATATAAGCAACAATAAACTATATACATCATATATCCATCCTTCGACAGGTCTAAGTCTCTGCCTCACTAGTTACATGCATGACTTCTATGTCATTCTTTACATCAGAATCTACCACATATCATACTTCTATCCTCCTACGTTATATGATCATATCCTATATTTATATATATTATATCTATTACATATAGGGACGTGTCTCCTATTGGCTCTGGCCTTTGGATAGTGTGTGTGCCAGCTTTTGTTCAGCTCTGCTTTATGCTCTATAGGCTGCTAACATCACCCCCCCTCAAAATTATGTCTTGTCCGCAAGACATGCAAAATCAACTGCTAGGTAGGATAGTCTTATAGATCTGCTTGAGTTGTGCTAAACTAGTTTCTTATTGCTTCTTGGCTTTAGCCAACATAGTTATTTGTTCCTTCTTTCTCTTCCACATTATGTGTTTGTGGGCTCATTTGTTGTTGTTGGAAAATGGTCAGGGCTTCCCGTGGGATTCGTGACATGGACTAACTGCCTCTCGTGGATTTATTAACCCTTACGCTTGTATCATAAATTGACGGGTCGACCTTTTGGATTAACGACAATCGTGGGCCAACAATTGGTATCAAAGCGAAAGGTTATGGGTTTGAATCCCCCTGGGTAATGCTGGGGGGAGTTTGTTGGCAATGGTCAGTGCTTCCCATGGGATTCGTGACATGGACTAACTGCCTCCTGTGGATTCATTAACTCTTGCACTTGTATCAAAAATTGACGGGTCGACCTTTTGGTTTAATGGCAATCGTGGGCCAACATTTGTCTCCTCTATCCTTATGTTCTCTAGAGGAGGTACCCCTTGTGTAGAAGTTCTCGACTAACTTCCCTCTTGGCTTGCCTCTCTTCTATTTTCTCCTCCTACCGGTATCTCAGTGTTGTGCAGAGGTGATGGTGTCAGTTGTTGTTCTTGTTCTTTTTCCTTGATGGATTGATATATCTTGGTTGTTACCTCATCAATTTATTTTTGAATTTTTTCCTTTTCCTTCTTATTTCCTCCCATCAATGTATCTACTCTCAGTTTTCTCCTTAGCTCCATGGCTTGTAGCTGTATTAACTCATTCTTCTTCTCTGGTGACAATGTGTCACTGAGCTTCTCAATGGCATTTTGTCTTATTTCCTCCTCCAATTAGAGTGTCTTATTTCTCCTTTCCCTCAATGCTTCTACCAAGCTATCCAAAAATCCTTCCATTATTTCATCTAGTGTCTTTTTCTTATTCCTCATGTATTGTACCATTTCTTAAACTATCAGTTGTTTATTTTCTTTGGATGAATCATCATATAGAGCAACAGTTTCTTGTACCATACCTACATTCTCCATGGCATTGAGCAATGCATCTAGATTGTAGAGCTCCTGTGCCGGATCTTCTACTTGTTGTTGTGTCAGTTCTTCCTTTGGTGTCTGTTGTGCTCTTTTTCTTCTTTTCAACTTGGATTCTTGCTCATCCCCTTCTTCTTTGAACTCAATCTCCTCCGGTATTTCTTGAGTTTTCTTTCTTTTCACCTGCTGCTTCTACCAGGGAGATTTCTTTTGTGTATTCTTCTTCATTCCTGACAAAACTTCTGATGCTGCTCTTCGTCCGAATGACATGGGAGATGTTGATGGCACCTGTGATGTGGTCCTCTCTAATCTTCACACTACCGAAGCCTCCTTTGTAGGTAGGGGAACTGATGTGGTTGGTTTTAAAGTTGATGTAGTTCCTTTTCCCAAAACTCTCCAATGTTTATGTAGCTTCTCTATGTTCTTGTCTAGGTGTTCCTCAACATGATTTTTATGTTGTTTCTCCATCACCTTTGAATAAGTGCCATATCTTTTCACACTTGTATCCTTGGGTTTACTAAGTAGATTTTATGCATAGGCATTATCTTCTGCCGTAGTTATCTCATAGGGTAATTGAGGCACCCATGTTGTTCTTGGCTCAACTATCTCCATGTATGTGAAGTCCCTATATACCAAAAATGTAATGTGGTTGATTTATTGCATGACTATTTCATAAGGGATTCTTTCTCTTGCCCTCATCTCTTCTTGTAAGGTTTTGAATAAACCCCAATATGTGACACGAATGCTTTTGTATCAAAAAACTAAGCGATATGCCTTTTGACCTCTAGCCCCACCAGTATGTTTTGTTGCCATTGTTTTCCCTTAAACCCTGATAACTTGTTCAAAAAATAGAATGTAAGGAAAATAATCAAAGTACCATACCAGAAATTATAATTCAAGTCCTTAATCTTCTACAAGTTCCCCAATAGTTGTTGTCGCATCACCTCATAAAGATCAAAATCCTTGCCCTCCTTCACCATTTGATAGGCGACATGGATTGCAATGGCTGTGGCCAAACCCTTCTGGTTGGCATAGTAGACCTTGTATCAAATGCCCATGGTGGCATATTTCACCCCTGGATCTGTGATATCCTTCACATGCATATTGCTACCATTTGTCGTTACTCTGATCAATTCCCTCACTTGATTTATTCTGATGGCCTTCATTGCTGGTAGGGATCCTACGACACTTAACCCTGTGACTACCCTAATGGCCTCCTTTGTGATTCTGTAGGTTTTATCCAAATATATGAATTCATCATGGATTCTGCTTAAAACGATCCTTACCCATTCATGTGCATTTATGAAGTCAGGGAAATCCTTCCATACATCTAGTTTCTTCACCGTTATGTTTGCATATTTAGGTAAATACCCTGTGTCTCCCAATAATGTGTCCCTCAACTCCTCAAATTTCACGTGATTAATATCTGCCAAGGTGTTGTGAATATATTTCCTCACGTCCTCCATGTATACCGCATACGCCGACACATTCAAGAATGCATCGTCTTTATCCACCTATAGGGCTTTCCAAGGACACTTCTTGAACTTCGGTCATGGCTTGTGTGTGATGTCAATTAGCTTAGGGGTTGCCATTTTATATTCTCTTGTTTCCTGCATTCTTCTACTCTTTGCTACTTCGTTCGCCGCTTGATTCTTCTCTCAGAGCTTGAATTTTGCCAAAGTATGAATGCAAAGTGAGGTTCCTTGGGTTTGATTAGGGTTAAATACCTTTTCTTTTTGCCCTAATTTTTCCCACTTCCCATTTTTATTCTCTCCCTTCGTTACTTTATGCCTTTGTTTCTTATGACTTAAGTTTTGCTCCTTGTTAGTGGCTAGTCTCTGATACCCTATGTTACCATGACATAATCTCTTTGCAGTCAATTTCTTTCTTTTGGAAATTGATGATCTAGTGGTTTGGCATCTAGAACAACCCCCCCTTGATGTTTTCCTTGCATCTTTCCCCATTTCTTCTTCCTCTTTGCTTGTGATTGTCCTTCCTATATCTCTGGTATCATTACCATCTTGATATGTCGATTTCTCTACTTCCTTTGATTAATTTACTGAGATTTCTAAGATATAAGCTTCTTGTCCCTCCTCAATGTGGCACAAGTGGTCTGATGTGGGTTCTGATGAAATTCAAAGGATTGCAGTATGTTTTCCTTATTGGTCCTGATCATGAATATGCTCTAGTAACCCAACATTTTCTTTATTTTTATTTTTAGTTCTTCTTTCATCCAAGCTTCTAAAAATTCCTCACTATTTGTATTGTAGTGATCATCTTCTATCTCCACTTCTCCCTCAAAATTAGGCTCTTCTATTGTCTCCTCTGCATCCAACCTTGAAATTTTATAGAGATTCTTTGCATCCTTATCACTGTCTTCACTCTGATTGACTTCTTCTATGTATGCTTCCTCTATTGATGACCCCAAAGGAATGTTGATAGTCTTGTTATCATTATCAAATGATAACTCTTCTTTCTAGGAGTCTATGATACTGTTTGCATCCACAAACCATCTCAACCCTAAGAGTGCATTGAAAGCTTCTCCTTGATCCTTCATGGCTACTAACAGGTTGTTGTAAGGTCCTAACACTTTAGTTGCAAAAATGTCAATTATGTCGACCGGGTAGTGTCCAAAGGTTGTATGCAATAGGGGAAATTTTGGCCATCTCTCTTAGTAAGATTTTCTAAATTTTTGAAACAGTTGAAAACATAAATTAAACTAGAAATCATGAGATTATTTAAGCTAGAAAGCATTCAAATTCCTATTTTATAAAGCATGTAAACTATCTAAGAATCAACACTTGCAGTTTAACTATGAAATTGAAACAAAGGCGACTAACTACTAACGACTAACTACTAACTAAAATAACATCTTTTAATAAATAGCTAACAATGGTTTTAAGAACATAATGGATGCTCTAGAAATTTCAAGCAAATAAAATTTAGAGATTAGTAACTTAAAAACACAACTTGCAGGAACACACAACAGAACTAAACACATAATAACATTTATCTAAATATAAAATGTACATAATAGAAATAACAACATTAACGATAAAAATACTTATCTACTCTACGATCCCTTGAGTGGCCAACTCTTGGGCATTCCTACTATTAGTTTAAATCACATGTGGTACTTTAGCGGCTTTGAAGTAAATCCATTCACAGTACTTCCATTACTAAGAACAATACTAGTGATATTCATTCATTTATATCATAAAAGTGTAACAACATAGGGAACATAACTAAACAGTATTCAAAATATATCATAACAACATATCCTTGTTTTTAGCAGCTACACATATATATACTGCATTACTAAAAAATCCTAATCTGTAGATGGTGGGAAAATACCATTGAAAAAGTCTTAAATAGAATTACAACTAACTGATGTTCATGACATAAAACATAATAAAGGCTTTGAGTGGAGCCATAAAGTCTCAAATAGTCTTATCAGAAAATAACATAATGCTTTAAAAGAAGTCTTCCACTATGCACGCCTAAATTTCTGGTGCCCCAACTTCTGGGGCTCTAACTTCAACCGCTTGAAGTCCACTCCTTTCATAGGCCATGCATAAGTCCTGCACAATTACTCAAAGTCTATACCATTATATCAACATTAGTTAGCTAATTCCAATCAATTTGAGAAATAAAGATTTATACACCATTTTATAAAAAGTGGACAATTATTGCTTCTAAAAATAAACAAATTGGCATGGCTAAGGTGGTTGGCAAGAACAAAAAGGGGTATTTAGCTCATCATAAGAATGAGGTTGTTTATACCTCATCAGCTACAACAATGAAGTCTAAGACTTGTTTAACCCCCATTAGGTTAACTTCCACTTGATTTGATGTTCCCATTGTTTGCATGTTAGATCCGTCTGCCAAAATAATATTGTAAGTTGTCTCTGTCAACTTAGGTCTTCCTAACTGCTTCCATAGCTTCTTTGTGATCATGTTGATATCTGCTTCTAGATCTATCATGACATTTCATACCTTTTTGTGATTAATGTGAACTTCCACCATAAGTGATTTTGTCTTTCATTCTCTATATATTCTTCTCATCCTTCGTAGTTGACTCTTCTGACCTTTCTCCTTATTAAAGTATTTAAAAAATTGCTTCAATTTCTCAATAAGTCTGTGTTGTTGTGTCAATTGGGCTAACACCTTGAGAGCTTCTATTTCTCCTTTAGTGAAAAACTACTTGTATTGCTTCTTTTTTTGTTCCTTATTTTTTGTTTGGATTCCTTCACAACTTCCTCATGTTGTTTCCTAGAGGGAACAAATTCTTCTTCCTCCTCACTGTCTTCCTCTTCTATCTCAGTGACATAACACCTTTCAGTATTTGTTCCTTGTCTTGTCAGTACTACAGCTTTCTCCTTCCTACTTCTTCTATCTTTTTCAGTATGTTTTGGCTTGCTTCTCTAATAGTACTCTTCTTCTTGTGTAGATTCAATTGAAGATATGTATGTTTCCTCTCTACTATTCTTTCAACAAGTTCTTTCTCCTTGACCCTTTGGTTCCTTCTTATGATCCTAGCTCCTTTTTTATTATTCAGGTTTTGTAGCTCATCACTCTTAGATTGTGATTGTGTATTCAGGAAGTATTGTTGTGCTCTCTCACAAGAAAATAGATCATGCTTAGTACTGCTACAAAATGAACACTATGTTTTCCTTTCAGCCCAACATTCATTAGCAAAATATCCTAGCTTAGCCCAATTGAAACAGGTGGCATCCTCCCTCCTTTGATTTCTTCCACAGCCTCTACCTCCTCTAATATAGTTATTCCCATAGGATGGACCGCCAGAATTTGAATTTTGTATTGCATTGACATTTCACTGATTTCTCCAATTTGCTTGTTTGTAGCATTGAGCATGTGAGTTTCTTTCTACATATAACATAGTGTTTCTCTCCATCTAGTTTGTGTACCATGTTTCATCTTCTTCATCAGCAAATTCTCTTTTCCTCTGGAAGTTCTGTGAAGGATAGTTTGGTGTTTCATGGCCATCTCATTCTCCACATAATCCACAATATACTGAATTCATTATTTTTGTAGTTGCTTTGATGTCTTCTTTTATTGCAGTATCTTGTCTTTCACCCTTCGTCCTAGGGCATTCATTTCTCAAGTGACCTTCTCTTATACAATATAAGCACCAAATATTAGGTCTTTGTTTCTATGTATTCTCCTCCTGCTTGGCCAAAATCTATTGTCTCAGCTTCAACTACTCCAATTCCAATTTTAGCTTCTCTAATTCTAGGTTTTCCTTCATGTTATCTTGTATGTGCCAAGATTGGGATTTTATCCAGTAGGCTAGTGTCACTGCTTCTGCATATGTCTCAAATATTATTCCATCTAGGTTTGACCTTATGTCAGGGCTTATTCTAAAATGAACCATTCTATCTTTTGCTTCTCAGTTAGTGATTCCTCCAACTTCCTAGTTGTCTCCTTGAATCTTCTATTAAAGTCCTTTATTTATTCTTTATCCAATTGCATCAAATCTCTCATCTTACTTACCCCTTCTATCGGAACATCTAGAACTCCAAAATTCTCCAAAAATAGCTTCTTGATATCATCCCATTCGTTGTCACTATTTGAACATGTCTTCCTATACCACCTAAATGCTTCATTCCGCAAGGTGCCTATGAAGTCAAACAACTTGATTTCATATCTTGTTACTCCCTTCCAGTTCCAAATAGACTCCAAAACAAAAATGTGCTTTGTTGTTTCAGTAGTGTCCTTCTCAAAGATTGGTAACTTGATAAGGATATCCATGATTGGTCTTCTCAAAGTCGTCGATACTCTATGGTAGGTTTCCTTTGGTTTGCTCCTTCGATTAGGCTGTCTTTTATCCACTCACTTTCCTTCTCTTCCCTTGTTTCTCTATAGCCAGATATCAAAGTACTCCTCTCCTAAAACTACTACAAAATTACTTTGGATATCTTCTATTCTCTTTGCTTCCTTGTTTGCTTGAATATCTTCCTTCTCAACTAAAATTATTTTGAATTTATATGGAACTCGGGGTAACTCATGGTCCAGGGGTTGTGTCTCTTCATAGTGTCTCTTCAATTTAGGGGATACTCTTCCATTTGTGAATGACATCATGTCAACATTCAACGATGATTGAAATTACCTTCCAAAACCCTTAAAACTCCTCTTAATGTTTACCACATCTCCTCCTCCTTCTCTTATCTCCTTTATGCTTCAACAAATTAGCTCCTCTATATATTCTTGATTGATCTTCAAAATTTCTAGTGTTAATTCATGTTTTCTAGTAGTCTATGATATAAACCCTAATTCACCTCTTTCTTCCTTTTCCCTTCTGCATTCTTCTCTGGCAACACCCGTAGTGGTGCGCTCTACAACATCCTCCATAATCCACAATATCTCTTCTCCTTCTGACCTCCTTTCTCTGATAGAACCCACATTGGTGCTCTCAACAAAATTCTCCATGACGTGCTTGTCTTCTTCTTCCCTTCCGGCAGCACCCTCCATGGCGTACTCTTCAAATTCTTCCTCCTTTTCTTCTGCAACTTCTGTTGTCCCTCCTTTTTCCATCTCTTGTGCCCTTTCCATCCTTTTTTGGTAACGTTCCTATTGTTGTTGAGTTTGCTTCAATCTCTCTTCCCTGCTTATCTCCATTCTGATTCTGATTTATTCACCGATCTCTCTTTTCCTCTGGTTCTCCCCTTTTGCCATGGGTTTTATCGGTTTGGTGATATGTTAGTCCTCTTATATCCCATGGAATCCTTGTTTGAAGAGTCACATAGTTTGTAAGGTCCTTGCGGACCCTACTCCTCTCCACTTATCATCCCCTTAAGTGTATGCCCCTCTCTCACAGAGGTAGAAACTTAAGGAGATTTAAATTCCTCCGCAAATTAAAATTTTTCTCCACCAACCTCACCTTCTTTACTCTCCAGAACTCTGCACTACTCCCTTGGATGTTTTGCCCTTTCAATCTTTAACTATCTTCTTCTAGGTTCCTGGCAATAGAACCAAATGTTAGTAAGGAATACAGAGGGGATACTAGTCTGGAGATCTGGTCCTCGGTCAAGTCTTTGTAGTTAGTTTATACCTCAGTCAAGTAGCTAGAGATTGATATCAAAACATAAAGAATAACAAAAATAGAGCATCACATATAGATCATATTAACAACACAACATAGAATTACCTGTTACTGACAAATCTCCATATATATATATATATATATATACCAACAACAATTAACTATATACATCATCTACTGGCAGGTCTAAGTCTCTACCTCACCAGTTACATGCATGACTTTTATGTCATTCTTTACATTAGAATCTATCACATATCATACTTCTATGCTCCTATGCTATGTGATCATATCCTATATCTATGTATACTATATCTATTACATATAGGGATGTGTCTCCCATCGGCTCTGACCTCTGCATAGTGTGTGTGCCAGCTTCCAGTCGGCTCTGCTTTATGTTCTACACCTTGCTAAAAGTTCTCATGTTTAGTGCCACTAGTTTATTCCACTTTATGCACATGCTCCTCTTTGTCCAGGTCTTCATTATGTAAAGAATACATTTCAGCATCGAATTCTAGCCGAGGAACAAGAGTGTCTCTAATTGTTTGATATTTCTCTAGCAAGGGTTTATGATTATCAGCAAAGAAACAAGTCTCTTTTCCTTATTTTTGTTCAATTCTTTGTAATGTTTGAAGCAAAGAGGGATGTACCTTGTCAAGATCAAGTTGCCTGCCACCATAGAAGCTTTTCAAAAACTAAATTTGCTTAGGATCATCAATAATTTGATTTTTTGAGCAGAAGATACAAGGAAAAAATAATTTTCCTCATCATTGCTATCACTGTCAATTTCTTGATACCAATTCATCATCAAGATTCATCTTTCGTATAGAGTCGCCAACCTTCACATTTCTAAGGAAATAAAGATGCACTAGTATTTTTTTTCCTTTCCCTAGTAGAGTCACCAAAAATTTATTATTTAATAGATTAGTCATTAAACTCTTTATATAAATTTGCCCACAAAATAGTGACAATCTTACTAACAGTTGGACAAATTGCAAATAGATTTCACAATCGCCCTCTACATTTGAAGAAGGGGAAGCTCCCTTTGTAAGATGGAACTTTACATTTTTTGGGTACGCTTTTAACTTGAAAGTGGGAAAGACACTTCTATAATAATATGAAAACAAATAAACACCCGTGATCACCCAATACATCCACAGGAAAATAAAATGTAAATCCCAGATATGCAGAATCACCACAAATCTACTCAGAAATAAGAATGAAGAGAAATCGATGATACACAATCAATTATTGAAAAGCTACCATAACATCAATCAAACATAAGAATGAAGATACCAAGATGGCATATATATAAACTAAAGTAGGCTATCAACACTTCACACATAAATAATGCAAGATTTTCTATACTCAAATTGTCATAAACTCAACATAAGAAGTATTCATAACAAAGCAGAGGGATAATGACCCAAATTCCACCCTTCTCTTGTATTAATGAGCAAAAATGGAGCACAATACTCTGCTCCTTAGAAAATATTGCACGGTCCATAATATGATATGTTTAAACCTTCCCAATGTTTAGAAACATACATTTACTCCCAATGATCAATTCACGAATTAATTTCGCAAAAAGATCCCTATTCCTCTTTCCCCAAAAATAATTTTGAGAGAGAACCCCCATGAAATGGAAAACCTCCTTTTAAAGGTTTTACTTATACACAAGTAGTTGGGTAACTACTTGTAACTTCTTGTACCCAACTCCCCTTTTGAATTATTTGTGCACTTTTCTTTCACGAAAAATTTCCAACAAAAAACTAACCATCTCACACTTTGTACATCAATTAATTCTAAAAATAATAATTCATCTCAACTTATCACCACAACTTACCCACCTTTAATTATTCCCCTTTCACATTAACTGAGAACCATTAATAATTTTACTCCCTTTACAACATTAATTAATTCTAAAAGGAATTAATTTACCCCAACTTGATACTACCATTTACCCACTTTAGCATAGTGCAATATTTGATTACTTTTGCACATTATGGTAATTTATTTAATTCTTAAATAATTAAATAAACAAGTTAGAGAAGAACTTATTTTCTCCTATCATGACTTTGAAATTAAATCAATTAGTTCAAAAAGAATTAATATGATTTAAAATAATTAAACCATATTTAACTTTTACCCTTTTCATTTGAGTGGGTAATACATCACTAAAGTTTCATGCAGATGATCAATTTCATTCCTTCATTTAGCTTCTCTCGGGCATATCTCTAGTGTAACCATCCTTTGATTACTTGTGAAATACAATGGGGGAGTTATCCTGGATTGTCAAATTCGAGGGATAACAAGATGTAAGCTTGCTATCCTTCTATTGTTGTTTTAGTGGCATTTGCTTATCTAGCTATAATCACACAGAGACCCAGTCCCCCACTTCAAAATTCCTTTCACTATGGTGTTGATTATCTTGTCACTTCATTCTACTTATACCATTGTTAAGTTATCCCTAAAACTAGGAATTACCTCTTATTGATGTTGAATGTGTTGTTCAAGTGTTCAAACCTTTGGGTGTGCCCATAAGGAAGAGGTGATGGATGGTGGTCAATACCCATAAAGTGCCAAAAATGAAGACATTTTGGATGAAGTATGGACAAACGTGTTATACTGCCATTCTATTAATGGCAGCCATTGCACCCATCTATCTTTTTTATCTTAAACAAAACACCAAAGATAACCCTTCAAGCATTTGTTGACCACCTCAGTCTATCCATCTAACTGGGGATGATATTATGAACTATAATCAAGCTAAGCACCCAAACATGAAAATAAGTAAATCCAGAAACTACTTGTAAATGTAGGATCACAATCACTTACTATAACTTTTGGAGTTCCATGTAGTTTTTGAATAGTATTCCTAAAGGTTGTTGCTACAATGCTTTCTATAAATGGGTGTGACAAAGTAGAAAAATGTGCATATTTGATGAGATAATCCACAACAACCATGATGAGATTTATTCCTTCAAATTTAGGCAAACTTGTGATGAAACCCATAGATATCTCCTCCCATCTCTGACTTAGAATAGATAAGCATTATAGAAGACTTGAAGCCTTAATTGTCTCCCCTTTATTTTGCTGGCAAACCATGAATTCTACTATAATTTTTTTTAACTTCCCCTTTAATCCCATCCCAAAGGAAATCTTGCTTGATTCTATGATAAGTCTTCAATAATCTTGAGTGCCCACCTTCTTGATAAGCATGTAATTCTGCCAACACCCTAAACTTAAGGGTTGAGTTCTTACATAGGTACGACCTATCCTTGTACCATCAAGCATTTTCTTTGCATGCAAATTTATTTAACACACTTGAATCTTGTTGGAGTTTCTCAATGAGATATTGAGTATCCTTATCCTTCTCCCACTCTTCTCATGACTCATTTACCCAATATGCCTACAATATGGAAATGGCATACAACAATGACTCTATGGGTTCATCTCTCCTAGATAAAGTATCAACCACAAGATTATCCTTTCCTTTCTCATAGATGATCTCAAAGTCATATCCCAACATCTTTGTGACCCATTTTTTTTGTTCTTCAAATGACAACCTATATTCGAAGAAGAATTTGAGACTATCATGATATGTCTTTTCCTTAAAGTGTCTTCTCAGTAGATAAGGCCTCCATTGTTTGACTTCATGTAGGATAGCTAACATTTCCTTCTCATAAATTAACTTCAACACATTCTTACCTTTGAGTTGGCTAATCTCAAATATCATGGGTCTTCCTTATTAGATGAGTACTACTCCTATTTCATGTCCTAAAGCAACACATTCCACAATGAATGTTTTAGAAAAATCTAGAGTAGCAAGAATTGAAGTTGTGCACATGGCTCACTTTAGCTACTCAAATGCCCCGATAGGTGCTTCATTCCACTTAAAGGAACCCTTATTCAACAATGCTATGAGAGGTGATGCCATGCTCCATAATTCTTTATAAGTTTGTAATAATGACTTGTAAGCCCTAAGAAGCCATGTAGGTTCTTAAGGGTCCTAGGCATTTTCCACTTTACAATGGCCTTAATCTTGCGAGGGTCCATCTTTACCCCCTCATGTGAAACATATGACCTAGGTACTCCAACTATTTGACTCTAAACATGCACTTGGATGGATTAACATAAAGTTGATGATGTTCAAGAATGTTCAAAACCTATTTTACATGTTGCAAGTGTTCCTCCCAAGTTTTTTTATATATTAAGGTGTCCTCAAAAATACCAAAATAAATTTCTACAAAATGGCTTGAAGATATAGTTCATCAAACTTTGAAATTGGTAGATGGTGCATTTGTGGGACCAAAACTCATTACGATAAATTCATGGTGGCCCTCATGGGTTCAAAAAGTTGTTGTATGTACATCCCCATCTCTAATTCTAATTTGATGATAACTAGAATGAAGCTTAGGTTTGGTAAAATAAATAATGTTGTTAAGCTTATCTAACAAACCATGAATTACTAGAATTGGAAACTTATCTTTTATGGTGTACTTGTTGGGCTCCATATAATTAGGATACATCCTCCAAGTGTCATCATTCGTGTGCACCATTTCCACTAGAGAGAGTAAGCACTCTAACTGTGCCTGATAATACCTAACTCTAGCATCTCTCGAACCATCTTATTAGTCTCACTTTTTTGTACATATGGATACCTATAGGACTAGAGGTTTGGTGGTCAGCGCCCTAGTACTAGTTGAATGACATGATCATGATCTCTTTTAGGAGACAATCCTTTTGGCATCTCTCCAAAAACTATTGAGTTCTTATCTACATTTGATTGAAGATCTAGTGGTATATAAGCCTTCAAGTGATATGCTTCTAATGAAAACAATTAAGTCACAACCATTTTCCCCCTTGTTAAGCATCTTTTAAATTTGATGAGAACTTACCATGTGCAAAGACTTGGCATGCATCCCTCTTAGTTCAACAATCCTTCCTAAGTGAAAATGCATGAATAGCTTCTGGAAATTCATCTCAATTATCCCTAATGTAGTAAGCCATTTGACTCCCAACAAAATTCTTGTTGCATCTATGGAGATAGCAAACATAAAGAAATCAAAATTGAATTCTCCCATGGATAATTTGATGCTATGGTATTTATTGAACAACTAATAGTACCCCAATCTACAATCATGACCTAAAATTTTAGAGCTAGATAGATAAATATAATCTAGATGAGTAGCTAACTTCTCATCAATGAATTTGTGAATGCTTCCCAAGTCTATCAATATTTTTACTCTCTTTCTGCAAGAAACCCACTACCTTGAGAGTTTGTGGGGTGTTAATGCTAGAAAGTGCATGATAAGAAATGGTTGGTTGGGTGTCTCCTAATTCTTCATTAGGATCATTGCTAAAATCTTCTTCACCATATTCTTCCTCATTCAACCCTTCAATGTACAAAAATTTATTTTCTACACATTTATGTCCTCTACTGTATTTCCTATCATAATTAAAACATAACTCTTTTGCCCTTTTTCCTTCAATTCGTTGGGGATTCAATCTAGTGGGTTGAGGTAATGGTTGTATCGAAAAGCACTTCTCTCTTATACCATTGAACCCTGCCTTTTGCTAAAAATGTCTCCTCTACCCTGCAAGCTAGGACAAAAGATTCAGATATAGAAGTAGGATGAAACATAAACACCTCATGTTAGATGTGATCATTAAGGCCACCAAGAAACATGTCATTCAAGTTCTCCTTTGGAATAGTCTCTACACACAAGATAGGTTATGGAATTATTGAATATAATCCTTGACTAATCCTATTTTTGTAGTTTGACCAGCTAGCTAATGTAGTTGTTAGATACACTATAACTATAGTGTAACTGTAGATCCTTTATGAAAACTAGCCATGTGATAGTGTGAGCCTTTTTCTTCCTTTAAGCACATATCCATCGATAGCAAATGAATTTCTCTTATTCTAGATATAAGGAAACCATTGTCACATTTTTCCACTTGGAATTTGATGTACATCACAAAATTATCCATTTGATTTATCCAAGTCAATGGATCCTTTCCATCAAACTTGTCCACCTTAGGTAGTAGGTTCCTAGATCTGTATGAGTACTAGCATTTGGATCAATATTACCTAGCCTAGAAGATCCACCTTGATTTATTGAAACACCATGTTGCTCCTTTGATTGATATATAGAGCACTGGAGTTGTAACATCATGTCCTTGATGCAAGGCATCATGTCTTCCTTCATACTAGTGAATTCTCCCTTTACTTGCTCAACCATCGCCAATATTTCCTCCTTCGTCTTGTTGGTTTCTTCCCTTACATATTTTGTGGATATGGTATCCATCTCCTCTACCAATGAATCACCTTTGTTAGGAGCCTTTCCAAGACTGTGGGAATTCTTGCCCCCACCTCTAGTTTGTGGTTCTGCCATGCTGAGGCTTGACAGTGCAAAATCTATTTTTTTATTGACCAAAACTTGATAAAATGATTTTATAATTTTCTTGGCCACAAAATTAAAATTTTTTAAGAGAAAAAACCCTAATATTTTTTTCCAAGCATCCCAACAATGTAAACAAATTTGAAAGATTCCAAAAATTGTAGATTGTAGAGCAAATTTTGTAAGGAAGCTAAGGTAACGAAACAACTTCCTACAATAATCTTGAGGGGAAAGATATGCATAACTTTTCAGATCTTTGCAATAGTTACAGAAATAAACACAAATATAAATCATACCACAACACAATAATTACGTGGGGAAACCCTTTTGGGAGAAAAACCCCACGCTCCAAAGCTGCCCAATATATTATTCAGGAATCAAGAAGATTACGATATACTTGTAGAGCAAGATTTCATAGGAGTATAACCAAACAGAGATCCAGAGGAAACTCAACATCTATAAGTCTCTTACACCCAACCTCCATCTCAAGCTCCTGATATATAGGAGATACAATACAGTAAACCATCAACAGTAATTACAAAACCATGAGCCAAAAACCACCCAAAAGTGGTGCCCAAATTATCTCCAATCAAAGATGCCTTGTGATGTGCCAAATCACACACCAACACATGTGACTCTCCCCTTTAAAATTCTTTTGTGTCCAACACGTTTTCACATTTCCTAAAATAGGAGGTCCAAATTTTGAAGGTCATAACTTTTGATCCGGGTGTTCGATTGACGAACCATTTGATGTGTAAGAAAGCTTGTGAAGACATCTATCAAATTATAACTAGCTTCACTAGTTATGATAACTTTCAAGGCATTTAGGGGCCTCTAAGTGCCTCAAATATGAGTTTGAAACTTTTTTCCGGAAGTTTCAAAAAATGGAAACTTTAATATCTTGCAATCTAGGTATGATCTTGAGTCAAAACTCACCCGAGATGTTTACTTGACAGTTCCGCACCTTTTGGGAAAATTTCGGGTCCATTCGAGCTCAAGTGTAGACTTATTAAAAATAGTAAGCCTTGTCATTTTTAGCCCCTTTTGAAACTTTGAAAGTTCTAAACCATTCTTCAAGATAAAGGGTATTCAAAAAGACCAAAACTGGGAAGAATAGTAACCTTTTGTAGTTCCAAGGTTGAGACACCTTTCCTAACAAATTTATGAAAAACCTTAAAATTGCATTAACTTAGTCAAAATGAATCCAAATTAGCTCAAATAAATATTGCAGGTGGATCAATGTGCCCTTGTTCACCCCTCCAAAATTTAGAAAAAAGATTGTCATTTAATTGCCCTAGGAGTGAAATTGGTGGAAACTCTAATTTCATAATTTAACTCCCTCTTGAATCTACTCCAAATGGCCTAAAATCTAGATAGTAGTAGCTTAAATATATCCTTGAGCAACCCTCAAGAAATTAGAAAAAGAATCGCCAAATTAAGAGAGATATGCGCTTCATAATTTGACCTTCCAACTCAAAAAATATTGCCTTGTTTATTGCCTTCCGGGTGCGAAGATCACACTTTGATACCACTTGTAATGAAATAACTTGCACAAGAGAACAATATAATGAAAATATGTTGTAAATACTTGATAATACTTGAGAATAATAATCCACTTCGAGGGGAAAAACCTCCAAATATCTCCAATGACAACAATTTGCAATATGATGATCATAAACTAACAACTAGCTCGTATATATACCCTACTTATGCCTTGGATGCAATCTAAGTTGACTTAACTACCTATATAAGACTATATTAATGATCATATAACTTAATTAAGAGTTAAGGTAGATACAAGTTTACCACTCATAACTCTATGCATACTAAAGGATTAAGGGTGTAACATCCTATGCATGTTTTGTATTCACTAAATGTTCTCTCTTATTGAAAAATAATTCATCATAATAATTATATAATTATCATGAAATGAGAATATTAGACATCAAAATAAACTGAAAGTAACAGAGCACAAACCTTATCTTGGAATCAAAAGCATATAAGATAGAACGAATATGAAAAAATAAACTATTCTGAAAAGCTATTAAAAAATATAATTTTGTATACTTCCTAGTCAAAATGGAATGCATGCTTTAAAACAAACTGAATATAAAAATATATGACTAGCTTTGCATAGGGTAACATGCAGTGTAATTAAATTCATGTAGTCTTTAGGACACTATTTGAGAATCAATTTGTATGATACAAATTTCCAATTTGAGGTCCGAAAAAATATAAATATAAAAAAATTGAGACCAAAAATCTTCACACCATCATTAAAACCATGTCCTGCAATTTACACTCTTGTTGTGCAATCATTTATTGATTTTCACATTAGAGGAATTATATGTTTGGAGTGGACATATTCTTGAGTGAGAGCCTAGTTGAGCACTTCTATGGGAAAGTTCAAGTGAGTTCAATTGTCTCTTGTTTTAAAAGTGACTTTATCATAGGCCATGGCGACTTCCTCTACCATAAAAATGTGCCAACCCAAATCCGATCATCTTTTATCAACGAGTCTCAAATCTTTACAACATATTTTCCTCATAGTTGTTGTTACCCACCTCTGTATTACTTCCTAGGGGCCATCACCACCACATATCCACCTACACATTGTATTCTTGTGGTCTCTCATTGTGCAATGTGGCCCTCCTCCTATGACTTCTTCACTCTGACAAGGTCAAGAGCTTCGTAGTTGATAGAAAACCATTGCTTTAAGGCTTGTAGGTCTTTCTAAAACATTAGTGAAGTCCGGATTATTTAGTGTATTACAAAAAAGATCATCTTCACAACCACTCAAATTGGAGTCCCTAAAATTTGTCTCGCAGTCATATAGTGCTAGGGAATTTATTGTTGAGGCAGGAGGAGAAGTTGTCAACATGCAAAATTCAGAAAAACATTAGCAAACAAAATTCAATAAAAATCATGTGTTGAGTCTAAAATTATATATGTAAACCTTAAAAAGATAAATAAAAATGGAAATCAGACAAATCAAATAAAAATAATTTTACCACTAATCTCCATTGTTGAAAGTAGATTTGCTCCAAGTTATTTAGGATGTGGATGCTCCTTGCACAAACGATTACTATTTTGACATCATATAGCTAGCATGAAAAAATGGATGATAAAATGAGAGCATGAAGCTCCTATTTATAAATTTTGGGGAGAGAAAATCAATGGTGGAGATGAGGTGAAAAGATCAATGGTGGAGGATGAATGAGAGGATTTTCCTAGGATTGAAGAAAGGATGAAGGGTCAAGATTGAACTTGTCATAAATGAAGTCCTAGAATTGGATAGGAAATTGTTGCAACCATCCTTTATTCTTGGAAATGGTTGAGGGAATATAGCAATTTGTTGTAATTATTCAATATGTGTCCCCTTTAATCTTGGAAATGATGGAGACAAGGTGGAGTAAATATAGCCTTACCCATGTGAGGTTTGGAAAAGAGGATAATCAAATAATAAAATTATTTAATTACATGTGAGAGGGAAATGGCTAATTAAATAATAAGATTATTTAATTAGGGTGTGGGAGTCATTAGGTGGGGTAAATTAACTAAATAATTTGATCATTTAGTTAATTTAGAGTAAGGTTGTACTACGGCAAATTCAAGTGTCTATATTTTCCCCCTCTTTAATAAAACATCATGATAAAGTGGTGCTATGTCAAAGAAGAATGAAAAGTAAGATTAAATGGAGCTTTGGTGGCAATTTTCCCCAGTCGTTTAGAAGAGTAGGGATAATGATGAAGGTGTTGCCCCCTCAAGAGAGCCTTTAGGAGCAATGGGGCCTAAGGGGTTTCTTGAAAAGATAGGGGGAGGTAAGAAGATGTACCATTGTGGAGGAAAGAGTTACTTGAGAGAAAACATATTGTGGTGATGTACGCGCCATTGATATAGAACTGATGATGGAAAAGGATTGGCCATGCAAATTGATGTCGCTTGGATGAGTGGATTAGATGAATCTAGATGCCATGGGTGTGCATGATTGATGATTATGTCTCACAAGGATTTAGTGCAAGTGTTGAGCTATTTTTTCTAGATTGACTAGGGTTGGGACATTTGCTGTTGAAGGTTAGATGAAAATTCCTGAATTTTACCCCCAATTGGAACTTAAAGAAAGTTAAAGACACTTTAAAAGAGTTAATGAAAATTTTATCTTTTTCCTCATTAGATGAATGGAGGGTGATCTCAATAAGTGCATCTCCCTAGAAGATACTATAGAAATTGCAAAATGGGGAAATTAGTTCATACAATTTACTACATACACATACATTAGGGTTGGAGGATTCACAAGTGCTCCCTATAGGTTACCAAAATAGGTGAGTGATAAGGTCATCCTTTTGTAACTGATAAGACAACTTTATGAAGTGCATAAGATTTTATCTAAAAAACATAGAACTACTGTAAAGTTTCCCATCATTATCAACTTATACACTTGTTCTTACTACATTCCAAGGGATTAGATGGTGAATTACCCTAATTAAATCTACATATTCATGATAAGAGACTTTCTTTTTATCCTAAAGGAAATATTGAGAAGTTTGTTGGCTCTATTGATAAGCACAAGTTCATTTTGCAAGACTTCTGGACTAATTGTGAATCTATGAGCATATAGTTAGGAAGAAGAACTATTCCAAATTGACTACCTTTTAAATCAAAGAATGCAAAATTGACAATGTTCCCAAATAAATATCATATTATGGGAATATTCTAAGTGATACTTATGATAAAAGAGGTATTTTAAAATTACCTATTTCACCTATAGATTGGTCTCAAGGAGAATAAATTTCACTAGAAGTTATAAGAACAACTATAATTGATAATAGTTTGGTATGGTTAGATAAAAAGAAGAAAGAATTAAATACTCCCACCAAGAGGTTGACAAGAAGCAATAAGCCTCCAAAAGAAGCTTATAAGAAGAAACCTTAGGTTTAGGTTCTTTAAAGGATTAGCCACGATTAGAGGGAAAACTACAAAATTATCAAAGTCATCTAGAGCTGCCTAACCAAAAGTCTATTTTTAGTTGTCACCATTTTCAAAGAGAAGAGTATGTTCAGGGATTTGCTATTTTTAGCTATAGTTATTTATAACCCATGCTATTTTTAGCACAAGGAGCCTATGTAATTTTTAACATGGATTTAGCTATTTTAGGATCTCTTGTCATGCAAGAGATATGATCATTAAGTCATAGTTTGTAATAAATTCAATCTACAACTTAACTAGAGGTTACATGATTGTAATTTTAAAATTAGTGGACAAAATAATTTGTAATAAGGCTTGCATGTCATGCAAGCAGTCATAGTTAAGGTTGAAGTCTAGTTAGTTTTATTTATTTATTTTCATGTAATTGTTTGTAAGCAATATAAATAAGTGTCCTTTTACAGTTAGTTGGAATAATTAATCAATTAATGGTAATTCTCATGTTTGTATACAGCTAGAGTTGCTATTTCTAAAGTATTTAGTGTTATTGTGATCCAGAATTTGTTATTCACTCAATGACATATATTGTGCTATCTTGCTTATAAATATCCGTTGAGATGTCTTGTTATGTGTGCTTAGGGTTAAATTGCTTCAGTGAATTTGCAAGCTTTGTAAGGTCAAATGTTTAGATCATGGCTTTGTACTGAATTTTGCATTTGATTTACCACGACATTTGTGTTTATGTGTTAGCCTATTCAATGTTATATGTGTACTTGCAGTGTTTGGTCTCTCTATTTAATTGAACAATGCAAGCCTCTGGCCTTAGGATTTATTTTTAGTCAAAAAAATAAAATATTTTGCCTTGTGTTGAAAGAGTGTTTCATAATTTTACACTAGAGAAACTCAAAAAGACACATTTAAAGTTTATTTAGCATGAATGTGAAATCACCATTACAAACATTGTAAAGTTTATTAATTGCAAGTATATATTGTTTATAGTAGGTTAAGTTTTATTTTATAGGGAGCTTTCCCTTCTAATTCAAAGAGCGGTTCTACCACACATCTATTTTGTTTTGTGTCACTCTAAAAGGTGTGAATTAAAATGTTAATAGAGAGGAAGCAAAAAAAAGTATTCTCTATGCAAATTTTAGAAGTAAGACTTTCTATGGCAGCTTCACCATCAATTTCATTAATGCCCCCTCAACATGTGTAAGAAAGTAGACTTGAAATAAACTAAGTTGAGATTTCTCATTAAGTGAATAATGATGGCACTAAGGTAATTAAAGATTTTCTACTGCCTAGTGATCCTTTATTTGCTATAATTGCATTTTAACCATGCCAAATAGGACATGAGTTGGTTGTTCCCAACTCTACCACAATGCTTGACAATTTTGATGGAAATGAGGATGTTAAGGATGTGAGACAAAAGTCCTATGAGAAATTTTTAGATGATGATAATAACATCAAGACTAATGAATTCAAAACATTTACTTTAATGATGATGGTAAGAGAAAACATGCATTAAAAAAAGGAAAGGGAAATTATAATGGAAGAAGAGCAAATACAAAAGAAAACAACCCTTTGGTATTTGATTACAATACTAAAAATACAACCACCTATAAGAGAAGAAAGCTGATAAGGGAAAGTGGATGCCTTTTGTCATCGAGTTAGGATATTATTCAAGCAATGGCATTTGATACCATTGTAAGGAAAATGATATTTTTAATAATTAATATAAAGAAAATAAATTCCACTCTAGATTTGCTTTAATCCAAATCTACAGACTTCATCAATTTGGGCCTTAACTTTGGAAAATGAAAATCCTAAGGTTAATTATTGTTGTTAAAAAAAGGCAAACTACTACAAATGTAAACTCTTCAAAGAGTATGCAAATATGAAATTTGTTAATGCAACATTGGATTAACCATTATGAGATTAGGTGGAAGTATATAATAGCAAATAAAAATTAGAAAATTATAAGAATATGACACATAATACTAGTTGTATGTGGAGAAACCCTTGCAAGAAAAAGTTTTGCCATTAAAGAGAGGCTCAATTTATGTATTATCTTCAATGCAAGAGTACATATGCAACAAACTTCTCCCTTGAATCAGACAACATTCTGGTAGCACTTGTGTACTTGTAAATAACCCAAGATCCAATGCATATAATTTATACAAAAGATTTGAGGGGAAACCACAAGTGGATTCCTAAAACCATGTACCACCAAAACCATGGTATGACAAAAATTCAATGCCCACATATGCTCAATCAATACATCTATGAATAGAAACCATTTTCAACAACATTTTCACCTCATTCAATTTGGTAGGCACCACTCCCAAGGATATCATTCCAAAATATAAAGACCACTATCTGAAGTGGGACCCACCAATCATAAGAAAGATGCTCCACCTTCTCCTCAAGCACCTAGAAATAAGAAAGTGGTATATATGCATTCAAATCCATTTGTAACTACCACTATCATCCTCCACCTCCTTCATAAATGCTATTACAACTCATATCCAAGTCAACCGGGAGAACAATTAAATAGTATTATCTCTCATCCACATAAGAGGGCATCCATGTACCCTCTCCAAGATGTTTGGAGATATGACATACATTATACATTAAGATTGCAAATAAATATCACACTATCCTAACATTCTCCCACTTGACATTATATATTGCAATAACATCCATAGGAAACATAAACTAAATCAAGGAACCAAGGCCCATGGCCTCCATGTACCAAGATAACTTATTCATGCTCACTAGTTTAGAAAGGGAATTTACAACATTCTCTCGACTTCCAACCTTGTGCAGCAAGACCTTACCATTATCTACCATCTCCCAAACAAAGTGATATTGTACATCAACATTTTTAGTATGAGCATGGTACATGGGATTCTTGACCAAACAAATAGCACTGACTATCACAACCAATCTGAATCACCTAGTAATCAAATCCAAATCCAAAGCACAATCTCTACAACCATACTCCATATTTACAAGAATATGTAGTAGTTGTATACTCTACTTTAGTGGTGGACAAAGCAACCATGAGATACCTCTTAATCATCCAACTAACTACACCAAACAAAGAGAACACATAGCTGGTAATGAACCTTCGACTATGAAAGTCGCCCTCCCAATATGCATCAACAAAGTCTTGTATGTCCAGAGTCTTAACCACATCATTAGTACCATGATAAAAAAAACACTAATCAAAAGTCACTAACAAATATCTAAACGCCCTCTTAACATGAGTCTAATGTTCTTTACTATGGTTGGAAATAAACTTGCTCAAAACTCCCATTGCTTAGGCAATATTTGGCCTGGTGAAAATGATTGCATACATCAGGCTACCAACAACATTAGCATAAGGCACATTAGACATATCCTTAAAATTATCATCCAATTTAGAAGACATATCTATAGAAATCATCAAATTCCTTGGAACAATATTCACCACCATTATCATATCTCAACACCTTTATTTTCTTATTAGTTCACTTCTCTGCAAGTGCCTTAAATTCCTTAAACTTAGAGAAAACTTGAAATTTAGAACATAGAAAATAAACCTAGGCGTATCTAGAACAACCAACAATAAAAGTCACATAGTATCAAGATATGTAACCCACATCCACTAGAACAAACACATCCAAATGAATTATTTCTAATAAACTCTTACCTTTATAACTTCCAGAAAGAAAATATGCTCTATTATGTTTCCCAAACACAATGTTCATAGAAATCAAAATGTTCATTAGCATAAATAGAAAAAACATCAACCATATTTTTATTAATAAGAGTCTGAAGACCTTTTTCACCAATGTGGCCCAAATGTTGGTGCTACAACATACAACATTTTTATTATTGGTAGAGCTACAAAATGTGGAGGTATTTAGAATAAAGAAAGTCCCACATTGAGATCCTCTAACTACCACCACATTTCCTCTCACCAACCTGCAATAAGACTTGTCAAATGCCGCATACACTCCAAAATCCAACTTGGATATAGAAAATAAGTTTCTTAAAATTCCTAAAATGTGTAAAACATTATTAAGATTTATAATTTCCTGTCACTAAAACACAACTATATCTTTCCCTTACTAACAATCTAATGAGTATTGTTGTCACCAAGGAAAGATTCTCATCCATTGTATGCTTTGTTTGATGAGAACCACTCCTCATGGGGAGTCATATGGTAGGAGAAACCTAAGTTAATGAGCCAAGCATCATCACTAATAGTGTTAGCAAAAATAAATAATGCACTATTATCATTGTTATAAAGAACTTTTTTGTGGAAGAATCGTCATAAGGTTTTTTGTTGTTTCTATATTCATTCTTCACATGCCCTTTCTTTCCATAATTTGAACACTTTACCCTTATCTTCCCTAAGGTTTTGGATCATCCTTTTGATTTGAACCTATCTTTAAATTTCTTCCTATCCCATTTAGACCTATATTTATCCTTGGGCCTTCCCTAAACATGTAAGGCATTCTTTGAGCCCTCATCCATATATTTTCTTATCATTTCCTCTAAAAGAACGGTAGCAAGAAGATCATCAATCTTTATATTTGCAGTACTACCATTGATAGCAATAATTAAATTTTCCCATGATTTGGATAAAGAATAAAGTAGTAAGATACATTTATCATCTTCCCTAAGCTTAACATCTACTGAAGCTGGCTGACTCAAAATCAAGTTAAAAGCATTTAAATTTTCTACAACAAAACCACCATCATTCATTTTCAAAGAATGTAAATGTCTCTTGAGAGAAATTTTATTAGTTAGACTTTTAGTTTGATAGATATCACCTATCCTCTTCCACATTGCAAATGCCATGATCTTCTCTAAGACATTCAAGAGCACATAATTTGCAAGACACAATCAAATGGTTCTGTGTGCCTTCTTGTCCAACCTTTTCTAATCATTGTCAAACATTCCATTGAGCTTAGCTTCTTTTGCAACAAATTTCCACCGATCCCTCTCTTCAAGGAGATATTCTATCTTTAACTTCCATAACTCATACCCAATTCCATTGCACTTGTCAATCTCTAAATGAGAGGTAGAGGCCATGGTTTCCATTCACTTCACAAATTTAAAATACCACTCAAATCAAAAGCTCCTACTGCAACTAAAAAAACCTTCAACACTTCAAGAAAGGCATCCCCTTCTCAACAAAACCAAGGATCTAACCAAATGTTGTTAAAAAAGGTAAACTACTACAAATGTAAGCTCTTCAAAGAGTATACACATCTAAAATTTGTTAATTCAACATTGGATTAACCATTGTGATATTATATGTAAGTATATAACATCAAATAGAAATCAATAAACCATAATAATATAACACATAATATCACATGTACATGGGGAAACCCTTGTAGGAAAACACTTCACCATCAAAGAGAGGCTCAAGTATGTATTAATCTTTAATACAAGAGTGCATATGCAACACACTTCTCCCTTCAATCAAACAACATTTTGGTAGCACCTGTGTGCCTATAAATAACCCATAAAACCTCTATCCAATGCATACAATCTGTAGAGAAGAGTTGATATGAAACCACAAGTGGATTCCTAAAACCGTGTACCACCAAAACCTTGGTATGGGAAAAACCCAATGCCCCTATGTACTCGATCAATGCATCCATGAATAAAAACTATTTCCAACATCTTTGACCTCACTCAATTAGGTAGACACTACTTCGAAGACTAGTGATCCAAAATAAGACCACTATCTCAAGTGGGACCCACATGTCATAAGAAAGATGCTCCACCTTCTCCTTAAGCACCTAGAAATAAGAAAGTGGTATAAATTCATTCAAATCCATTTGGAACCACCACCTTCATGCTCCATCTACCTCATTAATGCTATTACAACTCATATCCAAGTTAACCATGAGAATAATTAAATAATATTATCTCTCATCCACTAAAGAGGGCATCTATTAGTGTAGGTTTTTATTTTCCTTATGTAAGGGAATATTTATTTTTCCTACATATATTATTAAGCTTGCTTAGGTTAATTAGGCATGATTAATATGAGAACACATGGCTTAATCCATTAGTTACATGTGTCACTCTCACCCACCTTTGGGTAGTTGAGTATCACACCATCTTTTGGATTTATTTTCCACCTCTCATAACCGTTTGTTTGTCCTTATCTAAGTAGGTACAACCATGTATTTCAAAATTTACCAAGTACGTAAAACTCCCACCTATTTTGGGCAGTTGGGAGTTATTACTCCTCTTGAAAGTATTTCCCTTATTTTTCTAATAGACAACACTCACCTCTCCCCTCTGCTAGTACAATGCTAGAGAGTGTTGATTTCATTAACCTCTGGATTTCTGTTCTTGATTTCCTTAAGTCTTTTTGATTATAGGTGGCTTCATAGCCAAATCTAACATGGTATCAGAGTTGGTTGTGAGTTGTGGGTTAGCAATTTTTTAGGAAATCTGCCCGAGCAAATTTTTTTATTGAAATCAAGGTATGCTCTTCTCTTGCATCATATGATGACTTGGAGAATAAGAAAAGCTTGAGAAAAATCTAAGTTTTCGAGGGGATTCCTTGACTAAGATTGCTAGTTGTAGGTACCTTGGAGCTTCCTAGAGATATTATGAGCTCACCATTAAGTTCAGAGCAGCTTAAAAAGTCAGATCAAGCTTTCATTTCATCCAAATCAAACACAAGAGGGCAGATTTGCAAGGGTTTGAAGCGGGAGTTTTCTTATTAGATCTTGTGGGTAGCTAATATTTTAGGGTATTTTGAGGTCAAATAGACCCTGCCATTACATCCAGAAGGCCCTAGAAAAACCATAAGATTGACTATCAAATCATTAATTTTGGGGAAAGTTGTCAAGTGAGGCAAACAAAAATTTAGGGAGACAAGTTGTACAACTCCCTGCATAGTGTACGATACATAATTTTAAAATTAAAAAATCTATGATTAATTTTTTTTCAAAAAATATATATTTCAAAATTGTTATAAAATCATAGTTTTTTAAAAGGCATTGTAAAAGGGTTTTATTGTAAATTTAAAAATAAAAATAAAAAAATTGCAAGGGTACCGACAAGCCTTACGACCTTGTCGGCCTCATACTAGGCCTGCAGGAGCTTTATAGGCTTTGGGTCCCATGCCTTATAAAAGTATGTGGTCCTTTAAGGGGAAAACCCTTTAACAAGGGTTCCAGGTGTGGCCATCGACTCCTGACCCCTTCATTCAGCCTTTCAGGCCTTACAATTTTTTTTTTTAAAATTTAGCCCTTTGGCATTGAAACCTACACATTTTTTGGCATTTCTGCCTCTTCCACCAAGTTTGACATCCCATTTAGCAGTCCCACTAACTTTAGTGATGACTAAATGTTACATCCCTAATTTGGCTTTGATTTTACTATTTACTTTTACGTGAATAGAAGTGAATTTATGGAAAATTAATTTGACGTTATGTTATAATGTTAGAGTAAATCATCGATTAAATTAAGTATTGATGCATGTGATTAAATGATTCGTTAATTTTTGTTATGAGAATTTGATTTGTTATTCATAAGATTTATGAATAGACTAACGATGCACTGATCATGATCTGGTAATTACAAGTTATATGCAGAAAAAATAGGTTTTGATTACTCTCGTAGAAAGAGAGAGTATCTTTTGAGGAGAGGAGAATAGACCTTTGGTTTTGAACCGTTCATTTGTTGTCTGAGTATTGTGAACCTTCAGTTAGTAAACCCTTGTTGATTAAGGTAAGTCATGTTTGTTCAAGTGGTTTAAGTTTGTTGGTCTTTTCAACAAGTTGTCGATACTGTTTAGAATCCTTTTGAAGTTTTGTCTCATCAACCTTGTCGTTTTGTGAAATCAACATTGTCGATGTTGAACGATAGTCATTTTACGACTAGCACAACTTTCTGTCGGACACGTCATTTTTTACGTCGTAAACGAGATCACGTTTGCATTTTCATTGGCGTGGTTGGTAGAAATGTTAGCGTGTTTCATGTTATAGTTATAACGTCAAATATTTTGTTTGTTGTCAAAATGAAATCAACGTGTTTTGCTTTTAGTTTGTGAAGGGGAGATGAACTCAACCCAATCACATATGTGTATAAGTTTACGTAAAAACATTATTATTAATCCTATTGATATTAATATCTATGATTATAGACTAATATTTTATGTAAAACTTTGAGTGGTTAGAATGAGTTTGATAGTGGGTTATATGTTAACGACCCTCATTATTAATGAAGCATTCATTCATAACCATCGTCAATAACATTGAATGCTTTTAAGAGAGTGTTACATCCCCAACTTACAATTAGACTTAATCATTAACTTGGCATGATAATCAGGAGGATTAGTCATAGTTAACTGATTTGATATTGTGGAAATATCTAATTTAAATTTTGATTATGAAGTAGTGACTGATGTTAATTAGTTTTGTAAATTAAATGATTTATATTATGGGATATGATAATGATGCACTGATCATGATCTTGTGGTCTTGTGTGTGAACAGGAAAATGAACATCCTTTGAAGAAGGAGAGTATCATCCTGGAGGAAGGGCTAGGTGTTGAGAAAACAAAAGGTTGATTAGCCATCTGAGTATCGTCTTCTATGTCCTTCTAAATCCCTTTGTAAGTTGTCATGTGTCATGTCTCCTTTCTTAATATTTATGTTCTTTGTAAGTCGTTATATCATTGGTGCTATCACGATTAGTTGTGACGGCTAGACGATATTCTTGGAACATCATCTCTATTCAAGAGACAATCGTGTTAAGAGACAAGGAGGCCTCTCGTTATCCTTTTGTTTGTGAGGATATTATTCCCTAGTCATTCGACTAAGGATGGTAGTCAATTTCAAGGGAGTATTACTCGACCCCAACAACCGACGATCTTGTTGTGAATCATTTTGTGATTTCAATTTTATAATGATAATCCTTAATATTAAATATGTATTATTTAACCCTTATCCTTAAGTAAGGATGAATATGTATATCTATTAGAGGGAATCTCTTTATAGATTGACTTCAATTATGTTGTAATTATTCTACTTATCCTATTATTCGATATTATCAAATATTAATAATTTGTTGATAGTTGGCCTTGAGGAGCGAAGGAGAGCTTTGGGCTTGTCCTTCTCATGCGCATGATGCCTTGATTGAGCCATATTTTGAGGAAATCGACCGAGTGGGGTGGTAGTTTCCACCCAAATTGCCATGCTAGAATCGACCGGATAACAAGTTTTGTTTTCATTTTTGTAAGGGAGCATTTTTGCATAGTAAGTTTTTGTTGTTGGGGTTTTGTGGTGAAGAGGGTGGTGAAGTTTTTCTGGAAACACCAAGAGATAGGAAGCTCAGAGGAACTTGAAGTAGACTCGGTCTAGGACTGCATCACTTTCAAAAGTCTTGTCTAGGTAAAATGGTGGACATTATTTCCATTTACTTTCAGTTTAATGAGCTATAAATGTGTTGAACTTCTATCAGAGTACATATGGCAAGATGTTTCTCATTGTATAAATAACACAGAGGCACGAGGCCTATAAGGTCGTGCCCATGGTTTTTGATAATATCTTCATAGTCAAGGCTCAAGGCCGATACGGCCAAGCTCATATTGTATTAAAACATTATTTCTTTTCAAAGGTTCAGAGCCTTGAGGCCGAGTCATATCATGTTAACTTTTTTTTTTAGAATAGGCTTGAAGCCATTATGGCTAAGCCATCTTACACAGTAATCTTTTCTTGAGACTAAGCTCAAGGCCGTATGGCCGAGCAACAAAACACAATAATCTTTTTCTAAGAACTAAGCTCAAGGCCATATGGCCGAGCAGTGAAACATTGTAATTCTTTTCCTGAGACTAAGCTCAAGGCTTAAAAGCCAAGCAGCAATTTATTATGTTTTTATTGTGACATAAGCTTGAGGCCATAAGGCCGAGCTGTATAGGGTTATACTCTTTTCTGTGACTTAGCTCCAGATCTAAGGCCAAGATTTCATGTATAGCAAGTGCTCGAATTCATCATGGCTGAGCATGCTTTCAAAACATATCAAGCACTCATCAATTAACGATGAAGTTAGAACCTAAGTGCTCTCAGCATGGGAAATATTGAATAACTTAGTAATAATTCTAGTTAGTAATTTTAGCCTATAGTTGAATCATACAGTCACTCGAATGTGGAGACAGCTGAAAAGGCACTTAAACATCATTGTGTTTGCAACACTTAAACTATTAACAAGTTTGGCTTGCATGGAAACCCGACTGTGGATTATTATAAGGGTTATTAAAATAGTCAGGATTGTATTGCTTACTGATGAGTGTCAAATTGCACTCATAAAATATACCCTTTTTGCCTCTCTTTTTCCCTATTTAGTTCATCTTCCTTGTGTCTGCACTCAAATTAGTTAAGCAAGATTGTTTTATTTTGTGATTAATTAGGATAGATTACTTGAGATTAGAATTTCTGATTTGGTGACTAATGTGCGTGGGATTAATAAAAAAATGCAGAATTTCTCTTCCTTTTTGAGTCCGCAGGTGTAAATACTAGAAACAACAGTTTTGTGCATCTCCGGAGATCGTCTTCCATGATCTTCGGAGACCATGACAAAGAACAGTGACACCTAGAGTTTGAGGATTTGGGGGATATCTCCGAAGCTCTGCGAGTGTCTGGAATAATCTCCGGAGCTCTGCGAGTGTCTGGAATATCTCCGGAGCTGCAGACGGGAACAACGATCTCTGGAGCCTCCCGAGAGCAGAGCATGTTCCAGTCAGAGCCGCCAATCAGACACTTCAGCAGCAATCCTAATACCCCCGCACTTCACTCAAATCATCACCTGAGTGGTGAAGGGTCGACTATCAGTTAAACTGCCGAAGTTTTATCTTTCCAAAGATTTTGCATGAGTTATGAATTAAACTAATTTTCAGGGCTTTGATGCCCAAGTGTATTAAGACCTAAAACTTAGGCCTCTGAGTGGACTTCTGTTCCACTCAAGTCTACCTTTCTTGCATAATGATCTTTCATGAGTTTGATAGTTAAGTACAAATAAGAGATGGTGTCATCTCCTAGAAAGACTGATAGATAAGTTCAGTGATATATCATCACTCTTTTTATATATACTCTCAGAAATAGTAATAGAAACAATGATAAGATTATTCTGATTTTCAGAGATTTCAGTTCTGTCATAGCCATACATCTCTCATGAACATAAAAATGAATGAATTGGATTGAATTTGGTTAGATCATCTTTAGTGCTGATTTCCTGCAATAGCCTTTAGCCTCAAAGGTGCGGAGCAAGGGCCCACTCTCACCAATCAGGCAGGAGGCTAGTATCTCTGTTTTACTGTTTCAAGTTTCTTTTATAAAAGCATTTCCTATTTTAGTAGATAGATGCATGTTATCATTCTTTGCTTTGAGTACATTTCCTGTTTTATTCTATTTTACAGCATTCATTACATTTATTCAACCAGCAGGTAGATTAGTCATTCTTTTAAGCTTTAGGATTAGCTATAAACTGGTCACTTAGAATCCCTAGTTGCAGACAGCCATGGACACAGCCCTGGTTCTTTGACATCTGAAAACAGATTAAATGATGAGGTACAACGACAGCTCGTCATTTTTGGCGCCGTTGCCGGGGAATAGTTTGTGTTAATTAGGGACACTGAGTTAAAAATAGTTTTTAGAATAGATCTATATGGTTAGAGCTATAGATCTTAAAGGAAGATATATTAAACAGACACCCCAACAACACACCATAGGGGAAAGCAGTGAGTTGGTACAAAATCTTGTTGAAGAAGGAAACCTAGATCCTAATTTGGAACCTACATTTCAAAACAACAATCCCTTAGATCCTACAGATATTCCACTTGCCAATTATATCCAGGAATTACAACAAAAAGTTGAGGCAGATCCTTTGGTAGAACCCACTTCCTCAAAACCTCAGGAAGAAGAGCTATTATTAAACATGGAAAACGATAATCATGAGGAAGAGGAAAATCAGGCCCCAAGAACCTTCTCTTATCCTATTGTTTTGGCTGCTGGAGACAATGCTCCCATGAAGAATATCTCACCAGCACATCTGCCAAATTTTAGAGGACTTTCCTCTGAGGATCCAGATTAGTTCTTGTTTGAATTCAAAGTAGTCTGCCAAACCTATGATTATGGATCAGATAACCAGAAACTTAAACTGTTCCCTTCAACCCTGAAAGATTCTGTGATTAGATGGTTTATGGGTTTACCCCAGGGTTCTATCCGTTCTTGGGATCAAATGGAAACAGAGTTTTTGGAAAAATACCAAGATTATTGCAGATCCAGTAATAAAAATGAAGAACTGTTTAAAATTAGGCAGGGGGAGGAAGAATCCTTAGAAGACTATGTGGATAGGTTTAATTTTGCCTTGAGAAGGTATGGCAATCCGGTAAACCACTCCTTGGCCAGAACCCTGTTTATAAAAGGATTGGATAAAGAATCAAAACATGCACTGGACCTAATGGGAAAAGGGAACATTAACAAAATGGAAATACCTGACATAGAGGAACTCTGCAGGAATTATTCCAGAACTCAAGATGGAGTAAGGTCATCCAAAACTTTTAAGGGGAAGAATGAGATAGGACAGTTGATGGAGGAAATTGCAAATCTAAAAACAGATATTTTGGTCCAACTAAATACCACTTTGGATGGGATTCAAGCAAAAACCAGGACAACTGATCAAAGTAGAGCAACTAAACTGCTTTCCATTTATTGTCCTAGGTGTAGAAACAAACACCTATTGAGAGAATGCCCCTTGGAGAAATCAGAGATCTATCAAATCTGTGACAGGGAACATCCTACCAGTCAGTGTAGTCAACTTCCAGCCTTGAAAAGATTGAGTAAAAAGAATGCTGTGATGGAGGAGGAGTTGAACTATGTGGGACAAAAACAAGGTGGAAATTTCCCTTATAATCCGTACCCAAGCCAGTCTTCTTACAGGGGTCCTACTAATTGGGGAAACAATTAGTGGAATCCAACTTGGTATGGCCCTCAAAATAATCCTCCTTGGGGACAGCAGGATTGGCAAAACTAGAACTGGCAAAACCAGCCTTGGGGAAATCAACAATGGCCACCACAGTTTGGGTCACAAGGCATGCAACCTCAATGGGGTCCTCAACAGGGATACCATCAACAATACCAGGGACAACCTAGACGTTTCCAACCTCAACAGCAGGCTTTACTAACTGGACCTTCTAACACACAAGGTCAAACGCAAAATGAACCAGTTAGTCAACCACCTTTACCAGCTCAGCCTATACCAAACCCACGGAATAAACAGGGAGCAGCTGTCTATATGATAGATCAGGAAAATCTGGCTGGAGTTAATGCCATATATTCAAATAATCTCCAGCTGCGTTCGGGGAAAGCATTCCCAAGACCTTCTCCTCCAACTATAGTTGAAATAACCAATGATGAGGAACCTGAAAATCCATCCAATCAACCCCCAGAGGAGATTACTAACGAAAAAGTGCTAGAAAAATCAACCACAGACAATTCCAGAGTTCCTCCTAAAAAGCCAGCTCCGGAGAACAGTCTAGAACGCAATTCTGATAAGAGCTCCGGAGATGCTCCAGAGATGGAAAAACTAGCACCCTACCCAGAACGACTTAAACAAAATGCTCCCCAGAAAAAGGTTTTACAAAAACAAATCCAACCCAATCAGGAATCAGAACTTTTACAAGAGCTCAAGTAGCTAAACATTGAAATTCCTCTCCTCCAGGCCATCAGAGATGTACCGGAACTGAATCAATTCATCAAATAGTATTGCATCAGAACTTAGGGCAGAAAGAAAAGTTTTCCCTCCACAATACAGGTGGAAGGAAAAGTGATGGATCTATTGATGGGAGAAATTCTCCTCCCAAAATATGGTGACCCTGGGAACCCTGTCATAACTATTTTCATCTCAGGGGTAGAAATTTCAAATGTTCTGGTTGACTTAGGAGCAGCAATTAATGTGATGACAGTTCATACAATGGACAAGTTAGCTCTGTCAGGTATCCAATCCATGACTACAATTCTTCAACTTGCTGATCAGTCAGTAGCTGTTCCAAAGGGAGTGATCATTGATGTACCTGTTGTGATAGATTCATGGGAATTCCCAGTGGATTTCTTAATACTAGAACCTAGAAACTAGAGAAATGCTTATCCTCTGATCTTAGGAAGGCCATGGCTAGCTACTGCAGCAGCATCTATTGATTGTCGAACTGGAGATATGGTCATTTCTAATGGGATAGATTTAAAGAAAATATCTCTGTATCCTCCAGCTAAACCATCGGTGCATTACACAGGAAGACTGTGGGTGGATGAACCAGATAACATGAACAACAGTGCCTCATTGGCTATGGTAACCATTAAGGAACATTTGGGAGAATTAGAAGAAGAGGTATACTATGATACAATGGAAGACTTCACTCACATCCTAATCAACAAAGATGTGATGGAACTCACCCAAGATCCTCAAAGAGAACTTCTTGTTTCTTCTCATTGTACCCTTGCCAACATTATTCCTTGTGGGGAAACCTTTTACAGGGACTTAGCCACCTTCCACATGTTACTCCCACATTCTTGTCCTCTCAATGCCATGACACCAATGTATGTACCCACCACATCTATGGATCAAATTACAAAATAGGTCATGATTCTGCCAGGGAAAACACTTAATATAAATACTCGGTTGATAGCAGATCAGGGAAAAAACTCATTCAGCTTTTGGTTTCCCACTCAGCCTCTTTTGCCTGGGAATACCAAGATATGAAAGGCATACCTCCTAAAATCTGTACCCATCACATCTACACTGAGGATACTAAACCTATCAGACAACCACAAAGAAGATTGAATCCTGCTTTAAAGGACATTGTCAAAACTGAAATAGAAAAATTACTCCAGGTAGGGTTCATATATCCAATCTCAGACAGTCAATGGGTCTCACCCCTTGTCATTGTGCCTTAAAAGAATGGGAAATGGAGGGTGTGTATTGATTATAGAGAACTCAATAAGGCCACAAAAAAGGACTACTTTCCCTTACCATTTATTGACCAAGTTCTGGACAACCTTGTTGGGAGAAAGTATTTTTCTTTTTTAGATGGATTCAGTGGGTATAATCAAATTCAAGTAGCACCTAAAGACCAAGACAAAACCACCTTCACATGCTCTTGGGGAACCTTCGCTTACAAAGTTCTTCCTTTTGGGCTGTGCAACGCCCCAGCTACATTTCAGAGACTGGTTCTAGCTATTTTTGCTGAATTGGCTAATAAATGCATGGATGACTTTACTGTGTATGGGAATAACTTCAAGGAAGCTCTCACAAACCTTGGAAAAGTACTAAAATGTTGTGATAAAAATCGACTGTCCCTTAGCCATGAGAAATGTTTTATGATGGTGGAAGAAGGAATTGTTTTGGGACACCATATTTCAGAAAAAGAGATCAGAGTGGATCAGAACAAGATAGAAGTAATCACACAGTTGCCTTCACCCAAAAATCAGACTGATGTCAGGAGTTTTCTAGGTCATGCAGGCTACTATAGGAGGTTCATAGAAAATTTTAGCAGAATAGCCGCTCCCCTGTTTACCCTGCTTAACAAGGAAATAGAATTTCTCTGGACAGTAGACTGTCAATCAGCATTTGAAACTTTGAAGGAGAAGCTTACTGTGACACCAGTTTTAAGGGGACCTAATTGGACTTTACCATTCCACATACAAACTGATGCTTCAAATGAATCCATTGGGGCTGTTTTAGGACAAAAAGAGGAAGGAGAGAGTATGCATGCTATTTATTACATCAGCAAGAACCTTACCTCTGCAGAAAGAAATTATACAACAACAGAGAAGGAATTCTTGGCAATTATCTATGCTATAAACAAATTCAGACATTATATTACCGGATATAAAATATTTGTGCACACTGATCATGCAGCCATCAAATACCTAATGAATAAACCAGTAGTAGGTGCAAGGATCATCAGGTGGTTATTGCTCTTGCAAGAATTTGATATTACCATAGTTGATAATCTAGGAAAGTTTAATTTGGTTGCTGATTTTCTGTCAAGATTGCATACAGGAGGAGAAGATCAACCAGTGGAGGACAAATTTCCAGATGAACATCTTTTTGCCATATCCACTACTACACCTTGGTTTGCTGACATAGCTAATTTGTTAGCTACAGGCTTGTATCCATCTCATTTTACTTCAAAACAGAGAAAACGTTTGCTTAAAGAAAGTTTATCCTACAAATGGTTGAATGGTTTACTATTTAAATGTGGTCCTGATTTCATTCTACGCAGGTGTTTGAAGGCTGAGGAGACTTTTGATGTGTTGAGAGCATGCCATGATGAACCATCTGGTGGCCACTACTCTTTCCACAGGACAGTCCACAAGATCCTTGGAGCTGGTTACTACTGGCCTTCTCTTCATAAAGACACAAAGAGGTATGTGCAGCACTGTGACCAGTGCCAAAGGATGGGGCAGCCCACCTTTACCCAGGAAATGCTGCTACATCCTCAAGTCATGATGGAACCATTTGAGCAATGGGGTCTAGACTTTGTGGGACCAATTTCACCGCCATCATCAGGGAAGGAGTATATCTTAGTATGCACAGACTATGTTACTAAGTGGGCTGAGGTTCAAGCATTGTAGTTTGCAAGAGAAGAAAAAGTTGTTGATTTCCTTTACAATAGGATTTTCTTGAGATTTGGAGCCCCAAAATCTATAGTTTCAGACAGAGGACCTCAATTTACTTCACAGGTAATCAAGGCATTCACAGATTTGTACCAAGTCAAGCACAGAAAAATTTCACCTTACCATCCTCAAGCAAATGGACAGGTAGAAGTAACTAACAGAGAACTTGAGAATATCCTAACCAGGACAGTGGCAATGAACAGAAAGGATTGGGCTAATAGACTACCTGAAGCAGTTTGGGCTTACAACACCACTTGGAAGTCCACCACAAAGTTTTCACCATATGAATTGGTTTATGGGAAAAAGCCTGTACTATCTATTGAATTTGAACTCCAAACACTTAAAACTATATTGGATGTTGGGCTGCCGTTGTCTACAATTCAACAGAACAAGATTCTTCAGCTCAATGAGTTGGATGAGATTCGGACAGAGGCCATTCAGCAAACAGAACTGGTTCAGTACCAAAGGAAACAATGGCATGACCAACATATCAAGAGGAGGACATTTCAACAAGGAGATTGGGTTCTTCTTTATGATTCTAAATTCAAAGAATTCAAAGGGAAATTACAGACTCACTGGCTGGGTCCTTATCAAATAAAGGAAGTGTTTGAAAATGGAACTATATCATTGCAACCAATTGATGGAAGTACAAACACATTTTTAGTAAATGGTCACCGGATAAAGCTCTACAAAAGACCGTCTACTAAAGAAGAGTTTCTTGATGATCTGTGTTTTGATACAGGGGATACCTCCTTTGTCACGGTGTTGGAATAATAATAAATTAAAAAAAAAAAGAAGGTTGAAAACCAGCAATGGCAGCCTTCCAACAAAAAAAAAAAGAGAAGGTTGAAAACCAACAATGGCGGCCTTCCAACAAAAAAAAATAAAAATAAAAAAAAAGGAAAACCAGCAAATGGCTGTCTTCTCAATCAAGGGAGTTGAAAACCAGTAAAATGGCGGTTCCCTTCTCCAGGACAGTTGTAATAATCAAGCTCCGGACATGATCGGTTGCCAGAAATTGGCCAATGCATCTCTGGCGCTTTCCAATAAGGAGCATCTCCGGCGCTTTCCAATTAGGAGCACCTCCGGCACTCTGTTAATAACACCGGCAGTTTCCATAATAAGGGCGGGACCTACCTCGCCAGGTGGTAAAGTAGACAACTCCTATGATGAGGTCATCATGACTCATCTTCTACTTAATCGCACAACATAATTACAAATTAGAAAACTAATAATTGCAGGAGTGTCCACAAGCCGGCGCTGACATCACCCATGGGCGTGGATTTTAGTACCACTCAGTGCAATGATTGCAAGTCACGTGCAAGTAGGAAGTGGATGTCATATCAGCCGCCGCTTAAATGCCACGACGCGTGCAGTTTTCAAGGCGGCGCAACATTTCTCCCGCGTACGATTGCCTCATCATTAAAACTGATCCAGGTAAATCTGTTTTTAATTAGTCATTAATTAGTAACTGTCCTGTCTTTCTAATTTGAGTGTTGCCATGATGACACATCCCTCCGCTGTCATTTCCTTTCTCACCTCCACGCATGCCACCATCTGTGCATTAATGCCACCTTACCTCCGAAGCGCCCTGTCAGTCCGTTACATCTATGGCTGCTTTGGTCCCTTAACCCATCTGCATAAACCCAGCCTGAAAATAATTGCATCCCTCATTCAAACCTCCAGAATCGACTGAATCATAAGATAAACAGCACTCCGGAGCCTACAGAGTAATTTGAACAGCACTCCGGAGCCCATAGAGATCAGAGGGACAGATAAACTGCAGATCGCAGAAGAAAAGAATAAAACACAGAAACTGCCATCAATTCAGGTATGGGGGTCAAGAAAAAGTCTGAGCCAGAAAGTACTGCGGGTCTTCTAAAAGATGCAGCTGCAGCAAATATTTTAAGGACTGCTGGTTGGCTTGATTTCCTAGACAAGTTCAAGGGGTTTCAGGAGGACATTGTGGACGAATTCCTTAGGAATTTGAGAGACGACCAGACCACTGTGAGAGGGAACCAAATCAGTCTCTCCTCCACAATTATCAACCACATCTCCGGACTCCTCGAACAAGGTGAGAGGTTCCACCACCTGAAAACCTTGTATACAGAATTAATTAAAAAAATTTATGTTCGTGGTGAGCCTGCCATCCAATTGCATATGAATAAGAATGAGGTCAAAGGAATTTTGAGGTCCACTCTCCCAAACCCTTGGGCAATTGTTGCTACCTGGCTAATGAAATACTTTACCTATGATGACCAATTCTCCATAGTCTTAGGGCCCATAATGAAAATGCTCATCTTTCTTAGACATGGAAATAGGCACCCCGAATATAACATAAATATCCCAAATTTCCTCTATTCTGCCATCAGAACAACTGCAGAAAAATACCAGCAGGGTAAGGGACCCATGAAACATCATGGCCTCATCTTCTTGATAGTCAAGCATCATTTCTTATCTCAGGCCAATGGGGATGAACTATTACAGAATTTTCTTGAGCATAACCCTCAGGTCAGAGCACCAGAGATACCACAAATAGAGGATGAGAGTTCTCCCTCTCACCATGTGAAGAAACTGAGCCTACAGCCTCCTCCACAGCTTCTCACAAAAGGATATCACCCTCACAGGAAGCTACATCATCTGCAGCACCTGTTCCTAACAAGAAAAGAAAAGGCAAACAAATTACAGAGCCTGCTCCTGCACGGCCTCTATATACGACTCGCTCAGTCAGGCAACAAATGACTTCACCTGAGGGATCTAGGCCTAGGGAATTAACAGGGGAAGAAGCAAGGCAGGGAATGGAAGGAAAATGGTGGGTTGAAGAGCCATCCCATGACTCTGATGAGGTACCTCTGGTCTGAAAGAGGAAACAGAAGGAACATTCTCCTACACCATCTGTTCATATGGAATCGAGTCCAGTCTCAACACCACCATGTGCTCCGGAGACAGGAAGCTTACCAACTGTTACTATCTCCTCAGACTCTAAGGAAGGAAGACCTGCTCCGGAGGCACCAGTTCCACCTGTGCTCCGGAGAAGCAAAAGAAAGAGGCAGCTCTCCCAGGCTGAGAAGGATACTGCTCTGCTCACTGAGGCACTCCTTGAATTGAGCACATATGAGGACAAGGCAAGACCTTCAGTTGTGCCAGCAGTAGCAGAGGACCCTCTGAACAAGGGCATTGCAGAAGGAGAAACAGAGCACACAGATACAGAAGAAGACACAGGGCACGCAGATACATTGGGAGAAGCAGGGCAGGTGGCCATGGATAATCTTGATAATCAGCCACCAGCCACAGAAAAAGAGGCAGAAACTCTGTCACATCCCTCTGACCAAGAAGACATAGAGGTCTCAACAGAGCAACAATTAATGGAAGAAATTGAGAATTTGAAAAGGCTGCTCTGGGGGAAGAATTTAATTATTACTGACCTCAAGAAGGTCAGGGTGGAAATGGAGATGGAACTGAAGCAAACTATTGCAGAAATCCAAATAGACCTCCAAAACAAGGACAGAATCATCCAGGAGAAGGAGGCAGAGTTGGAAACATAGAAAGGTGAGGCAGCAAAAGTGGTGGAAGAAAAAGACAAAGAAGCAGCACAAAAGGTTTCTGAGCTCACCATGGCCAGAGACAATGGCCTCACAGTAATAGCAGCACTAATTGAAAAGGTATAGAGCCAGGACAAACAATTAACTTGGGCCAATAACAGACTAGATGACCAAGAAGAGTATATCCAAGAACTGTCTAGCCCGAGGGCGACCAGTGAACAGGAAGTGCAAACAGATGCCTATGTTGGTCCAATCCCCATAGACATTCCTAAAGCCCTGTTTCATTGGGAGGAAAGGTGCAGAGAATATGAAGCCTCTAAACCAATGTTGCAATTGCAAAGGGCAGTTACTGCCAGAACAGAAAGGATAGCAACTTTGGAGAGCAAAATCATTCAAATGGCCTCCCTCTCCTCAGAAATTTTATCTTGCAGACCTCCAAGTGCCAGCTATGCAATGTTCCTACAAGAAAGGATACTGCAAAGGAAACTTTCCTTAGTCTTATCTGACATGAATGAGGATACAGAAACAACAGAAGGTTTCATGACTGCTTACACCAGAAGCAACGATGAAGACAAAAACTTCCTATGTGAGCTGTACTTACATGGGTTCTGCATTAATGATATAGCCTTCATGATCAATCACTTTGTGGGAGAATGCCAGCTTAGGGCATTCATGTCCCTCATGAGGAACCACCAGATTTGGGATGAAAGGATGGAAGCTCATCTTCAAAAGGATTCAAAAACAGAGCTCTTCCTCAAAAAAGAATGTCCCAATCCTTTTGCTTTCCAAACCCAATTCAGATCCATCATCTATCATCCTGCCAGTGCAACCAGCATATTGCCATTATATTTAAAGAATTTGCAAGAATGCTCCATTGACTTTGGACTTTTTACGATTAACTCAGCGAATCCTGTCCTTGCTGTAGCAAAGAAAAGATGGAGTATTTTAACACTAGAGCAAAAACTTAGAGAGGTGGTCACCCCTGCAAACCTGAGACTATTCATGAGGAAGGCAAAGATGATATCCAAACTGATGGATAAGCATAAACAGGAATGGCTAGGTGGGCAGTTCAGACCTCCTCTGATAATTGAACCACTCCCCATGTGGACAGAACAGCTGGAAGATGAAAAACTGCAAGATTGGATGAAGCAAGTTGACAAGTACAGGGGGAATGGTAACACTAATAGAACTACTTGGACAACCTATCTCCAGGAGTATAGTCTGACTGATAGATTGCTTCGTCTAAACAAATCCAGAATGTGAAAGGTAGGAGGACCTGCCAAACCTTAGGTATGGGGGGATGATGAGTGTCAAATTGCACTCATAAAATATACCCTTTTTGCCTCTCTTTTTCCCTATTTAGTTCATCTTCCTTGTGTCTGCACTCAAATTAGTTAAGCAAGATTGTTCTATTTTGTGATTAATTAGGATAGATTACTTGAGATTAGAATTTCTGATTTGGTGACTAATGTGCGTGGGATTAATAAAAAAATGCAGAATTTCTCTTCCTTTTTGAGTCCGCAGGTGTAAATACCAGAAACAACAGTTTTGTGCATCTCCGGAGATCGTCTTCCATGATCTCCGGAGACCATGACAAAGAACAATGACACCTGGAGTTTGAGGATTTGGGGGATATCTCCAGAGCTCTGCGAGTGTCTGGAATAATCTCCGGAGCTCTGCGAGTGTCTGGAATATCTCCGGAGCTGCAGACGGGAACAGCGATCTCTGGAGCCTCCCGAGAGCAGAGCATGTTCCAGTCAGAGCCGCCAATCAGACACTTTAGCAGCAATCCTAATACCCCCGCACTTCACTCAAATCATCACCTGAGTGGTGAAGGGTCGACTATCAGTTAAACTGCTGAAGTTTTATCTTTCCAAAGATTTTGCATGAGTTATGAATTAAACTAATTTTCAGGGCTTTGATGCCCAAGTGTATTAAGACCTAAAACTTAGGCCTCTGAGTGGACTTCTGTTCCACTCAAGTCTACCTTTCTTGCATGATGATCTTTCATGAGTTTGATAGTTAAGTACAAATAAGAGATGGTGTCATCTCCTAGAAAGACTGATAGATAAGTTCAGTGATATATCATCACTCTTTTTATATATACTCTCAGAAATAGTAATAGAAACAATGATAGGATTATTCTGATTTTCGGAGATTTCAGTTCTGTCATAGCCATACATCTCTCATGAACATAAAAATGAATGAATTGGATTGAATTTGGTTAGATCATCTTTAGTGCTGATTTCCTGCAATAGCCTTCAGCCTCAAAGGTGCGAAGCAAGGGCCCACTCTCACCAATTAGGCAGGAGGCTAGTATCTCTGTTTTACTGTTTCAAGTTTCTTTTATAAAAGTATTTCCTATTTTAGTAGATAGATGCATGTTATCATTCTTTGCTTTGAGTACATTTCCTATTTTATTCTGTTTTACAGCATTCATTACATTTATTCAACCAGCAGGTAGATTAGTCATTCTTTTAAGCTTTAGGATTAGCTATAAACTGGTCACTTAGAATCCCTAGTTGCAGACAGCCATGGACACAGCCCTGGTTCTTTGACATCTGAAAACAGATTAAATGATGAGGTACAGTGACAGCTCGTCACTTACCCTCGACTCTAGAAGTGGAGAGAACACTTAAGATCATGGTCTCATCATGTAGCAACTTGTTTGTGCTAAGAGAATAATATAGATTTGTTCTATGTATGAAAATTAAGATCTATTCAGTTATTGTTACGAGTTACGATTCATTTGCTTTACTCATTAGTAAACTAATAAGAATGGCGTTTAGCACCCTAATCTCGTAAAGGTAATAAGAGCTATTTAGCATAATGAAACCATTCTATTCTACTAAGGCAAGGTATGCCTTGAGTACCATGATTATGACTTCATCATATATGATGATTTGTTATCAAATTTGTAGATCATAGAAGACCCAAGGTGGTAAAAATTGGTTGATTTTTATATGAATTGAAAGAGGAACAAGGTAACAAAGAGTCACTAGTTCCTTGTTATGAAAGTAACCCATTTAGTTGTAACCAACCTATGATGGGAGTCAAATGTCCAGGTATGAACAATGAATCAAAATGATCCCACTCATACTAGACCTAGAGAACAAAGTCGATGAGAACTTACTGTAGGACATGACAACTTATAAGTCAAGGTAGGGTGGTGGACATACGACGATGTTCGTTGTGCAATGTGTATGTATGTAAATCTTTGGCCAAAGTAATGCATTTGTCTCTGCATGCATTGTCGATCCAAAGTGTTCCAGATGGCCTAGTGTCTCTAGTAGTGACACACATAGTTAGAGTGGATCTATAGTGTGTGACCGTGAGACATTAGGAAGGACACAACACCAAATACTTAGATGGCTAACCTAATGGTTTCTAATGTCTAACCTTTCTGTGAAGGGTAGGGCCACTTCTAGTAAGGAAGTTGAGCAGGGGACTGCAGGTCCGTGGTTGGAGGAAAAGCACCAAGATGATGCTCTCCTTCCCAAGCATGAGACAAGCTGAGGCTTATGGAGACAGATGTCATTGGTTCTAGATGCAGTATTTGCATTTATGACTAGAGAGCCTATTGTAATATATTAGTTGATTTATGATGTCTTGGGCATAGCTTGTACTTAAATAGTGATGGTTACTCACTAAAGATTTGTAAATGATTATTGTAATGTAAGCTTTGTTATATCTTGATTAGATTGACATGCTTAATCGATGAAAAGATTATGTTTCTTTTGGTTAAAATTTGATTAGCTCAATCATCTTGTTAACTAATTGCTTGATTAAGATACTTATTTATGTTAAATCTTGAGAATTATGGATAGTGATGTTACAAAGAGAGTCGTCAAGTTGTGTGAGGAGTGGTAATTATTAACCACATACCCCTCTAACTTTGCATGTCCAACTAAGAGCCTTCGTAGGCTAATTTAGTGGAGATACTCGTGACTTTAAGAAGCCATTTAACTATTTTAGAGTGGGATCTTAATGATGGAGAGTCATGGGTGGTTGCAACAGGGAACGACTCATTAGTAGAGTCAGGTAGAGAGGTAGTGGTGGTTATTTTTTTGGTCATAATAGAGATTCAAAGAGATCAATTTTGGGGAGAGTTTAGGAGAGCATAAAGAGAGTTGAGAGAAGAAAATCAAAGAATAATGAAGGTTAGATATCTCAGTTGATAAATACTATAAGTTAACATGGGAGTCTGGTCTGTCGACGAAGCTTAGAATTGATATAAAGATAAAGAGAGGAGAGTTAGTGGTCGCGGAAGGAAGATATAGCGAGCAGTTGAATAAGAGAAAGCTCGACAAGGGTGATCATTGGCTGTCAGAGAATTCTTAATAGGTTCTTTCCTTATTCAAAGTCATTTTATTTGTCATATACATAGTCTTATCATCTTTATTTTTTAATGGCTTCTGAGTCAAATATTCAGTGATATTCGAGTAGACAACTCAGATAGATAACTTTTTTCATTGTTGTATGATAACAAAGATAATGACTTAGTGAATGTTAGTTTAGTTACTTAAATTTGTTCACATATAAAATGCTTTGTGTATGCCACTGACTATAACGAAAATCTTATGCTTTCATACTCCAGTATGTCATGGTTTTGCAGTAAGAAATAGTCTTTAAGATTCTGTGTAAACCATGTCTCATTACACCTATATGCCACCTCTATACCGTATGATATAGTAATAAGCAGAGCATATATGTTGAGGTAAGGCATATGCAGCATGTAGTGAGTAACTAAGATATTAGTATTCCTACCATTATAAAGAATAGTTGGGTTCTAGATAGTAAGTATTTATCTTATACATCATACTTTGTTTTTAAAGGCACACTGAGTATGATGATTTCTTTATAACTAATTTAGATGAGAACACTTGTATGTCTAGTTTCATCTTAGTTCATTTATATCAAAAGAGAGAAACTGTCGAGAGATTTAAATGGTTATCAAATGAATTGAGTCCATCATCTTTTGGAGTTAAACTAAACTTAGACAAAGTTCTGAATTATATCCAAACCTTTGTCTTATCGTAACTATGATATACTTGTATACAATCTCGAACTGAAAGATCTATACGACCACGTATTTGGAAGAATACTAGGGGTCAATCTTTCTTTTCCAATATTATTTTATTCTTTACCAGTAACCATGTCCATGTGTTATTCCACTATGGTGGAATAGGGGAAACAAATCCCTAGATTGACCTAGTAGGGTTAAGATTATTTGAAGTACCTTTATGGTTGTAACTTGTTTAGCTATTTATATATGGGTTGATAATGAAGGGTCGAGTACCCTTAATATTAATGTTTATATTTATTTTTTGAAAGGAGATATTTCCTAAATGGTAATATTTATCCTTGGTATAAAAACCCGTTTGTTCAATAACAAGTCGACTTAAGTTATAAGTGTTGATAATCCTTGGACCTTAGATTTTGTAAGGATACAAGGAGGTGCCTATGAGTCGATAGTCATTCCATAAGGTCTATGGTACAATGACCGTGTCTTGAGAATCCATCTAAGTCAGGAAGACTAGATTTGAGTTAGACCAAAACTTTATAGTTAAATCTAGTTGACCAAGTCAAACTGTAGGATGTGATAGTATCCAAGTCGAGTTAGAGGTGGGTGAATATTACGACTACATTTATTTTAAATGTCTATTCATATAGAATCTTTGTCCAAATTAATGCATACATCTCTACGTGCATTAGTCGGTTCACCGTATCCAGATTACATAACTTGTCAGAATGATCATACTTAGCTAGAGGATTGTCTAGGGTTGTGTGATTGATAGTGTTATGTAGGATACAATACCAATAATCAGATGGCAAATAACCATTGGTTTACCTTATGTTTATAGTCTTCATGAAGGGTAGGGCCACTTCGAGAAAGGAAGGTGTACGAGGGACCGCCGGTCTGTGGTTGGAGGTAAAGCACTTGGAAGGTGCTCTTTCTCCAGCAGAAGACTCGCCGAGACTTGCAATATGGATGTCATAATTCCAAATGCAACATTTCTATTGGATAAGTGACTTGTGTTCTTAAACTATGTAAATGATATGATAGGATGTCAATTTTGTAAATTATATGATGTTGTATATTTCTAGAAGGAAATTATGTTTATTGATGTATCTTAATTCTTTGAGTTTAATTCAATTAAAAAAAAAATCAATCTTTTTCACCTTATGTGTTTTTATCTCATGGTAAATATTCGATTTTAGTCTTGTTGAAGTATTGGTATGTTATATGGTATCAGAGCTACTAGGTTCAACGCTAGAGCTTATGAGTTCACTATGCTAACCTGTTATCCAACATTATCAGAAACTAATGTTTGGACTTCTTGTGGCAGGATGATGTGACTCAAGATGACTGCTAGGAAGTCAGTTATCAGAAATGAGTGCTACCTAAAGGACAAGAAAGAGCGAGAAGCCATAATTAAAACAATTAAAGGAACCAATTTTGATAATATGATATGGCTTAGTGATAGTGAAACCCTCGGTAATACCATAACTCAAATTAAGCGAGTGAAGAAGGAAATTTTAGAGGAAGCTAAGATCGTAGCTAAGATCATAGCTTATTTACCCCTAGTTGACACACCTATGATTAGGAGAGATCCTCGTATACCTCCATCTTCTAAGATCATTGTACTTGAATCTGATAGTGAATCTGAGGGATATACTCCCCTCGATTATGACATTTGAGTCATTTTATGTATTAATAAGGATGTAGTTACTCTTGAATAAACTATAATAAAGATGAGATTGTTTTGTATCAATATATTGTTCATTTTGAGTTAGTTATGTTTTCTATTTAATGAGTCGCATTAAATTTAGAAAACTAATAGATAACTTAATATTCTCAAGTGTGAGAAAAATGACAACATGGTTCATACAAGAACAAACCAGGGTGAAAGTCAAGAAGAAAGTAACCCTTCGGTTAATCCCATGGACAAGTTAGATCAAATCCTGGTTAGGCTTACAGAAGCTAAGGAGAGACTTGATACCTTAGAGCAAAAGGTACAAGATCAAGGGAATCCTAAAGGAGAAAATGAGACCTCTCATGGATTGAGCGATGAGAATTGCCAAGAGCATAGTGCTAATAGTGAGAATCCTAAAAACTGTAGACCCCAAAAGGCAGCAAAGGATAGGCTTGCCTTAGAACTTTCCAAAGATATGAATAAAGTCACACCACCGAAGTTTGATGGAACAGTGACTAGAGATACTGTTGAAGCTTGGCTAATAGATATGGAAAAGTATTTCGAGATAAGAAATTACTCAGAAATAACCAAAGCGGTTTGGGGAGCCTACCAATTGGTAGGAGAAGCATCCACTAGGTGGATGAACAATAAAATGGAATTAGCATTAAGTTACTTAAGGGTAACTTGGGATGAGTTTGTGAAGCTCTTTCGTAATAGGTGGTTGCCGCAACTTTTCTTTGACCAGAAATTGACAAATTTTTAGAATTTTCGTCAAGGAGACATGTCAATAGTTGTATATGGAGAGAAGTTTACCCATCTTCTAAAATATGTACCTCAATATCAAAAGGATGAAAGATTTTGAAATAGGAAATTCATCCTGGGTTTGAATGTGCAAATTGGTGGTGAAGTGGACGTGCATGGTCCTACAACCATGAATCAAGTTTGCGAGAAGGCAATCAAGCAAGAATAAAAGTTGAAGTCTATATCAGCTTATCACGACATGAATTGCAAAAGGTTCAATAAGACTCCAACTACACAACCATCCAATAGGAGAAATGATAAGAGTTATGATAATAGGAGAGATGGTAAAGGAACTCAGAAGTATAAGAGTGGGTCTGGTAATGAGAAAAAGAATGGTAAGTTCAAAAGAAATGAGGATAACACTGGAAAGTCAATGGAGAAGAGAGGACCTCCTAGAGGATGCTTTACTTGTGGAGGTGATCATTATGCCAACCAATGCCCAACCAAGAACTAGAGTGGTCAGCCAAGAGGTAATGCCTTACCTACACAGCAAGCAGCTTTCTAGCAAAGGATTCATGCATCACTGGATATTCGCCAAGCGGAGTATCAGATCACTCCCATAGAGATGATAGGTACCTTATTTGGTGTCCCTATCTCTATTTTGATTGATACTGGAGCAACTAAAAATTTTATTTCTCCTAGAGTTTTGAATAAATTTCCAAGAAGAGTTCGTTACATGGATAAACTTTAGTCAGTAGAGTATGCTAACCAATCTAAGGCTCAGGTAGAGCAATGTTTGTTTGAATCTAAGATTTATCTCTCTAGTTTTTCAACAGAGGTCAACCTATACGTAGCTCCCTTAGGTTCCTATGATGTTATCTTGGGGATGGGTTGGTTATGGAAACATAGAGCCAGGGTAGACTATTTTTCTACAATTGTTGAGTGCTTCGATGATATGGGAAATAAGTTCTTTTTCCAAGGTATTCAAAGAGAGGTCAAGATTTGACCAATCTCTGCAAAGCAATTTAAAAAGGCTAGTCGAAAAGGGTGTTGACTCTTCGTGGTAAAAATGTCTTGGAAAGCATAGTGTGTCTTTTGAAGAAAGGTATCCATTTCTTCGAGATTTCTAGGATGTTTTTCCAAAAGAACTTCCAGGTTTACCACCCAAAAGAGTCTTTAATTTTGTAATTGACATAAAACTAGGATCGTAACCAATATCGAAAGCACCTTACCATATGACTACTACAGAATTAATGGAATTAAAAGCCCAATTGCAAGAATTGTTGGCTAAAGGTTTGATTAGACCTATTGTTTTGCCCTTGAGTGCACCAGTTATCTTTGTCAAAAATAAGGATGGAACTTTGCATCAGTTTATTGACTATTGTATGCTCAATAAAGCAACGATAAAGAATAAGGATCCATTATTGTGTATAGATGATCTTTTTGATTAAATGCGTGGAGCTTTTGTGTTTTCAAAGATTGATTTGCGATCAGGATATCATCAGCTGAGGTCGAAGGATGAAGATATCCACAAGACATCTTTCAGAACAAGATATGTGCACTACGAGTTTACAGTGTTACCATTTGGACTTACGAATGCCCCTGATGCATTCGTGAACCTAATGAACAGTGTATTTAGAGATTTCTTGGACAAGTTTGTTCTAGTCTTTCTAGATGATATTCTTATTTATTCTAAGAATGAAGAATATTTGCAACATTTACAGATAGTTTTACAGTGTTTGAGAGAGCATAAGTTGTAGGGTGCTGCCAAAATAATGGGTTACACTTTCTGGGACATCCTGATTTTTGTTGAAATCACATATTTTTAGAAAATATAATGATTTAAGCCTTGAAAGGTTCCATTTAAAAGATTTTAATTGAAGAAGGTTTGATCAAACCCCCTTAGATTCAAACCCCCTTGGATAGAACCCCACTAGTTTTAAACCATACTTATAATGGAGTCTCCTCTACACCTATCAAACTGTTGATAAAAAACCACTTTTGATTTACCTTTTGGGGGATCAAATGAATTCATTTAAAATTTATGTTTTGTAAGTATGTAGTCCTTATTATAAGCTTCCCAAAAAGTATAATTTTAAATATATTTAATTTGATTATTATATATTTTTTATTTCTTGTGAATGTAGGTTTTTCAATGAACAATAAGATCTTTGTTTCACACATACAAAAAAATAAGAAAATAGAGAAAAAAATCTAAAAAATACATGTCCTCTAGGTATTGATGTCCTTATTCCAACCAAAAAAAATGAATTTTGATACATACAAAAAAAGTTGTGTTGGACAGAATACGCCTATGTCTAAATTATAATTGGTTTGACTTCAAAACTTAATTAAAAAAAATATTCAACAAAACATTATGAAACCAAATGCATCCTCTAGATATCGGTGTTACCAATCTAAATTCAAAAGAATCAGAATTTTATCCTTTGTAGAAAAAAGTTACGTGCGACAAAATACACATCACTTTAAAAAAATGTTGTTTACTATTAAAAACTAGTTATCAAAGGAGACACAAAAATTTACAATTTAACTCTAACGTTTTAAAAAATATATATTTAGAATCTATAGACAAAATCTCACAAATCACTAGTTCGCATCATCTTCAAATTCCTAACGGTTTAGCAGCTATAGGTGTTAGAAAGTGAAGATTTAGTTCAAAATATTGATTTCAATGTCAAGTTTGGCCAAAAAGTGTAACCCATTATTGTGGGATGACCCTATTAAAACTTTCTAAGTGTTATTTCTTCCAAAAGGAAATTCAGTATTCAAGACACATAATTTTAGCTGAAGGAATTTCGGTGGATCCAACAAAGATCAAAGCTATCCTAGAATGGCCTATACCTAAGAATGTTCATGAAGTGCGTAGCTTCATGGGTTTGGCAGGATACTACAAAAAGTTTATTTTGAATTTCTCCAAAATTGCAAGTCCAATCACTTCCTTGCAAAGAAAAGGGAAACATTTCGTTTGGTCAAACAAATGTCAGGAGGCATTTGATCTTTTAAAAGAGAAATTGATAATGATACCAATTCCGAGAGTCCCCTATCCTGAATGTTAGTTTGAGATAATAACTAATGCCTCGGGAGATAGATTAGGGAGAGTGCTTATGCAGGATGGGCAAGTGATAGCCTACGAGTCTAGAAAGATTAAAGCTTATGAGCAAAATTATGCTCTGCATGATTTAGAATTGGTAGCAGTTACGCATGCTTTGCAAGTATGACACCACTATCTGTTAGGGAAAACCTTTGTGCTAAAGTCAGATCATCAAAGTCTTAAGTATATATATTTTCTCAACCACATCTGAATGCTCGCAAAGGAGATGGTTAGAATTGATATCCGACTATGACTTTGAGATAAGTTATATCAAAGGAAAAGAGAACATAGTAGTAGATGCTTTGAGTTGGCGGAGACATATTTCATCAGTTGTCTCTATTCATGCAAATTTCAAGGATTTAGTGTTGCAAAAAATTATCAGGTGATGAATACTATGAGCAGGTCAAGCAAGGTCTAATGGTAGATCCTAAAGATTCAAGGTATGATGGGTTTCATTTTGAACCTAATGGATTGTTGAGGTACATATGAAGAATGTGTGTTCTTAATTCTATTGAATTAAGGAACCTTGTGTGGAAAGAATTTCATTATGCACCATACTTTGGACATCCAGGAGCAACCAAACTTCTAGCGGATGTAAAACCTCTTTATTTTAGGAAAGGAATGAAGAATGATGCTGCAAGATTTGTAGCAAGTTGTCTAGAATGTCGAAGAGTTAAAGCGGAACATCAACATCTCGCAGGACTTTTGTATCCACATGATATACCAAAATGGAAATGGCAAGTCATAAGCATGGATTTCGTGCAAGGTCTCCCAATATCTAGAAACAGACATGATGCAATCTTAGTTGTGGTAGAGAAACTCACGAAGGTAGCACATTTCATACCAGGAAATTTAACTAATGGAGAACTAATTTTAGCTCGTAAATTTGTTCAGAAAAAGGTTAAGTTGATAAGAAAAAGATTGGCAGAAGCCAATTATAGACAAAAAAGTTATGCTGATACAAAGCGAATACCAAGACAATTCTTTATTGGAGAGAAAGTCCTTTTGAGGGTCAACCCTCAGAAAAGTTCTATAAAATTTGGGATGTCTTCCAAATTGACTCCTCGATACGTAGGACCTTTCAAATTACTTGAAGTGATCAATTCATTTGCCTACAAGATTGCTCTACCACCAACCTTATCTAGAATGCATAATGTTTTTCATGTTTCTTATTTGAAAAAGTATAATGCAGGAGATAACCATATTCTAAACTAGAATGCATTATAGATATAGGACCCAGGAGTGGTCACGATCGAGCCTCTCAAAGTGCTCGAAACGTGCAAGCTCTGCTTGCGTAATAGAGAGGTTATGCAGTGTAAGGTCTAGTGGGACCAATATGCAGAAGACAATGCTACATGGGAGGATTACCATGAGTTCTATCAGAAATTTCCTCATTTATTTCATGCTTTTAGTAGTTAAACAAAAACTTGTTTTAAATCTTTAATTGTTACATTGAATCATCGAGGACGGTGAATCTTATGGAGAGAGATATGTTACATCCCTAATTTTGGCTTTGATTCTACTATTTACTTTTACGTGAATAGAAGTAAATTTATGCAAAAAATGATTTGACGTTATGTTATAATGTTAAAGTAAATCATCGATTAAATTAAATATCAGTGCATGTGATTAAATGATTCATTAATTTACCTTATGATAATTTGTTTTGTTATTCATAAGATTTATGAATAGACTAATGATGCACTGATCATGATCTAGTAATTGCAAGTTGTATGCAGAAAAAATAGGTTTCGATTACTCTCGGAGAAAGAGAGAGAGTATCTTCTGAGGAGAGGAGAATAGACCTTTGGTTTTGAACCGTTCATTTGCCATCTGAGTATTGCGAACCTTTAGTTAGTAAACCCTTTTCGATTAAGGTGAGTCATGTTTGTTCAAGCGGTTTAAGTTTGTTGATCTTTTCGACAAGTTGTCAATACTGTTTGGAATCCTTTTGAAGTTTTTTCTCATCAACCTTGTCGTTTTGTGAAATCGACATTATTGATGTTGAATGATAGTCGTTTTGTGACTAGTGTGACTTTCTGTCGAACATGTCATTCTTTACGTCATAAACGAGATCATATTTGCATTTTCATTGGCGTGGTTGGTAGAAATGTTAGCGTGTTTCATGTTATAGTTATAACGTCGAATATTTCATTTGTTGTCAAAATGAAATCGACATGTTTTGCTTTTAGTTCATGAAGGGGAGATGAACTCAACCCAATCACATTTGTGTATAAGTTTACGTAAAAACATTATTATTAATCCTATTGATATTAATATCTATGATCATAGACTAATATTTTATGTAAAATTTTGAGAGGATAGAACGAGTTTGATAGTAGGTTATATGTTAACGACCTCCATTATTAATGAAGCATTCATTCATAACCATCTTCGATAACATTGAATGCTTTTAAGAGAGAGTCATTGTTGTGTGAGGAGTGGTAATTATTAACCAAGTACCTCTCTAACTTTGCATGTCCAACTAAGAGCCTTCGTAGGTTAATTTAGTGGAGATACCTGCGTCTTTAAGAAGTAATTTAACTATTTTAGAGTGGGATCTTAATGATAGAGGGTCATGAGTGGTTGCGATAGGGAACAACTCATTAGTAGAGTCAGGCATAGAGGTAGTGGTGGTTGTTTTTTTTGTCATAATAGAGATTCGAAGAGCTCAGTTTTGGGGAGAGTTTAGGAGAGCGTCAAGAGAGTTGAGAGAAGAAAATCACTGAATAGTGAAGGTTAGATATCTTAGTCGATGCACACTATAAGTTAACGTGGGAGTCTGGTCTGTTGACAAAGCTTAGAATCGATACAAAGATAAAGAGAGGAGAGTTAGTGGTAGCGAAAGGAAGATATAGCGAGCAGTTGAATAAGAGAAAGCTTGGCAAGGGTGATCATTGACTGTCAAAGAATTTTTAACAGGTTCTTTCATTATTCAAAGTCATTTTATTTGTCATATACATTGTCTTATCATCTTTATTTTTGAATGGCTTCTAAGTCAAATATTCAGTGATATTCGAGTAGAGAACTCATACAGATAACTCTTTTCATGGTTGTATGATAACGAAGATAATGACTTAGTGAATGTTAGTTTAGATACTTAACCTTGTTCGCATATAAAATGCTTTGTGTATGCCACTGACTCTAACGAAAAGCTTATGCTTTCATACTCTAGTATGTCCTGGTTTTGCAGTAAGAAATAGTCTTTAAGATTCTGTGTAAACCATGTCTCATCACGCCTATATGCCACCTCTATACTGTATGATATAGTAATAAGCAGGGCATATATGTTGAGGTAAGGCAGATGTAGCATGTAGTGAGTAACTTAGATATTAGTATTCCTACCATTATAAAGAACAATTGGGTTCTAGATAGTAAGTATTTATCTTATACAACATACTTTGTTTTTAAAGGCACACCGAGTACGGTGATTTCTTTATAACTGGTTTAGACGAGAACACTTGTATGTCTAGTTTCATCTTAGCTCATTAATGTCAAAAGAGAGAAAATTGTTGAGGGATTTAAATGGATATCAAATGAATTGAGTCCATCATCTTTTGGAGTTAAACTAAACTTAGATGAAGTTCTGATTTATATTCGAACCTTTGTCTTATCGTAACTAAGATATACTGTGTATAGTCTCGAACTTAAAGATCTATACGACCACGTATTTCAAAGAATACTAAGGGTCAATCTTTATTTTCCAATATTATTTTATTCCTTACCAGTAACCATGTCCATGTGTTATTCCACTATGGTGGAATAGGGGAAACAAATCCCTAGATTGACCTAGTAGGGTTAAGATTATTTGAAGTACCTTTATGGTTATAACTTGTTTAGCTATTTATATATGGGTCGATAACGAAGGGTCGAGTACCCTTAATATTAATGTTTATATTTATTTATCGAAAGGATATATTTCCTAAACGGTAATGTTTATCCTTGGTATAAAAACCCATTTGTTCGATAACAAGTCGACTTAAGTTATAAGTGTCGATAATCCTTGGACATCAAATTTTGTAAGTATACAAGGAGGTACCTATGAGTAGATAGTTATTCCATAAGGACAATGGTACAATGACCGTGTCTTGAGAATCCATCTAAGTCAGGAAGACTAGATTTGAGTTAGACCAAAACTCTATAATTAAACCTAGTTGACCAAGTCAAATTGCACCTAGATGTGATAGTATCTAAATCGAGTTAGAGGTGGGTGAACGTTACAACTACATTTATTTTAAACATCTATTCATATAGAATCTTTGGCCAAAGTAATGCATATGTCTCTGCGTGCATTAGTCGATTCACCGTATCTAGATTGCATAACTTGTCAGAATGATCATACTTAGCTAGAGGATTGTCTAGGGTTGTGTGATCGATAGTGTTATATAGGATACAACACTAGTACTCAAATGTCAAATAACCATTGGTTACCTTATGTCTATACTCTTCATGAAGGGTAGGGCCACTTCCAAAAAGGAAGATGTGCGAGGGACCGCCGGTATGTGGTTGGAGGTAAAGCACTTGGAAGATGCTCTCTCTCTCCAGCAGAAGCGATATGGATGTTAGAATTTTATATGCAACATTTCTATTGGATAAGTGACTTGTGTTCTTAAACTATGTAAATGTATATCATTGTAAATGATATGATAGGATGTCAATTTTGTAAATTATATGATGTTGTATATTTCTAGAAGGAAATTATATTTATTGATGTATCTTAATTCTTTGAGTTTAATTCAATTACAAAAAGGAAGTTCAATCTTTTTCACCTTATGTGTTTTTATCTCATGGTAAATATTTGATTTTAGTCTTGTTGAAGAATTGGTATGTTACACTAAACATATCTAGCACTCCCTCCAAACTAGCTACAACTAACTACATCTAGCAGTCCACTATATTTGGTGAATCCAACAAATTTGGTGCTAGTTTCGACAAATTTGGTAGTCGATGAATTTTTGAATTTTTTGTCCCCTCTCTATTGAAGCTTTTGGTTTTGCAGTTCAACTTCGAAGCCTAATATCTTGAACTCGTGACCTCCAATTTCTAAGATTTTTTTTTATTTGGCCTAATTTTCACACTCCATGCGCTAGTGTAGATGGTTTCTGATTTTGATGCACAATGTTTCCAAAATTTACATATTCTCTTAGGTGACACTATGCAGTTCTCGTTTTGAGAACTTTAAGGGCTTATAACTTTCACATATGATCTTAGATTGAGGTCATTTTTTTTTTAAAGTGCATGATTTTTTGTGTACTTCATAATGGCGTTATTTGTTTCACTTGGTTTTATTCTAGAATTGTACTTTCAACATATACTCATTTTTGAGAATTTGTAAAGCATCGAAATCAAGACCACTTTGCATTTCTAAATGGTGGAAATTATAACTGCACTAAATATAATGTGCCAAATCATATTTTCTTGAGGGGTTCTTTCATTTAGTGAAAAAGTTGGGGTGTTCTATGTGTTTTCTTTCTTACATTTTCCTACACTACAACAATAATCTAAAATGAATAAACTCAATCCTCTACTCACACCTTACAATTACTTTGAGTGAAAAAATGAAATGGAACTTCACTTGAGAAAGTTAAAATTGTATAGGATAACAATGGATATTGATACAAAACCTACAACTGATGAAGAAAAGCCTAAATGCTTTAACAAATGTGATGAATCTTTTGGCACCTTGTGTATCGTTGCATCTCCTAATTTACGCTTTAATATTATGTCTAAAAAATCATCAAATGAAGTGTGGAATATTTTGAACACTCTCTTTGGTACACAAGATGATTCGAGAGCCCATTCACTAGAAAATGAGCTCAAAAATGACCTCATCGGGTTGATCCCTTGTAACTTCGACACCATTCAGGATTTCTTTAATGAGGTGAATTCCATAAGATTGTAGTTGGAACAATGTGGAATTAAAAATGATGACTCATAACTAATTTTAAGCATTCTCTCCAAACTTGGTCCAGATTATGTCGTGTTTGTTTCTACATTTCATGTAATGAAAAAAGCCTTAGGGAAATCATTTAAGATGCCTTCTCTAGGAGAGTTCACTACAAATCTCACAAAGGAGTAGGATAAATTGATTCAAATGGGTGTTATTAAATCTTTGAAGTCTCGTGCCTTAGCTACAAAACAAGGCACTAGCAAACAAAACAAGGAAAAACAAAAGAATCAAGGAGAGAAAAATCATGATTCAAATCAATCCTTGTCTACTTCTAAAGTAGACACCAAAACCTCTTCAAAGGAGGACTCATCTAAGAAGGAGAAGCCTACTTGTGCATATTGCAAAAAGGTTGGACAAGAAGAACACTATTGTTGAACTGAGACATCTTCTCGAGAAGAACAAAATCAATTTGCCTTCTCGAATGCTCATTCAACTTCTTCCCATTCTAAAAATTCAAAGCAGAATAAATTTGATAAGGAAAAAGGCCATACTACTGGGATAGGTAAAACAAAAGGTAAAGCACTTTGTGCTTCTACAGATCTTGGATTAGGGAGATGGCTCCTAGATTCTAGAGCTTCTCACCATATGGCTTCTTCACAGTCTTTGTTCTCTTCTTTTAAGCCTTGTGTAATGCCACCTATTTTGATGGGCAATAATACTTACATGAATGTAATTGGGTGAGGATCTATTAATATTTGGGATGGCACCTTCAATGATATTTTTTGTGTACCTCACTTGTCAAACAATCTCCTTTCCATCTATTAGATCACCCACGATGGAGCAGGGAAAACTGTGGAATTTACCCTTGATTCAGTTATCATCAAAGATTTGGAAAGAAGAGAGATTATTGCTACTAGGATGGTTGATCATGCATCTCAGTTATACACCTTTTCAAATTTTGCTCCTGATCATGGCTCTAATCCTTTGGCTATTGATCACACTTCTAGTATGGATTTGGATTTTGAGGAGAATTTTGGTTACTTGAACCTAGTGGGTATTATCACATCTAATCCAATTCTTGAGCCTTGTATCCCTCCTCCTCCTCCTCCAGTTTATTTTGATATCATCATTGTAGTGATGCAAGAGGCTCACATTGGTCTTCCTGATCCAGTTCCTTGGGACATAATCTTACCTAACATCTCATCGTTATTTGTAGAGTTTCACATTTTAGATCTGGAGGACAATATTGATTGCATACATCTTCTCTTTCATGAAGTTGATTCTTCTTTAGATGTTATGGAGGAACGTTTAAACCCTCTTGTTCTCTCTTCACCTTTTCAACATTTGTCATAGTTTGGCAGTGGCTAAGAGATTCTTGAGCAACATTTGGAGGAGGCATCTTTGTCTTAAAAGGAGATATCTTCATCTTTGGATCCTATTCTACATCCATCTCTACTAGATTTTGGATTGTCACTTTCATCAGTTAGGCCTAAGACTCCTGATTTGGATGTGGTACCTTTCGGCATCAACATGGAGATACATGAACAATTTTTAGAAACTTCTTTCATTTTGAGTTTTCTTCCTTCATGTTCCTTTTAGGAATGGGAAGACATCCTATATACACCTTTGGTTTTGTTTCTTCCTAAGGGAAGCAACGTTGTTCGATGATCATGGACCAACTTCTACATCTAGTTTTGAGCATCAACCATTGGCACAATTAACTACTTGAGGAACGGCCACATAGTCTCTCTTCTCCTCTCTATTCTTGAAGGGACTTTTTCCTTGCATGGGATTCTCTCTTGTGTGGGGGAACTTATTTCCTTTTATCTCTTTTGAGGAGGAGTTTGGTCCCTCTAGGTTTTCTCCTTTTCTTTGTTTGTGAGATATTATTTTGTATTATTTTGTAGATGGGTCCCTAACATGGCCTTTGTTGGGACCCATCTTTTCACCCACCTAAGCTACGCTTAAGGGGGGTGTTAGTGTAGGTTTTTTATTTTCCTTATGTAAGGGAATATTTATTTTCCTACATATATTATTAAGCTTGCTTAGGTTAATTAGGCGTGGTTAATATTAGAACACATGGCTTATCCATCAATTACATGTGTCACTCTCACCCATCTTTGGGTAGTTGAGTCTCACACCATCTTTTGGATTTATTTGCCACCTCTCATAACCATTTGTTTGTCCTTGTATAAGTAGGTACAACCATGTATTTTGGCATTTACTAAGTAGGTAAAACTCTCACCTATTTTAGGCAATTGGGATTTATTACTCCTCTTAGAAGTATTTGCCCTTATTTTGCTATATATACAACACTTACCTCTCCCCTCTGCTAGTATAGTGCTAGGGAGTGCCGATTTCTTTCATCTCTAGATTTTTGTTCTTGCTTTGCTTCAGTCATTTTGATTCTAGGTGGCTTCACAACCAAATCTAACAGCATCCATGTACCCTCTCCAAGATGTTTGGAATTATGACATATATTATATGTTAGGATTGCAATTAAATATCACACCATCCTAACAATTATGGGCCAGAACAACTGATTAGCTAATTGATAGTAAAAAGAGTTAGAGATGTTTTAGCTCCTAATGCAACCACATTGGTAGTTTGAATACTGTCCACTTTAGTGAGGCTAGCAATAAGAATTTGCATATGGATTATGGTAGGAGTCAACAAGAGATTATGGAATTGAAAGATGCATTGAAAGTGTCCAAGTCACTAAATGACAAACTCATTACACAAGTGTAACTCCACGAGCAAAAGGCATTGATGCCCACTCCTCCACCACTATCCTTTGTTCAAGGGAATAATGAGCTAGAAATAAGAATATAAGAAATGGAATCATTGTTACAATCTGCTAAGAAATAAGAGAAGCTCAAGTAGAAGTAAGGGCTACAAAGGTAAAACTAACAAAAAACATCTACGAACTCTTTCATTTTAGGACTTGGAACATTTTAGGTTAAGTGAAAATTTGTGGAGTACTTGGACAATATCTTTAAAGCATCCATTAGGAGAAATAATGTAGAGGATGGGTTTATAGATATCAAAGACAAGTGGATCCCTTGGGTGCTCTAAATGAAGGAAACTTTTGTCAATACTAAGCAACCAAGCTCAAGGATTTTGATCAGATAGATACAACTAATGGTATGTGTAAGAACCTTATTAATACTATTACATATATTGATAAAATGGGAATTTTCTTTAAAATGAAAATTTTGATGAACTTCAATCTTTGAGTGAATTAAAAATTCCATGTGCAAGAGATGATAAGGGTAACTTCAAAGGGATGAAAACATGGAAAGAAGAGTTTAGAATATTACCCTCACTTTTCACTGATCCTTTAACCCAAGATGATCAGACAAATTCTTTGAGTGTTAGTATGGCTCTAGAAAAAGTGTTGTTATTGGAAGAGTAGATACATTCATTAAGGATACTAGAAAAATGTTAGATGCTAAGTAGGAAAACAATATGAATAAGGTAGATATAATATTAAGTATTGATTTCTAGATGATCAAGAATGGGATAGCTAGGTTGAAAACTATAGATAAATCTTGAATTCTTTGTGCAATTCATTCTTTCAAAGTAAATCATTCATTTTTCATATCATCTCAATAAAGGGTCATGCATAGTTGAGTGTTTTGCAACTCTTTAAAAGTCCTTTGGAATTATGTGTGTAATTTTGGCATTTTACAAAACTTAATGATTTGACAAAATAGCATAGTTGTTTGCAAAGGGAAACAATATTTCAGGACATGTATCTTCTCACCATGTTCAAGATATCATGCACTTGGGTACTAAAAAGGCAAGATAAGGCATAAGCATATGCTTTTACACAATCAAAATTAGAAGATGTACCAAGGTTGGTGTAGTCAAAGTCACCACACAACAAAATCTACAACTACAAATCGAAAAGATTGAGAATCTATGGGAAAAATCAACTAAGTATTGAAAACTTGATCCTTGAATGGGGAAGGGAATCTTCTTCTGCTAAAATAGATTTGTGTTGGTTTCCAACCAATTTTTTTTATGAATATTTCCTATTTAACTTTGCATTAAAGATATAATAGTACAATATTCACAAAAAAAGGTAGGGTGGTAAAAGGGCACACCCACAGAGTCTAAGTGGACATAGTGCAAAACAAAAATGACAAAATAGCAGGGCCAAGCCCAAATAACACTAAGAAGCTAAAGCAATGCCATGAGAAGCAGGATCTAGATCCTTATCATTAGGATTCCCCCACACATCTCTAGGGACGACATTATCAATAGGTTCCCACCCAATTGTTAGAAATGAAGGTAAAACATTGTCAATGGAAAACTGATTACAACTATAATGTCTAGATATTTAATTGTGCAGAACCAAAATGGAGATGGTATAAAATCAACACAAAGAAATAACGAAACAAAAGATCAAACACATAACATAGTGTTTACATGGAGAAACCCTTCCAAGAAAAAACTCCACACAGGAAGAGATGCACTAGTATGTATTAACTTCAATAGAGTTTACAATACAACACCATTAATCTCCTCTTTAGTCTTCAATCCAGCAGCGCCTATTTTTCTATTCTCAACTCTCTACTATATCACAACCGTAATACAATATCCTCATAAAGGGGTTGCCTTCTAGGCTAAGAAAAGCCAACATAAACTCTACCATCAGATATGTGACCTAATGATGAATGATTCAGATTTCCAATGGAAACTTATATAAAATGTGGCTTTCACCCCTACCGGGGTGCGTGGTCCCCGAACCCCCCATCCAGGGGGCCATCCCCCCCCAGACCCCGCAGGTGGGGTACCGCCCTGCAACCCCCACGAATAACCTACATCTGTCGGGTACTGGGATAAAAAAATTGCAGCTAAAACAAGATCGCTACTTGGTGAATACTTCATCCCTTATGAATGATTTATAAACAATATTAGGAGTAATTAAATACATAGGATTTACAAGGTTGATGACACCTTGATCCTAACACCAATGAGAGTGCCTTCTTCTTCAGGGATATCCTCCGAGGGTTGTTGAGCACATAGTGGAGAAATGACCAACTCCAGGTGAGGACACATGCCACCCAGAGGCACCACACTTGTGAGAAAGGGTGGAATTCATCTCGGAAGGTTGAGACCAACCACCACAAGCAACATTATCTTTGAAATCTAGAGGCTGGGAGACATGGGAGCATGAGCCTCTGTCCCTCTTGGTAGATTGGCTATGACCATGCCAACATCCTCATGAAGGGAAGAAGGGTTGTGTAGAACCCTTACAACAATGTAGGGTGCATTCCCCTAGTGATCTAGCAAATTCTGAAGATGAGCAACTTTAAGTGCAACTTTACTAGATTGCACTTGGATCTACATAAGCACACTAGAGAAAATCATGGCTTTAGTGTACAAAGAGAAATGAACATCTGTAGTGCAATTAGAAAAAAGAGTTGCATTTATATTTTTCCAAATACTTAAGAGATTCTCCACCTTGAAAGCATACCAAATCTAGGTATATTTGAGTGGGAAAAAAGGCCAATCTCCAAGTAAAATCATGTGCTATGAAAAGGGAGCAAGCCGAAAGGGTTTGAAGAAGTCATGAATCCAATTCCAAGATTCCTGAGCACGAGGACAAAAATAGAAGAGATGCTTGAGATTTTCAATTTGTTTGCAAAATGAACAATGAGGATTGAGGATACCCAAATGAGCTAGATATGCACCAAGAGGAAGGCCTTGGTACAAAGTGCACCACACAAAGTGAGCCAACTTAGGCTCCAGAATAACAAACCAGATGCATTGGGACTTGAGCAACCAAGTTCTAGGAGAGGACTAAAATTGTCAATGAAAGTTAAGTTGATCCACCATCAGAAGATGTGGAGACAACTAAAGATAGCCCTTGATGGCTTTGTAGCTCTTAAATGATGTGTTTGGGTACAATTTATAGTCCTTCTACCAGGGCTTGAGGGAATGGACCCCAATTTTATGAAGCATCCAAGGAGGAATAACATCAATAATAGACAGGAAAGTCTTCTGGTCTTGGTTAGACAACTTATATTTTAACTTGAATCTAGGCCAAGAGAGAGCTCTATTGATAAAATCTGGCAACATAAGAACTCCTCGTTTGAAGAATTTCAAGGCATGGATCCATAGTGCTTTAGCTAGGGATGGTCCTGATTTCTGAGAATAGGAGACCACCAAACAGGTTGGTGATTAATAGAAAGACCATGGAGAAAATCATTTTCTGCCCAACAGAGCCAAGGTTTGGTGGCTTCCCAAGCTTTTCAAATGCATTTAATAACAAAAGTGCCTTGGATTTTGATGGGCTCTTGTATAGTGAGAAGAGTGCCAAGATTTAGGCTCTTCCAAGTTGGTTGTCCTAAAGGGACACCAGAGCTAATATAATGCCTAATGAGAAAAAAGATTTAGTATTGGATAACCAAGCCCCTCCCTTTGGCTGGTGAGTTTTAAATTCTAGCCGCCACCCATGTCTATTATTCTTCCTATTGGGTCCTCTCTAAGGCCTCTTATTTGAAAATTGAAAAGATTCTCAAAGATTTTCTTTGGGCTTCCAGTGATGGTCACCAAGGTTTCCATCATGTTGCCTATGACTTTTGTTACCTTCCTCGTGAAGCTGGAGGACTTGGCTTGCTTTCCATCTATAGGCAGGGCATTGCTTCCAACCAATTTTGCAAACAAGAAAGAGTGAGAATTCCTTTTTAATTATTGTAAGATATATTATAAGAATATTTTAAAACATGAACAATAATTATATTTTCAACCCTATTTCATGATTGTAAGACATGTTGAACAAGTCTCAATCATCCAAGTGAGATGAGCCTTGTTCTTCTATTATATATTAGTTATCTCCTTTGTATTAAGGATCTCTTTCTTGTTTTAGGTACTTTTATGTTTTACAGTCCACAACTAGGTTCTATGGTCTATATCTTCTGAACAAGCATGTAAAGAAGCCTTTTATCAAACCTCTTTTGAAGTTCAAGTTGATGCACAATTGTTCCTTTTTCATTTGTACTAGAAAATGGCTACTGTTGAGATGGTCCATTACATGCTGAAGAAACCCCTATTAAAACTCATACATACTATGTTGTCTATTGAACATGGATTTGAAAGAGTGAAAATTGCATCATTGGTGGAAGGTTTTTTGTCAACTCTAGAGGTACACCCTCATAATCTTTGCACTTGCCTATCGAAGGGGTGTCTGAGGATGTAACCAATGATTGGCTACTACCTACCCAAAATCTTGAAGGAGTGGCAGATGTAGCCAATGATTGGCTACCACATACACAGAATTTTCAAATGTGCTTTTGGCTCCTAGGTGCTTTCTTTGGTGGGCATCCTAAATATAGTACCGCTTCCACACAAGCTCCAAATATTGACTTTTCTCAATTCTTTCATCTCTTTGAGTCATAGTATGGCATCGTCTATTGGGAACTACAATGTTTTGCAGTCCATATATTTTGCTTCTGACTTTGCTTTAGAGTATAATATCTCCCCTACACGTAAGACCACCAAAGGCAGCTTCTTTTGTCATTCCTTATTTCTTCTAGTAGTTTGATTGTGAATCTTATTTGTGTTGGGAATTAAGGTGTCTCAACCTTGTAAATTCCTTGCATTTATTATTGTAATGTAATTTATTTACTTAGCCTATGTTGTAATTTTGTTGCACATCCTGTTTTATCATCTAGTGTGAAGTGGCACGATGAGTTGTCACTCCACTTGCAAGGTGACTAGGATGGTCAACTCCATGTGGAGATAGGCGGCCCTTTTGTGTGGTAGAGGTTTTCTACCATGTGTTGGCATCTTGACTAGTGTGTAAGTGAATCTTGACTGAAACAGTTATGACAGATTTCTATGACAGAATCTATGACATGTAAGAGTCAGAAATAGAAGGTTCTATAACAGGTGAAGACATGTGTCACAAGTCATCTTGGAAGAACGCATCTTTGGGCGCCCCAAGGAGGGTTATGTCATGTTGTAAGAGAATATACTATTTATAGCCTATTTATGATAGATTCTCTTACAACGGTAAGTTATGAAAGCTATGATAGCTGGTTGGTGCGTAAGAGCGTCTGTCATTGCCCAAATTGAAAATAGGTGACCATATTGGGATGGGGTGATATGACAAGTGTCATGACCATGCTGTAGTGTTGGACAAGTGTCCCTAGGCATGGGTTTTGGGCCATGAGGCCAAGTTGGACGCCCATTCCAAGATATGTCTAGTTTTGCCTTGAAAACTTCAATATATGCAGGTGCTTGTAGAGGAGAAAGAAGAGGTGATTAACAGGTGTTGTTATGCTGCTAGTTTGTCTCCAAATACGAGTGTAGAAGACTCTTGAGAGCTTGCATTGCAAGTGCATTGTAAACTATTATAGTTTTGATAATACATTGTGCAAGTTTTGGAGTGTGGGGTTTTTTACCTGATAAGGGTTTTCCCCACGTATATCTTGTGTCTCTTTTCCTCTGTCTTACATTCTTATGTTGTTTGTTGCTGCAATATATCTGTTGTTGTGTTAAACATTCTGTAATTGTAAAGGTTAAAATGAATTTGCACTCTTCTCTCCTTATTAGATTAGTGTAGGAAGCGATTTCCGCATATCTAGCTTCCTTTCAGTTGGTATTAGAGCTATTCTCTTTGGTCCTAGTTGTTGGATAGGGGTTTTGTGTACTAATCTTAGATTGAATGGGAGTTCGTGTAGAGTATTCTGAAATCTTATTATAGGAATGAGATGGCAAGCACATCCAGAAGAATAGAGATGAGGATGTTTAATGACACAAATTTTGAGTTATGGAAACTTAAGATGGAGTGTTACGGAGTTGATCATGTGGTTACTTTTAGTATGATATTGATCTGGAGCTCCTGTTTGACAGTATGCAATAACTCTCATGCATGGTGGTTATGTTCTATCATTCTATGGTTGTTTGCAGCAAAGTATTCATGTTGGGTGTTCGTTCTTGGCTCCCTGATCACGTGGAGAAACTTGGGTTGCCATGGCTATGGTTTGATGTGCTTATGTTGGGTGCTTGGTTTTAGTCCCTGGCATTGGAAGACATTGTCTTGTTAACCCCAAATGCATGTAGGCTATAGAGTTAATCTTTGGATGGTTTGAAAGCTTCTGGAATAGCCTAGTTCCTCTATATGCTTGTACATGGTGATGGTTGTGGAGTTGGCCTACAAATGGGCCTGAAGTTCTTGGACCTCTATTTCATTTAGTTGGTTGTACTTGCATGTCTTAGTTTCATATTGATTTGATCTAAGGGTTTTGTAGATATTCCGTTCAAAAATCTATGGTTATGCTTATCTATGTTATTCAATTATTTTGGTTTAACTATATTGGTGTTTTTCAGACTGGTGTGTTTTCTAGATGATAAGTGGATATGGATCTGCATGTATGTCAATGACACGGTGGTTTTGCAGGTTTTACATGGTTAATCAAAACTTGTGGTTTTGTAAATATGCAGACAAACTATTTTTCAGATTATAATTCCTTGGAGTGTTTCTGGATGTAAGATAGTTGTAGGTTTGCATGTATGCTCTGTGCATAGTGTGAGGAGATTTGTATCTTTCTCAGTGTGGAGATGTTGGTATGTGATTTATTACTCATCATTCCTATAGCATATGCTTGATTAGTTCCTTGACTACGATCACTCGTTTGTGGACTTGTTAGCAAATTGAATCTAGAATTGATTTGATGGTTGAGTCTTGAAGTCTACAGATTGTCTTCTTTGGTATCTCAGTTTACAAGTTACTAATGTGATGATGAGTTTGCATGTTTCATGTTTGGGATCTACGAGTTATGTAGTTTTGTGGGCTGATCACCTATTTGATTGCAATGGGATGACTCGGATGTGGACTATCTATATCCACAAGATTGATTCAGTATTTATGCAGACTTTGTTAGTTGGCCTTGTCTGTGGTCATTTGTGTATTTGGTATGTTGCTTTGGGATAAGAGGATGGATAATTTGAGTGCATGGATAGTCAGTTATTGGGACTTATAGCATGTTTATCTCGATGTCATGGATAGCTGGGTTGCACGGTTTAGTGTAAGCTTTTGACAGTGATGGTTTTGTCTTCTTGACTTGGAGATCTTGGTTCTACTTTATTCTTTTGTGTTGCTGATATTGCACAGAACAATTATTAGATTGTGTTAGAGTCGTGGATGATCTTCATTGAGAGGATGGTTATCATGATGCCTTTATAAGCTCAGTATCACAGTTTCAGTGGGAGCTTCAGCAGTGATGTTGGATTCAACATAAGTGATGGATGATCTTCTGCAGTGGATATTAGTGTCATGGAGGAGCTCTTGGTTTTGAGATTTCTTTGACATTTTCAGTTTTGTTGTCAGGAGATGGTTATCTTCATATGTTTGAGATGTTGACATCTTGATTGAGGTGTCGGGTTTATGGTTTGTCTGTATGACATGTTTATCCTTTGTTTAGAGATGTTGTTACTATGTCATGATTTACTCTTGATGCTAGATTAAAGTTTTGGCATGATACATGTTCTCTTGAGACATGATGTATGCATCATTGTATGCTTTGTTGTATGTGATCTTCTTACGAGGAGATGGTTAGGTCATGATGTCATGATGGGCTTCTTGATCGTGCAGATGTGCAGTGGGAGTTATGACAGTGATCTTGTTTGTTCTCTTTGGTTTTGAGTATTAATCATTTGCTTAAGCTTCATAATTTTGCAGAATGCATTTGAAGTTGGCATGTATTGGTTGATGGATGCTCATGGATACTAGAGAGACTTGAGGTGAGGCTTGAGATCTCTTGTTGTAGGGATCATGTGTTGGAATGGTTAAATTTCAGCAGAAAAGACCAAGAAGCCTTCACTTGTTATGGACGTGAGTTCATATTTGAACCTGAGAGGAGATTGTTCTTGGAGAGAGTATATGAGACTTGGTGTATCTCAATGGATCAGTCTCATTCCCCACTCTCAGTTCACTCGGCAGAAAATGTTCTGATAGGTATTGCCTAGGTTATTTTAGATTCATGTTGTTTTATGCTTTATTTTTCTCATGGATATGAATCTTGAGCTACAGTCATTGGTTCTGGAGGTTTCATTTGAGGGATGTTAGCATGGTTAATCTTATTGATTCGTATGTTTTGTTTTATGAGGAGTTTAGAAGATGTGGTTGGGCTTATTCCTTGTTATGGAATGATCATGAGTTTGGTCTACTTTGATTAGATAGGCTTACATCCATATTGATATTTATTTGATCTTATGAGATTGAATGGTTGGGTGTTGTTAAGGCTTTTCAGTTGGGGTTTTGTGAAGGAGATCATACTTGGCACATCTTAGCACTTGGTGATGTTGGTAGAAGGACATGATATGGTTTACAATTTCTTTTTATGGTCTCATTTTTCTTCCTAGAGGTTCTTACTCATCTAGTATGATCACTAGGTTTGTGGTCATCTACTGTTGTTGTACTTTATTGTTTTTTGGCAATAGTATGTGTTCTTTTAATGTATATCATTTGAGATGTAGAGGACTTGGGAGAACTGGAGGAGATCAGAGGTGAGAGAGTGAGCAGAAAACCGTTTGTGGAAGTATGCTCTGTTTTGCAGTAGTTGGTTGTAGTTTGCAGATCATTGTAATTGTTCTTTGTATTATATGTTTGTATTATAAGCCATCTTTTTATGTAAGTGTTGATTGGTAGACTTTGAGTTACTTCAGTTGGCATTGCTCATGCAATTTGATTCCTAGGATGCATGTATATCTTTGGTAGATGTTTTTTCATTGGACTGTAGTATCAAAGGTCTTCAGATTTTTTACACATCAATGGTTTTGGTGTGTTTGTTATCATGGGAGACGGTAACTTTGTGCAGGACAGTGGATTATACAGGGATGAGAGTTGCAGTATGGGCTGAATATGCCATGTGCAAAAGTTCTATCAATTATGGTTATCTAGTTGGGTGTAAACAACTAGTTGTGGTTGTTGTTCTAACTGTTTTGGAGCTTACATGCTTGATCTTGTTTTGAAGATGTTTGGACTTCAAAGTTATGTTCTGTTAACGGGTTTGAAGTTGGATACATTGGCGTGTCTATGTGGCATTTAGTGTTTCATCATATTTTTTGGCATTCTAATCCTTTTGTCATGTTGGTGATCACTTGGAAGATGTTATAGGTGCTTCTATAAAGCTAGTGAGCATAGTAAAGTTCAGTTGAGCTGAGTATTTGGCAGCTACTCAAGCTTGCAAGGAAGCCATTTGGCTTAAGATATTGTGTTCAGATATTGGTGTTGGTGCAAGACAATTTACTATCTGTTGTGACAGTCAGAGTACGATGTTGCGTATGCATTAACGAAACCAGTGGGCACAGAGAAGTTCATACGGTGTTCAGAGTCTATGGGCCCCTCAGCCTATAGCAGTTAAATCCTGTTATTTCTATTGGCTCTTACAAGGTGTTCGACAAGTGGGAGAATGTTGGGAATTAAAGTGTCTCAACCTTGTAAATTCCTTGCATTTATTATTGTAATGTAATTTATTTACTTAGCCTATGTTGTAATTTTGTTGCACATCCTGTTTTGTCATCTAGTGTGAAGTGGCACGATGAGTTGTCTCACCACTTGTAAGGTGACTAGGATGGTCAACTCACTCCATGTGGAGATAGGTGGCCCTTTTGTGTGGTAGAGGTTTTCTGCCATGTGTTGGCATCTTGACTAGTGTGTAAGTGAATCTTGACTGAAACGGTTATGACAGATTCCTATGACATGTAAGAGTCGGAAATAGAAGGTTCTATGACAGGTGAAGACACGTGTCACAAGGCATCTTGGAAGAAGGCATCTTTGGGCACCCCAAGGAGGGTTATGTCATGTTGTAAGAGAATATGCTATTTATAGCCTGTTATGACAAATTCTCTTACAACTGTAAGTTATGACAGCTATGACAGATTCTATGACAACCGGTTGGTGCGTAAGAGCATCTGTCATTGCCCAAATTGGAAATAGGCGACCATATTGGGATGGGGTGATATGACAAGTGTCATGACCATGTTGCAATGTTGGACAAGTGTCCCTAGGCGTGGGTTTTGGGCCATGAGGCCAAGTTGGACGCCCATTCCAAGATATGTTCAGTTTTGCCTTAGAAATTTCAATATATGCAGGTGCTTGTAGAGGAGAAAGAAGAGGTGATTAATAGGTGTTGTTATGCTGCTAGTTTGTCTCCACATACAAGTGTCGAAGACTCCTGAGAGTTTGCATTGCAAGTGTAATGTAAACCATTACAATTTTGACAATACATTGTGCAAGTTTTGGAGTGTGGAGTTTTTTACCTGATAAGGGTTTTCCCCACGTATATCTTGTGTCTCTCTTCTTTTGTCTTACATTCTTATGTTGTTTGCTACTGCAATATCTCTGTTGTTGTGTTAAACATTCTGTAATTGTAAAGGTTAAAATGAATTTGCACTCTTCTCTCCTCATTAGATTAGTGTAGGAAGCGATTTCCGCATACCTAGCTTCCTTTCAATCTGCATTTCTGATTTGCAGAGAATATCGACCAATACACCATTTGGTCCAATAATTTGCACATTAGTTGCTCACCTTCAACATCTACCTTTGCTAATATAGAACTCCAATTATAACATTAAGGGAGAGGGGCCAGTTGCCGCCCATGCCCCAATAACCGCTATGTTTTTAATCACTTGACCCCCCAATTAAATTTTTAAAAAGAACCAATACATGTAAAATACCAACCAAATAAATTAACACAAATGCACCAATACATGTTCACAACATCTGTACATGTTCACAAATGAAATCAAGACAAGTGTACAAATGTGATGGCGAGCGGTTACTGGCACATCAGTGTGGATGTATGGGGCGACATGTTGAAATGACCATTTTTCGACCCATGTGCACATAACGCGTCCTACAGGGAAATGTATAAGTGCCCAGAAGATGAAAGAATAGCTTTAAGCTCTTCGGTCGCATACGGAAAAACCAAAAAAAAAATCGTCGAAATTCGATATGTCTAGCTATGTGCTTGACGTGCGTGAAGTTAGGGTGGGCGGCTACTGACCCCTCTCCCTTATAAGTAAGTGCATGGGAAAACAATTTCTCAGAGATATTTCATTAAACGCTCTGTCTGCATTTTCAACTCTTTAACTTCACACAACCATGGATCAATGTGGTATATGTAACTCGATTCGGAGCACATTCTCTATCCTCATTGTCAAATAACCATCACGGGAATCAATGAATTTCCATTGTATACAAAAGCCATGAACAATTTTGTTATAGTTCATGACAGATGGAACATACCCTTCTTATATCTCCTTGTGGGTAGCATGATATTTATCACAGATCTGCTTTGGAGTGCAATTCTCTTCTTTTGCCTTAGTTTCTGTGGCTGTGCCATATTCATCAGTTCACAGATAGACATCACATTATAATTCCTCGTACAGTTCATCCAATAAAACATGATAGAAGCTCTTGTGAATCATGTTGATTATAGCCACTGAAATTAGGTGTAAATGAGCAAGTTTCCTTTAAATGGATGAGATGCAATATGCACTTAGAAGCTTGCTAGCCTCACTTTACCCGAGGTTGTGGCAGTCCATTGTTTTCTTGAACATTGTATGAATGCTTATAAACATGACAATAACCCATAGGATAAGTATCTCTAGCAGTTTGGTCATATACGTGTTCTGTAAAATCCAGGTTCTCGATCATCTAGAAGACACTTAATAACATTGCAGGTGAAACTTGATGAGGCAGATATGAATGCTTTCAATTCGACTAGTGAGGCGACGAAGAGAGGCTTCACATAGGACTAGAAAACTATAACGATATACAAGAAATTTACTTGACGACATATGTCAATCAACGAACACCCCAAAAAAAATTGTGAGGGTTAAAAATGTGGACAACTTGTAAAATGCGTAAACTCCCAAGTAAAGGTTTTATTCTCAAATTAAATGGATCCCAATTCTTCTTGTATTCATATTAGCAAAGAGTATGATCATGTAGGGGAAACGACCCAATAGGTGAGATAGTTCCAATGGCTGAGATAGTAGTTAAGGCCCAATATTTTTAAAAGTTTAGTACTAATAGTTGTGACTTTAAGGTTGTTAGTGTTACTATAAGTACTAATAATTGATTGAAATGTGTCCTTTAGATTTAAAAAGTAACCAATCATGTGATGCCACATCAGCCCACCAACAAAACATGACTTAACACACACCTATTGGTCCACCCTTTTTTTTGGGGAACTATTTGACACCTCAACAAAACGCATGCTAATGTGGCATCATATTTGATGATGTGGCCCTGAAACCTTAGTTATAAGCAGGGGCATTGCCAAGTAAGCTACTGTAAAAATTTTAGAGTGATTCGAAATTGCCATGTATGATTTTGAAAGGCATGAAGTTAGGATGCACCACTACTGGGTCCTCTCCCTTAGAGATCAAGAACAATGTCTAGATATAAAAATGGACACCATACCCCTTGATAAAGTAAAATGGAGTGTTAGTAAGATATCTTGTCATTTAAAAACCATCAAAGAAGACATCATAAATTAGAATAAGCATTGTGCACTCAAGTCACCACACAACAAAGGCTACAACAATGAATTAAGGAGATTGAGAAGTTGGGAAAATTTGCCAAGCATTAGAAACCTAATCCTTGAATATAGAGGAGACCACCTTTTGAGTGGCAATTCTTGTTTTAATCATTTTTGGATTTATCTTAAGTAAATATTTGTAAACATGAGTGATAATTATATTTTCAATTATATTTCATGGTTGTAAGGTAAGTTAAACAAGCGTCAATCGTTTAAGGGAGATGATCCTTGTTCTTCTACTCTATATATTAGTTATCTCCTTTGTATCAAAGATCTATTTTATTTTATTAACTTTTGTGTTGTTTAGTTTAGAACTAAGTTTTATGAAGTCATGTTGTAAAGGCTAATTTATAGAGTTCCCTATTTGAAAGTAGGAGATTGTAAACTCTCATTTGATATCAATTATATAAAAGAGTTTTCTATATACAAGTCTCCATAATTGGCATGGTATTTCAAGATATCTATGTCAATCATCTAAGGGAGATGATCCTTGTTCTTCTAATATCATATATCCTTTGTATAGAGATCTCTTTTATTTTATTAACTTTTGTGTTGTTCAGTCTAGAACTAAGTTTTATGAAGTCATGTTGTAAACGCTAATTTATAGAGTTCCCTATTTGAAAGTAGGAGATTGTAAACTCTCATTTGATATCAATTCTATAAAAGAGTTTTTTATATACAAGTCTCCATAATTGACATGGTGTTTCAAGATATCTATGTCAATCATCTAAAGGAGATGATCCTTGTTCTTCTACTATATATATATATGTGTGTGTGTGTGTGTGTGTGTGTGTGTGTGTGTGTGTGTGTGTGTGTGTGTGTGTGTGTGTGTTTGTTTGTTTGTTTGGTAAGTGCTGCCAAAGGGGGCAGCGCCCTTAAATTAAATTTGAACCAAAGTAAAAAATTGGTGCATGCCCTTTGCCACAAGGGGTGCAATTATGTTGGCAAATACAAGACCACTATTGTAACCTAATGAGCGTGCCTTTAACACGCATCCCGATTCTCTCCTTTCTTCGAGGATCTTAAAGTCATCAGATGCTTTTGATTTGATGAAGGAGTTTTCTTCCTCTTCACTGCTGTCCATCCTTGTTCCATTTTAGGGGGTTGCAAACTAAGGCTATTTTCTGCACTCATACTTTCACTCTTATTGCTGGTTGTTGAAGTGACTGATGAGATCTCAAGGTTCTTGTGCCGAGAGGTAGATTTCTCTGAGGGGGGTGGGGAGATCTCCTTGGAGGCATGGTTTGGCACATTATTAGTCATTATATCTTGAGAATGATCTTGATCAACAGCCAGGGAGGCAGAATTCATAGTCGAAACAATTTCTTGATGAGTTGGAGAAGTGGCAACATCCTTCGCATCGGGGGGAGAGATAACATAATGGCATGATTCCACCCCAACCCACCATGAGGATTTCCGGATAGGGGCTGCATTGTTCTTTTCAACTCGCCTTCCACATTGTGTGGTAGCATGTTCAGTAGCAAAACATATCCGACACCTGAAGGAGATTCTTTCATAATCTATTGGTTGGCACCAACGCCTGTTGCCAACTTTAAAGAAGATCTCGGCCGAGAGACCCTTTGAGACATCCATTTTGACGCAAAGATGAGCAAAGGTCGAATTTTCATATTTAATTGTTTCTCTTTGAAATGCCTTGGAATTTTCCCAAGCCATTTCCAATTGCCTTCAAACAATCAATTTCCAAAACTGTAGGGGAAGGTAGGGTAGGCGTACCCATAGAAATGTTGTAGAAAATGTCTCTATTCATGGATCAAATGAAGGGAACCACGGTTTCGTGCATAAGAAGTCACCTTGGAAGGTCCACAGCCATGTGTTGAGTATCATTTCTTTGTCTTCCACATATTCAAATTCCAAAATGAAGAAACCTCTTGCACAGGGGTAAATACTAATTTCATCTTCCAGATATTCTTTCCAATTCAAGCTTATCCAGGAATGGAGATCACAAAGCTTTGGCCATACCTTCATAAATCTGCATATAAGGGCATGGGCTTGCAGATATTCCTCTCTATCACCAGCAAAGTTGTCCAAACAAATCTCAGGACCGGGAGTTGAATGACAGATAACGAAGGGGGGGTTTTGTGTTACACCACCATGAGGAGAGAGCTGCTCCGATATCAATGGCTTAGATCGCCCAACAACCGTGTGAATACTGGACAAACCGATGGCATCACTACTCAGAGCTTTTTTAAAATTTAGGGCTATGTCTGAGGGTTGATTTTCACCAGAGAGAGGGTTTGGGGAAGTTTTGCCAGTTGCCACACCTAAAATGGAGCCACAAACCAATGCCTTTCTGCCATGTTCCGAATTCCGGAGAGGGGAAGAGTGCTTTCGCTCAAATTGGCGGGAGCATCCAAGTGAGGGTGCCAGAGACTTGCGTCCATCTGAAGCGCCAACACAGGCAGGGTTCAAAGGAGCAGGAGAAGACATTGCAGAATCATATATATTATAGCTAATAAATTTATAAACGAGTTTATAGTCACTCTATTTTATATATATATATATATATATATATAGAAGAACAAGAATCATCTCCCTTAGATGATTGACATAGATATCTTGAAACACCGTCTTCTCTCCTTTGTATCGGAGTTCTCTTTTATTTTATTAACTTTTGTGTTGTTCAGTCTAGAGCTAAGTTTTATGAAGTCATGTTGTAAAGGCTAGTTTATAGTATTCCCTATATGAAAGTAGGAGATTGTAACTCTCTTTTGATATCAATTATATAAAAGAGTTTTTTATATACAAGTCTCCATAATTGGCATGGTGTGTCAAGATATCTATGTATCTCTGAGAGCACACTTGTTGTTTTGTTATTATAATTAATTGGTTTTCTATCACAATAGAAGTAAAGGCCTTTTGATTTAACATATTGAATGTTGTGGATTAATAGTGGATGTCTAAGAATATATATAAGAACGAGATTTTTCTCATTTAGGAACAAGGATTTACATCTTGTTTTCATTTTGCTATGTACTTTTTATTTTGTCTCCCTGAGAAGAATACATTGTTCCTTGAGCAATGAGTAATCAAATCTTTTAAATCAAATGAATATATATATTTTAATTTATAGTGTGTTAGATCTACTAGTTGTTACTAAAAATATAAAGAATCAATACAAAGGGATCATTTTGAAGTTCTTTAGCTTAAACACCTATATGTTAATAATCTACAAATTTGTGAAAAGATCTCTAGCTAGAGCAAACTAATGATTATCATTAAGAGTTGATTAGTGACAAACAAATTGGATTTCTCTTTTGATATTTAAGATTTAGAGTTTATTTATAACAAGTTACTTGAACACTATATGTTTTGTGAGATCTAGAGGGAAAATCCCCCCGAGTTCAATAGAGCTTAAAGTGTAGAGGAATGATTGTACCTACTCTATTTGACTGGACCACTTGCTTATGTTTTAATTATAAAGCATCACTTGATCATTTAGCCCGACTCTGTACCTTGGGGATAAGAGGTTTCATAAGTGCCTCTTTTAGAAACATAAGGAATTGGCTGGAACATCAACGATAGGATTGCAAAAAGGACCACTTTAAGTAGTAAAGGAGCAGGTGTGGGATCACAAATAGACCATTTTAACCATGCTTCCAAATGACAAAAAAGATGGCATGGGATCATGAAATGGATCACTATAAACATAATCATGAAATAACTTTAATGATAATAGATTCCTCTCAACTTAGTTGCTTGTGAACAATGCAAGAAATTCAAGAAGATGAAAATAAAGATATGATGAGATGAAAATAAATATATGATTATATGAGATTAGCAATCATGTAACAATACCATTGAGAACATTACATAACAAATATTAGATAATATCGTATGATGTGATCATGAAATAACATGTAAGAAGAGGCAATAAGGTTCCCTTGGATATGTGTAATGTAAAATGTAATCATGTAAGCACAAGTATCGTCGTGTCATGTAATACGTGAAGTGTAAGCATGAAAGCATGTAAGTGTAATGTTAGATCTAAGTAAAACATCTTCAAAGGGGACAAAGTAAGTATCATAAAGAGCATGACCCCCCAAGTAGGGGAAACATAGCAAGGATCGTAGATGTGTGAAGACATACAAGTAGACAAGAGACAACACACTATACATTATATATAAGGTGAAACGTGAGAGTGAGAATCCAACACGCAAAGCATAAGCCCAAAAATGTTAAAAGATAATGGTGTTAATAGATAATACTAATTGTTGAGAAATATGCACGGGGTTTTGGTTTAGGAGTTAATTTGCTATTTTATATCAAACTTATAATCACCACAAATCTAAAACATAAAAATTAAAAAACAACAATGGAGACAAGAGCAATCACAACACCAAATTTACCTTGGGAAAACCTTTTTAAGATAAAACCAAGAATCAAATTAGTAGCACTTAGTATATTATGAAATGGTTTACAATACAACAAAGGTGTCACCAATATTTTCTCTAAATCTAACATAATTCTGGTAGCGCCTCCTTACTCCAAAAGCAACCATGTCAAACTATTATCCCAACTCATATATATATAATCAGGAGATACATGAAACCACACATGGTATCTAACAAAACCATGGTTACACCTACAAAGGGCAGGTCTAAGTATGACCCTTCACCTCCCCAGACAAGTTCACCTAGAGAATTGTGCCAAATTTGGAACTCTTCATATTTTGTCTTGATGCATGTCTTTACATGGCCCCTTAGTTAAATGTTTGTTTCCAATGTTTCATACAACAATTGCATAGGAAAATATTGAATTATCAAAATTTAGTGTCCATCCCAAGATGAGCACACTTAACTACCAACATTAATTGTTGATTATACAATGTTTTTGGTCAACGTGATGAGAATGGTTGCCAATCACTCCATATCTTTTTATCATCCCACATCAGTAGGAAAAATATAAAAGACATGCATAAAGAAGATAAAATAAAGAAGTAACATGAACCACACGACACATGTTCAAAGTTACTTGTGTCAACATTCAACACTATAGGTGTTCTTGCATCATACACATGTTAAGAACACGAAAGACATGAAAAACACAAACACAAAGAAAAGAAAACAAAAGAACAATATCTCAACCAATTACTTTGGAAGAATCTTCCCCCATTACAAGATCCTCCTCCTCCTAACCATGGATATCAATAAACTCATACTCAAACTTAGAATTCCTTTGTAGTGTAACCTCATGATTGCATTGTTGCTCAAGTGGGATAATAAGATAAGGTTCACCACATGATAAACATATCCACTTGATGCTGAAAGATTAATACCACCCTATAAACTCTCGTTGGGGATAAAAGTGAAATGCTCCATGAAAGCATATGTGGGATACATGAATGAAGTTTAAGAAGCATGGTAGAAATCAAACCATAATAAACCTTATCAACTAAATTTTCTCTAAATGCATGCATTGGAAACATCTCATCATAAACATGTACATAATATATGAAGTTTTTTTTAACATGTAAGTATGCTCCTCTATGATATCCATTTCTACCACCCTAAATGCATCAATCTACATATCTCTAGTAATACGAGCACTATAAAGCATAGATCCAAAACATCATGAGATATAGAAATTCTAAACATGTGTAATTGACCATCATTTGCTTGACATCACGTGATAAAGAAAGTAAAGCATTATTATCGAGCAAACAAGCTCATCATAAAGAGTCTCATTAGATAAAGCATCAAGAGAGGATGAACCATATCATCACTAGTTGTAGAATTAGTATAAAGTGAATCATAATCAATAGAGTGAGGTCTAAAGCACCGATTTTAACATTGACATCAGTAAATGTACCATTATTATACAATGAGACATCACAAACGTCAATAGGATCATCATGAATTGTTTAGAAGTGTAATTGTTAACAATTGAAACATCATGGTAAGGTGGACACAAGGAGGATGCAACATTAAGGGTATATCACTATCATTAGTGGTAGGAAATATACTATTGGCATAAATCCCAACACCAAAATAATCAACATAAATAGATCATCCTAAAAATGCATTAAAAAAATGTACATTGCCATCACTAGTGGTAAATGGAGTATAATTATCAAGCTCAAAACTAGAACACACACATCATTAATAGGTGAACAAAGAAGATACATCAATAAGCTCCTCAAAATGTGGTAAATCAATAGGTGCACATGTAAGAGTATCCATAGATGTAGGTGGAGGACAATCATGAGATTGAAGAAGTATTTCCTTGCCAAGTACAACATCACATGAAAAAGAATCCTTAGATGTATTGTGAGAGGGTGGGGGAATATCATTATCATCATTTGTTTAGATCATGTAGACAAATGAAGAAAATGCTTGAAAATAAATGGATAGGTGCTCACAAGGTCCAAAAAGGATGAAAGATTATATATACATTTAACAATACCATGTATAGAACATATAACATCATCTATGTGGAAAAAAGATGCAATATTATCAAGGATCAAAGGATAAGAATTAATGAAGTGTGAAAACACCTTATAATCCTTGATATATGCATAAAGGTGATCCCAAGGTAGAGGCTCATAAGGATCCACAATGAAAAATATATCAATTAACATGGAATGGATGAAAGGAATGATAAACCCAAGCCAAACCCTAGTAAAGGGAAATCAAAACAACGAGGTTATAAAAGAAATTTTATCTATATGTAATGAAAGACAAATACTATAATAGATATTGGATCTAAAACAACAAGGTAGAAGGACAAACCCTAAAGTCAAACCCTAGGGGGTGCAGGACATGTCAAGTTCACCAAAATGAAGAGGTGAAAATAAATCATCCAATGGGTGTCTAGGTTAATTAATGTAATAAAGTAAGCAATAATAAGATTAATCTAAATAAAAGCCAAGTCTAGATAAGCACTAAATACATATACTAAAATAATCACTAAAATTGATAGAGGATAATAGAAGTGTCAAGTTCTATGTGCAGCGATGGATGTTCTATTGTAGAATGCACTTAGTGATCCAAATCAAACTTTTTCTATTAGATTTATAGCCATGTAGCTACAACAAATTAGGAAATTGCTCATGCTTTGTTCTAGTTCAATCTTGTACTTGTGGGCCTAATCCACACACATGTGACCTTGAACCTCTTTTTGCAGCCTTGATATGTGTATGTGAAGACTTCAAATTCACATTCACCTCTATGTACTTGAAAATGGTTCAGTGTATAAAAACATCGTTTGAACTTGCTATGTTAGGGAAGGGAAGTTGACTACCTTTCCATCGTAGTTAAGCTCCTTGTTCAATTCAATGATTCTAACAAGTTCAAGGGCATGCTAAGTAGGAAAATATACTATTAGCATAAATCCCATCACCAAAATAATCAACATAAATAGATGGTCCTAAAAATGCATTAGAAGAATGTACATTGACATCACTAGTGGTAAATGGAGTATAATTATCAAGCTCAAAACTAGGACAAGCACATCATTAATAGGTGAACAAAGAAGATACATTAGTAAGATCCTCAAAATGTGGTAAATCAATAGGTGCACATGTAAGAGTATCCATAGATGTAGGTGGAAGACAATCATGAGATGGAAGAAGTATTTCATTGCCAAGTACAACATCACATGAAAAATAATCCTTGGATGTATTGTGAGAGGGTGGGGGAATATCATTATCATCATTTGTTTAGATCATGTAGACAAATGAAGAAAATGCTTGAAAATAAATGGATAGGTGTTCACAAGGTCCAAAAAGGATGAAAGATTAGACATGCATTTAACAATACCATGTATCTAGAACATATAACATCATCTACATGGAAAAAAGATGCAATATTATCAAAGATCAAAGGATAAGAATTAATGAAGCGTGAAAACATCTTATAATCCTTGATATATGCATTAAGGTAATCCCAAGGTAGAGGCTCATAAGGATCCATAATGAAAAATATATCAATTAACATGGAATGGATGAAAGGAATGATAAACCCAAGCCAAACCCTAGTAAAGGGAAATCAAAACAACGAGGTTATAAAAGTAATTTTATCTATATGTAATGAAAGACAAATACTATAATAAATATTGGATCTAAAACAACAAGGTAGAAGGACAAACCCTAAAGTCAAACCCTAGGGGTTGTAGGACATGTAAGTTCACCAAAATGAAGAGGTGAAAATAAATCATCTAATGGGTGTCCAGGTTAATTAATGTAACAAAGCAAGTAATAATAATAATATTAATCTAAATAAAAGCTGAGTCTAGATAAGCACTAAATACATATACTAAAATAAACACTAAAATTGATAGTGGATAATAGAAGTGCCAAGCTCTATGTCTAGTGATGGATGTTTTATTGTAGAATGCACACTTAGTGATCCAAATCAAACTTTTTCTATTAGATTTATAACCGCGTAGCTACAACAAATTAGGAAATTGCTCATGCTTTGTTCTGGTTCAGTCTTGTACTTGTGGGCCTAATCCCCACACATGTGACCTTAAACCTCTTTTTGCGGCCTTGAACTATGTATGTGAAGACTTCAAATTCACATTCATCTCCATGTACTTGAAAATGGTTTAGTGTATAAAAGCATCGTTTGAACTTGCTATGTTAGGGAAGGGAAGTTGACTACCTTTCCATCGTAGTTAAGCTCCTTGTTCAATTCAATGATTCTAACAAGTTCAAAGGCATGCCAAGTAGAATGCAAATGCCTATGTCTATCCTTATGATTGTAGACACTGATGCAATGTTCTTGTAATGCTATGTGAATGATAATGGTCTCTCTTGTTGATGGATGTTTAAATGACACAAGGCATTGTCCTTTTATATAACACCCTAACATTCAAATTTGAATATTTCACTCTTTGTCGATGGGCAATGACTAGTTGGAGGTAAGTTGATTTGGGCCCATGATTAAATTTGATTTAAGAAATGGGGGGTTAAGGCCACACATGTCGTTTTGAACAAGATTCAAGATCGCACCTACAATCTTGAACTAGGACTGAAAACAATAGATTTGAAGGTTAGGTCCAAACCACTAGAAAATAAGGACTCAAGTTTTGCTAAAAGTTAAATGCCAACTAATACACACTAGCACTTGCACCCATAGGAGGTTCAAGGAATACGCCGATAGGAACGAGTTTAGAAAATTTTCCGACTGAGTATGGCGTGAGACAATTCTAAGCACTATAATGCTCACATATAAAAACATATCGGCTAATTAATGCACAATTTGAACACTAGAAACACTAGACTATTACACTTAAAACAAAAGCTCAAAAAATGAGTCCAAAACAAAAAAATGTTTTTATATATATATAAACCCCAACATGGGAACATGCTATAGATTTGACTTTACTTGTGTCGTTAGCACAAGGGTACGTTACCAATAACTAGGCTTTACCCATATCCCAACTCCTTCCCGCCCGCCTTGAAACAAAAAAAATCTGGAATTTCGCTGCGCAAGCAATTAGTCACACACGCAATTCCTTCCATGTCACGGATACGATACGGGGGAGGCCGAGGGGAATACCAGGACAAGCAGTTCAAAAATCTATCCACACCCATTGGTGACCCCGCCGAATTAACACCAGAGGTGCGATCAAATTAAGGAAATTGAATTGAATTGAGTCGAATCGATTCGATTCGATGCGATGACGAGGGAGAGGGCGAGTATCGTGGGATTGTTAATTATAGCGTTTGTGCTTGGGGTGAAGGTGGATGCTTCCATTCATGGGTATAACAATGGCAGATTTTCTGCACAGGGTAACTCCTTCTTCTTTTACGGTGGAAGTGAGGGTCTCTACGCCACACCTCAAACTGAAAAAGATGGAGAAGCCAAGGGCAAGTCATTTATCAAGTATTTCCCTACATCTTCTTCCTTCAATTATGTTACCGTGCTCTTGCCATTTTGCGAGAAGCGTTTTATCTCTTCGTTGCTTCTTTTAATTATAGCAGTTGATGGAATTGAAAACAAACTGTTTTTGCATGAACATGGAGTAGGTAAATTAGGATAAATATGCGATCACATTCATTCCACACGGCACGGCAGTTTCTCAATGATTTCTGTTATGGGCAACATCACATTCAAATTTATTGATTTTGATCACTTGAAACTGATGATTTCATGCTATTTTTTATGCCAGACCTAATCTGACTAGTTAGTCTGAAACAACATGTGTAAATCGGCCCTCCGAGTGACTTGTCAGGACAAATCCGATTAGAAATCTCTCTGGAAATCAATAAAATGTTTTTGATGGGCCTTTGTTGAGGGCATTGTACAAATATGAATTTTCTGGAAAAGCGGAATCTTGTGTTTCAAGCTTTTGGATAAAACTATAGTGTTTTTTTCTATCAATATTTTGGATCACACTCCACTATCCATCATTGAATGATAAAGACAGAATTGAGTCTTGCCAGTTTTAGGCTGGTCTAGTAGGGCAAGATTAAAAAAGTGTTTGGAACATATTCTACATGCATTGATAAATTAGGAAGACTTCAATTTTATTAAAGGGATTCTTATATACGGAATTCTCTGTTCAAATTAGATACAGCAGGAGCGGATTTTATAACTTTTCATGCTTTAGTTAAACATATCACAGAATCCGAGGATTGCTTTAGAAAACTGTTTAAGCCATGTTTGAATGAAGAAGAATTTTAATAACGTCCACGAGGCCGCAGCAGCCTATGGGACCCAGCAGTCGTATGCAGCCCCGTCAGAAACGGAACAACAGAACAGCAGCACAAACACCCCCTAAGTTGCCTGCACCTCTTTCTTGAGATCCTCCTCCTGCTGTGCAATTTGATCACGAGGTTCGCTGTACTACGCAACCTTGCCCCTTCAAACAAGGTGCCAAGGTTGGTGACTTTCAAAGCCTTGACATAACTGGAACGAATGTCGTTGTATGCCTCGCACTCCAAGAGGAAATGTCGTTCGGTTTCCACCATGCCTTTGTTGCAAAAAAGGCATATTCTCTTTTCCCACTCTTCTTTAGGGATTAGCCATCTACCCGTTTCACACCTAAGATGGTGTGAGCTCGTCCTAAGTTGAGCAATCAGCGTTTTCGCTTTCCACTTAATATCCGCTCCTATATAGACTTTTTCTTCATGATCACCTGTGGGGTTAAATTCTTTGATATAGTAATCCTTTTTACGGCCCATTTGTTTTGTCACATGGCGTACCTGAATTTTTCTCTTACATATTTTTTTATTTCTTCATTAGCAGTTGGACAATCTTGCATACTAATATCCCACTTCTTTATCCATTTGTCATTTTGCTTCCTCCAAGTGTCCTTTCTTCTAGTTAACTCTTCCTCCATAATTAGCCTAGGCCACTGGTGGCTCTTTATATTTTGAATCTTCTTGAGGTAGCTTAACAACTGAACCACCGCCGATGCCTCCAAGGGGAAGGACCCCATTTCAGCTAGTAAGGTCTCATACGTAACATCATTCTTGACTTTGAGACTGCTAATGATAAAGTGCTTCTGAATTCTTTCTATCTGCTTCCATTTCTGATTTGACATACTGCTGCCCTAGATTTCAAACCCATATAGAATCACCGGGGTAACCAGCAAACCAAAGAGCGTTCTTTTGGTCTTCCAATCCCATAACTCGCAATCCTGCATCTATTTTGAAGAGAGTACAACGCTTTCCAGCCTCCTTGAATTCTTTTTGCTCTATACGTTTCTCAGCTGAGTTTGTAGTGGAAATCAAGCCCAAGGTACTTGTACTCCTCGACTATCTCCAACGGGTTGCCTTCAAAAGTAAAGTTAAATTTCTTCTTTTTTCTTTTCAAAGAGAAGATCGTTACTTTGGTTTTGGTAGTGTTCACCTACATCCCAACCTCATGACATAAAGTTTCAAGTGCTCTCAAGTGTTCTCTCAAGTTATTGGCAGTTTTGGAGATTAATATGAGGTTATTTGCATAAAGAAGCAGTTTCATAACATACTTAGCTAGCTGGATCCCCTCCCTACTAGCTTTATTTATCCGTTCTTCTAATTTAGTTGTTTATATTTGATGCTTCATTATTATAAAACAAAGACAATCACTGTATGAGTCTTGACGTCCTCAAACTTTCTTAGGTTGGCTGTCGAGTCTCATCCCTCTTGTCTAGCACTTGATACATATCACCAAATATTATTTACAGAGCAATCAACTTGGGCATTTTAAGCAGCTGGTAAGAATAAAAAAATTGAACGCAACAATGTTTGGCTTACTTTATCCTTAGAGAAAGGATGTGAAAAAAATTCTTTGCAAACTATTAAAAAGGTCCATTTATAACTTATCTTCATTAACAGGTTTGTATTTTATGATTCTTTACACTCAAAAATAAGGTAAATGTTTATCCCCATGTACCCTGGGGATGCGTCCCCTATGTTTTTAGGCCTGTTTCTAATAGGGAACGTTTTGGGGATGCTGGGACTTGTTGAAAATGCCCCCCCCACTGTCCCTGATTGTAATATTTTTTTGGAAGTGTTTCCGAAATGTCTATTTTTTCAGGGTACAGCAGGGTACGGTAGGGGCTGGCTAGTGGTGCCTAGGATGGCTAGGGGGTGTTTGAGCAGTCTTTGGTATGGCTAGCTATACCTTACAACCCAATCAACATAAAATGCACTTTAAAAAAAGAAAATAAAAAAAACCTGAAAAAAAGGATGAGGGCCCCACAAGGATCCCCACACCCCTTTACACCAACCCTAAACCTAAAAAAGCCATGTTAACAACTAAAAACAAAAACAAACTCATTTTGTGATTTTCCATATTGTGAAGAAGAAGAAGACAAAGAAGGAGAACAATTGTGAGAAGAGAAGAGAATAATAGTGAGAAAAAGGCAAGAGTATCAAAACTACATTATTAACTTAAAAGTGATAAAATTATGAAAAATGACATACACCTTGAAGGATTGTGTGGTTTCAAGGGCTTTAATTTGGACTTGGTGGTAGAGGCTCTACCCCTCGAACCGCGTGAGGGGTGTTGTCCCCAGATCCTATTGGGAGTGTTGCCCCCAAACCCTTCTGAGGGGCATTGCCCCTTGACTCTGCTTACAACGTCATATAGTTAATCAAGAGGAATAGGCTTACCTCTCGACATAGTCTTGGAGTATTGTCAAACTCCAACCACATAGTGAGATGTTGATCCCAAAGATGCCACACAAGTTGATGAGGAAGAAACACACGAGGGATTGGTTGGGGTTCTATTGGATGAGGCAGTCCCTCATAGTGGGAGTGACTTATAGCCTCAAACTCTGATTTTAATGCAATATTAGCAGATGCTGATTAGGGGCAGCGGCATATTTTGTACGTTTTGTCTTTCTGTAGTTGAAACTTGCAGTCATTGGGCATTTTGTTGTAACTTTTATATGATAAATGGACATTGTCAATGAAAGCAATTGAATTTTGTTAATTCGTTTGTCAACTCTCATGTGAAATCTCAATTCAACTCTAATGTTACGTATCAAGGTTCTACAATGTATATGATGAATGCCTTATCAATGTTATCATATAAATATTTGACATTTCCTATATTTTAAATTTTTCCTTTTTTTTTAATAGCTGTCCCTTACTGTCCCTAAAAATGGCCTCACAAAAAGTCCATTTCGGAAACATGTCCCCCTCGTCCCTTGTTGTCCCCATCTTGGAAACTTGGTGTAACATAGGTTTATCTAGTTCTTTTGCTAAGTGATCTTGTTAGAACATAATGTTATTAGGGGTCATTACCCTTATAACATTTATATATTGTTCTAATATGAGGCTATAAAATCTTATGCTTATCGTATGCTTTATAAAGCATACCATTTAATAATTAATAAGCTAATAGTTTATTAGATTATTAATTATTTACAAATGGTAGTTTTGAATAGGTGTGGCAAATACCTTTTATATATCATTTTTTGGTAAGATAGTGAATTTTATCACTATGCATAGAAGATTAATTGTTGGCCATGTGGAAGGAGGAGGACTGATATCCCTAGGTTCTGTCTATAATTTTATAGACATAATTGTAAGTGTTTTATAATAGAATGATGTTTTATGGGTTTTTTTTTACCCTAAGAGTTTTCTCCATGTGTATATGGTCTAATGTGTTAAGTTGTGCATCTTGTAATTCTTATTTCATCTGTTTTATATTTTATTTATAATGATTAGTAAACTATGATCTTAATTTCTGACAGATCCCATTAAGGAATCTAGTTAATATAAACTTAAAGGGAATAGAATACCATTACTATATATTATAGCTTTGTTGGTAAGTAAATAGGTTGCTGCAGTTTCTTAGGTCATTTCTTTGACTCAACCAACAGGCAACAACAGAAACTTACAACAGTGAGAGAAATCACGATGGGATGGGTGATTTTCATTTGTGTCTGAAAGGGGCAACACTCTTCTATGATAGGGGTTTTGGGTTTTTTGAGTACTTTTAACTCAAAAGCACAAAAAGGAAACAAAATAGGAAAAATTACAGAAAGAGAAAAATCGAGAAACTTGGGATGGAATAAACACAAAGAACCATCTAGATTATTCAAAAACAAAAGGGAAAATGAGAAAAAGGAAAAGAATGTCTGCAGAATTAAATAGAAAAGTAGAATTTAACTCCCACAAACACCATAAACATACATATGAAGATTTTTACTAGTTTTCATTTTCCACAAAAAATACAAGGAGTAGATGAAGAAAAGATTTCATATTAAACCGAAGAATAACACAAAATCTGCAAAGAATAAAAAAGGCACAAAGTCCTGCAAATATTTCTTCTTATTTCTCCAAAAATGGGCATAAAGTCTCCACTTACTTCTCTTACATAAAAGTTGTGCAAATTACCAAAAAGCCCTGAATAATTACAAGGCAGCTCCTTATGTAGAGAAACAACTTACTTTTAGTTAAGGCTTTCTTTCCAATACATTTGAAAAGTACGAAGTCCATTTCAGATAAATGACTTTATACGTTATAATATATTTGGCTTGATAAAAATGACTTTATTAGATAATGTTAAAATTTATTGCAACTACTTGTTATCACTTGAGCTTGCACCTTCTGCTGAACCTAGTTCAACACTTTAGTGACACAATTGAGAATGACCTTTTAAGTGTGGGACTTTGCTACTTGAGATCAGATCTCCAGAGAAGGCTGGTTCCTTTTTAAACTTAAGTGCAGGTGTTTCTTTAACTAACACAAATCAAAACTAATGTCTACTCCTACTTTAACACCACATAGAAAAAGGGAGAGAGAAAAATACTGAAAGAAGAAATGGTGATGCACCTAGGACTTAATGGGTTACTCTCCTTGCTCATAACAGCACATGAAACTTTAAGAAGGGCTGAAAACTCATACAGTTCTCTGTTTTTACCGGCTCCTGCAAGTATAGATGAAGGTAAGGAGTTTAACAAGCACTAAGAGGAAATGAGATAGCCACAATAAACCTTAAAACAGGTTTAAGGACTAGAAATCCACAGATAGCTCCTGCGAACTAAGCATACACAGCATACATCTCACCATAAAAGATTGCAATCACTCATACATGAAGGTAAAACACTAATCAACATTGCAAGGGAAGCAAAAAGATCCACAAAACCCTGTTGTTAAGTTAAAGAATACACAACATATAAGGGTAAATGAGAAAAAGTAAAACAAGCAACTGCTTCTTGACTGATTTCGAAGCTTAAAACATCTCTCTGTTTGAATGATCCCTCTTTCTTGCTAAGATGTAGGAGAGAGATAATTCTGAATTGTGGAGAGAATATAGCTGGACTGTTTTATCTTAACGAGCAAGAGAGAAGACTGAGGCGTTGAGGTCTTAGTGCTTCTTCAATGCTTTTTGTTAACTCCTTTTGACTGGGTATTCCTATTGGGGTGCAGCAGAACAAACCTCGTAATTTATCTCCATAGAGTCCTTGAATGCTTGAAAAATTTACTTGGTCTCTCCTTGACAATCGCTTCCTCCGGTGCATATTCTTCATCAGCTGCTTGGTGAATTTCTGCCTGGAATTTCTCCTCCTCCGCACCAACAGACCCATGTCCACAACTCCATCATTATGGGCATTGTTATTCTCAAGCAAAACGGTCTACTCCACTGCCTTCATCAGGCACATGCTCAAATTGCTAGCCTTGTTCTCATTCGGATCCATTATCTGTGCTTTTTTGTAGACAATTTTGGCGGCATCAAAGTTAAACTGCTGCATGTTGTAATGTCCCCATTTTCGTGAGCATCAGGGTTCGAGGGAATTAGCCTATTATCTGACCCTCGTAGGCTAATAGATATGGATAGAGGGTCTTCAGAGGCAGTTACTTGGTCAATGATGACATTACTTCTTTTCAGTGCTATATCTGGTTCGGGGTTGACCTTCGTTGGACTTAGTTCTACACACTTACTATTTATAATAAGTCATCTTTCCTGAGTTTCTATTTATAGTAGGGTATCTGGTCATGTGGTGATTTCAATGTTGTTCCCCAGTTTTAGTTGGTGATAAGGTTGTTTAGAGGTCTCTGGTCCTGTATTGGAGGCTCTTGCTATTTTTAGCCGACTGAGGTTGATAGAGATGGACCCTTGCTATTTTTGGTAAGATGGTTGGATGCATAGAGGGGGTCATGGTGAAACCCCAGGTTTAGATAGAACTGAGAAATGATGTCTAATTATGGAGATAAGTGATTTTTAATTCTTATTATAAGGGGGGTCATTTAATGATATTAAAGTCAAATAATAAAGTCATGGATTAAAGCGCTCAAGTGAAGTTATATTATAAAGTTTTTGAAGTCACTTTATATTCAATGGGGCCATGACCCATCATTAAAACCACTTAAAGTACATTTAATATTTCATGGATTGGAGCACCCATTTATGAGACTTATAATAAAGTTTTTTATTAAAAACCTAAAAAGTTGACTTCAAAGGCAAATAAAATACACTTCTTTTGGAGAAGTTATAAAAAGGCATCGAAAAGCAAATCAACCTTATTATTGAATGATGATTTGAATTTGCTTTGTGGTTTTTTGGAGAAGACAAGGGTTTCAGTATATCAGCCATTGAAGAACGAAAACTCTTCAATGTTTTTGCAATTTTGAGGCTGTGAGAGACCAGCTGAATCATTGCTTGAGGAGAGCTTCATTCTGGAGTTCTATTTGTGCTTAAAGGTGAAAGATATCATCAAGGGTTTGAAGAATAATGAAGAATAATTAATTGCAGACCTGTAGCTTCATTCTTGGCAGCCATTTATATCAAATTTCAAGCTTCTTATTGCTGCTACAGTAACACGTGAACACTACACGCTACAGGACCTATGAACAGTACTTGCTACAGTGCCGGTGCATTATTTAGTGATTATCAACAAAATAACTCAAGGAGAATCAAAGTTATTGCTGCTGTTGCATTCATATCAGACCTGTACTTTTCATAACAGCAAACTGAGTATGTTAAAAATCTTCATATTTTGCCAATACGATTTTCTGGGTATTTGTGATTTAAATATTAGAGTATATTTTCTCAACTGGGTCTTTGTTATTTTATCAAAACATGGAATATTTTAGAAGATATTAAAATCTAGAAATTTCAGCAGTTTATGCATATTTCGTATTTTCTATTATTCGCAAAATATATCCATGCATGTGTGCTAGTAAATGCAAAAACATAAAACTCAGAAAAAGCAATTAGAAAAAAGTAGAACAGATATAAAGCAGAAATTTTGTTTGGCTATATTCCACTTGGGTGGGATATTACACATGTATGCTCATCCCATATTGCTCAGAAGTCGCATAGTCTCTTGCTTTATGGAGAGTTGAAACTTCTTTCCATGCAACCGTGCTGTTTTGGTAGCCTTCCCGTTAAATGCAGCGCCACGTTGAATTAGGGAGAGCTTGTGCTTCAGCAGCTCAATTTGCTCATCTAATCTAGCACATTTCTTATAGAGATCAAAAAGCACATTATCAAGAGACTCCTGTGCTTAGTCAGAGCATCGATTTCTGAAGGATTTTAATGGCCGCAATAGCTTCTTCGGATCTATTGTGCTGCTTCATGACAACAACCATATCTTTGAGAATGCTATCAACATGGTCCCTTGCATTAATGGCTTGCCAGAAGAGGGCAATGACACCCTCCTCGTTCTTGTACACAAGCTGGAGGTCCTTGGTTCTGTCGTAGGGAGTGCCCGCAAACGAGACCTTGTACATCGCATGCAGCGGATACTTCAACAACAAGCTTATATTGTCACTGTTGGCCCCGGAGAAAGCTACGCTCTTTGAAGGCATGCTTTGCGGAACAATTTCCTTCTCTTTAGGCTCCTTAGCAGCAACATTAACACAAATACTACCTACAGTTGCAGGACGACCAACACCATCGCTTTATAGGCCTTGATTCATAAGTCTAATTTCATAAAGCATTGAGGTCTGCTTCTTTTGACTAGATAGTTAGCTCATTCATTCATGTACATGAATAGGGAAAGAGCATCCCGCCAATTGTCATACTCGCTCTAAAATGGTGTTTTTCCATAGAGAAGCTAATACAACAAGACTCCAAGAGCCCAACAGTCCATAGCACTTCCATGACATTTGCCCTCTTGTTTGAACTCTTCTTTAATGAAATAAGATTGTTTCGCACATTGTTTGTTGTGTGTTTTACAATACTGCAAGTCCAACACTAGGTATTGTCCTTCGAATTCACAAAATAATTCGGATCAATACATCTATCAAAGACTTTCCTCAAATGATCCAAGTGTTCATGTGCATGCTTTGAATAAACAGTTATGTCATCCATATATGCCAAAATCATGTCATTAATTAGGCCTTTAAGCCATATCCATTGCCCTTTAGAAAGTTGCAACAGCATTAGACAACCCAAAAGGCATTTTCCTATAAGCAAAAGTGTCCCATTTGGTAGTAAAGGCCGTCTTAAATTGAGCTAATTCTTGAACAAGAATATGATTATATTCTGAATAACCATCTAAGAGAAAACCTTTCAGCTCCAGCCACTGTTTGAATAATTTGTTCCATATATAGGAGGGGATAATGATCTTTAAGAGATGCTTTATTGAGATCTCTAAAGTCTATACAAAGCCTAATCTCCCCATTTTTCTTTCTAACAGGAATTAGGTTAGCTACCCAAGAGGAATGCTTGATTGGGAAAATGATTTTTGCTTCTATGAGTTTTGGATAGCTCTTTTCTCATCAATGGTTCAATCTTAGGATTTATTGGCCTTTGTTTTTGTCTAATGGGCTTTGCATTGGGATCCAACTCAATGGTGTTTTGGGCTAAATCAAGATCAAAATCTCAAAGATCTTCATAACTCCATGCAAAATTATCATAATATTCCCTACAAAGATAAATAAAAGCTTGTTTTTCAGATTCACTACATACCTTTCCAACCTTCAAGGTCTTGTCATTTGCAATGGTTACTTTCTCATAATCTTCTTCTTTGATAGTCATGTTCATTTTCTCACCCTTAAGCTGATCATCGGTGTTGAAAATGCTTTCTAGAGTGATCAATACTTTTGGCAACTTGTTTGTCTTTAGCTGTATAATCTGATCCTCATATTGTTCTTGCAACCTTGATTGATTTTTAGCAAAAAATTCTCCCTCTTCTTGCAAAAAACAAATAATTTGCCGATCACTATCAAATACTTGTCAACTAGTTGCATTATCTGGGGCTGCCGGTCTTACCACAAGCTTAACAAGTTGATCCTTGTCATCCATGATTCTTTTGGGAATGTCAAATTGTGAATGAACCATTGCAAGCCTATCAACATCTTTATTTTCCTCCCTTGGGACTGGATGGATGTTGAAAGCATCAAAATCTTCAATAAGGTACCATACCCTGTGTTTATAGGCTTTCAACAGGTTGTTCTTGGATACACTTTGAGCTCTAACTTGATGTACAACAAATTCACTATCACCAAATACCTGTAAAGCCTTGATTCCCATCCTTTGTGCTAGCTAAAGACCCTGAACCAATGCTTCATATTCAGCTACATTATTAGTACAGCTGAATTGAAGCCTAAATGCAAAGTAATACCTCTCTTTTTGGGGAGAGACCGTTGTTACACCAACACTTGCTGCCATATTCCTTCAAGGTCTTCTTGTGGTTTAATAAGGTTGGGTATAGCTGAGTTCTTTTCATGAATGCAATAAGTGCCTAGCCTTGTTCCTTCCACACAATTATACGGATCAAACTGAAAATTATTTCTCCATTCATCAATCAAAGTACCTGGAATTTCCTCTAAAGATATTTTGTACAATTCATGTTAACAAGACTGGGAGTATACGGAAAAATATGGTTTTTAGAAATTGGCTCAGCCTTGATAGTCACTCTTGTGCCATATGTCGTCCTAAACAACATATGAGACCAATCTGCAGATAATTGTCTTCCTGTCTTGGCTGTAAATTCTCTAGACAAGCATATAGCAAAGTATGGAGGAAGGTCTATAATTGAAATATCTTGCAAAATGAAGAAACTTGGGCATGCATGGAAGGTAAGTTTAGATCTTTGATGATTCCTACTGTCTTAACAGCAGTACCATCCAATTGTACAACCTCTTTAGACACTGGTTCATATTTTATACCAAGCAAATTAGCAACCTTCTTTGGCATGGCAGAACTACTAGCCCTGGAATGAATCATACAATTATGAACAAGGTGATTACCAATGATCAAAGACATAAAAAAGAGGTGGCTTACTGATTTTGCTTAATTTTTCTTCCTCTTTTGGCTGACATAGACTGATTGGAATTGCTATACCTTTGGCTGAAGCATTACTTGGTTAATTGAAACTCCTCAATGCCTCTTGAAGCAAATCCCTTTGAGCTGGAATAGACAAAGCCTCCCACATAGTGGCATTAAGGTTAGTCTTCTTCATTTGATTGACAATATTAAATGGAATATGACCAACCTTTGAAGGAACTTTTGTAACAACAATATCTCCTTTTGTTTATTGACTGATTTGTGACTCATTTTGGGGTTGATTGTCTTTATTAGCAGCCTGATTTGCTTGTAGTTCGGAAGTTTTGACAGCTGTACCTTCTTTTGCATATTAAAATAATATTTCCTTAGTTTATTTAATGGTCAATAATGTAATATATTAGATAGTTTCTAATTGCTTTATTAGCTTTAGTTTATTTTAGAAACTTTTGTATACTTTATTTTAGAAACATCATTGTAATTCTTTATAAAGAGCGTTGCTCTTTTTCATTTATATATATCAAGAATTTATCAAAACATGGTATCAGAGTGGGAAACTTTTTTTGAAATTTTTTTCTGCGCTCTCTGGAATCCGTACATCCGTACGCTGCAGTACCTCCTCGACTTCTGTGCAGGCGTCTTCGATTCTTTGGGTTTGAGGTCGCGTTTAAGATCTTGGTCATGATTCTGGCGTTTGTTTTTTTGCAAGGTTGGTTGCGGTCAGGATTTACCTCATTCGGCGGTATATTTGTGGTCACAAAGTTTGGGTTTCCTTAGTCGCGGCCAACATTCGTGGTTCATGGTTTGTTTGACAGTAGGGTTTTGTTGGCGGCTTCAAGTGAGGCCGCGATTCTTGGTTTTGGACGCCATTGATCTTCTGGGTCCCGCAGTTTTTGGTGATTCCTTCAAGTTTCTTATCGCCTTTTTCATTGGCGGCTGTGGTCGCAGCTTGGACAAGGTTTTGCTTGCGATTTTTGGTGCTTTTTTTCTTTGATCGATGTGGCAGGCTGGTTGCTTCAGTTTGGTCGCTCAAAGCACTAGCTCCCAAGCGGCTGACTCCAGCAGGCTCTAATCTACAAGCACTCTGTCCACCAGCCCCATCCACTAGCTCGAGGTCTCTGTGACCAGCGACTTTGGCAGCCAATAACACATTTGTCTAAGTCACCTCGTGAAGGATGGCGTCTTTGTCCAACATTATGTTGGAAGGTAGTCAGAAATTCAACGGCCGCAATTACAACACCTGGAAGCAGAGTATGATGACCATATTTGAGTATCGGTGCCTTGACTAGATTGTTCTGGGCAAAACTACATGTCCTCCAACGGTGGGTAAAGATCAGGACAAATTTGATGAGCAAAATCGGGAAGCCGTGATGCTTATTAAATTGTCGGTCACCGATGACCAGTTGCCTCAGGTGCCGTTTGGCAAAAATGCTAAAGAAATCTGGGATCATCTGAGGGACCTACATGAAACATCTGACAAGAGCCGAGCGTTCTTTCTGAAGAACATGTTCTTCTCCATCATGATGACAGGAGCACTTGACAAAAATCAAGGACATCCGTGATTAGTTGGAGGCTATTGGTCGGAAAATGGAGGAGGAAGATATGGTGGTCATAACTCTGAAGAGTCTGCCCAAATCATATGAACACTTTATCGAGACGCTCAACATTACCTCAACTAATGTTGACCTGAAGTTTCCTGAGATGTGCAACAAACTTCTGTAGCAAGATCGTTGGAAACAACAGTTTGGAAGTACTGCTAGCTCATCCTCAACGGAACATGCATTTACTGCCAAGGCCTTTCAGAAGAATTACGGCAAAGGTCAACCCTCTCAACAAGACAGCCAAGGTCAATCCCATCACAACTCCAAGAAGAAGAACATTCAGTGCAATTATTCCCATAAGTATGGCCACATGAAGAAAGATTGCCGGGAACGCTTGGCTTCTGAACAGTCCAAGCAAGGAGAGTCTAAACCTAAAGCCCATGTTGCAGAGCACATTGAGCAGAAGGAGTCTGCTTTCTATGCCTTTTATGGCCAAGAGACCAGCATATGTTAAATCCTTTGCATGGTATATTGATTTAGGTGCATTTCGGCATTTCACTTATCATCGAGATTGGTTCACAGAGTACACGCCATTTAGAGATTTTGTTATCTTTGGAGGAGGCGAAGAGTATACTGTTGTCGGAAAGGGCAACGTGCAGATTCAGTCTGGAGGGAGAAATTTAATATTTCGCGATGTATACTTTGTACCTGGCATGGAATTGAATCTACTTTCAGTTAGTCAGATTATGCGACACTCTCCTGAGCTAGATATTGTTTTCAGCATGCACACATGCAACATTGTTGATAGAGAGACTCGCACTACAGTTGTTCAGGGACTTGAGGATCATGGTTTGTATAGACTTGTTGATTCAGGTGATTCTCAAGAGCACGCTATGCCAGCCAGGAGTACTTCCATCAACAACCTGTGGCATCAGCGTTATGGGCACCTGAATATGCATTATCTCTCTCAATTATCTAGAGATGATCTGGTTGGTGGTCTACCTGCGATTCAGACTTAGAATCATGGAGTATGCAAAGCTTGTCAGGCTGGAAAGCAACATCGAACTCCATTCTTAGATGGTGATTCATGGAGAGCTTCCAAGGTATTACAGTTGGTTCACGCTGATGTATGTGGCCCAATGAATACTCCTTCAGTTACTGGGTGCAGGTATTTTCTGTTATTTGTTGATGATTTTAGTAGAAGAATGTGAGTGTATTTTCTTAAAAACAAATCAAAGGTGTTCAGTATATTTCAGCAGTTTAAGGCGTTAGTTGAGAAAGAGTCAGGATCTCATATAGTCACTCTTAGGTCTGATAATGGGGGGGAGTTTTGTTCTTCTGACTTCTTTAGTTTCTGTGCTGCACATGGCATTAAGCACCAACTTATCACACCTTACACCCCTCAGCAGAATGGTGTTGTTGAACGTCAGAATCGCACCGTTACTGAAATGGCTCGTTCTATGCTGGAGCATAGAAGTGTCCCTAAGAAGTTCTGGGATCAAGTAGTCTACATTGCAGTTTATCTTCTGAACTGGTCTCCTACTTATGTCGTTAAGAAGATGACTCCTGAAGAAGCTTGGTTTGGACACAAGCCTAAGGTCAGCCACCTGAAATTCTTTGGCTCTACTGCTCATGTGTGGATTCCAGATGCCAAGCGCACCAAGTTGGATTCCAAGAGCTAGAAACTCATGTTCACAGGTTACAGTGAGAATCATAAGGCATATAGGCTGATTGATGTAGATACAAATCGTCTCATCTTCAGTCGTGATGTTGTGGTTGATGAAGCTACTGGTCCCTTTCATTTGTCTTCTCCTTCTGTGAGCCTTGAGGATCAGCCTTTGAAGGTTTGTGATTTGGGTGTTCGTCTTTCCCTAGCTCCACCCGATGGGAGGGATTCTGCAGTTGTGGAGGCACCTCAGTAGAATGTTCCACCGCCTGCCCCTCCTTAGGACAATCTGGATCCTCATCCGGCCGATTTTGTTCCAGCCACCCCAGCAGATGTTGTTCCTCTTGTTTCAGATGTTGGTACTTCTACTCTTCGACTACGCTCCACGGGGACGCGTCCCCTGTCTTTTTCATCTCGTACTCGTCCCGGGGACGACCAGGAAACGTCCCCCGATCATCCCCGTTTCCCCAGGGACGTCCCCCAACGCCTAAATGACTCAAAAAAAACAAAAAAACACATTTAAAAAAAAAAGGGATGGGGGGGCCCACAAGGACCCCCACATCCCTCTTAAACAAACCTAAACCTAAAACACAAGTTATATCATGCAAAAACAATAAAAACAAACTCATTGCCTCATTTTCACATTGTTGAACAGCAGCTTGAAGAGGAGCAACAACAGTTGGAAGAGGGTAACAATAGTGAAGAGAAGGCATTAGGGCATCAAATCATCATCATTTAAGGTAAGATTGACATTCTTTATTTTGTTGTTCATATTCCTTTGCATTTTTTTAGTTTTTTTTAAATTTCAAACACATGGGGAGGGTTTTTTTGTTCATTTTTTGTTTTATGTTTGCTTGCAATTGTCTATTATCATTTTTCAAACAAAAAAACAATGAGCAGCAGTGAGAGTAGTGAAAGTTCTGAAAATGAGATTGAAATTCAAGTGCAACCAAGTAGAACTAGTACTAGAGGCCGTAAAAAGAGTGGGGGTTGTGCTAGTGGGAGTGGTACAGCCACAGGGAATGTGAGGTCATCCAAATCTAATCCATTTGAATGCCCCTCCAAAACACTTGCCCAATATGCAAAAGGCCCATTTAATCCTAAAAAACCTCTCTTACAATTTGCAACCCACATAGACATTGACAAGAAAAAGAATACTGGGGGGACTGGAGTATGGCTTTGTCATATTTGCAATGATACCTATAGGGGCAGCTATACAAGAGTTTATTCTCATCTTTTGCATTTGGGTGGAATAGGGGTAAAAGGTTGTATAAGTATCTCCCTAGCTGAGAAGGTTGAGGCAACTAGGTTGCACATGGAGGCGGAGACAAGATCTAAGGGATTGTCAATGGAGAGTATGCCTAGTGTGTCATTGCCTACACAAAGCCAAATGGAAGAGGTTTCTACTTCTAGTAAGGGAAAGAACAAAACTTCTACTGTTGCAAGGTTGTTCAATGCACAAACATGAGAGGTGGTCGATTCTTCCATTGCTAGATTTTTCTTTGCCGATGCCATACCATTTCATGTGGCACGCTCTCCCTATTTCAAACAAATGTTTAGAGATGTTACAGCTGTTGGTCCTTCATATGTCCCCCCTGGAGAACATAAGCTACGCACCACCTTACTTGAGAAGGAATATTCTCAAGTGAGTATCTTGATGGAGGACATGAGACAAACTTGGATTAGGGATGGCTGCTCTATTGTCATGGATGGGTGGACCGACATCAAATGTCGACCACTCATCAATATCATTGTCACATGTCCAACTGGCTCTTATTTTCTTAGAGCTATTGATTGTACAGGGAAGAAGAAGGATGCTTACTTCCAATTTCAGATTTTGAAGGATGCCATAGAAGAGGTTGGGGCATCTAATGTTGTTCAAGTGGTAACAAATTTAGCCCATGTATTTAAGTTCGCTGATTTGATGGTGGAGGGTGCTCATAAACACATTTTCTGGACCCCATGTTGTGTTCATGCGTTGAACAACGCAGTGAAAGACATTGGGAAGATTGCTTGGGTGAAGGAAGTAGTGGCAGAAGCTAGAGATATACAGATGTTCATTTGCAACCATCAAACCTCACTTAAATTGTTCGGGATTTTTTCGAAGAAGGAATTCCTCAAGCCCGTGGAAACTAGATATGCCAGCTATTTTGTTAGAGAGGATGGTTGAGGTGAAGGAGCCTCTACAATTATTGGTGGTTAATTCAGAATGGAGCAGATGGCCAGAGTCAAATTCAACCGAAGGAAAAAGTGTGAGGCAAAAGGTCCTTGACAATGAATGGTGGTCCACAATAAGGTATGAAATTGAAATTTCAAATTGCTGATTTTCATTTTATTTTTATATTATGATATTATCAATTTATTAAAAATTTAAATCTTGTTCTTAAATTGCTGATTTTTATAACTTGTTTTCACTTGCAACTATGTTTGTTCCTTCATTGCACCTGTTGTGGATGTCATAAGATATGCTGACACAGACTCTCTTAGTCTTGGAGAGATTTATGAGACATTTGATAGCATGCTTGGGAAAATGAAGCCATTCAGAGCAAGGACCCTACTTTGGGATTTTATGAGGAGCATCTTAGGCCCATTGTGACGTGGAGGTGGAACACTATGAACACCCCACTTCATATGGCAGCATTTGCTTTGAATCCCAAATTGTATGTATCTAGACCTGGAAGAGTGCCTCCATCTCATGATGATGAGGTGAAACATGGGTTCATGAGGGCCCTTGAAAAAATGTATACCGAGGAGAAGGCTGCTATAATTCGCTCACAATGGATGGCCTTTGTCAATCTACGTGGTCCAAACTTTAGTAAAAAAGAGGTGAGGATGGATAGAGCTACATTAGCTCAAACCGACCCTATTGGATGGTGGATGTGGCATGGCATGGATGCACCAGAATTGAGGACACTTGCCTCTCGCCTCCTTTCACAGATTGCTAGTTCCTCTGCTGCAGAGAGGAATTGGTCCACATATAGCTTCATTCAGTCTGTGAAGAGGAATAACCTTATCTCTAGACGGTCAAAGAAGTTGGTGGCAGTGCATAGTGCTTTGCAGCTATAGGATCGACAGAGACCTGAGTATCGTCAGACTCCAGCTGCACATTGGGATGTTGATTCCGAAGATGTTCTGCAGATTCATGAGGAGGAGGCACAAGAGGGATTGGTTGGGGTTCCACTGGATGAGGCAGATCCTCATGGGGGCAGTAATTCGGACTCAGATTTTGATTTTGATGCAGTCTTAAGAGAGGCTGATTAGGGACAGCCATATATTGATATTCTCTATGTTTTTGTCATTTTGTTGTTGAAACTTGAAACTTGCAGCCTTTGGGCATTTTGATATAATTTTGATATAATATATATGTAGATTGTTGTTGAAAACAATTAAATTTTGTTTATTTGTTTGCCAATTCTCATGTGACAAGTTGAAAACTAAGTTCATGTGTAATGTTATGGCTATGTATTCATGTTTTAAGGTTCTATAATGTCTATAATGAATGCCTTATCAATGTTATCATATAAATATTTGAAATTTCCTTATATTTTTAAAAAAATCTTATTTTTTTAGTAGCCGTCCCCTAAAAAATGGCTAAAAAAAAATGTCGTCCTCGAAACTCGTCTCCCCATCCCCACCTGTCCCCGTCCCCGTCCCCGATACTTGGGGGAGCATAGCTCTCCAACCTAAATGGTGGGATAAAACCATAGGTGATCTTCATGATGATGAATTGATTGAGGGTAGATCTGTTTGGAAAAAGAGCAAGTAGCAGAATACAATTAATTTTGCTCTTATGGCCAACCTTCACAGCATCTCTGAGCCTCAAACATATTTAGAGGCTAAAGGCATACTTGAGTGGCAACATGCTATGAAAGCTGAACATTATAGTCTTCTGAAGAACAACACCTGGGTCCTCTCTGATCTTCCACCTGGGAAGAAGCCCATTGGCTGCAAATGGGTGTATAAAGTTAAGTATAAGGTTGACGGAACTCTTGATAAGTATAAGGCTCGGTTAGTAGCCAAAGGGTTCTCACAGACAGAGGGCATTGACTATGAGGAGACTTTTGCTCCCACAGCCAAAATGAGTACCATTCGGCTTGTCCTCGCTGTTGCAGCCGAGTTTGGATGGAAAGTCCATCAAATGGACGTCAAGAGTGCATTCCTTAATGGGGATCTACAGGAAGAAGTCTACATGACGCAACCACCTGGCTTCAAGGTTGCTAGTAAAGAACACCAGGTATGTAGACTGGTGAAAGCACTTTATGGCCTTAAACAGGCTCCACGGGCATGGTACATGAAAATTGATAAGTACCTAGTTGACCATGGTTTTCAGAAGAGTCCTTCTGATTCTAATCTGTATGTCAAACAGTCTGGTGATTTTATTCTTTTGCTTGTTGTCTATGTTGATGTCTTGATCATTACTGGCAGCTTGGAACATTTGATTGAGGAGATCAAACATAATCTCAGTCAATCATTTGACATGACAAATTTGGGACTTCTGCATTATTGCCTAGGTGTTGAGGTTTGGTAGACAAATGATAGCATCTTTATCTCTCAGTCCAAGTATGCTCGAAGTCTGCTTGATAAGTTCCAAATGAATGATTGCAAACCTGCATCTACACCTATGGAGAAAGGGCTGAAACTATCAGCCAAATCAAATTCACCTGTGGAGAATGAATCAACGTTCAGGCAACTAGTGGGCAGCCTCGTTTATCTCACTGCTACTAGACCTGACCTCAGCTTTGCTGTGAGCTACATCTCTCGCTTCATGACAGCCCCTAAAGCTGAACATTGGGTTGCAGCGAAGCATGTGCTGAGATATGTGAAAGGCACTTCCGAGTTTGACATTCTGTATGGCAGGTGCAAAGATCCTAAGCTGATTGGCTTTATAGACTTAGATTGGGCATGTGTTGTTGATGACAGGAAGTCTACTTCTGGGTATGTTTTCAATTTGGGCACAGGTGCAGTTACATGGACCACCAAGAAGCAGCAGGCAGTGGCTCTTTCCTCGACTGAAGTTGAATATCGGGGAACTGTTAATGCTGCTTGTGAATAAAACTTGCCAAAAATCCAGTCTTCCATGAACGGACCAAGCATGTTGAACTTCATTGTCATTTCATTCGCCAGCTTGTCGAAGATGGATCAGTGATGTTGCAGTATGTTCCAATTGAAGATTAGACTGCAAATATCGTCACCAAGTCTCTGAGTCCGGATAAGTTTGTCAAATTTAGGGGGCACCTTGGTGTAGTTGATAGATTGACCATTAAGAGAGGGTATTAAAATAATATTTATTTAGTTTATTTAATGGTCAATAATGTAATATATTAGATAGTTTCTAATTGCTTTATTAGCTTTAGTTTATTTTAGCAACTTCTGTATTCTTTATTTTAGAAACATCATTGTAATTCTTTATAAAGAGCGTTGCTCTCTTTCATTTATATATATCAAGAATTTACTGAAACATTGCAGCCCTCTGGGGTGACTGAGAGGTAGATGCTTGACCAACTATACAAGGTGACTCATCCTCCATTACCCTTTTCTTGGACCTTGGGGCGGAAGTTTGACATTTGGTTGGCACTTCGTTTTGATTTACACCACGAAAATCATTCTCTTGCCAATTCAACAAAGTGGACTCACTTGCCACCTATTCTTGTCTTTCTCGCCCTTTTTGATCTGATTCAACTTGCTGTTCCGGAAGTATTGATGCACTTTGAACCATTAGAGCTTGACTAAGACCTCCATTTGGGCACAAATTCTGGTTATGGGGCTGATTACCTGGGCAACACTATTCATGATCCTGAACTAAGTTGTTTTGCACTAGAACAATGGCTTTGGAAGAGCCTGCAGCAGTTGGGCTTAAGGTTTAGCATAGCTCAGTTGAGCTTGTCCTTGAACATTCACTTGATAAGGCTGGCTATTGGGCTGATATGCTTGGTTAAAAGGTTGATAAGGTCTATTATATTGGGCTTGTTGCCTTTTCAAAGCCATTAAGTCATTTCCAAAGCTTTGTAACAAAGTTTTGACTTCATGCAACTCATTGGTAGGAGCAACAGGAGGGATTGGTTGGCTGGTTGCCACAGGGAGAGGTGCCAAACTTAAGCAGAATCTTAGGAAATAGAGGCATTGGAGGTTTTGGAGCTATCTTCCCAACTTGGATTAGGTAGTTTTCATCTCTTATAGCTATATCATAAGCATCAGGCAAGGTTATTCCTTCCATTGACTGTATCATAACAGCCACATCATTGTTTAAAGCCCTCAAGTAGTACAAGAATGCATTGTTTGGAGAAGGCTCGACTGAGGATGAATTCTACCCCATGTTTTCTGAAACCTAAAGTTGAAATCTCCCATGAATTTATGAGGGGCTCATTTGATAGCAGTTAGCTGTTCCACTAGGGATAAATTGTCACTCTTATCTTCAAATTGTTTACAAAGCTTCTCACCTAATTGATCTCAGTTATGTATTGAATTGGGCAACAACCCCGTATACCATTGTAATGCTTTACCTTTTAGGGAGGTGGCAAGGAGTTTGACAGCTACATTGTCTTTTGTAATATTATGGATTGAGCATATATTGGCAATGTTCTGGATGTGTTCTATGGGAGTAGTTACATTCTCATCAGTGAAATAAGGTATGCTTTTTAGGGCTGATACTGGAATATCATTACGGTTAGCAAGGACAAGAGGACTTCCTCCATCAAAAGTGACAAATACTTGGTTCCTTTGAGCAACCATAGAAGGGATATAGGATAGCATTGTGTTTTGCTGGGAGAACTTACTAGGAACATGTATAGATTGTACTTTTGGCTGGTCTCTTAAATATGGTGAGGGCTGCCTTGTATGTTTATTCCTTCTTGATGAAGATAAAGACATTTCTAACAAATGAGAACTTCTACCTTTTGAAGATGACCTTCTTTGTACCTTTTGGCATGAATAATCAGCAATATCTTGAAACCAAGAAATTTTGGAGTTGCCAGGTGCTTGTTATCAGAATATATGCTTCATATATTTATTGAATAATCAAATAATTTACAAGATACATCAAAGCTGTATATAAAGAGTTGACAAGGCTAAAAATAGCCAATAGAAAAAAGCAGAGAAGATAAACATTATCTTACAAGAGCGACCATTAATATAGAAATATACTATATTTAGTTTAATACCCTCCCTTAATGGTCAATCGGTCAACTACACCAAGATGCCCCCGAAATTTGACAAACTTATCCGGGCTCAGAGACTTGGTGAGGATATCAGCAATCTGATCCTCTATAGGAACATACTGCAAAACAACGGATCCGTCTTCGACAAGCTAGCGGATGAAGTGACAATGAAGATCAACATGTTTTGTCCATTCATGGAAGACAGGATTTTTGGCAAGTTTCAGCACCCCTTGATTGTCACAATACAAGGGTGAAGGCCCGGTTGGAGATATGTGCATGTCTGAAAGCATCCGTCGAAGCCATACTACCTCACAGTCTGCTTTAACAACGCTTCTGTATTTAGCTTCTGTCGAAGAGAGAGCCACTGCCTGCTGCTTCTTGTTGGTCCATGTGACTGCTCCTGTGTCTAAATTAAAAACATACCCAGAGGTAGACTTTCTGTTATCAACAGAACCTGCCCAATTTGAATCTGTAAAACCGATCAGCTGAGGATCGTTGCACCGGCCATACAAAATGCCAAAGTCAGAAGTTCCTTGTATGTATTTCAACACACGCTTTGTTGCAACCTAATGTTCAGCTTTAGGGGCTGTCATAAAGCGAGAGATATAGCTCACTGCAAAACTAAGATCAGGTCGAGTGGTAGTAAGGTAGATGAGGCTGCCCACTAATTGCCTGAATGCGGATTCATTTTCTATAGGAGAGTCTGAATTAGCTGAGAGTTTCAACCCTTTCTCCATCGGTGTAGAAGCAGGTTTGCAGTCTGTCATCCTGAATTTGTCCAATAGACTTTGAGCATACTTCGACTGAGAGATAAAGATGCTGTCAGATTGCTGCCACACCTCAATACCTAGGCAATAATGCAGGAGTTCCAAGTCTGTCATGTCAAATGTGTGACTGAGATCATGTTTGATCTTGTGAATCAATGACTCGGAGTTGCTAGTAATTATTAGATCATCAACATACACAACGATGAGGAGGCTATCATCAACATATTGGTTGACATACAGATTGGAGTCAGAAGGACTCCGCTGAAAACCATGATCGACGAGATACTGATCAATCTTGAGATACCATGCCCGTGGAGCCTGTTTTAGGCCATAGAGGGCTTTCACCAGTTTGCACACTTGGTGTTCTTTCCCAGCAACCTTAAAGCCAGGAGGTTGCATCATGTAAACTTCTTCCTGCAAATCTCCATTGAGGAAGGCACTCTTGACGTTCATTTGATGGATTTTCCACCCAAACTGGGCTGCCATAGCAAGGACAAGCTGAATGGTACTCATTTTGGCTGTAGGAGCAAAGGTCTCCTCATAGTCAACACCCTCTTTTTGTGAGTAGCCTTTGGCAACTAATCGAGTCTTATATTTGTCAAGAGTCCCATCAGCCTTATACTTGACTTTGTACACCCATTTGCATCCAATGGGCTTCTTCCTAGGAGGAAGATCAGAAAGAACCCAAGTATTATTCTTCAAAAGACTATGGTGCGCAACGTCCATAGCCTTTTCCCATTCAAGTATGTCTTTAGCCTTAGAATATGTTTTGAGGGTCTGAGATGCTGTGAAGATTGGCCATGAGGGCAAAATTGACAGTATTTTGCTGCTTGCTCTTCTTCCGAGCAGATCTACCCTCGATAAGTTCATTATCATGAAGATCACAAATTGTTTTGGCCCACCATTTAGGCCAGAGAGTAGATGAACCAACATCTGAAATAGGTGCATCAACATCACCAGGAGGAGCAGGAACAAGATCAAGAGGATCCAGAATATCCTGAGGAGGGACAGGTGCTGGAACAACAGGCTGAGGTGCGGGCATAACTGCAGGAACCCTCCCATCAGGTGGAGCCAGAGGAATGCGAACACCCAAATCGGAAGCCTCTAAAGGCTGATCCTCAGTTTGAACAGATGAAGTAGATAGCAGAAAGGGCCCAGTAGTCTCATCAACTACTACATCACGACTAAATATGAGGCGATCAGTGTCTACATCAATCAGTCTGTAAGCCTTATGATTTTCACTATAACCAGTGAACATGAGTTTTTGGCTTTTGGAGTCTAGCTTAGTGCGCTTGACATTTGGAATCCAAACATGAGCAGTGGAGCCAAAAATTTTCAGATGGTTGACGCGAGGCTTACGTCTAGACCAGGCTTCTTCAGGAGTCATCTTTCTGACGGCATAGGTGGGAGATCTGTTCAGAAGATAGACAACAGTGTAGAGTGCTTTAGCCCAGAACTTCTTAGGAACACTTCTATGTTCCAACATAGATTGTGCCATCTCCGTAATAGTGCGATTACAACGCTCAACAACACCATTCTGTTGAGGTGTGTAAGGTGTAGTAAGCTGATGTTTGATGCCATGTGCAACACAGAAATGAGTGAAGTTAGAGGAGAGCAAAACTCCCCCCCTCCCCCCCTTATCAGATCGAAGAGAGACGAGTGGACAACCTGACTCTTTTCCACTAAGGCCTTGAATTGCTGAAATGTACTAAGCACATCGGATTTATTTTTTAAGAAATACACCCACATCTTTCTGCTGAAATCATCAACAAAAAGCAAAAAAATATCTGCACCCAGTAATTGAAGTGTTCATCGGTCCACATACATCAACATGAACCAATTGCAAAACCTTGGATGCTCTCCATTTGTCACCATCGGAAAATGGAGTCTTATGCTGCTTGCCAGCCTGACATGCATTGCAGACACTAGTAAGGTGAGTCTGAATTTTTGGAAAACTACCAACCAGACTTTCCCGAGCTAACTGAGATAGTGCATGTTGAGGTGCCCATAATGTTGATGCCAGAGTTTACTGATGGAAGTGCTCCTGGCTGCCATAGCTTGCTCTGGAGACTCACCAGAATCCACGAGTCTATATAGACCATGATCCTCAAGAGCCTGGGCAACAGTGGTGCATATCTCACGGTCCACTATGCGGCATGAGTGCATACTGAAGACAACATCCAGATGAGGTGAGTGTCGCATGATTTGACTGACTGAGAGAAGGTTCAACTCCATGCCAGGTACAAAGTATACGTCGAGAAATATTAAATTTCTCCTACCAGACTGAATCTGTACGGTGCCTTTTCCGACAATGGTATATTCTTTGCCGCCTCCAAAGACGACAGAGTCTCTGAATGGTGTGTACTCAGTGAACCAGTCTTGCTGATGTGTGAAATGTCGGGAATAACCTGAATCAATGTACCAGGCAGAGGATTTGATATGATTTGCAGGGCGTTTAGCCATAAAGGCATAAAACATAGACTTCTTCTGTTTGGCAAAAGGCACCAACTTCGTGCTGTTCGAGGCGTGAAAAACGAGATCCCAAAGGATGGACAAAAAGCAGATTGCACAAATCTCGAGATAAAAGAACTGGCTCAAAAATTTGAACACAGATTTCAAGGCGAAAAGGAAAAAATTCTTGCAAAGTTCTGACATGGTCTGCACAAATCTCAAGAGGAGCAGAGGCGTGAAGAAAAATGTCAAAAGGAAATAAAGCAAGATGGTTAGAGCCGTTAGACCCATCTAGCTGCCTTCACGGGTGTTCAAAAGGGCACCTATAACACTAGAAAAGGCATCGCTCATGAAGGCAAAATACTGGCCCTCAAAATCCCAATTGGCGTCCACAGACTGCTCGTGGTGAAAATCTGTGAACGACAGAGCACCTGTCATGCCGGTTATCTTGGGCACTTTGACTACCTTGTTGAAATACTGGAGATTTTCTCGACCCGTGGACGTGTCTGGGAAATATGTTATGTTTGTGTTGTTGAACCACGAAGCACCCATGACGAAGATGATTCCGTTTTGTACGATGCTGGAGGCAATGATCACAAATCCGACGATGCCGAGCCATAAGGTTGTGCTCTCCACACGGCCTTTCAGGCAGAAAATGGCACCTTTCATAGTTCCACCTGGTATGAGCGATGAAAGAATCGCTAGCAGAAAACCTGACGCTAGGGAAACGGGATAAAGTTTGGCGACCACAAAAATGAGAGAAAATGCCAACGTCAAGCTTCGTACAGGAGAAAAGCTTTGAACACGGGAACTGGCGTGATCAGAAAAAAAACGACCCGCGCTATCACAATAGAAAGAAATTTTTAACGCCTTTAGGAATAGACGCGACTTCAAAAGTCGCCATTGGGAGTGTAGAGAAGAACAACAACCTCGAAAGAATTTTGCAAAACGTTGAAACCCTTTAGGCACGATGCACAAAAACCATGAAACAGATGCGTATGTCGTACGGAATACGGGCACAAAAAAAATGAAAAGGTGAAAAAATTTCTAAAAGAATATTTTCCCAGTTCGATTTGCCTCTGATACCATGTTATCAGAATATATGCTTCATATATTTATTGAATAATCAGATAATTTACAAGATACAACAAAGCTGTATATAAAGAGTTGACAAGGCTAAAAATAGCCAACAACAAAAAGCAGAGAAGATAAACATTATCTTACACGAGTGACCATTAATATAGAAATATACTATATTTAGTTTAATAGTGCTTGTAGAATATGTCCAATAATTGAAACTTGTTGAGAATAGCACTAATCTTCTCAGCTGAATGATGTAAGGCTCATTAAACTTGTTCCACCGGACATGCCAGAAATTGTTATCAGTTGAACTTGCACCCTTTGTTGAACCTAGTTCAACACTTTAGTGACACAATGATAATGACCTCTTAAGTGTGGGACTTTGCCACTTGAGATCAGACCTCCAAAGAAGGTTGGTTCCTTTCTAAACTTAAGCGCAGATGTTAAATTAACCCAACACAAATCAAAACTAATGTCTACTCCTACTCTAACACTACACAGAAAAGGGAGAGAGAAAAATACTGAAAGAAGAAATGGGGATGGACCTAGGACTTAATGGGTTACTCTCCTTGCTCATAACAACAAATGAAACTTTAAGAAGGGCTGCAAACTCGTACAGTTCTTTGTTTTTACCGGCAATTGCAACTATAGATGAAGGTAAGGAGTTTAACAAGCACTAAGAGGGAAAGAGATAGCCACAATAAACCTTAAAACAGGCTTAAAGGATTAGAAATCCACGGATAGCTCTTGCAAACTAAGCATACACAACATACATCTCACCATAAAAGGCTGCAATCACTCATACATGAAGGTAAAACACCTAATCAACCTTGCAAGGGAAGCAAAAAGATCCACAAAACCTTGCTGTCAAGTTAAAGAATACACAACATATAAGAGTAAATGAGAAAAAGTAAAACAAGTAACTGCTTCTTGATTCATTTCAAAGCTTAAATCATCTCTCTCTATTCCAAAAACAAAACCTTTTAAAAAAAAAACCTCAGAATGATCCCTCTTTCTGCCTATATTTAACAAGATATAGGAGAGAGATAATTTTGAATTGTGGAGAGAATATAGCTGGACTGTTTTATCTCAACGTGCAAGAGAGAAGACTGAGGCGTTGAAGTCTTAGTGCTTCTTCAATGCTTTTTGTTAACTCCTTTTGATTGGGTATTCCTATTGGGGTGCAGCAGAACAAACCTCCTAATTTATCTCCATAGAGTCCTTGAACGCTTGAAAAAGTGACTTGGTCTTTTAGTTGGACTCTCTTTGACAATCATGTCCTCCGGTGCACATTCTTCATCAGTTGCTTGGTGAATTTCCGCCTGGAATTTCTCCTCCTTTGCACCAACAGACCCATGTCCACAGCTCCACCATTCTGGGCATCGTTATTTTTAAGAAAAATGGTCTACTCCACCTCCTTCATCAGGCACATGCTCAAATTGCAGGCCTTGTTCTCATCTAGATCCATTATTTGCACTTTTATGTAGATGATTTCAGTGGCGATGAGTTAAACGGTTGCATGTATGCTCATCCCAAATTGCCCAGAAGTCGGGTAGTCTCTTGTTTTATGGAGAGTTGAAACTTCTTTCCATGTGACCGTGCTGTTTTGGTAGTGTTGATGATTGTTTTTAGACAGGTCAACAATAGAGTAAAACACTAGAGTATCCCACTCTCTCTTGAGTAAAGCTCTTCAAACGCTGAACTATGTGATCCAGTGAAGTAACGCCAAGGTTCCTTATTTATGATTCATAGTGGATGAACTCAGTGATTACATGTGATCTTGCTGATAATCACAAAGGGACTTACATTAGACTTTTTCATACTTCCTTAGCTTATTCCTCCTTCAGTGCGGATGATGTATCAATAATAAAGAAAAGCAAAAGATAAGGGTTCAGAAAGGCTAATCTAAGGTCAACGAAGCAATGATGATGTAAGAATAGACAAACTCTTGAATAAACTTAACTCCACTTCGCCAAGGATGCCTACAACTACATGAAGTTGGTGCAATCTCCTAAGGATAGTGAAAGGTTTTCAAATCATGAAGGCTTATACAAGCACCCATTTGACGGCACAGCTCAAACAAGCATCCACAATCGAACTTAAGCAAATGATGAGGCTCAGACTAGCTTTACATAACACTTCACTAGCATGAATGTTAAAAGCATGAGCTAGGAGTTGATCAAATATTCAATACAATATGCATTACATCAATGAGCTCTAATCTACTTCTAATCTAATTTGAAACATCTCTCCACTTCATCAAGATAGAAGACACCATGTTATTCCACAAGACAACACTTAACACCAAATGAGTTCTAATGTCTTTGCATTAATCTTGAGAAATATTTACAACAACTTCAAGTCCTCTCAGAGAATTTCGAGAGTCTCTTCTATTCTACTCCTACAAACTACTACTGACTACTGATTTTACAAATGAGGCAACAAGGCCTTTATATAGAAGTCCAGATGTACAATGAATGGCTGGGATCAATTCACGTAGCCAAGGGTCCAGATCATGCCAACTCAACAGTTAGTTACAACAACTTGCTATTTTTAGTACAGAAGAGAGGCAATGAAGGCACGTTTTCCAAGAAGATAAGGATAAGATGTAATCTTTTAGAGCATCTTCCACATAGGCGTCCTCTATGTCTTCTTGTTTGTTGTAGATGCATTGAATGACATGGTGAACTATGATAGGATGATGATGTATATTTGCCACATAGGTGCCACCTCAGCATATTTGTGGATTTCAACTGTTAATTCAATATGCTTTGTGGGCATATTCCCAAATTGTATCATCTTGTGATGTCTTCGAATGTAATTGCTTTTGGTGATGAACACTTGAGATGTATCTTGTTGATCTTGCCTTGTTCATTGTAAGTAGGATATGTATGATGCTCGTAGCTCATTTGACTAACTCTGTGTCTTCTTCTTGTAGGATATATGAATGATCTTCCTTGATGCTTCTTGAGGTAGGAGAGTATTGTATATGATGATGCTGCTTCCTTCATGACTTGAAGTAGGAGATCTCTCTTAGACTTGAAGATTCAAGAGGAACTTGAAGTTGAATGGATGAATGCCTTTTTGACATGATGCTATTGAAGATGAAGTAGTGTACTTGAACTTGATATGATCTTAACATGATGAAATGCTCCAACTTGAAAGGTCCTTTGAAGTGTAGATATTGATGATAACACCTTCTTATATGTGGAGTAGATGACTTCTCAAGGAGGCTTGAATGTACCAGAGGGACTTGAAACTTTATAGATGTCTTTGGGATGCTTGATGATGATGAAGATGAAGGGTGTCGGCATGTTGAACTTGAAGTGATCACTTGGAACAGGTACACGATGTCTTCTCCAACATGGCAACTTGTTGACTTCCTTGAATGAAGGTGACTCCGAATGTTAGCTCCTTAGGTTTGTTGATGTTCCTACAAGACAAGAGAAACAATATTAATCACTTTATAACAAAGGAAACACTTTAAACATGTAAAACAACCCTTCTTCAAGTCTAGGCACATACTTAGGTGATTTGGGATGAAATCAGTGCCTAGCAATAAATGCCTTCATACTTGATATTTCATACTTTCTAACACTTGGAGATGATCTAGGATGACTTCTATCATCTAGACACTCATTACCTAAAGGTCACTTCATGCATTCTCCTTCAAGGCGCTCATTGAGGTCTGCATCAATATAACATCAAATTGCATGGTTTTAAGCTTCCTCATGCCTAGGCTCAAATATGTGATGCTTGGAGTAGGAAATGGTGCCTTAAGCTATGATGCTCAATTGGATGCATTTACTCCATTTGGAAGCTCAAGATGACTCTTTCAACCCTCATACTCTTAGGCGCTCAAAGTTGATAGGAAATTACATGAAGGGTGCCTAGACACAATGAAAGCAATCTTCAATTCAAGGTGCTCATTATGATGATTTGCATGTGATGAAGCGCCTTGAGATGAAGTAACATTTACCTCCAATTCCCATGATCTTAATGACTTGCATAAGGAAACTTGTCTTATTTCAATAACTCCAAGATTTGTGATTTTGGCATGATTTTATCCTAGGCGTCCAAAATGGACCTCTCAATGGTGGAAATGCGTCTCCACTTCTCCCTTAGGCGCAAATGTAAGGTTGTTTTGGTGATAAAGGGCGCCTAAGGTCTTCATGATGATTTTCAAAGTCTTCCTAAGTTATAGTAGGTTATATTGACCCTTAGGCGCAAATGGATGATTTAGGATGACTCTAGGCGCAAATCCAAGGCGATATCTCTCTAGGCGCAACCTTCATTAAGTTTAGAATTCACTTTACATCAAGGCACCAAAAATGGTGGCTACACATGCAAAATGCGCCTAGGCTCCTAGGATCACTTGCCAGATTTTCTAACTTGGAATTCTTGCTATGGATCAAAATGTTGATCTCTCTTAGGGTGCCACAATTTGAAGTGTTTTGCAACTTGTTATCCTTTAGGCGCCAAAATGGTAAAAAACAACAAGGAATGGCGCCTTGATTTATTCATTTAAACTTAAGGCGCAATTTGATGGTCATTTGGACATACAAAGGGCGCCTAGATTCTTGAATCATTTCTTTGTCAAATTTTTGATGTTTAAGGGTTTCTTACTTCAGTTTCAATCAAGGCGCCATAGTTTGGAGTGGTTCCAAGTTGATTTTCCTCTAGGCGCACATATAAGTCTCCACTTAAGGCGCACTTTTGGGTCTCTGCAAATGGGAAAATGCACCTAAAATCTTAGAGCAAATTTGCGCCCAAAACTGAAATTCCCCAAGGATAGGTATATTGAAAAATATATTTAAGTATATATTTTAAATATTTTTCAATATACCTTTCAGGATGTTTGAGATAGGTCTCGAATCCACTGGTTTTAACATGTAGATTATAGAATTTGGAGGATCCACCATATTTCAGACTTAGTCAATTTTTTAGGATTTTTAGGATATCAGGCTACCAGACTTAGTCATTTTCAGGATTTTCAAACATACATCAGGATTGATCTTAGTGTTCATTATTTGGATGGAATTTGATCAAGACTCTTCATTTCTAGATGAGACTTGCAGTTATAAAGCAAAACCTTCTAAGAGAGAGACTTATTGTTGGATTGGCATTTCATTACTTAAAGCATCTTCACTAAGCCAAATTTGGTGATTTCCAACTTGATTTCTCTTCCAGGTGCAATTTGATGATGATTGGAGTGTGAAATTGCGCCTAACACTTAAGGGAGAAAACACTTCAAGTTTATGGATTCCTAGTACTAGATATAGACAAGGAAGCTTTGTTCAACTTAGGTGCCACTTAATGATATCATATCATGCTCTTTCTTCCTAAGGCGCAACTTGGAGTTAGTTTAAACATCTCTTTCATGCTAAGGCGCCAAAATGAGGTTACACAGAGGAAATTGGCGCCTAGCTTAAGTTTGCTCATTCTTGACATTTTGAAGGATCTTCAACACTTGATTACACCCTTGGGAGACTACTTGAATCTTAGGTGGCCATTTTGAGGTTATTCATCTACTATATTGCCAAGGCGCCAAAATGGATAGTCTAATGCATGAAGGGTGCCTCACTTCCTAGATGCTCTTTCTCCTTCCACTTGAGCGCACTTTTGTGGTTGTTTAAACATGAATAGGCGCCTAAGGTTATAATGTGTTTTCCTTATCAAATTTTCAATTCTTAAGGTCTTTTGGCAACTTTTCAATCAAGGCGCCTTGGTCTTCACTTCTCCTTGCTCAAGGCGCACATCTGGGTTTCTACTTTAGGCGCACTTATGGGTTTGCTGAGATGAGAAAACACACCTAACTTCCTGGAGCAAATTCGCGCCTAGAAAACAGAAGTCCTCAGGGTAAGGTATATTGAAAAATATATATAAGTATAAGTTTATACTTTAAATATTTTTCAATATACCTTTCAGGATGTTTGAGATAGGTCTCGGATCCACCGAATTTAACATGCAGATTCTAGATTTTTGAGGATCCACCAGATTTCAAACTTAGCCAATTTTCAGGATTTTCAGGATCAGGGTACCAGACTTAGTCATTTTCAGGATCTCAAACATCAGGATCAGGTCATTAGGGGACTATAGGACTCGAACACCACTGACTTCATCATGCAATAAACTAAAGACATCATCAAAAACTTAATGCAAAGCATCAAAACTCAAAAAAAGGGGGGTCCCCATTTGCAATGGGGTGATGTGTGATTAGGTCACAACAGGTAGCCTTTCTGTTAAATACAACGCCAAGCTGAATTAGGCAGAGCTTGTGCTTTAGTAGCTCGATTTGCTCGTCTAATCTACCACATTTCTTATAGAGATCAAAAGCACATGATCAAGGGACTCATGTGCTTAGTCAGAGCATTAGTTTTTGAAGGATTTTAATGGCTGCAATAGCTTCTTTAGATCTATCGTACTGCTTTATGACGACAACCATATCTTTGAGAGCACTATCAATATGGTTCCCTGCATTAATGGCTTGCCAGAAGAGGGCAATGACACCATCCTGGTCCTTGTCCACAAGCTGGTGGTGCTTGGCTCTGTCGTAGGGAGTGTTTGCAAAGGAGACCTTGTACATCACATGAAGCGGATACTTCAACAACAAGCTTATACTCTCCCTATATGCCCTAGACAAAACTACACTCTTTGAAAGCCTACTTTGCAGAACAATTTCCTTCTCTTTAGGCTCCTCAGCAACAACATTAACACTAATACAAGTTGCACTTGCAAGACCACCAACACCAATACTTTATAGGCTCTGATTCATAAGTCTCATTTCATAAAGCATTGAGGTTTGCTTCTTTTGACTAGATAGTTAGCTCATTCATTCATGTACATGAATAATGAAGGAGCATCACACCAATTGTCATACTCGCCCTAAAATGGTGTTTTTCCATAGAGAAGCTCATACAACAAGACTCCAAGAGCCCACCTGTCCACAACACTTCCATGGCGTTTGCCCTCTGCAACCTTCAATGCCAAATATTCATATGTACCTACCACTGACATTGCATGGACACTTTTGGATTATGTTTGCATCTCATGCAAAGAGGCAACTACACTTGTACTCAGCCTTGAATATATTTCATTGCTTGGATGACTTGAGGAGTTGACCTTGTATTTTTTTATGAAGTCCTTTAATAGTCCTACAAAGGTGAAACATCCAATGAATTCTTTGGGACACTCAACTTTCCCTTCATTTTCATGCCTCTTGAAAATATGTCTCAAAGGTTGAGGAAATTTGGTCACAGTGGCTTGAATGGGCCTCTCATGGCTAGTTCAAAATCTGTCAAAATGACGTGCCCATCTTCTTTTATCAAAAATGTTTTCAGTATTGAGATCTCTTTACACAATTCCCAGCGTGTGGAGATATTCCAATGCTATAAGAATCTCTGAAGCATAATGTAATGTCCCTTTTTGGATTTTGAATCTCTGAAGGATAATGTAATGTCCCTTTTTGGATTATTCCTGATTTCTATGCCTACAACAAGACTAGTTACTCAAATTGAACGTTAGAGACATTAAAGATTACTAAATCATGATAATATTCAATACAATTCATCATATCACAATTAGTATTCAAATCAATATATTCAACAATGTAGATTAATACATATATAAGAATCACAATTAGTATTCAAATCAATATATATAAGAATCATAGCATAAACAATATTCAGTTAAATACATTGTAACATAATCCTTAAAGCTAATGACATAGTGAATTCTTTAGGAACTCTTGCAAGTAGCAATATTGAAAGGGGTTAGTCCACCTAACAATATTGTCGAGAGCATGAAAGGGGTCAGTCCACCTAACAACTCCTAGTCCACCTTGGAGGCTAGTCTTCCTCCTTGATCAAGCCCCACGACTATGAAAGGGGTCAATCCACCTAACAACTCTGGTCGGCCCAAGATCATGATATTGTCAAGAGCATGAAAGGGGTCAGTCCACCTAACAACTCCTAATGCACCTCTTGGCCTAACTGGATAAGAGCATGAGAAGGGTCAGTCCACCGTTCATCTCTCATGAACTTGGAAGGGCCATCCTTCCTACTTGCGAACATCTCCTTGAATTCAAAAGGGATTGCTTAGGATTTGTTAGATGGTTGATACAGTGTACCTCTTGATGGATTTCAAGTTCAGTTCAAGGATTGCAATATATCCTTTTTGCTATTAGCACGTGTTGTATAGCAGATATATATATTCCTGCTGATATATTTTCTTTTGATGGATTCTTATATTTCTTTTTTCCCATGAAGATTGCTTGCCTCCTTATTTTATATCTCTTATTGGAAAGAGTCACAACCTTTCATAGGTGGCTGCCTTTATAGAAGGGTCACATCTCTTAATATACATCTGCTGAAATATTTACTTGGAATATTTCATATTCTTTATTTATTTCTGCTTCTTGGATGGGTTGACAGGTCTATGATCCATGGCTGCAATACATTCCTCTTATGAATGTCAATTATTTATTCTGCTGTAATATATATTTATATCTCTTGCTGATATCTATTGTTTGTACTGTTGTGATATATTTATTTATATCTTGCTGCAGATATCTTCCTTTTTTTAATTTTCTTATTCCTTTTCTTATTTATTCTTCCTTTCATACTTTCCTTGTTTAAGAGTCACACCTTCCTCAAGGTTCGCTGCCCTTTGGAGGGAACACATCTCTTGGTAAATAATAACCGCTGCCTCTTTGAAGTTTAATTAATTAATTTGTCTTTTTCAAACTTTTTTGGTCTTTTTCTATCTTTTGTCTTTTTCTGTTGTTTTGTCTAATTAATTATTTTGTTTAATAACTATCTTTCATATCGGGGGCATGACATCTCTTTATAATGTCCATTAATTTATATCTTTTCAATATAGGAGTTGTAATGTCTTCTTTAGAGCGGGACATTACACATAAAATCGTGCATCATCTTCAGAAAAGCAATTTCTTGGTTGCTTTCGCTCTAGGCCATACAAATCCCCTATTGGGCAATAGTCCATGACAACAACCGTAGAGGCGCCTATTTTGAATGAATGATACATTGTGGGAAGAAATGGATGGTCCTGTTTAATTGTGTTATACCAGACTGGCACACCATTGTCTACTGAATTTTTTTGGAATCCAAACCCTAAACTACCATCGAACTTTGCAGATAAGAATGTTAGGCCTGATTAGTACTTAAAATGAAAATAGCAAGCAAGCAAAAGGTGACACTTGGAAGAAGGTAAGGAAAGACCCATAAGGTATAAAATTACAACACTACTTCAATATTATCGTGTTTCAATGCAACACACAAATCCAATCTCTCAATGTGACTGAATAAACTGATTGCAATCTTAGTCTTTTCCTTTCTAGAGGACTGTTTAACCTTGATCAGACCAAAATGGTCGATTACATGCAAGCTTGTTCTTGCCAAAACAGGCTAAATTAGATGCTATATGAACTGGTGGTGAACCGTCCAGTTATACAATATGAAATGCACACAATATGAGATTCCTCCGGTGGTACTACCATCTGGGGTTATACATATAGGCATGAATGCATTACAATATAAAAGATTTTCAAGTAAAGTCTGCAACAACTGATATAAATATTCTGATTAGACTTATTATACTGCTGCAACAAACACATTAATCTATCAAATCACATGAAAACATGATCACAAATTACAATGGTAAATAACTGAAGCACACTGATGTATACCATTGAAAGATGATTGGAAGCTGCTGAAACTGGAAAAGTGTAGACTGAAAACACTCACTCTGCTATTGATAGTGTCAAAATCAGAACTGTAATATCCTTGAGCTGCTGTCTACCCATATCAGACTGATCTTAAATGAATAACAGGCCTGATCAACCTCTCAAACACCATAAAATTGGACTGTTTAAGCCCTCTAATTGCTGCCGGACCAAAACTGAAGTGAATGGTCTCTTAGCAAACAAAGAGGCACCTCAAAAACCCAAACAACATAAATTTAAAACCAAATTTGCACCCAAGACTTGCAAAGTGTGGTGGTCCCCATCATCTCATAAGAGACAAACAAGAAGCACTACTTTTTTCAAACTCACGCATCCCTCCTTCAAATATTTCTTATGGATTCCTTGTCATGAATTGGCCCCACCAAAAGAGTGGAAAGTTGCTAAAAAAACACAAACAAAAAATCTGAATCACCTTCACCAAAGAAAAGGTACGACTTCAAGAAAGGGAGCTTAGTATTAGATAAAGTTTTAAGAAAGCTTAATTTCCAAATAGTAAGCGGCCCCACCAACTTTAGAAAAGACAAGAATAAATGAAGCGCTCTTCACTAGTAGTCTTAAAGTCAAGGCTACTGTTCCCTATGAGATTCTTTTGGCTGAGGCGGGCACCTTCCCGTTGGAGGCAGTTGCGGTTATTCGGCTTCTTTGCTATCTAAGGAAGGTGGAAAACATGGATAATCAGTGTTGGCCTAAATTGGTGGTGGAGGAAAGGTTAGATCGTAGGAAAAAGACGTGGATGAAACAAAACAAGTGGTTGAAAAAATGAGATATTAATTTGCAAGATTGTCCTAAAACCAAAGTTGAAATTAAACAGTTCGTGTTGGAAAAATTTAGGATTGCCATGTGGACTAAACAGCTTGGCCGAAAAAAATTGCATTATGTTAAAGAGTTCAACCCCACATGGGAACATGGGGAAAAAGCCTACTTGCATGTCGCCCTTAAGGGTAGAGCTAGACTTCTAATTGCATAGTTGAGGACTGGTTCTCATCATCTAAGGTGCAAAATTGGTAGATGGACAGTTCCCAAGGAAGTTTGGGAAGATAGAATATGTACTTTTTGCAGCAAAAGAGTTGTCGAAACGGAATGGCACTTCATCTTTGAATGTGTTGCCTATGAAGATATCCGCATGCAATATGGAAACAACTTGAAGGGGGGAAGTTGAAGCGAGCTCTTTGATGAAGATAAGCTCCACATAACTGTTGGTTTCTTGGTCAAGTTGCATAGTAGAAGAGCCGACATTGAAAAGAGTTAGAAAGTGTCTTGGGCTGCGGCTCTTGGTCCCTTAGGCTGTTGTGGCCTCGTGGACGTCATTAAAATCCATTCAGTCATTCATTCATTCACATAAGATCAAACATAGGCAATGATACAATTAAAACCAAAACCCACGTTCCAAAATCAACCGTACGGTTGGAAAGGAAGAAATGACCAACAAAGACTGAAGTAAATCCTCAATAATTAGCTGCGATCTCTTTTAATATGAAAACATCCTCCTCAAAAATGTGCAGCATCCATAAAAACTTTAATCGATATAACTCCCAAGCGCCCAACACAAAAGAGAAGTAATAGTATGACTCCTCACAAAAAGGTACGGACCTGCTATTTGTCTGCACACTTGAACTTAATATAATCTCCAATAGATTATTTTGAAATCACCAGAAATACCCTCACAAACAATATTAGTCATCTGAATGCATCAAAACCAACATCAAAGCAGCAGACCAAAAATCTCCATTAACATCTGAAATCTGCTCCGGAAACAAATAAACATCCACACATTAAAAAAGGCACAAGCTTTAAGCGCAAAGGCAATCTCTGAATGAAATTGCTCCAAAATCTTCTGCGATCAGCACAATGGTGATTTCTGGTGAAAACACTCTCTCCAACTAGGAGAGTTTTCGTCCTAGAAACTGGTATTCCAAGAGGGTTTTCGTCTTCAAGAAATAACGAAGAAGAATACAAGTTCTCTCTCAGAAAACAATTATCAGAAACAATATTCAAGCTAACCCCACAAATGAGCTCAACCCCTCTTTATAAAGGCACTTTTAGGGCAACTTAAGTGAGTAAAATATTAATTTCCTTATTCCTCCATATTCTCTTCATAATATAAAAATAAAATATTTTCATGTGTAGAAGTCCACCTTTTTGCCCCCTTGCGCTTAACACCACTTAACTGCACAACTTAATGTACCTTTTTAAATAATTTATTAAGTTGTCAAATAGAAATATAAAATAAAGTTACTTTTTGACAACTTAAAATAATTATTTAACTTACGGTTTGTATTGCTTCCCAACTTGTGGTTTGTAGTATATAACTTCGCAACCAACTGTCTATAGACTGTAACTTCGTAACCAACGATTTGCAGTACATAACTTTGCAACCAACGGTCTGCAGGTCGTAACTTCTCAACCAACAATCTGTAGACCGTAACTTTTCAACCAACGGTCTGCAATACATAACTTTGCAATCAACGGTCCGCAGACCGTAACTTCGCAACCACCGGTCTGTAGGAAATAACTTTGCCCAAAGAAAGTTGGTTCTCCAAGGGTGATGGAAATCTCCAAGAATCTTGGTGCTTTTCAAGATTGTTGGAATGTCTCCAAAAGGGGACATTATAGATGGTAAGTGGTGTAATCCCCATAGTAGGGTGGCCACGTGGAGCCCCTATGGGGGCTTGCACTAGTCAGGGGATCTGCGTAGGGTTCAGATTGTACCCTGCATGTAGATTCATTTTTTTAAAATTTGAAAAATATAAAAAAATAGTTTTATATTTTACCTCTTGTACACCAACTGAGTGCTTGTGCAAAGAATAATCTATAGATAGTACTGTATGAACCATACAAACAATGAGGGGGTGAATTTTTTTTGAGGCCTCCAAACAAAGTTGTTGAAGATTGATGAATTTATAGATGATCTTAGGGTTTTTAGGCCTTCAGGACGCAATGGCAGGATCAAATTTGGCTCAAAATGCTCCAAATGTTGAGTTTTCTATGGATGCCTAACATAATACTCTTGCAAGAACAACAATTTTAGATTCTCTAGATATAATGATGTTCTCTATGAGATACTCCACCATTCACCAGATCACTAGACGTGCCTTCAAAACAATGTTACAAATAGGAAACCCAAGATCCCAATCTCTTTTTCAAATTTTTTTGATTCTCTAGATCATCCAAGGGTGCAAGAGAAAGGCATACTAAGTTATCAGAAAGATGAGCTATCCTCAACAGAGATGGGCAAGCCTAGAATCACCAACCACTGATACCATGTGAGATTTGTTGATGAGGCAAACCTCCTAGAATTTGATGACAAGATCAAGCCACGAAAGCAAATGCACAACTGAAGATTGTAGAACGCAATATGTTTGTTATTCCAAAATAGAGGATGCAATACAATGAGATGAGATGCTCATGTGAGAGCAAGAGGTGGGTATATATAGGATACACCAACAAGAGATGTAAATGTACAACCAATGTGGGATAAAGGAGAAAGTACACGTGTAGTACAAGTCTTCATCAAACAAGGAAAGTACAAGTCATATGATGCAAATACAACCTACCCAAGTAAGCTTAGTCTATCCTAGTTGCATATAATGCAGTAAAGTAATAAACTAAATGCAAGAAGAATAAAATGCACCGACAAATGGAAGAGCAGAATGTAAAGAGGACTGAGCAGGAGTTGTAAATAAGTGGTTGAATAAAGCAGGAATCTTTCTTGGTGTAAAAAATAAGTAAAACCCAATGGCTGTAGCATTTGGAGGTGAGTTTCTGTTTTTGTTGGTGCATGCAGCTGTTCCACACTTTGATGCTAAGGTTTACTGTGTCCATTTGAATGGGTGTGCTAATGTTATTCATGAAAAAAGTCTCGGGATAGGGAAGCAAAGTGAGGTTAAATCAATATTTCCAGGCTTGCTGGATCATCTTGTCCCAGGATGGCTGTTCCAGTTAGAGTTGTTAGCTATAAGGATGTTTGTAGAGATAATTTTTTTTTATATTGCTAATCGTTTACAAATATTTTGTTCAATTGAGCATCAACATGAGACTAATACAAGTTCCTTTCAAGCAACCACACTAGAAACCACTTATGGAAGACCAAGAGTTACAACTTAGAAATCCACTTATTTAGAAACCACCTTAACACTAGAAGCCAACAATGGAAGTCCAATAGTCACAACTTAGAAGTCCACTTATTAGATGTCCCTTTTTGAACTTGGGTCTCCATAATGAGAACTCAATGCTTTAGCCAATTAAGCTCAACCCCTTGGACTCGTAGAGATAATTTAAAAAATGATGTGCATTTTTTGTCAAGATTTGCTGCTTGCACATGTTCTGACATAAGAATATTGATGAGAGGTGGAAAGGTTCAAGCTGGTCCTAGTTTCTCAAGTTGCAAATGTCATTTACAAAACTGACCTTTTAAGCCAAATAGTTCTTTGTCATCATCAATTCCCCCATTTTATCATGGGATAAAAAATCAGAGTCCCTACCGTCTGTTGTCTAGAGAAATAGTGTTGGCTATATCAATTTATTGTAGGGCGTTGAATTCTTAAACTCTCTTTGTATGACAATGATTTAATAATTTCACTTCAGCCTGCCCTCATTAAAAATATTAGAACATCTCAAACAATTTGAAGATGTATTTACACTAGAAAGTTAGAAACCAGTCTTGAAAGCTACATTTCTCTGTTTATGAATGAAACTCACGTCAATAGATTTGTCACTTTTCACCATCAACTGAAAACAACAAAATCAAACCAATCTATTACTTCTGAAAAGTCTCAATGGGCACATGACACACCAGGTTCAGGAAGGCTAGCAAAAGAGGAGTAGAGTAAGATTAATGAATTGCTAAGCTATGATCCTTTGGGGGACTTCTCTATGCTTTCTAATAAGGAGCTTCCTAACACGGTACAGATGTCTTTCGATGCCACTATCAGACAAAGTGCAGCTTGCATCGCAAATAACTAAAAACTAGAAATCATGTTTTGAGAATCGTCAAGGCAGTCTTAGATGTTATCTCAAGAGCATTTATTGTAATTTAAAACTGAAGTTCAATTTTCTTTCTGGTGAAGGATTCTTTATCCAGAGTGTCCACAGTGAAGCAGATGTGCAAAGCTGAAAACAATAAAATAAAATATACTCAAAAAATGGTTTCAAAGCTTATTTGGAGGAAACTTTGGGGCAACCTCTGATCAATCCCGTTGAGACTGTGGAAAGGATGCACTACTCGACTTTGCAAAGATGATACAAGATAAAAAATATTCAAAAATATCCAAAGCTTCGTTTTTCTTGAAGAAAATCTGCCAGCCGGCACCAAGGACAAGACAAGACAGGATGGCATATGTACTTAAATGACTGAAATTTCCTGAAGTTGTACAAGTTCCAATTCTATCATGGTATCTAAATAGAACCCCAGTACAAGACAGATTGCAAATTCAACTTATATTGATAAATACTAACTTGGCATTTGCACATCAATCCTTGCATCTCATTGGAAATTGTATTTACCACGATAAAGGGAGCAATTGGCAATTCTCTGATAATTGGTAACTTTGGCTTCTAGATGATGGAATCAATTAGATAGAAATTTTCCAATTGAAATGGTGCCCATAGTCTTGGCTTTCATGTAACTTGCCTTTGAAGGCATTAAATTTTTTTTGAGTAAAGCATCCATTGCTACAAATTTCTTTCCAACAAGAAATTTGGCATTTTGACTAAAAGATAGTTGTCATGATGATTGTCAGGTGACCTAAGTGATATATTTTTGCATTGAGTTAGGGTGAATTCTTCTCAACATAAAATCATTTTTTATTTACTCACAAGTCACTTAAGTGTGTTAGGGTTTGTTAGTTAATAAAAGGACGGTTAGTTATAAGTTAGAAGTTAGTTACAAAGTAGTTATGTTCATAACTACTTGGGATTTTTATAAAAGGAGATTGTAACTCTCATTAGAGGAGCTTGAAACCACCTAATGTTGTGAGGCTAATCCTTTGAAGTTGCATCAGTTTTGAGATGAAACTGTATGGAATATCTTTGAATGAAATAAAGGTAGATGCTTTCCAGTTTTTTATGTCATCAAGCACTTGTCATTGATGATTCTCTTGCAGATTCTCTATCTTATTTCTGTGAGACTGTACTTTGCAATGGTAGTTGGTTGTTAAGACCTTATACACTAGTTCTCTATGCTATTCTGGGTAGATTTCTTCGCTTAATGCAAAATTGGCATAGGAGAAAGAATTCTAATGTTACTCCTTCAAGAATGTTATTTTCTTTTTGCATGTTCTTTAGTTTTGAATGCTTGCAAATGCTATAGCTTTTAACAAGTTTCTAAAAAATATGTACATAAACTTGTAAATCCCATCATTGTACATTTTCACATGTAGTTAGAGAAGGGAAGCCTATCCTACAAATAGAGAAGGGATTACGGTCTTGCATACTGCCCCTAACCAATCTGTCTTTTACAAATTTTAGGGAAAACACGTTGCTGAATTATCAAGTATCAGCAGTGTCAGCACAAGTTTGAACATCCATGACTTGTAAATGCCAAAAACAATGTACCATGGAATATCAACTGGCAGAAGGCGAGCGGTCACTCTTTTTGTAACCATCAGTCTATTCTCCTTGTTTTCCACACTTCTATAACTATGTGCCTTGAAGTTCTTAAGTTAGTTCCAGATTTTGGTTGAGTCTTACATCCAACTTCTCGGACCTTTATGTAGATCTTGCAGATTATGGATTAATATAGATTGTAGTTACAATTCTATTAAGTTGTTCCTTCACTCAGCTTGTTTAATCATTCTCTTTGTCATGCTACTCTATATAAACTGTTTCTGGCATCTGCACATAACACATTAGAAACCCATTTAGTGTGTTGTCCCTTGGATCACCCTGGGCCCTGGGTTGAGCAATTACGTATAGCAATATTAACTTCTCTAACGCGCATCTGATAGTATTTGTGGACACTGGAGTAGATCAATCAGGTGCACTTTTAAAGGTTTACTTTTGATCTTTTTATTTCATTTCTGCTGTTTGCAACTCAGTCAAGTCAATACTGCTGCATAATTTGAGCAAAAATATTGTGGCATTAAATGCATGTAACTTAATTATTCATTGAAGTATTTCTATTTCTATGTTCAGAACGAGCACATTTTCAGTCTACACTTCAGTATCCAATTTTGTTGGTGTACTAAGTAACACTATAAATGCAAAAACACAAGCAAAGTGTCACTTTGTGTGTTTGAAGGTGTAGATCTTGCCATGTAACTTTTCTGAATAGAAACATGGTTATCGATAATAAATATCAGATCTGTTGGGGATGATCTGGGCAGTAAAAGTATTCCTTAATTAAAAGATTCTTTTTTAGCATTTTCTGTAGTGTTATATTCTTGTTAACAATCTATGCATTGCTTATTCTTATTTGTTTTGGTTCCTATGGATCATTGGATAGAAGGTAGGGTTTATAGAAAATTTTTGCAAAAATAAGAGGCTGTGGTCTATTACATAGCCATTGTACCTGGGCTTTTGGCAATGATAAGAGATCCAATCTACTGTAGGTTTTTTCATGTAGCTTATTTGGTGCTTTTGTTTAGCAAACATTAAAGAGTATTTCTTCCCTAGTCAGATTGTCTTGTCTTTGTTTTGGTCTTGCTCTTCTGGGAACGGTGATCATATGTTAAGTTTGTATTTTTTTGGGTTAAGTGACTTATGCATGATCATCTATTTGCTGCTTTCCTTTAGTATCTTCTGTGGCTTGTGTGCTGATGTTTGTTACGAAGTTTGTTCATTGTGTTTGACATAATTTACTGTGTAACTTTTATGGCAGATTTGAATCCATAGTTTTCACGAGGACTAAAGATTCTGCTTTTCGTCACCAAGAAATGGAGCATAATACAGGACTTATTGAAGCAATAGTGTTTGAAATAAAAGATAGGGATAAGATTGGGGGTTCCATGTCTGTGGGTTCCACTGCCCTTTGCTGCACCCGTGATCTTGCCAAAGCAGATGGTTGCACACAGGGGGAAATTATTGTGCACCAATCTGATGAAGAAGGTTGGCCTAAACGCATACCCATTGTTTTTAGGGGAAATGATGAGACTGCAACAATGCCACCAAATCCTATCTCAATCAACAAAACTGGCATGTACAATCTGTACTTTATGTTTTGTGATCCAAAACTCAAAGGCACTGTAATCAATGGTAAGACTATCTGGAAGAACCCCATGGGCTATTTGCCAGGGAGAATGGCACCCTTCATGAAATTTTATGGCTTCATGTCATTGTCATACCTTATACTTGGACTCATCTGGTTTGTTCAGTATGTTCGTTTTTGGAAAGATATATTGCAGCTTCAGAACTGTATTACTATAGTGATTGCCCTTGGCATGTGTGAGATGGCTATGTGGTATTTTGAATATGCCAACTTCAATGCAACAGGACACAGACCTATTGACATCACTATCTGGGCAGTTACATTTGGGTCTATTAAAAAGACTGTGTCTCGCCTTCTTCTTCTTGTGGTATCCATGGGCTATGGTGTGGTAAGGCCAACGCTTGGTGGGCTTACATCAAAAGTGGTTTTTTTGGGAGCAGTTTACTTTGTTGCTTCGGAAGCACTGGAGCTTGTAGAAAATGTTGGGAATATTAATGATCTTTCTGGAAAAGCAAAACTATTTCTTGTACTACCAGTTGCAGTTTTGGACGCTTTCTTTATTCTATGGATTTTTACTTCATTATCGAGAACATTGGAAAAGTTGCAGGTATTTTATTCACTGCACTTCTTGTGTCTTTGTGCAAAATACTGAAAAGGCAAAATCGTAACAAGAAAAGTTAATAATGAAGAATTACAATCGCCACATCAAAATTTTAGTAAATGAACGTGGAAGGATGCTGGATTTGGCCTCTTTATATGTTAATGCTTTGTTGTGCATTCTTTTAGGACAAGCATACTCATTGTAATGATATTGGATTTTCTTTATTCGATCTGGTTCCATGATTGAGATGCAAAATTTCACCAAAGGTCTTTGAAATGCTGTGTATGTGTAGGACATGAATGTTAATTCCGAGAGATCAAATTCGTGTTGCTTGATAAAATCAGAAAATATGCCCTGGAAAATAGAGATGTCATGAATTCCAAATACTTTGAAATACTCAAAAATAGATAGATGGATGGGTTGTCCCATATTATAATGATTTCCTGATTTTTAATTCTTTCTGAATCAACTTAGTTTTTTAATTGGATATTTTTTTCCGATCAAATCTTTTATGAAGGATAGAAGGATGTGATTGCAATAGCTTGCATGCCAAAGGGGAATTGGTGGGCAAAAGTTGCCTTTAGAGTTCCGTGGCTAGAAAGAGTTTGGTTGAGAAACCATGTAAAAGCTCTAGGATGTGTGTCTGTGAGCCATACATGATCCATTCCAGCACTCATTTGTTATGTTTAGGAAAATTTCTGTTGGTAGCTATAAACGGAGTTTTGTTGTTGGCACAGAGTGTGCAGCTACAGAATGAGACAAAATATCTAAATAAAATCACTAACTTGCATCGACAGTGTTTTTAAGAGAGCTCAAGCAATATGGTTTAATATGCATTCATCAAGTATGGCTTACAGTTCTTCACTAACTGGTATTTTTACTGTCTTCAGAAAAAAAGGGCATCTTACTCCTGTAAAAGTGAGTTACTCATGACCACTTGATTGGTAAACATTGCCCTCAATCTTGTCAAAGTAGTTTGCCACAATTGCATTCTAACATCTTTGATAATCCATTGCAAGGGGTACCTTGGCATTCAAAGTCTTCAACCGAAACTTCTTGAATCTTGACTAATGCTTCAGGGAGTAGATTATTTTGGCTACATAAGTAAAGATTGCAGTGACAGTCATCTCCCTGATTTAGATTATCATATGAAACAACTCCTAAACCTCTTTTGTTGGCAATTCTAAATTAGTTTCTTGGTCAGCTACCTTCAGTACTAAAGACTTCTTGAGCTGAATGGGTACAACCTTGTTTAGCACGATTTTATGTGGCACAAACTTGTTTGGTGCAACCTTTGTTAATGCATTTGATGTTGGCATGACTTTTGCAGGCATGTCTTCTGTCTCTGCTAGAGTGTTCATAGTTTTCAGTGGTGCTAAAATTTTTGCCTTTTTGTTCATTTCTTCAATATCTAAGATTCTTTCGTCTACTTGGGACAAGTTTTCTGACATGAGAAACTTTCTCTCATCTTTGTTTGTGGGAATCAACTTTCCATACTCAACCCTAGTCTTTTGAATGTTAGGTCTTGTGCATTGTACACTTCTTTGAGACCATACACAGATTTTTTCAACTAACAAACCAACTTTTTTGATCTTTTCAATGTAGTGCTTTGACTTTGACATATAGATCTCTTCTTCCAATTCACCATGTAAGAAAGTTGTCGTCACATCCATCTACTCAACCTCAAGGTCAAATGTAGTAGCATGGAATAACAAGAAGCTAATGGATGTCAGCTCAGCAATAGGAGAAAGGATTTCACTAAAATCAATTCCCTCAACTTAGGAATATCTTTTACCGTGCTATGCAATTGAACTAGATCCCATGTATTGTTCTTTTTTAATGTAGCCATTTTCTCATCCATGGCCATCATCCAGGACCACTGCCTCCTTCATAGTTTTATGCTCATCAATGTTAGTACTCAAAGCAAAAATGCATCTAAAATTAGGTGGGCTATATCTTTTTGGTTGCTTTCTCTACCTTGTGGACCTTCTTAAAGGCTGAGGTGGTGGTTTATCATCCTTTGAGCTCAAGGAGCTCTTAGTATTGCCCTCCTCATCTAGGCCATCATGGATCCTTTTTTGGTGTAGTCTTCTCGGTCTTTGGCTATAGCTGTACAATTAACATTAGCATCATCCTTAGGCTGCTTAGTAGTAGGAATTGACCTGATCTCCTTGAAGACCACACTCTGACTGTGCATAGTCTTTCTAGTTAGGGGATTCCAGAGCTTGTATCTTTTCACACTTTCACTGTAGCTGATGAAGATACCACGTAACAACTTTGTAATTCAACTTCAACTTTTTTTCTGTGGGCACATGAACATATGCCTCGCAACCAAACACATAGATATGCTGAAGCAACGACTTTTTGCTTGTCCAAACTTACTGTGTGATTTTATTAACAAGAGCTAGTGTAGGAGATCTATTCAGTAGATAACATGTAGTGCTAACCACTTCTGCCTAGAACTTTTGATCTAAACTAGCACCATTGAGCATAGTCCTAGCCCTCTCCATCAATGTCCTACTCTCTTTCAAACAATGTGAACTTTACATTAGACCCATTTATTGAAAACCAAAAGAGCCACCTAAGTGAACAATACACTTGCTACTATATTTCTATAAATGATATTTTTGTCTTTTGTTTTTGATTTTGATGGTTTGCATGTTCGTTGCAACTTTGTGTATGATGTAGAGACACCTTTAATGGTGCATGTTGACACAAATGGCCATGAACATTCCTTTTTGTTTCATAACCTCTTTTTCCTTGTTTTCTATTTTTTTTTGGATTGGGGATGATGCAAAGCAATGAAATGCATTCAACACACTTTCATTCATATTGACAAAAACATAGCTTATTTTGCTTTTTAATTTCATGGTTGGTCTTTTTTATTGAGTTGCAATTGTTTTGCTCCTTCTCATTAATCTTCTATTTTACATAGTTTGTGATTGGCCTTTTTGATTGAGCCATGATTGTTGTGCTGCTCCTTCTCATTAATCATCTATTTCTTTTTACATAGTGTATTTGGCTTTTTGATTCAATCATGATTGTTGTGCTCCTTTGTGATCTGTTTTTGCATGATTTGCTTTGGCCTTTTGCGTATGGCTTGTTTGTTGCACTTCTCCTATTCCACCTTCATACTTATTTTTGTCTCTCTTACACTTTTGGCACTTGCCATTCTCACACACCACTTATTTTGGCTTCCCTACTTGGGGACATCTATTGATATTTTATTCCAAGCCAAACAATCGCTTAGTCTTTGCTTAGAGAACATACTTAATTTGGCTTCGGGGGCATCTATTGATATTATTTTTGAAGCCAAACAATCCCTTACTCTTTGCTTAGAGAACATACTACACTTGATGTTAAATCATACTCTTGCATGCTTAAATCTTTCAAGGTATGTTCACAATTGCTATTGTATGTTGACATTACCTTTACATGGCATTTCCTTGGTGGTACTTTAATGATTTCATTTTTACACCACTATGCTTATGTCATCCCTACACGAGCAAATTCTACATGGCATATTTTTCCTCTTGCACTTACATGATAATATCCTTTACATTCTTATATATTGTTGCATTTTCACGACCATCTTTGGTATAAGGCCTTCTTATTGTTACCCATTCTTGTCCTCACATTGGATGGCAACATTGGGTACTCACTTTTTCATATGGTTATGTCATGATGCTATCTTTTTAACACAGTCGTTATGCTGTTTTTGCATGAGCATTTCTTACATGACACATTATATGGCTATCTCATGATAACTCACACCATCTTTGTCATTTTATTACTCAATGTATACATATTACACAATATTTATCAGATTGCTCTTACACAATGACACTTGGCACATGGCCACTTTACATTTCTCTAACTTGTTCTCATACTTGGAGGCATTCTTTGTTGCCCATCACATGGTCTTTAACAATTACATTGTTCTATTTACATAGTAGGGCCAACACATAAGATGTGGCTATTACACTTTTTCCTCTCTTCAAATCGATTCCATAATGATGTATACACTCAATTTTGAGGAGGCAAATTATATGCTTTACACTTTCTGTGTCTTACATGATTTGATGCATGCATAGATTGTGGGGGTCACATTGGCTCCACCTCCACGATAACCCTATGCATCATGATCTCGTTCCCAACTTTTATATGATCTCATATTTGTATAGATTGTGTGGCACACTAGTCCCAACTTTTATATGATTTCATCAAATAAATTTGGAATCTGACAATTATTAACAAAAACCCTAAAAATTGTTTAAGTTTGCTGTTATATTTGCTTGTATGACCTCTCTTGTTCGTTGTTAGTAGTGCATTCTTATTTGTTGTAATGCATTAGAAGTTGCTGTCTAGGAAAATGGTTGATATTTATAAAAAAAATGTAATTAGATTTTGTTTGCTATTTTCATTTTGGGTTGGTCCCTAAGATTTGATTTTGTGGACAAGAATTTTGTTGCTTTATTTTTTGTTCTATTTAGCATGTGTAGCCTTTGGAAGACAATGGGTGAGAGTGATGATGGAGATCAAAAGGTAGTTGTGAGAGGGTATAGCAGGATGAATCCCTGCAATTGGCAGCCTGCACCCATAGCAATCATTTCATTCATTAAATTGGGGAATGCTAGCATGCTTAGATTCAGGTCCTTGCATTCTTTGTTAATGTTCGAGAGCATGGAAGTGCATGTCACCTCCCTCCATCTTCGTTGTAGAGTCCTCTCCACCTACAATGATTGCCTCCATCAGAAAGCTTGGTGGTACAATGGAGGAAATAAGCAATAATGGCATGGAAATTAACCCTAGAGCCCGTAAGCCTTAGGATGTCATTAATATATATAAAGGTAGTTGTGAGAGGGTATAATAGGATGAATCGCTACAATTGGCAGCTTGCACCCATAGGAATCATTTCATCCATCAAATTGGGGAATGCTAACATGCTTAGATCCACATCCTTGTGTTCTGTGTTAATGTTTGAGAGCATGGAAGTCCATGTCGCCTCTTTCCATCTTCGCCATAGAGTAACCTTTGCCTACAATGATTGCCTCCATTAGAAAACTTGGCGCTACAATAGAGGATATAAGCAACAATAACATGAAAATTAGCCCTAGAGCTCCTAAGCCATAGGACATCCTTATATATATATAATATCATATTAAATTTTTTATATTTTTAATTTAAGATAATATATTAAAATTTTAATACTTTAAACTTAAATTTAACATTTTAAAATTTCAATATATAAATTATATTTGTAAAGAAATAAAATGATTTTCTTTATTACAATTAGTTTTAATGAATATGGCAACAATCCAATTAACTTAGTTGATTTCGGTGGTTGATAGATAGTTGTACATTGTTTTAATTAATTTTGAACTGTAACTTAGATTTGCTTATTCTTGGATACATTGGAAGTAGAACAATGAAATCTAAACTAGTTTCTCAAAATTTGGCTAGGTCAAATGCGTCCATGTGGAAATGAACTGGATCAAATCCATGATTTGTAGAGCTAAAGCTTGTACGTGGTTTGAATTGTGTGTGTGGAAATGATCTAGGTAGAAGTTGTTGTCAAGAATATGTTTGTCTTGATGTTTGCTACCTATGTTTAAAAGGGGTGGTGTCAATAGACACTATTTAGGACTTTGTAAGGCATTTGCAACAAATGCCTAGGATGGTGATGTAAGTTGAGGATGTAGTGCTAATGCTCTATGATGCTCCAATGCCCTAGGATGTCTTGATGGATGTCCAGATGGTTTGAAATGAATTAGGGTTTGTCCTTAAATACAACACCCTAGCATACAAGTTAGTAATTTTTGCGTTCTAGTCAACACATAACAACTAGTTGGAGGGAGTTAGTAAGGGCCCAAATTTAAATTTGAATTTTGAAAGTTCAAGGGTCATTTTCGCAATCTACGAATTTGACTTGGTTAAAGGAATGGATGAACTGAAGATCACGATTGGCCCTTGGGGATGTGTGTAGATGGAATTAGGTAGGGGTGTAGGTTATTTACCAACTTTTGCACTAGTCATTGCACTAAGGATATTCTTGTCAAGATGGGCCCAAAATGAATGGGAAAAGTGCAAGTTATGCATTTTTCACCATTACATTTTGCCCCCACCTGCATGTGAACTACTATGAAGATGCATGTTCAAGTAAAATAAGCAGTCAACATGAAATTAAATTATTGAAGACTCATAAAAAAGATATGGATAAGGTTATAATTCAGTACATTCTCTTTGGTTTGAGTGCTCCACCTTGAACCTTCAAAATAGAAAAAAATTCAATGCGTAGCATTTGTCAAGCATTCAAAATAGGCAAAAGTACAATGTGCTTAAAATGTCAACAATCAAAAAGTAAAAACTAAAAAAAGGGTAAGGGTTTCCACCTGGTACATAAATAGGATTCTGCTCGGTAAAGAAGAGGTAATAGGGCTCTATTTAAGTGAGCATAAGTTAGTCACTACAACCATACTTAATAAGGGAATGTTAGTGACATTATATGCCCCCTTCCAATTTGGTGTATAAAAGGGATGCAAGGAATTAGTAGAAAGGAGAAAAATACATGATCATGTAAAAACAAATAAGCATATAGGATATCATTATGTAAAAACAAATAAGGGTTTTATGTGTTTATGATGATCCTCACTATGATTAATAGTAGATGCATTCACCTTGCCCCCATTTTCCAAATTTGACATTCATGGTACCTAATGGGAATGAGAAGTGCTAGAAACACAATATAAACAAGGATCTTCCAATGCTCACATTTGTATACATTAGCACATAAATCTAAAAATGAATGATAAGGCTTGCAAAACACTTTTTCTTTGATTAGTGGAAGTAAACCATTGTTAAATGAACTTTGAAGTTCATCATTCGGTAGTGTAAAGCTCAAATTAGTGTTCATAACTTAAAATCTCAATATAGAATCCTTAATTGGCTTGTGTTCTTCTCGCATGCATTGCATGACTTTTGCAAAAGTTCTCTTAGGATCAATATTGTAATGAAAATGTTCCATGAAAGCACTAGCCAGATCCATGAAAGAAGTGGTAAACGCATGTGGCAATGAATAAAACCATTTGAATGCATGACCACTCAAGTTAAAGGTTATAGAAGGGGTATCATGAGCCCATGGGAGGTAACAATCTTGTGTGAATGGGAACATAAACAAGTTGTATCATCATCCTTAGCCTCCTCACAAAATGTATCATGAAAAAAACATTAATTTAAAGTTATAGTATTGGGGCTATCATGTAAAATCCCTGACTGGATATTCTTGCTATTTGGTTTACAAACTTAGTTTTCAAATCCACAAACAATCTCATATACTTGCATAGTTCAGATTTTATAGATCAGAGCAAGTTCAAATTAAAGATTTGAACTATTCATATAGATAATATCAGATTGAATAAGAACTCACATACCAATTTGTTGATCGCTTCTACAATGTCTCTATTGCCTGATGATCATTCTTACTTAGAATCCTTTGCTACTGAATTTGTCAAACTTTGCCTTATATGACACTTGGTTTCCCTGTATGAAAATCTCCAAATGCTTTGTGTATTGTTTAATCTTTCAAACACTTCAAACCAGTATAAATACCTGATGCTGGTACCATTGACTTATATCATGCAAGTCTCCAATCTGATTGAGAAGAGTCTTCTAGATGCAGGTAGAGAACTGGCAAAGTTTCTGTCTCTGTTCTAACAGCTGATCGCGTCCTCTATATGATCATCAATGACATGAAATGCTATGTGTTTTCTACAAGAGTTGAGCATACTAGATCCGTCAGCATAGAACCTCTAATTCGATGGAATGCAGAGTCTTAAAACAGCTGGCGAATAGCTTCAACTGGGACCCATGATTTTAGCAACGAATCCTTCAAGGCTACGAATTTTGTAGAAGAGGCAAACAAACAAAATCTCATATATTTTCCTTTTGCCGGGACCCACGGAGTGCTAGCAAATGTATGTCGATGCAATTCCACGAAACTTCTTAAAGTCTTTAAAATGATATCAAATCTCCAGGGGGCGCTACTTAATTGACCCACGGCTCTATCTATTTGCTTTATCGATGCCTTTGTGTATCGTGGCTTTTCTATGATGAGATTTCTTGTCTTCAGATCACGCACTGATACTACCATGCACCACTATATACAGACTCCATGAATCCGCTGGAAAACACCACGAACTCTTTATCCACGTCACTCTACAAACACAAATATATCAATGGGATTCGCTTAAGACTTCAAGGTTTTCGTAGCTGATTACACTGAGCCCACAATCCATTAATATACTCCAGGTTAATAAATCTCAACACATAGATTATGTGCTTTAAGTTTACATGATATCGTCAAATTGGGCCGCGATTTGCTTTATAACCAATACCAATACAAAACAATATACCAATATCTATTTCCTGATTATATTAATATTTAGAACTGGGATATTGTTAGGAACTGTCTCCTAAACAGAGATATATATGATTCCAAATCTGAATAATATGTTAAACTTCAAACACCAAACATATACATCGATCAACACTGGCAAATTTATATTGATTTATCAATCAATAAATTTGTAATAAAAACCCTCTGCATTTTATTATCAAATTTCCATACAATCTTCAATGACTTGCAAAATGGTCTTAGACCAATTATTGAAATTCCAAATACAATGAAGCCCAATTGTGAAATCTGAATGATTTCACCACAACAATTCACCAAGGGAACATCTCCTGGGTTCAGCAAATGCAAGGGGCCATCACCTTGACAACAACTGAATACAACTTGACAAAAGTCATAAACACAAAACCAAAACAAACAAACATACAGACATTGCTGACCCTGACCTCTCCTTTTAAACTTTATTAAATTAGGCTAGGCCTAATTTTATTAAATGAAAGTTTCTATGTACACGGTCACACATTACAATTTTAAATGTTTTTACATGACCCTTTTTTAAATGTGTGTGTACAATAATACTTTATTTAATAAAAGTATTTTTCAATTAACGTAATAAAATATTAATTTTATAAAGCAATTAAAATACTTTATAAAATTAATTTACAATTAGACACATTTAAGTTACTAGCAAAAATTGGGGACATTACATATCATGACATGTGGAAAGAGGAGTATCACAATACTCAACAACATTATGAATATCTAAAGAATGTGTAATCTCATCACCATGTAAGAAAGGAGAAATGGTCAAAGAGGAAACAACATTTTGTGTATTTCTATTAGGGAAGGTATGATCAAGATGAAGCTCATAAACAAGTGAAGTAAGTGTATCCAAGAGCAAAGGAAAAACACTAACCAACTTTATAAAGGAGGTAAAAATACATACATGATGAAACAACACCATAGAAAATATATCCCCCATCCATAGAGTAAAAGGACATAAACGCATCAAGGATGGAAGGATTGGATGCCACAAAATGTAGGGACATATCAAAATTGAGAAGGCTTGCATGGATAAAGTCTAAAGGTAAGGATCTATGAGAAGCCATGATAAATGATCTAGCAATAATGCTCAAAGCACACAAGGGTGGATGGGTAGGTAGAAAATAGATATCAAACAATAAAAACAAGAACCCTAATTGAAATATAGCAATGGGATATCAATAAAAGTGTTGGATCCAAACCCTAATCAAGTCTGAAATGAAAGATGAGCAATAAAAAAACTTAGATTAGTAACCCCAATGTAGAAGGATAAACCCTAAGGACAAAAGCCTAGGGGGTGTAAATTTGTCAGGTTCACTGAAATGTAAAGAAATAAAATGGGTTTCTTTACTACAATTAGGTTTTATGAATATGACAAGCAATACATTCAAATTAACCTAATTTGAGCTGGGACAAATCGTATGACAAAATTTAGAAAATTGAAATAAAAAAGAGTGGAAGCATTTAACTAATTTAGTTAGTTGATAGATAACTATCCACTGTTCTGATCATAACTTTTGAACCGTAACTCAAAATCACTTATTCTTAGATCCGTTGGAAGTAGAATGACGAAATTTGAACTGAGTTGTTCTCAAAAATTTGTCAGGTTGAATTTGCATGTGCATAAATGAATTGGATCAAATTTGTGATTTGCAGAGCTTAATCCTACATGCTGATTTGGACTGTGCACAAAAATGCTTTGGGTAGAAGTTGTCATTGAGAATTTGTTCTCCTTGATGTTTGATACTTGCGTATGAAAGGGGTAGTGTCAATAGACACCATTTAGGGGTTTGTTAGGCAAGGAGTGTTAACCTTTGGTCAAACCCTTGTTGCCGATTTAACAGTTTGATGAGAAGGATCGGAGACATCGAGCAAACATGCAGTGAATGCCTAGGATGTTGATGTAAATTGATGATGCAATGCTGATGCTCTATGATGTTATGATGTTCCAATGTTCTAGGATGTCTGGATGAATGTCCAAATAGTTCGAAATTAATTAGGGCTTGTCCTTAAATACAACATCCTACCACACAAGCTAGCAATTTTTGTGCTCTAGTTGGCACATAATGGCTAGATGGAGGAAGTTGGCAAAGGCTAAAATTTAAATTTGAATTTTGAAAGTTAAGGGGCCATTTCTACATTTTGTAGGACTAAATTAGGTTAGTTCTGCAATCTACGGAATTGACTTGGGTTAGGGACTAAATTATGGGATTGGTCTTCGGGGATGTGTGCAGATGGAATTAGTTAGGATTCAGGGTATTTGCCAACTTTTGTGCTAGAATATGTCACTTGTACACTAGGCAATGCACTAAGGATAACCTTGTCAAAATGGGTCCAAATTAGAGGGGAAAAGTGCAAGGTATACATTTTTAACCATTACAATGTTAAGCATAATAAAAAAAGTAGATTTATATTCTTCAAACATAATTATGAATTTTTATTGAATTTTATCAGTTGATGAACTTGTTTCGAATTTTTCCCTTATCAATCTTGAACATAAACACGAACCTTGTGATATAGCTTGTCAGCTTGCATGCCAAATACTTAAAATTGAGCATTAAGGATCTTGTATTTATGTGTTAATGTGGTCATGTACCCACCATATATTTAAGCTTACTTAGATAGTTAGGTTATCCTAAGTTAGGTTTAGAAAAAAGAAGTTGTGCAAGCCAACCAATCATAATCAACATTGGTTCGAGCTAAGCACATTCAAAGTGTGAGGTAATATGGCCAATTAGATTATTTATAGGTTTAGCTTGCATTTCTATAAATAAAGGCTTCCTCCTTTCATAATTTCATGAGAAAGAGTGAGGAATGTGGAGAATATGAATGATATGAGTAAATATGGGATTTTACCAATTTATCTCCATTTGAGGAGCTTACTTAGGATCTTAGTTGAGGAGCTTATTGGTGTAATATAAGTATGTTGTTTTGTCTTCATTTGGATTCAATTTTATAGCATTTGGTTTGTGTTTATAGTGATTTGTTGCACAAGTTAATTTTGAGTCCTTTACTAAGAAGGTTGATTTCTTGTATGTTGCATAGCATGAGAGAGTCCTTGCCCACTTCCACCTTTTCAACTTTAAGGACAAGCCCTAGGTCATTAGTTCATAATTGGATAGATCGAATAATTGGATCTCATTTGAACTATAGCATATAGAGACTCTAAGCTTGCATCATCACTGCATAGTGTGTCTTCCCAGCTTGTTTATCAGTCATGTGGTTGAACTTCCATCGAGGAAGTTGAAAGGCTATTTACGGTAGGCCCCTAGAGGTGCTTCTCAACACCACTGAGTTTTAGACGTAGGTTAAAGCACATGCACACAGATATCAAGGAGCATAAAGGCAAAGGACAAAACTGTACCACTAGGTCTAAATAGTGCAAGGAGGACCAGACCATGTGTGTGCCCCCAACCAAGAGTAAAGCAAACCTTTTGGCCAGTTTTGTAACAATTTAGACATTGCTAATTCAATTGCAGAAATCTGATTTCAATCATTGATTGCATCCTATAGCAAATCATCCTTCATCAACTAACCCAAAAATGAAAAAAACAGAGCTAAGCCATTCTAACCCTCTTAATTTCATTTACATTTACAATCCCAACTCTTTATTTAGCTCTTTACTATTTATGTTAGTTTATCAGGTCTAAATTAGTGTAGGGTTACTTTATTTCCCTACACTTTCCGACTACAATCAACTTTACTTCCTCCATTTAGTGACAAATTTGCAAATTGATGAACTCCATATTGCTAAATATGATTGAAGAGCTTATGGAAAAAAATGTTTACAAGCTCTTCAATCTTATTTACAATGGCATGTGGAAATATAATGTCTCTAACTCCATATTGCTTTTCCCTTTCTTTAGTGGTCAATAGATCTTAATCTTTAAAAGTCTTCCTCACAACTCCAAGGTGGCTATTTCACAGCTCTAGTGTTGGATTTTTATTTTTTGTGGGATTCAATCCATGTGTGTTTTAAATCATATCAAGATGACCTCCATGATTAGTCGTTATACTAATGAGAGTTTCCTAATCTCTGTTAGCAATAATTATAAGACAAGGGAACCCACTTAGCACACCAACACCTTAAAGCAAATGTTAGTAAAGGGAGGAATGATGAATGTATCCAATGCTTCGGGCTTTTTCCCCTTCTTGCCTTGTTTCTCATTGCCAAAACTTTTGTAGCATGTAATGCCTTATAAGTCACTCTTGTATCACAATTATTATCAATGTGGGATTAGCCTAATTACAACCCAATCCTGTATTTATGTCAAGTGAAGGCTTTCATGGATGTTTTTCGATTAGATTTTTAATTTTTGTGGGATTTGACTCATGCTTTTTACTTAACTCAAGATGACTTTCATGAGTAATTATTTTACTAGCGACATTTTTTTTTTTCATTTATGATGATCATAATTACAAGGCAAGGCAATCAACTAATAGCACACAAACATCTTTAAGCATGCTAGGAGGGGGAGGAATGGTGAATGTAATCCACTACTTTGAGCTTTTTCACCTTCTTCCCTCTTTTCCCAATGCTAAAGATTTTGGAGCATATAATGCCTTATAGGTCATCCTTGTATCACATTTATTACTAATGTGAGGTTAACTCAATTATAACCCAATCATATGTTTATGTTAAGCAAGTGAAAGCTCATGTTTTTTTGGTTAAATTCTAAATTTTGTTGGTTTTGACATGTGTATTCTTTTAGTCTTCTCAAATTGACCTTAATGAGTAGTCTTTATGTTAATAACATTTTTCCTTATTTATTTTGGTAATAATTACAAGGCAAGGGGATCCACTTAGCACACAAACACCTTTAAGCTTATGTTAGTGGGGGAGAAACAGTGAATTTAATCCCCCAAATTGGGCATTTTCTCCCTCTATTCTCTTTTTCCATTGACAAAGCTTTTGGAGCATGTAATGTCTTATGAGTTACCCATGCCTAACAATTTTTATCAGTGGTGTTTTAACCCAGTTACAACCCAACCATATCTTTATGTTAAGTGAAGTCTTGCATTGAAATATCCTTGATATTTAATTTGTCATTCAATCCAGAATTATACTTAACATGTCGGTTGGTAACCAGTTTCTGAAATTGCAATCAGGTGATATGCCAATATAAGGATTTAAAATGATAGTGCCATGTAAGGAACCACACACAATCAACTCGTGAAAATAAGCTCCAAACAGATCTGATGATGACAATTCAATATAGTTTTTCCAGATTTCTATAAATCCATAGATATTATTATTATATTCAAGCTGGAGGTTGATAAAATCAACTCTTACATAAATTGAGTTACAAATATCTGATGGCTGTGGTCACCTCTTAACATTGATTTGAAGGGAATGCTAAGTCACAGCATTGGCAATCCATAAATCTTCACTACAAACCACAATGATCATTGACATACTCTAATCTCTTGAAACCATGGATGTTACCTGTAGGATGGCTACTTTGCTGGACACTTTTTCTACGACACTCGATGAATGATAATGAATGCAAATTACTGCTGGGCGTGTCCCTTAGTGAACACTAGAAGTAATACGATGGGCCCGAGCCTCTATTGGGCGCGACCCCTGGCGAAACCGAGTGGATTCTTGTGACCCTGATCCTTGATTGAAGGTATCGCCTTTGTCGAAGACACCAAAACTGTTCAAGATTGCCAGTGTTTTTAGTGCCTGTAACTGCTGCTCTACGGATGGATTAGAAACTCTACCAATGTTGTTATCTTCCCATTCAAAACTACAACCTAGAGGTGTATAGAAATAATACGCTTTCTCTACTCTCGAATCTGCTGGATTGGTGATGTGTCAATTTCAAATTGCCTGTCTTGTATCAACTCACCCCTCCTTTACCAGTTCACTTGACCTCTGAGGATTCCATTGACTGTGTCACAATTAATAGTTCAGGGCGATTGGATTCGGTACAAATCTGGGACAAGTGTGTTGGAATGGCTAGCATAGAACTATTGACTTCCTCTCCTGGTTGGTTCCTCCTTGCGGACTTGATTAAGCCTCTCGAGGTTTTCATCCCAGAAGCTACAACACATTTGAAAATTCAAAAGTTTAGTAATTATCAAAAGCAATCAGATGAATGAAAATGCTCCAAGGTACCTTGCATCAATACAGATTTGAAATAGGACCCAAGGTCCTAAAATTGGCGCCAACCTGGATGTTTGAATTTTATTAATATACTTATATTCTTATTTATTAATATATGCATATTATATATTTATTATACGAGCCTCCTATAATAGCAACAAAGTCACACAAACCCTCTCAAATGTGATAAAGTCTCAGGTTGAGGCCAATCCACTATTGCCTTGATCTTCTCCTCGTCTACACTGATGCCTTGGGCACTAATCTTATGCCCTAAATACAAAATCTTAGTCATTTCAAACTCACATTTGGATGCCTTGGCGAAAAATGACTGTTGTTCAAGTATACCCAATACCTCATCTATATGCCTCAAATGGTCCTTTCAAGTCTTGCTATAGATCAATTTGTAATCAAAGAAAACCAACACAAATCTCCTCAACTACTTACTAAATACTTGGTTCATGCAAGACTGAAACGTGGCTAGAGCATTTGTCAACCCAAAAGCAGAGTTGCATGGACACGGATACGGTATCGGATACGGATAAGGTATCGGATACGGATACGACTATTTTTCAAGACCCCTAACATGGATACGGCTAGATACGACACATATATATGTGTGTATATATACAGATAGATAGATTAGCAATAAATAATATTAAATAATTTAAATTTAATATAACTAATATATATTTAACAAATATATTATATATTAATAACTTAAACTTAAAAAAAGTTAAATGTATTAAACTTAATAAATAAATAAAAGTTTACAATGTGAAGTAAAACAAAAAAGCCAAAAATTAAAAAAAAAGTATCACCAATTAATAAAATTTGCCTCTTCCTCCATTGCTTGTTGACACTATATCTCCAACTTTAGAATGAATGCGATTATTTGAGTAAATACAATCACGTAGAAAGGCATATTTCCATTGTGTGCGTGTTGGTCCAGAGTAGTTCCCTGCAACAAGAAATCATCATGCTAGGTCATGGAACAGTTGCTTGCGGCAATTTTTAACATTCTAGGTTAATATTTTTGGGATACGGCACAAATATCATGAGAATGCTGCATCTGCGCGTATCGAGCACGGGAAAAAAATCGGATCTCTTTTGGGTACGGCTGGATACAGTATCCAAGAAGTATCCGAGCCATATCCTATGAGTATCCGTATCCGATATGGCGATACGCCTACCAAGGGAGGGGGGGTGGAGTATCCGGTAACTGTGCCCAAAAGGCATGACTAGAAACTCATAATGCCCAAAAGGGCACCTGAAAGCCGTCTTGTGAATATCCTCATTTCTCATCCTTATTTGATGGTACTCAGATCGCAAATCAAGCGAGAAATATACTGTACCATGAAGCTCATCTATCAACTCATCGATTCTGGGGATTGGGTAGCGGTTCTTGATTGTCTTGTTATTGAGTGCCCTATAGTCAATGCACATCCTCATAGTACCATACTCCTTCACCAACACCACAGAGGAAGCAAAATGGCTAGAGGTCGGTCGTGTGTGTCCCATATCCAACAACTCCTTAATCGCCTCCTTGACCTCTTCCTTGTACATCCTCGAATGACGATATGGTGTAGTGATGACCGGCTTCGATCCCTCCTCCAACTCAATGACATGCTGAAATCCCCTATTTGGAGGTAATCCTGGAGGTTGAATATCTAGATTCTATATGAGTAGTCTTTTCACCTGTGGGTGAAAATCCATCAGTAACCAAACATTGTGCCGCCCAATCTACCTGTCCTCTATGAAAAGCTCTCTCCATCCTCTTGGCTGAAACAACCTTTGGAGCTCCATTAGATAAGCCTTGAAGAACACCCTCCTTACCCTCGGATTTGAATCTTAGCTCCATGGTCTGATAATTCTGTTTAAACACCCAAAACTACATTTGTCTCACCTATGCCAACCACATATAAGTCGTCATGTACTTTGTGTCTACCCAAGGTGATGTCAAGTTGCTAGGTCTTACGTGTACATGGAATAGTAAATCTGTCAGCCACAATTACATTGAACCCCTCAAAGTTATCCGGTTTCAATTTCATCCTAGTCATCAAACCGTCATCAATGAAATTGTGGGTAGCCCCACTATCAATCAAAATTGTCACCTTATGTCCATGTAACACTCCTTGCACATGAAAGGGATGATATCTAGGTGCTCTTGAAAGAGTGGCAAGTGTACCTCTTGAAGACTCTTTCCTCCCTGATCCTCATGCTCCACCTCATCCTAAACAACCTCGGGCTCGATCTCTTTAGCCTCTGTCTCCTCATTGGAGACTACCTCTATGTAATGTATCTGTCCCTTCCCCAAGCATCTATGTCTTGGCTCCTATGGCTCTCTACAAGAAAAGCACAACTTCTTCCTTTGAAGCTCATGCTTAGTTTCTTCTACCTTGTTGGGTTTTGGAGCTAACACCTTGGCTTTTGGAAAGTCCTTGTGGAATGGTCTCTTATGATGCCCCGATGGTGCACTCTTGGAATAGGACTTGTTCTTGGTTGTGTTATCCTCCAAATTGAAAGCCCTTCGAATAGCATCTTGTAGAGATGTTGTTTAAAAGCTCTAACCAACCCTCGAAGTGACTATGATAATCCCTTAATAATCAAAAACATGAGTCTCCTCTCCGGAACATCTGGCACCATGACTGAAACCCGTTGAAATTTTTCTACATGAACCATGTTGCCTCAATTGTGTCAACTCTCTGAAATGCATCTCTGGATCCTTCTTGTCAAACCTGTCTATGAGCCTCTGTGTGAAATCAACGTCACAATATGATGATGCCCTTGTGTGATTAACTCATGATGCCACCACTCATGTGCTGTACCCTCCAAATAAAGAATAACAAACTTGATAGTTTCATCTTCTGTCATAGAGCTGAGTGAGAGGTATGTGTCCAATTTTTGAACCCAAGCCCGTGCAGTGACCTTTCCTGTACCATAAAAAGTTGGGAGAGTCAACTTACTCACCCTCTGCTATAGATATCTATTGAACTATTGCGTAGGTTGCCTTTTCTCTCCTCTTGATTCATTCCTTGATTTGGCATTATGGAATTGTGAAAATGGGATGTGACTTCTGACATCCAGATCAAGTCTTATGTACTCATCTATGCAGGTGTTAAAGTTGTTTGCTGTTGGTTTTAGCTCTTTGTCCTCTTGTGGTGGCTCAACTCTCAGCAAAAATGTGGGTTGGAAGGATTTGGGTGCTGATCCAATTGGGGTCCTGCTGTTATTCGTGTGATTTCCAGCCCCATCCTGATTCAAATTATTTCCTTCTCCCCCATAATTTTGTGTAGGTCTGGTGGAATTGTTAGTATTGTTCATGTTTTGCATCATTTGTATGAGTATTTGTGTCATTTTTTCTTGTCTTTGTGCCATTTGTTGCTGCATTTGCATGAAAGTTTTCCACTCATCGTCCCGATTTGCCATCTTCTTCTTACCTCTGCCTTCGATTCCAATGCTAACCTCTTGTGATGCTGCCTCTAACTTTCTTCTTTCTCTCCAAGGCTCTTTGATCTCTTTGACTCAGCTGCATAAACTAAATCAAACCCTTAGGCTGGCAGGACTGCCTGCTCTGATACCTCTGAAATATCCCTGATAGTTAATTTGTGATCATCAGCAAAAAGCGTACATTGGGGCAAATATCCCTTGGAGAGCTAAGGTTATGATTGCTCAACTTAGAACTAACTCTCATCAGCTCCGATGTGAAATGGAAGCTGGAAAAGGCCTAAAGATACCTGGGAAGATAGAGTGTTTCAAAAAAGCACTTTGTTTTGGAATGTGATGCTTACATAGACATAAGGGCTAAGTATGCGGGCACCTTGACAACAGCTTCTTGGCAGGGTTTATTTATAGAGGGTTCATTTGAGAATGTTGGCGAGCTCATTATCTCATTGTATAAAAGAAGTGACAGGCAGAGGCAAATATGACAGGGTTGGATGTCTCATAGGCTATTTTTAGCCTCATGGACGTTAAAAGTTATTCTATTCTATTCATGTCGGTTAGTAACCAGTTTATGAAATTGCAATCAGGTGATATACCAATATAAGGATTTAAAATAATAGCGTCATGTAAGGAACCACACACAATCAACTCGTGAAAATAAACTCCAAACAGATCTGATGATGACAGTTCAATATGGTTTTTTCAGATTTCTATAAATCCACAGATATTATTATTATATTCAATTTGGAAGCTGATAAAATCAACTCTTACATAAATTGACTTACAAATATCTAATGGCTGTGGTCACCTCTAACATTGATCTGAAGGGAATGCTAAGTCGCAGCACTAGCAATCCAAAAATCTTCACTACAAACCGCAATGATCATTGACATAGTCAAATCTCTGAAAACCATGGATGCTGCCTGTAGGATGGCTACTTTGCTGGACACTTTTGCTACGACACCTGATTAATGGTTATGAACCCAAATTACTATTGGGTGCATCCCTTAGTGAACACCAGATGTAATACGATGGGCCTGAGCCTCTGCTAGGCGTGATCCCTGGCAAAACCAAGTGGATTCTTGTGACCCTGATCCTTGATTGAAGGTATCACCTGTGTCGAAGACACCAATATTGTTCGAGACTGCCAGAGTGTTTTTACCGCTTGCAACTGTTGCTCTACAGATGGATCAGAAACTCTACTATTGTTGGTATCTTCGCATTCAAAATTGTGACCTAGAGGTGTATAGAAATAATACCCTTTCTCTACTCCCGAATCTGCTGGACTGGTGATGTATCAATTTCAGAATGCCTCTCTTGTATGAACTCGCCTCTCCTTTACTAGTTCGTCCGACCTCCTAGGATACCAATGACTGTGGCGCAATTAATAGTTCAGGGTGATTGGATTCGGTACAGATCTGGGACAAGTGCGTTGGAATGACTAGCGCAAAGTTATTGACTTCCTCTCGTGGTCGGTTCCTCCTTGCGGACCTGATTTAACCTCTCGGGGTTTTTGTCCCAGAAGCTACAACACATTTGAAAATTCGGAAGTTAAGTAATTATCAAAAGCAATAAGATGACTGAAAATGCTCCAAGGTACCTTGCATAAATATAGATTTGAAATAGGACTTAGGGTCCTAAAATTGGCGCCGACTTGGATGTTTGAATTTTATTAATATACTTATATTCTTATTTATTAATATATACATATTATATATTTATTAGTGTTAATAAACACTTTTATTTATTATAATACTAATATTATTTCTATTGGCGAAGGGGACATGACAGACATTGTGGTGTTTGACTAGTGTGACTTTTTTAGTCATCTTAAGATGATCTCCATGAGTAGTCATTATGCTAATGATATTTTTCCTCATTTGTGTTGGTAATAATTTCAAGGCAAGGGGACCCACTCAGCACACAAACACCTTGGGCATTTGCTAGTATGAGGGACAAATGGTGAATGCAATCCATTGCTTTGGGCTTTTTTTGCACTCTAGCCCCTTTCATTGGCAAACCTTTTTGAAGCATGTAATGTCTTATAAGTTGACCTTCTCTTACAATTATTACCATTGTGTAATTGATCCGTTTACAACCCAATCATGTATTTATGTTAAGTATAAGGCTTTCGTGGGTATTTTTTAGTTATATTTTAGTTTTTTTGGGAGATGTTGGAAAGAAGCAAGAGGATGAAAAACCCCGAAGTATTGGATTATATTAACTGTTCCTCCCCCCACTAACAAATGCTTAAAGGTGTTATCAAGTGGGTTTTATTGGCTTTGAAATTATTATCAATATAAATGAGGAAAAATGTCATTAATGTAATGACTACTCATGCAAGTCATCTTGAGATGACTAAAAAAGTACACAGGTCAAATCCCACAAAAATTAAAAGTCTAATGACAATTGCCCATGAAAGCATTCACATAAGTGTTGGCATCTTCCTCTCTTTTTTCATCGTATAACATAGGTTTAGTTCTTAAGTAAGTCAAATACCGAACTTCTCATATATTGAATTTGATGATTGAGTTTCATGCAATGGATCCAATCCTCACATTTTTAGGACATGCTCTTTGTAGTTTTGAGATCTTTCATGCAGATTACCACTTTAGGGACTCCAAATATTCAAATGAGAACACTTTTGGTGTCAACAAAGCATTTAGTCTATAAGATATTTTATTCCTTTATATTTCAACTCCTCTCATTCAACATTTAGGTCGTATCCATCTAGGGGCTCAATTGTTCATGGTCTGCATTTACTCCATATTCCACTAGATTCCATTTTCTCTTGGTTTATTGTGGAAGGGACAAGGTGGTTCTCAGTCTGTGTCGAAGTTGGGGGCAAGTTCCTCTAGAAGGGAGGAAATGACGAAACATAGTCATGTGTGTGTAAGTGTATTTTGTTCAATATATTCACATGAGCAAATGTGATTTATTAAATATTTTAAAGTCACACTGGCTTATATATCTTACAAGTTTTCTTCCTCTTGAAACTTCCTTGTATGTCCTTGGTAATCTTATGTTCATACCACAAATAAGTATACAGCATGTGCGGTTGCAGCTATCTCTTGTGTTCTGTCATTGTTATTACAATTGTGTATACCAAAAAAGTGGTGAGTACAACCACCATATTATCCTTCAAAAGATGAACTCCAAATGGATGATTGCGTATCAGTCACACTCCCCCAGTCTTGGACAAAAAGTTCAAAGACAACCAATTAGCCAATGCAAGCTCCAAGGAGGTTACGACTGGTCAAAACAAGAAAAAGGGGCAAAAGCTAATGACTTAATGGGTTGAAGAAAAGGAAGATGAGAGAGGAGGCCAGACTAGGAAAAAAACCCAATCAACGTAATACATGTGAAGTTGACTGTAATACCTGATCACATGGCAGGTTTAAGTAAGGAAGAGTGTTAATTTGGAATGAAACCTCAGCGTAGGTATATGCCATTGTGGTTTAAAACTTGTAAACTATGGACATCACATAGATAACAATCAAAAGCCAGAGAGGTTAACAAGGCATGATGCTGAAATTGCTGGCAACAGTAACACTAGAGAGAGTGGTAATGTATCGATAATGGGAATTTGCACCCAACAGAGGAATCCCTGGGGCCTTTGTGGTCAAAGTCAATGACATTGGGGGGGCTAAATAGAAGAACAATGTGATAAAAGTGGGAGATATATGGAGATTGGTCGTGCATTTCAATGACTGCAGGATGGAATATTAAGGTTAAGCAAATAAAACTGAAAGAGGAACTCAAGACACAACCATCACAAAACTGTTTTTTGTTTCGAGATTTAGCAAGAGCATTCCTTGACAAGAGTTAGTCTTTTTGGTTTTTCTTTGTGCAACAAGTTTATAACTCTGGATGGTCTTAAGTAGTAGTTGTTTGTGGGCTGTTATCAAACTGGCTAGAGCTGCAAGATACTGTTAGACAAAAATATTTCTGAGGCCAATCAGTAATGCATAAGAAAAGAAAGCCAGGCAATATCCTAAAGCAACTACTAATGAATAATGAAAGAAGTGGTAGTAAAGACAAAACACAGATATCTGACAATCAATCCTAAGAAATGATATGGCAATACTCCTCATAAGTACCACAAAAGATTTGATTTTGACAATTTTGAAATGAACGATCTCACAGAACCAACCAAGCTGAGGGCATTCAGAATGATTTCTTCAACTGTAACTAGATGAACCTGGTCTTCATAAACAAGGAGACTAGGGAGATCAAATTTAAACTCACTAAAGTAAAAATAAAAGCTAGCTGCATAGGCACACATTATATTGGTTCTTTAGTTTGGCTTGATTATTACCGGTTTGCTCAATAGGGTCCCCAGATCTGGGTCCAATCCACACCTGGTTTGGGATCCAGTTCGGTCTGGTCAGGGAGTCATCTGATGGGTGGCATTTGCTCAGTGGGTCCATGCTGGATGAACCTGGGTGAATCCACAGTGAACCTGGAAGGATCCATAGGAACTTGGAATGAACTTGCATCATTTTGGGTGCTTTTTAATTTTAGTTATTTTTGCTTTTCTAAATCACTTTGGCATTTGACTTTGATTATGATGGATAAAAATGTATTCCTTACCCTAAGTTACTTCTAAAGCATTTGAAAGACTAAAACAAACTAGTTTTACCTCACTGTGAATGCAAAACACAAAAACCATTCATTCTTGCCTGTCATCGCACAAATAGAGTTGAAGATGGATATTGAGCTAGAGCATATTGACTTGGATGCTTTCACTTCCCAACATGCTGCACTTGAGGAGGAGCCAAATAGCAAGCATGTGAATGCCAGTGGCAGTGCTTGTGGTTCTTCTAATATACCGGTAACCTATGTCAGAAGGTTGGAGTTTGTGTTCATGTTTGGCAACGATAAAATTCGGATGAAGTTCGGCAAGGGGAAAAAATTCCAAAAAAAAGTTTGTTATTAAATTTGTCTTATTTTAATATCATTTTTTAATATATAAATAATATAATAATATATAATAAATTATAAGAGGCTCCTTGCCGCATGGAACTAGACCCGACTGCATATATATGTTATAAAAATCAGTCAATGTTTTAAAATATCCGATTTTTATCATGATTTAAACGCGATTTTCAGACTCTTTTTTCCTCGACTCCTCAAGTCGTGGCTCAATCCTGAGTTGGCCTGTTGGTGAAAAACTTGCCCTCTTGAAAGAGAGGTCACAAGTTCAAATCCTGCAGGGGGTAGGGTATGTATGACTCATATTAGAAGCACAGTTAGGTGCCTCCTGCATACTGGGAGTATGAGGTAGTCTCATATGTTATAAGCCACTTGTAGACCCAAAATCAGGCCGCCCGACATCATAGACTATAAAAGGATCCATTTCCATTTCCAATCAGTAACTCTATCCACCTTGTTCGCAGTCACACAACAGAATGCCAAGGATTCAGGGAACGTCTGAGCAGTGAGGGCAAAAGGAAGTTGCTCGCCGAACACCTATGAAATAAGCATGTTCCCTTGCCTTTTAAAGTGAAAAAACAGAAAAAAAACCTAATAAAACACTTTTTAGAAATAAAATTTATTAAAAAAATTAAACTGCCATATTTTTACAAATTTAAGGCGAATTTGAGCAATTTTTCCCCTGTTTAGAAGTTCGCCGATTTTTGAACTTCATGGCTAAAATTTGGCAAACCCTATGACTTAGCCGGTAACTACATCATCTAATATTGATTATGATGATAATATTTTTGAAGAACTATATGACACTCAAGCTTGATGGCCGATTGTTGACATTATTATTTTTTAATTTTAGTATTGAAGTTTGAACAATGACTATTTATCACCACATTCAAGTTTGACTAATTGACATTGTAGTATTTTTAATTTTTATGGTGGTTTTGTTTATAATTTATTATATGATGCTGTGGTATTTTGAACTTAATTACTGCTGCAAAAATGTATACATTTATGATTTTTATGTGTTTTTGTATGGATGAACCAAAAATGAACCCAACCCCAAATGTCTTTTGCTGAACCTATGAACAGGAACCGGAACCTGAACCAGAACCAGAAAATTAGGTTTAACTAATACGTCTCCAATTGCAATAATACTTGGTGCACTTCATAGAGCCCGAAAACACGTTTCCAATGTTTTAAAACATTAAACAAGTTCAATTATTCCATATATGGCCTCTAAAAATCAAGTCTTAAATTTGTCTTGAGATTATGGCCAAATGGCTGTCAAATTTCTAAGTGCAGAGCTGATCATGGTCAAATGGATGTCAAATTTAACCTAGCCATTTTAGGCTTAAAGTGGCAGAATCCAGGAAAAAGCGACAGTGACCTATGTCATATTTTTGCAAGGAATTCAAATATTTGATTAGATCCAGAGAATTCCACCATATGACAATGGTAGCATTACTAACTTGCAAAGCCTTATACGGAAAAATGTTGTGACAGAGGACCAAAACAAAGCCTCTGCTCTCCAAACAAGAGCTCCCCACCTCAAAAGACTTACATGAATTCTAGACTTTGCCATCAGAAAAATGTTCTTTGATCCACTAACACGCTAAATCTCTTCCTCCTAAAAAAAGTAACTCCTACAAAAGGCCAAAATGTGACCAAACACTTTTCTTTGCTATCAGCATGACTTTGTTCAACAAATGGCAGCGAGGGACAAAAATCGGGTTCTAAGCCCTAGGCTTTGATAGCATGTGCAACTAAAGACCAACCCCTAGATCAACAGAAAGAAAGCTCCATACAAGATCAACACATGAACAACCCAATATGGAGGGCATTATTTAGGGCGCCTAAGCACAAACACTTCGAGAAGGAATTAATGTACACTGATTGGACACATCTTTGTATGTATAGAGGAGGCATAGCTCATTTATGTTTACACCGGATCCTAAAATAGAGAGGATAGAGTCAACCTCTATGGCTTAGAGCTCAATGCAAGTTACCCAAAGGTATACCACATGATTGGTAAATCCATAAAAGCAGAAATCGCCAAAAAATCGCGAATCGCCAAGTTAGGCGATTTTTTACCCCCCAAAATAAGGATTTTTTATATAAATCGCGGGCGTCTAAGGTTTTCCTATTAAGATAAAGTTTAGTTATCTCTATTAGATAATGGTCAATCTTAGCTTTTTTCTATTTCTGTTCTTCGTTTAGCTTTTTCCTATCTTTTCTACTTTGTTTACCTGTAGTTTCCTTGTGAAACTCCCGCTTCTTTTTAGTAACTTCTGCAATCTCTCTATAAATAGAGCTCCGCTCTATCTTTGTAAATGAGACATTCAGTTTTAATAATATATGTTTCACATATTCTGATAACATGGTATCAGAGCCCGGGTGAGGTCATGGAGAAGTTTTTTTTTGTGGGTCGTGATCATTTCTGGGTCGAGATCTCTCTTGGTCGCATTTTATCTCTATGCTCACGTTTCTGGAGGTTGTGGGTCGCGAGTTTGCCATTTTCATCTATTTCTGGCACGCATTTGTTTTCAAAGAGTCGTGGATCCTTGTAATATCAATTTTTGTGGGCATCGACTCTCTAAATCACGTTTTTCTTCGCATTTTTTGTTCTCTGCCTGGTCGCGTGTGAAGAGGTCAAGTGTGGGAGGCGGTCGAGCTGGGTTCGTCGATTTGTTTGTTCATTGAAAGCTTCAAAGACTCTAAATTTGGGTCGTTCTTTTCTGAAGAGCGTTTGAACAAAAAAACCGCCGGAGGTTTTGCGCGATTTGTAGCTCTCGTTTTTGTTAAGAGCGTCGGCAATTTCAATTTCTGGAAGTCAATGTTGGTTCTTTGGAAGCGTTTTTTTTCTGGTCGGGATCTCTGGTATGGACTTGCGATTTTCCATCAATGATATCTTGGTGATCATCTGCTATTTGTGTCTGTGGTGTCGGCGGCTCTTTTCAACTTATTGAAGGCGGGGTCTAGTTTCCTTCTATGATTGCGATATTATGACTGCTTTGAAATCGGCGGCAAATTTCCTTTTTTTAGCAGTTTTATCTCTGTTTTGAGATCCTGCAGGTCTGGTCGCGGGTTTTTTGGCAACATTTGGCAGTTTTTTGTTTAGCTGTTTGTATGCTTAAACAGTGAATTACTTCAAGTGACTTGTTCTACCATTATTTCTGTCTTTGGCTCGTGGTTCGGGTTTATTTGATCAGCAAGCATTCTCTTTTGTCTTTTGGTTCGTTACATGCCGTCATGGTGCAGACCAGCATCCTGTTTCCTGTTTCAAATCTTTGCCTTGAAGTCCGTATTCGGATGTTCTGAGACTCTGCCTTTCATATTCTCGAGATCAGTATCTTGAAATCCGTGTTCGGATTTATCTCGAGATCCGTGCCTCTATTTCTGTATCTCAGCTTTATTTCGTGTCTTCGGAATCAACGCTCTGTAATCTGTGCAAGTATTTTCTGTTTGCTGTCTGTGCCGTCTATCTGCTTCAGTTTCTGTGCCCACTGCTTATAATTCGTCTTTTCGTGTCGGAAAACGTGAAGCATGGCACCGTTGACCAACATTCTGTTGGAGGGCAGTCAGAGATTCAACGGCAAAAATTACAACACCTGGAAGCAGCGAATGATGACTATTTTTGAGTATCGGTGTTTGGATCAGATTGTTTTGGGTACAACTACACGTCCTCAAGTGGCGGGTAAGGATCAGGATAGATTCGATGAGCAAAATCGTGAAGCGGTAATGCTTATCAAGCTATCGATCACCGATGATCAGCTGCCTCAGGTTCCGTTTGGGAAAACAGCAAAAGAAATTTGGGAATCACTGAAGGACCTTCATGAAACCTCTGACAAAAGCCGAGCATTTTTTCTCAAGAACATGCTCTTCTCAATGATGATGGATGATCAGATGTCTCTGCAGGAGCATCTCACAAAAATCAAGGACATCCGTGATCAGTTGACGGCGATTGGTCGGAAGATGGAAGAAGAAGATATGGTAGTGATCACTCTGAAAAGTCTACCATCATCTTATGAGCACTTTATCGAAACTCTTAACATTACTTCATCTAATGTTAGTTTGACGTTCCCCGATCTGTGCAACAAACTCTTGTAGCAGGATCGATGGAAACAACAGTTTGGTAGCAGTGCTTCTTCCTCCTCCTTAGAGCAGGCATTTACTGCCAAGTCCTTCTAGCAGTATCAAGGTCCTAATCAGCGCTCTCAGCAGTTCAGTCAGGGTCAGTCACAGGACCCATCCAAGAAATACATCCAGTGCAATTACTGTCACAAGTTTGGGCATATGAAAAGGATTGCCGGAAACGCTTGGCTGCTGAGCAGTCCAAATCTGAAGCTTCAACTCCATCAGCACACGTCGCAGAACATACTGAGCAGAAGGAGTCTGCTTTCTATGCCTTTTAGGCCTATCTCCTCTGTCTGTTTTGTCAGTTGCTCGTGGATCTGCCTATATCTGTTTTTGTTGTCTCCATTCAGAGGGGGCAATTCTGTTTTAGTCAGTCTCGGTTGTCATCTTTAGGGGGGCAACTCAGTTTAGTTAGTAGATTGACCATTAAGGGGGGGTATTAAGATAAAGTTTAGTTATCTCTATTAGATAATGGTCAATCTTAGCTTTTTTCTATTTCTGTTCTTCGTTTAGCTTTTTCCTATCTTTTCTGCTTTGTTTACGTGTAGTTTCCTTGTGAAACTCCCGCTTCTTTTTAGTAACTTATGCAATCTCTCTATAAATAGAGCTCCGCTCTATCTTTGTAAATGAGACATTCAGTTTTAATAATATATGTTTCACATATTCTGATAACATTTCCAATGATTAGTTGGCGTCTAGGGTTTTTTGTATTCGTTTCGCTTGCTGTATGCGTCTAGGGTTATCCCGTAATGAGCTAGTTTATCAAATATAAATACTAGCACTTAGCACCCATAGGAGGTTCAAGGAATACACTGATATTTAAACATGAGACTGTTTTTCACATGATTTTTTCCCAGCGAGAACAATGGACGAGTTTAGAAAATTTTCCGGTGTGAATTTTTTACGGTGTGAGACAATTTTTCGAGCACTATAATGCTCACATATAAAAGCCTATTGGCTAATTAAATGACATGAGACTGTTTTCACACGATTTTTCCCCGGCGAGAACAACTGACGAGTTTACAAAATTTTCTGGCGTGAGAATTTTTCGAGCACTGTAATGCTCAAATATAAAAGCCTATCGGCTAATTAATAATATATTTTAATATAATATTATTAGTATTAAATATATAATATATTATTAGTATTTACTGTTTTATTTATAATATTTATATAATATTTATGTCATTAATGTATATATATATATTTTTTGCTAAATAAGTGCTACGAGTTGGGGTAGCTCCCTTTGTATTAAATCGAAATTTTAGACAAGAACCTGTTATGAAACAACAGTATAGGCATATAGTTCCCTAGTAGTGCCAAAGCACGCGGAGGCCATCTGCCAGCTCCACTGCCTTTTCCACTTGGGATGGTGAGAGGAGGTCACCATACTGACTGATAAAGTATGAAAATGTTTCCATGTTGTCCTGCTCGAGACCTTCTCGATAGAGTGCCAGTGCTTGGGCTGACACTGTTGGCGTCTTCTTGTTGACAGCAGTTGCATCAAAGATCCCCCCTACCCAACCCCGAGTTGGTTGTTTGTTGAAGGCCGAAATTGCTGCGTGAGCTGCCTCCCCCATTTCCTCCGAAACGTAGGAGTTAGCCATGATTTTCCCCCGGGATTTTCTTCTAAGGATGACACAGTTCGCTAGAAATTCCTCATAGAGGAAACCGTCATGGATGTGTCCATCCGCCAGGCGGCTCTCCCCTATGACCTTTAAGATTGCTTCGGCCACAGGGTCAGAATCTGCCTTAAACAACCGCTTGACCTGTTCCATCCTCGATTCCGCCAGTGCTTCTGCCTGCTCCCTATTACATTTCAAAATAATATGCAGATATATTATTGAATGAGGTAATTAAAATGTAGAGCAACGCTCTATTTAAAGAGAATACAAGAATGTATCTATAACGAGCATAGGAGTTTCACAAAGAAACTACAGCTCATAAAGCAAACTAGATAGAAACAAGCTAAACTAAAACAAATTTAGAAACTATCGAATAGAAGCTATTATTGACCATTAGAAACTATCTAATTTATTTTAATACCCCCCCTTAATGGTCAATCTACTAACTACACCAAGTTGCCCCCTAAAACTGACAACTTTAACCGAGGTAGTCTAGTCCATGAGCCCCTGAAATGAAATACCAGGCAGAAGAGTTGGCCTAAAAGGCGTAGAAAGCAGACTCTTTCTGCTTAGTGTGCTCTGCGACATGGGCTGATGGTGTCGATTCTTTAGGCTTGGACTGTGCAGCAGCCAAGCATTTTCGACAATCCTTTTTCATATGGCCAAACTTATGGCAGTAATTGCACCGAATGTTTTTCTTCTTGGAAGGGTCCTATGATTGACCCTGACTTGATGGCTGAGACGGCCGATTGGTGCCCTTATTCTGCTGAAAGGACTTGGCAGTAAATGCTTGCTCCGTGGATGAACTAACACTGCTACCGAACTACTGTCTCCAATGATCCTGTTGCAAAAGCTTGTTGCACAGCTTTGGAAACTTTAAGTCAACATTAGTTGAGGTAATGTTGAGTGTCTCGATAAAGTGCTCATAAGATTGTGGTAGACTTTTCAGAGTGATGACTACCATATCTTCCTCATCCATGTCTTGACCAATCGCCGTCATTTGATCACGGATGTCCTTGATTTTGGTGAGATGCTCCTGCAGAGACATCTGTTCATCCATCATGATCGAGAAAAGCATGTTCTTCAAAAAGAACACGCGGCTCTTGTCGGATGTTTCATGTAGATCCTTCAACGAATCCCAAATTTCTTTCACCGATTTCCCAGACGGAACTTGAGGCAGCTGATCATCGGTGACTAATAACTTGATAAGCATTACAGCTTCTCGACTCTGCTCATCAAACTTATCCTGATCTTTACCCGCCACTTGAGGACGTGTAATTTTGCCCAGTACTAACTGGTCAAGGCACCGATACTCGAAAATGATTAACATTCGCTACTTCCAGGTGTTGTAATTCTTGTCGTTGAACTTCTGACTGCCTTCCAACATGATGTTGGACCAAGATGCCATCTTTCACGTTTTTCGAGGCACGAAAAAATGGATTGTAAAGTGATGGCACAATAAATAGGGCAGATTGACGGCACAGACTGGGAACATAACCTTTGCACGAGTTTCGAGGTACAGATCCCGAAATAGAAAACACAAGCTCAAAAATCCAAACACGGATTTCGAGGCTCAAATCTCGAGATTATGGAAAAAAATACAAGTTCAAAAATCTGAACATGGATTTCGAGGCACAGATATCGAGACAGAAAAACATGTCGCTAGTGCAGATGTGTGATTGGCTAGGTCAAAGGTTGACGGGGGGCTTAAGCGTTAAGCGCTAGAAGTGAGCGTTGACCACAAAAACTCTTGAAAAAAGGAACCTCCAGTAGAAACCAGAACCATGACCCCTGCCAGATTTCAATACCACTTCGCACGCTGCTGGGAAACGTTGGTGGGACCCACAACTGGCACGTATTTCATAACTCGAATCCGGAGATTGCAGAAATTACATGCCAATAATGGACGCCGTGTATCTAAAAAAAAGAATGTCGAATTTGGAATTTTTGCGCTCAAAACACGACCACAGGAAACTTGAGCATAAAAGACGACGATTACAGATTTGAAAAGCATCGATAAAAAATCTTCAAAACACAACCCAAAAGTCCGTCGAAACCTTTTGAAAAAAAAAGACGCCACAAAACGCGACTTCAAAACAGGAAGAAAGTCTGCGACCATAGAATCAAAGGCATCGATGAGAAAAAACTCCAAATCGCGAGTTTTAGAAGGCAGAAAATCCTGCCAAAAGAATGTGACTAGAAAGAAGCGTGACCAGAAAACACTGAGACGCGACCTCTGATAAAACCTGCAGATGCACAACTCACAATTTGCAAAGAGAGACACTTGTAAATCATAAAGAAGGAACTTAGCCGTGATCCGAATCACAAACTACCGCCTGGGAATCGTGCGTTAAAGCGTATTCGCGATTTTTGTCTCAAAGCCCATCAAACAGGAACCGACGACCAAAGAAGAAGAACCCACGAATCAAATATTAGATGCGATCAATAGAAAATGTTTCAGACACCAAAAAATGGTGTGACCGCCTAGTAACAAAGGCGCGACCAGACACAGAGAAACCCTCATGCTATCTCATAATTCACAACTTGCTTGACTTCCAGACCAGACGAATTGGTACGGCGCTGTATGAACAAGCGCCAAGAAAAGAACTGCTCTGATACCATGTTACATTTCAGAATAATATGTAGATATATTATTGAATGAGATAATTACAATGTAGAGCAATACTCTATTTAAAGAGAATACAAGAATGTTTCTATAACGAGCATAGGAGTTTCACAAGGAAACTACAGCTCATAAAGCAAACTAGATAGAAACGAGCTAAACTAAAACAAATTTAGAAACTATCGAATCGAAGCTATTATTGACCAATAGAAACTACCTAATTTATTTTAATACCCCCTCGGTCATCCGCTTCCTCCTCGTCTATCTCATCCTCACTCTTCAAGTTCTCCGAGTCCGTGGCAGCTCTTCGCTGGCATATGCACTCACAGTCTATCTCCATGCCGAAAGCCAATGGGAAACTGCTCTTTGGGGCTTATTATAAGGATGCAGTCTGGGTAGTCCTCTGGTCAAGCCTTATGGAGGAAGGCCAGCAACGTACCGTTGTCATTGCGGCTTGGGAGATATGGTGTATCTCTGCAGATCTTAGAGGATATATCCCATCCTACTTCTCAGCTATCACTGAAGTGGCAGGCCCAACCATAGTTCACATGTTTTCGAAATGATTGATTCCCCAGTTGGCGAGAAAATTTGCCGCTTTATTTCCTTCTTGGTAGATGTGGGCAATGGTCGTATTGCTTAATTCATCCATGAGCTCCCAGATTGCCTCTGCTTTGTATCTTAGTTTCCAATTCAAGTTGCGTCTGGAGATTGTCGTGTTAATGCATATCAACGAGTCCCCTTCAATATCTAGGTCCATTAGTTGATGGTCCTTGCAAAATTGGAGACCAAAGAATAATGCAGAGAACTCTGCTTCATTATTGGTACCGTTAGGGAGTTTCTTCGAAAAGGCCCATATGATCTCTCCTTGTTCGTTTCAGATGGTGACCCCAGCACCAGAGACTCCCGGATTGCCCTTTGCTGCGCCGTCAAAGTTCATTTTTAATCTTCCTATGGGCGGGGCAATCCACTTGGTGAGTGCTCGCTTCTTCTTCCTTTCCTCTATTTGGTCTATATTGTGGCATTGAGATGGGATCTTGAGGTCCGACCATCTTTTCATGATTTCCCCGTCCCATCCGGCAAATGGTGTCGGGGGGCATTAATGTATATATATTATAATAATATAATATTATATAATATATTATTAATATTTATATATTATATTATTAATATTTATATATTATATTATTATATTTATATATTACATTATTAATAGTTCTATATTATAATATTATATCATTAATCGATATTTTTCTACTTTAATATATTATAAATTATAATAATATAATATTATATATTATATTATTAATATTTATAAAAATATAATATTTATTATTTTATTATAATATTAATATCATTAATATATAATATATTATTTGTATTATTTATATATTATATTATTAATAGTTATATATTATAATATTAAAATATAATATTTATTATTTTATTATAAAATTTATATCATTTAATAAACAATAGGTTTTCCTCTCCTTTTTGTATTTTTCTAGGTTTTTCGGAGATCCTATTTTTTCACAATTTTTTGAAAAAATCTTATACTTTTGATTTGCCGATTTTTTGCCCAAAAGATTGCACATTAGTTGGCTTATGAATATTTCAATGATTTTTGGTTTGTCCTCTGCATTAAATACACGGTCACTCGGAGGCTTGTACCCTGACCCCTGGTCCTTATCACCTGTCTAGGAACATTACCCATTTCAGAAACTCATATGGGGATGTCTCTGGACAACAGGGGACTTAAGTTAATGTCTCTAGACATCTCCCAAAACTTTTCTTAAAAACCAGAAAACCCCCTAGAGAAGATTTCCAAATGTCATGTTATTTTCAATTTTGAGGGGTGGCCTCTCTGTTGTTTCCGGTGCAATCATATGGGGCATTGGGTGGCGATGTGTCCAAGTCTCCTATGGTTTCTTGCTTGTTGCAGATGCAGATGCAGAAGTGGGTCCTGAAAGAGCACAGAACAGATGCTGATTTCATTGAGAGGAACCATGGGTCTTCTCTAGCTGGGTGCCTCTCCCCTTCTCATGGTTCCGGCATGGAAGTGGGCTTCTGCTTCCGCCAGGGCAGAAGCCCAGCTAAGAAGTCTTCAGTTCCAGCTTTAAGCAATTTTTCTCTTTTCACGAAGACTGCAGGAATTGATTTTCATGATTCAGAAGTCCACAGGATTTACAAGCTGTGGAGTTCTAGGAGGAAGAGGAAATTCATTTGGCTTTTTTAGGAATTCTTACCATTTCTCAAATGGAATCTAAGTAGTCCAAAGTAAATCATGTGTACTCAGTTAAATGGCATGGAAGGTGGTCAGTGGCTGAAAGATTGTGTTTGGAAGCTATGGATTTTGTTTGGGACGGTTTGCAGTGGACAATGGAGGCCGTTCTCTCCTGAAAGGGTAGAAAAGCACTCTTGGCAAAAGGGTGATTGTGCGTGGGATCCATTATAGTTTTTGTTTGGTGTTGGGTCTGATTGACTTTTCAGGCATCTGAATTTGTTTTATCAGGTAGATTTCTCTTGTAGTTTTTTAAGCTTTCAGGTAGGCTGGGTCCCCTTCATTCTTTTATGTTTGGATGTATTACAGTTCTCTTGTTTTGGGAGAGGGCCCTAATAGACTCACTTACGGATCAAAAATTATTTGAAGAGAGATGAAAGAGAAAAATAGGCATGTGTTTTTCTTGAAAATGAATTGGCATGTTTTGCAACATATAAATTTATCATCCAGGTCCAAAGTGGTATTAGAAAGAAGAGAAAACAGTAAGGGTTAAGATGTTCATCAATTGATTGAAGTGCAAGAGAACTGTACCCCATGTTAGTAGCTTGTGCTATAAAATGATAATGTTGCCGGATTCACATTTGCATTTTGGAAAGAAAATAACAAAATACATGATAAAGGAGTTCTCTATAGTCATCAGCTTCTTTTGAAAGGCATTTATCAATTGTTAAGGTGTTCAATATTTTCCATCCATTGTTGACAATATTAGTTAAGTAGGACTGTCCCAAACAATTAAGTATGGGAGCAAATATTAAATAATTATTTTGAACCTCCCAAGACATATGATCTCAAATCTATGTATTAGAGTTGTGTCTCCAAGTACCGTATGGAATCCAAGGATTTTTTTAATCTGATCTTGCAGTTAGTTTGTTTATGTCTCTTGACCATTCATATATTAGGCTTTCTGATTTATAAGTTATTTCAATTTTCTTGAATTTTCATGAATAAATCTTGTAATATTTTTATTTTATGAAGTCTATATGCAAGTACAAGTTTTGAATCGTGATTCTTTCCCATATCCTTGTATTGTTTTTTTTGGAAATTGACATCTCTGTTTTGTCTTACCCCTCTAGGTGACTGATTAAATTAAATTAAAATATCAGGAATTTATTTTTGACCATGAGCTGTCTTTATTTCTTAAGTTAGTAATTAATTTATACACAACCATCAACATACATGGAGCTTGTTTTCCAACTTATATGGGTTTCAACTTTCATTTGGACAGAAGTCATTGCTCTGCATGCCCTGGAACTGTAGAAGCTTTCCTTTATGTGAGGATTGGGGATGTGATTCTGTGAATGAAGTTTGCCATTAATATATATTTTGTATATTACATATTCTTCTTTCTGTACATCTTTCTCTTTGGTATGTGGATTTGTGATTATGCAAATATCACATTTTTCCTTGCCCCATGCTCTGAGTGCTATATCTAGTTTTGTATTACATGGTAATCAGTTTCTAATTCCAGTAGCAACAGCTTTGGCTGTTTCAGCAATTTGTCTCTTTGGTCCTTGGTCCATGGTTTAGTTCTCCACAATTTTGGAAACCAAGGTTTGAAGTGGGGCTTCTCTTTTCCAAGACAGTTTGCCTCCACTTGTTCATTTGCCACTGCTTTTTTTTGAACATATATATGCAGATCAGATTTACATGACAAATTGGCCAAGGAGAAGATTTTAAATAGAGCTATCTTGACAGAGCCAAAGCTGCCTTCCAATCCTGCCTGCTTCGAGGTGGATGGATGCTGGATTGTAAGCTATTACAAAATGTTAAGAGGCTTTAATATTGTTCTAAAGTGTGTTTTGTTCCTTCATTCATGTAGAAGTCATTGCTATTTTCAGTTTGTAATTAAACAATCTTGGGGCTGTTTGAAACAACCAGATGAAGCTCTATAATATTTGTTTGTATGTCTTCCAACTGGTGTCTTAATGTGGATGCCCTTTAAATCATATAAAGTTGATGTAAGCTTTTGGTAAACATAATATATCAAGCACTTCGAATCTGAATGAAAACTAGGTACATTCTTGGAGTCAATTCCTGTGTATAACATAATATTTTAGGTTGGTCTATATCTCTGATAGTTAATGTAGGATTAGCAGGAAGGAATGTAGTGCTTTTTAGCACTGACTTTGTAGCCTTATAAATTTAGGTAAAAATGGGTTTCATTCTATATGTATTATATAGTAAGGGAGGAGTTGCAGTTTTTGCCAATCTGCTAAGCCTGTCTTATATTGTTGTAGGCACGGAGAAGCTTTGCAAAGCTTGAGCTTTATAGAAAGTTTACAAACCTGTTGGCAGTGGCAGTTGTTCTTTCTGTTGCTTGGATTGGCTATGAGGTAATCAACATGTTGGTGTTGAGTTTTTGGACAGATCGTTTTGTTTTATGCATTCACTAGGTATCAAATAATTTACATGATGGTGTTTGAGTTTTTGTTAAGATTGAATTGTTTTATGCTTTCAACAGCTATCAAATAAATTAGAGTTATGAGCAGATATATATATAACTTTGGTGACATTTTGTGTAAGAATGGGTCTTTTGACTTTTGGTTGCAGTTATATTTCAAGGCAACAGATCCCTTCACTGAACGTTGGCAAAATGCTTGGATTATTTCTGCATTTTGGACATTTCTTGCATTTGTTCTACTGTGTGTCATCTGTGCCTTGTGGGCTCCATCTCATAATGCAACGCGGTGAGTTAATTGCCACATCTGTATAGTTCCTTTTTTTAGATACCACAATTACAGTATCGGGTTGAAGAGAAGATATATTCCCGTGGTCTCTATGTGGGAGTGATTGTATATATAGGCTCTTGGCTGTGCTGATTTTCTGGTTGAATTTCAGGAAAGTTATGTTTGAGCCATTGTCAATTTCTTGACAGATATGCATACTCGGAAGAAACCGGGGAGGATTTTGATGAGGATGAAGCAGTTGCTCTGACAGCTGGAGATGTGAAATCCACTCTTGATGTTGCAGGCAGAATAGACAGGAAAGAGCGAAGGGTTGTCAATACTGATGTTTTTAATCTTGCAGAGGATCTTGAAGAGGATAAAAGAGAATAATCCTTAATTGTCACACCATATGGGCATTCAAAATTGGTCTTCAACAATTGTAACTCATTCTAGTATTTTGCCCTGAATTTTCACATAGATTATACAGAAAACTCTCAACTGTTTTGTAAATTATCTTGGATATGGAACAGGCAAGTTCTTCATCACCTAGTAATCCTTTTAGTGAGTACTATGTGTAGACAAGTTTTTTTCACTTTTGGGAATGCTAAATCGGCAATTCAATTTAGCAACGGTTCCTATTTGTAGACAAGTTTTTGTTAGTCTTGGGGAATGCCAAGTGGGATTTCATTTTAACTTGAAAGGGTTCACACATGGGTTATTAAAAATATTCATGTCATATAATTGCGGTGAACAGGACCCCACACAGGCTACCATGCTGATAAGGTCAGGTCCTGCCCTCTAACTATCTACTTTCATTGTAATGAGCAGTGACTGTCCTGCTGCTAGCCTACCTTTGAGGGTGCTATATGTCAAACTTCTTAAAGGCCCCAAAACGGCTCCCTGTTCCTTGCTTTCCCCTCCAAGGAGTAGGTCCCACATCTAATAAAAGGAGGCTGCTAAAGCAGCATTTGGTTGATAAGATCCAAATATAGTGTTCTTAAGAGACAAAGCTAGAAGAAGATGCATGTATATAACCATTGAAATCAATTTGTAAAATAGTTCAATGGTCATCTCAAATGGCATGTTAGGAGGAATTGCAATTTTTGGAACTATAGAGATTGGAAAGATGCACTTTTACACCAATTTTAATCGTATAGCTGTACATTTTAAGAATCCTATAAATGAGATGGAATACATAATTTCTAATATACATAGGCCTAATTCAATTAGGAGGAAATTATGCTGGGATGAATTCAAGGGTTTATGCGGAGGATATCCATAAGCCTTATAGATATTAGGTGGAGAATTTAATCTTGTCTCAAAGGCAGATGAAAATGCTGGATGATGATGGGAATTTGAATGTAGATGGATTTTGTGGGTCTTTTATCTAGACTCCATCTTTGTTACATATTTACCCTCTGCCCAATAATTGTCCATTAGTTTGAAGTGCAAAGTGGACTTAATGGGGGAGACTTAGTACAGCAAAACTAATCAGGTTTCTAATTGGGCAGTGGATGATTACTTAATGAAATTAGAAAATAATTGGCCATTAGTTTTGAGTGCAAAGTGGTGGAAATTGTCATTTTAGGTTTGAACTAACTTTGTTAAAAGATTCAAGTCTCAAGGAATGGTGGCTTGTTACAAGCTAAGAAATTGAGATGTATGAAAAGAAGAAATTAAAGATATAATAAGTAGGAGTTGGACATATCTTTGAATAAAAGAAAGTCATCCAAAGAAGATTGGAAAAGCTATAGATGAAGATCCCCAAAAATTTAGAAGCTTGTTGTACCCAATCCAAAACTCAAATTGAGATATTAGATTCTTCGTTTCTGTGTGTGTGTCAATCGTTTGTAACTCATGTCATCAAAATTAGAAAAGTCATTTTTGTTCATGTTGCAGTTCGCCTTGTCCATGTCCAGAATGTTGAGTTGTCCATGTTCAACTATTGTTGGTCTTAGAATGTCGAATTTATGCATATTCGTTCATGTCTTTAATTTGTCCACAAAATTTTAATTTTAATATTAATATATTAATTTATAATCAATAATTTATTATTAATATTATTGAAATTAAAATTCTATATCAAAGATTAGGTAGCAAATTTTGATCGAATAAAACATATAGTCACAATAATGCCAAGATGGATTAGATTGTATAACTTGTCGGCGGAATATTGGAATGTAGATATTCTTAAGGAGATCGGGGATTATTTAGGAACCTTTCTGGAATTGGATGAATCAACAAAAAATGGCGAGTCAGGAATTTATGCACGAATGTGTGTAAATGTGAATATAGCAGAAGAATTCTCAAAATTTTTGGATATTAAAACAAAGGATGGAAAGGATGAAGGAACTTCTAAAGAGATCCAAGGAAAGCCAAATGGAAATGAGAATGCTAAAACAAGGGAAAGGGAGAATGAATCCCTTTCAGAAAAAGGGAAGATTGATGGATACTGCAATGATAGTTAGGACAATGGACACCTATTGGAGAAGAACAAAGAGGAACTAGAAGATTGGTTAATTGAAGAGTTTTTCTCCCAACAAGACAAAAGGGAGGATTTGGAGATTGATAAATACTCAAATTTTGAGTTTGCTTTGAAACTCTTTGGTTTAAATAAAGATGATAGAGAATTGGGGCAGAAGGAAAATGGAGGGGCAGATATTCAAAATCAAGGTCAAGTGTCTAGTGCTTTGGACATGGAGGATGAGGAAGAAAAAAGAAATCTACCAAACCTTGTAGATGTTGAGGAATTAGGGAAAAAAGACAACATAGGATTAGAGTAGATAGCCTTAGGACTAGAAGAGGAGCTTCACTCTGTGGAGAAGCGAGGTGTTTCATAGACAATGAGTATTATGGAGACCCCCCATTGCGGAGAAACCAAGAAAAAAGGTAGAAAACCAAACAATGTGAGATTAGCTGAGGAAGGTGACGCATAGGGGAAATTGAAAATTTCTCACATGTTGTTGAGATTTGGGATGGGAATTACCCTTCCCAGGGAGCCATGAAGATCACTTCATGGAATGTTAGGGGCTTAAACACCTCTAACAAAAGGTGTCTAGTTAAACACCGATGGAAATAGGAGATTTGGAAATATTTTTACTTTAGGAAACCAAACTAGAAGGTAAAGCTATTGATTTTCTCAAACTTAGATTGAAAGGATGGGACGACTTTTTCATAAATGAGGATGGTGCTTCAGGTGGTATAGCTACCTTATGGAGAAAACAATTTGTGAACCTGGAAATGGTGGGGAGTTCTAAACACTGGTTGGTATGTAAAATATCTTGTTTCATTACAATTTTTCAGTTCTTTTTGGTAAATGTTTATGGATCGAATATAGCTTTCCTCAAGCAAAGAGTATGGTATGAGTTAGATCAAAATTTGGCTTCTTTGATGAGATTCTATTGTATCTTGGGAGGAGATTTCAATGCAATTCTCAATGGGGAGGATAAGTTGGGTGGTGTTCAGAGGAGTCAATCTCAGAAGGATTCAAACAACTTTGTATCCAGAAATAATCTTTTGGACTTTCCACTAGAAAATGGGAGATATACGTGGACTAATAGAAGGATAGGCTTTAGTAACATTGCAAAACGTTTGGATAGATTTTTTGGGAAGGGAGATATGGGAGCCTTTGAGAAAGTGTGCAAATGTTCTATTGTTCTTGTGTCTAGAGTAGGTCACTATCCAATCCAGCTACATATTTTGATGGATAGGAAACCAGATAGATGCCCATTTAAATTTGAAAACATGTGGATGAGAGATCCTTTCTTTCTTGATAATATTGAAAAATGGTGGAGAGAAGGTTAGGTTGGCACAAAAATGTTCTCGTTATTCACTAAGCTCAAAAGGTTAAAAGAACATTTGAAAGTCTGGAATAGAGAACATTTTAGGGATATCTTTAGAGAGAAATTAGAAATTGAAGATCAATTGAAGAAAATCAATGATGACATCTTGGTGAAGGGTATGGACTAGGAAAGGTATTTCGCTGAAAAGGAGTTGAACAAATTTCAGAGGTGTTGGCTAAAGAAGAAATTTTTGGGCGTGAAAAGTCTAGGGAGGTATGGTTGAAGGATGGTGACAAGAACACCAAGTTCTTCCATTATTCTACCAAAATCACGAGACATAAAGACTACATCACTAAATTGAGGTTGGAGGATGGCAGCGTGTGTGAGGATGAAAAGAGCATTAAGGAAGGAGTGAGATTTTTTGAGAATTTGTTGCATAACTGGGAAAGCTCGGACCTTTGTCAACAGAAAAAGATCTTAGAAATCATTCCGAAACTGATCAAGGAAGAATATAATATGCATCTCAACAAACCATTCACGGAAGAAGAGATCAAAGCAGCAGTTATGCAATTGCACCTGGAGAAGGCACCCGACACATATGGTTTTCTAGCGATCTTTTTTTCACAAATGTTGGCACATAGTGGGTAAGGTTGTTTTTGAGGTGGTAAAGGAATTGAGGAAGAAAAAGAAATTGCTCAAGGATTTGAATAACACATATATAACTCTAATCCCTAAGAAAGAGCAGGCTATGTCTTTCGAGGACTACAGACCCATATCCCTTTGTAACATGATATACGAAACTTTTGCTAAGGCTATAGCAAACAAAGTTAAATTTTTGCTAGAAGACATAATTGCAAAGAAACAAAGTGGTTTCATTCTAGGTAGAACTATTTTTGATGGAACAATCATAGCATGAGAAACAATTCACTCGCTGACTAATTCTAAAAGGAGTGGGATGATGGTAAAATTGGATATTAAAAGGGCCTATGATAGATTGGATTGGAGGTTCCTCTTCAAGACAATGGAAGCTTTTGGTTTTGATAAACATTGGCTTGAATAGATTTTTTGTTGTGTCGCAAGCCATAGATTTTCAGTATTGGTTAATGGTAGTCCTCAGGGCTTTTTTGGAGTGTCAAGAGGGTTAAGACAAGGGATCCTCTATCCCCTTTCCTTTTCATCATAATGGTAGATGCTTTGGGGAGGTCTATCTCGTGGGCAACTAGTGTGGGGGGAATGGGAAGGTTTGAAAATAACCTAAAATGTGCCACCAATGATGCACCAACAATTTGCATATGACACAATATTATATGGAGTAGCTAAGAGGAGAGAGGCGCTAAGTATGAAGAGAATTCTGACCATATATACTATTGCTTCAAGATAGGAGGTTAATACTTCAAAGTCAAAAATTTTCCTTTTTTTACAGAGCTCAAGAAACAGGGGAAATATCGAGAATTTTGGGATTCAAGAAAGGACTCTTTCCAAGCAAATATCTGGGCTTTCCTTTGTTCAATGGAGGCAAGTACTCAAAGTTATGGGATTCTATGGTGGTACATATTTCTAAAAGAATGGCTTCATGGAAGGGGAAATGGCTCTTGTTGGTAGGAAGAGTTTTGATGTCAAAAGTTGTCATCTCTATAATACCTATATTTCTCCTTTCTTGGCTTTGGCTCCCCAAAAAGGTAAATAATATTCTAGAACAAATGATGCAGAGTTTCTTCTAGCATGGCACGTCAGAGAAAAGAAAGATCCCCCTAATTGCATGGGAAAGAATTAGTAAACCAAAGATGGTTGGTGGAGTTGGATTGAGAAATTAGATAACTCAAAACAAAGCTTTAGGGGCAAAGCTTCTTTGGAATATGTATACGAAGCCTAAATTGAAGTGGGTAAGAATGCTCCAAAACAAATATTTGGACAACCAAAACAACAAAAGAATTTTAACTACGACAAATCCTGTCAAAGGTTCAAAATTGTGGAACTTTTTAATTTCATGTAGATGGATAATAACTGATCATTTGACATGGGAAGTTAGAGATGACAAGACAACATTGTTTTGGGAGGACTCATGGATGGGATACCTCATCATTCAAAATGAATTACCAATTGCTAGACAGGTCCTTTCTGTGATATGGGGTACAAAAGTGGTGGATTATGTGGAGCATAGAGTATCAAATGGGATAGATTGTTGGGGGTGGAGGCAAATTGATTTTAAGAAAATTTTGGTAAGGAAAGTTGATATGATCTAGGAGATTCTACAAGATAGGAGAATTAGTTTATCCAGGGGTAATGACATACTGATATGGAATTGTGCTAAGAGTGGAGGATATAGTGCTAAGATTGGATATTTGGTGGTGGATGGGGGTCAGGAAAAATAGATTTACCAATTCACCTTTGTTGGAACAAAATTTGTCTCCCAAAAACGAGGGTGTTTTCTTGGACAGCCTTACAAAAGAAAATATTAACAATAAACAGATTCACAAAGTTGGGTTTTGAAGGCCCATCTCATTGTGTTATGTGTTTAAAGGAGAGCAAATCAGCTGATCATTTGTTTCTTAGGTGCCAATTTGCACAAGAATGCTGGAAATGGGTTTGTGCAAAGTTGGGTTGGTATGGAACATTGCCAAACAACATTCTTAATCTATTCAAAGTAGGGCCGATTTTATTTCAATTGACAATGTATGGATGCATTTGGATTGTAACCCTGTCAATTGTGGTATGGAAATTGTGGAAGGAGAGGAATAGAAGAATCTTCCAAGAAAAAGAAATGTCTTATGTTTTCTTTCTAAAATAAGATGGAGAACACCATTGTTGAAGTGGTCAACAATAGAATTTTGAATGGAACTAACAATAATTTCATAGTAGAAGATGATAAAATGAGGAGAAGATGAACATGATTAAGGCTACCACCTGTTAATGCGGTGGGTGAAGTTCAATCACAAAAGAGGAGAGAAGAGGCCAAATGGGAGCCGCCGAAAGAAGGTTGGTACAAGATAAATTTTGATGGGGCTTCTAGGAGCAGTCTGGGAGAGTTGGGTGCAGGGTGTATTGTCAAAGATTGGAATGGTAAGGTGATGGGTAAGGCAACAAAGAATCTTGTCAAGGGATTGAATAATGAAGCGAAAATGCAAGCATTGGTATTGGGAGTTGAAATGTGTCATACTCTTAATCTAAGGAGAATTAAAGTGGAAGGGGACTCACAAGTTATAGTTAAAGCAATTAGAAGAAAAGACATGCATAATTGGAAGCTAAAGACACTTCTTGAGGAAGCCTTGATTTTATTGGATAAGTTTGAAGGTTATACTGTAAATCATATTTATCGAGAGGCTAATAGTGAAGCAGATATCTTAGCAAATTTGGTCATCGATTCATCTAACAATTTGATTTGGGAGACGTCAAAGGAATGAAGAGTTGTCACTTCATCCAAGTGTTTATGAGGTGGTGAAGCATGCAAGTGTTAATCACAGGAGATATTCATAGCAACCGTCATTTGAGAAGGCATTTTTGCATTCAATCTTTACCTTTGACAAAGAATTGGAAAATTTACACACTGATATGCCTCGCCTCTGCAAAGCGACAAATGGCATTTTTAGGTGGTATTACAGTGAAGAAACTGCAGCGGGTGTTTAAATCACAAAGCGGGTTGGTGTTGTTTGCGGTTGAATGGATTTTAGGTGAAGATTTCATGGGTGGTGGATATAGATACTGAGTAAATTCAGACATCTTGTCTATGTTTTTAGCTTCTCTTTTTAGATTTGGGAGAAAGCAAGAAAGTGGTGAAACAGATAATGGAAGCAATGGTGGAGGAAGAATTTGCAGATGGTTGGGTAGAGGTGCTTGGGGTAGTGAGAATTGGTGTAGGATTCCTCAGCCAAATGATTTTCACAGGGTCACCAAGGCAAGGGATTCAGTTGAGTGGCTCCTCTTTATCATAGAAGCTTCGACAGGTAAAATGGCGGCTTGAAAAAGGAAGGCGTCAACAGGGGTAGGTTTCCTGAAGAAGATTATGGGCCTGGAGCGGGAGTTCGATTGGATGCAAGATTTCATCAATTTCTACTATGAGGTTGACCCGAATGCATAATATATTTCCAGAATAGTTTGTTCTATTTTTACTTCTTAATGTATATACCCTGTTAGCAATATGGATAGGCTGTTAGCAATTCAGATAGATTGTTAAAAAAGTGGATAGATTGTTATACATAGATTTTGGCTATACCCTGATACTGTTGCAACTCATGCATATAGGCTGAGCAATTATTGTTAAAAACTTTGTTTAATTTTGGTTATAATATAATAGAAAGGGAGCAGTCCCCATGACTGTAGTTTGTCAATAAAAAAATATTGTTAGGTGTTTTTTAATTAAAATATAAAACCCAATTTTTTTTTAATATTTATTATTATTAATAAGTATTATTGAAAAATATAAAGAAATTAAAACATAAAACTCAAAAACAAAAATTAAAAAGAAGTCAAAGTATGAGCGCGTAGGCATGTGCACCCTAACATCATACCAATAGAAAGTAAAATAAAAATATTTAAATGCCATTGTAAGGCCGCGCCTATACAAGGCAAAGGGCGACATAAATATTAAAGTGAAGCCCTCGAACACACATAAAAATATCAAAACAAAAGAATCAAAGTGCCTTGTAAAGAAGCGCTTTAGCAAGCAAAAATTAAAGTGCCTACTAAAAACATCCAATGCACCCTTGTATGAATGACTGGAAATTTTTAATGACGTCCATGAGACCAAATAGTCTATGGGACCTATAGGCACAACATACCGCACAAAAATGAAAGAACCAACTGGTAGCTCTCCAGCTAGTTCTGGTTGTTGCTCTCTATCTCTTTGCTAATCGTCATTCTTCTTCTATGGATTCTGCCCAAATAATCTGCCACTCTGACTATCCTTGTCTCTTCAAACAGGGCCATTAAAGACACAACATTTAGAATATCCTTGTATTTGATTCGAATGTCCTCGTATGCCTTGCACTCCATGATGTAGTGTCATTTCGTTTCCACTAATCCCAATGGGCAGAGATGGCAAATCCTATTCACCACTCCTCTTTGGGCATTTTCCACCTTCCCGTTTCACATCTAAGATGGTGTGAATTAGTTTTGAGTTGGGCCATTAATATTTTAGCTTTCCACTTGATACCCGCTCCTATATAGTACTTTTGCTCATGGTCACATGTGGGGTTAAAATGTATGACATAGTATTCTCTTTTTTCGCCCAAGTTGTCGAGTCCACATGGCATCTTTGACTTTTTTCTTACATACTTTTTGATTTCCACGTTTGTGCTTGGGCATTCCTGAATGTTAATGCCCCATTGTTTAACCACTTGGCATTTTGCTTCATCCATGTATTTTTCTTTCTAGTTAAGTTTTCCTTTGTTGCATTTTTGGACTAGCGGTGTCCCTCCATGTTCTCAGTTCTCTTCAGATATCCTAGTAGTCGAGTTATTGTCATCTCCTCGATCAAAAAAGCACAAGTTTCCGCTAAGATAATCTCATAAGGAAATGTGCTTTTTATCTTAAAACTGCTTGTGATTAGGTGCCTTTGTAATATTTTTATTTGCCTCCATTTCAATGTCGATGTGTTGCTCCAAACTTCGCACCCATACAATACCACTGACGTAACCAACCACCCAAATAGTTTCTTCTTTGTTTTCTAGTCCCATAGCTCAACTGATCTACATCTATTTTGAAACATGTATAATACTTTCCATCCTCGTATTCTTTTTGTCCTACATGTCTTCTAGCTGAGATTATTATGAAAATCAAGACCCAGATACTTGTATTCATTTACCACCTATAGGAGGCTACCTTCAAACTCAAAATTTATTTGTTTTTTAGTTCTTCTCAAGGTGAAGATTATGATCTTTGTTTTGCTAATGTTCACTTGCATTCTCACCTCTTGACAAAATGACTCTAGAGCTCTCAAGTGTATGCATCGTTTTTGCCATTAGTGTAAGATTGTCTACATATAACAATAACTTGACCACATAAGTGACCAAGTGCACACCCTCTCCTCCTAGCTTGGCTAACCATTCCTCTAACTTGTCTATGTATAGCCCGAACAAAGTTGGAGATAACAGACACCTCTGTTTGACTTTGATGTCGCTCCCAAAATACTCCGATATACCTTCCTTTGTTCTGATCTTGGCGCGAACCTATCTGTAGAGTCTATGGATTGCTGCTGTATATTTTTCCAATATTCCCAACTCCTCCATTCTGACCCAAAGTTTACTTCTAGGTACCATGTCGAATGCCTTTTTGAAGTCGACAAAACAACAAAAAACTTCATCCCCTTCTTTGTCCCAAATTTTTTCAATCAGATGTCTGAGAGTCATGCCATGGTAAATTGTGGAGTGCTTTTCTTTGAAACATGCTTGTCCTTTCACCCTCTTAGCCTCCTTTTCCACCCAAGTGCTAATTCTTCATCCTACCATGCTTCCAAAGAGTTTTCCAAAAAGGGGGTTGATCATTATAGTACGATAGTTTGATGGGTTGTTGACATCCTTGCTCTTGTGAAGAGGAATGAAAACACTTGTCCAGTTTGTTGAGAAACCATGCTAAATCACCCTATTGAAAATTCTTTTGATGTGTGGTGCTATGGCTTCCATGCCCCATTTCAAGTATGTCGCCTGTAAGCCATATGTTAGCAAGAAATGTAGAGGAGATATTGGTCCAGAGATCCGGTTCTTAGTCAAGTCTTTGTAGTCAGTTTATACCCCGATCAAGTAGCTAGATATTGACAACAAAACATAAAGAATAACAAAACAGAGCATCACATACACATAAAAGTAAGACAACACAAAATTACCCGGTGTCGATAGATCACCATATATATATATTAACAATCATCAAATGCATACATCCTCTATCCATCCTCCGACAGGTCTAAGTCTGTACCTCAATAGTTACTGTCATGACTTCTGTGTCATTCTTACATCATAATAGATATCATCTATCATATTCCTATAGTCCTATATTATCACCATATCCTATATCTATATATATATATATATACTATATCTATTACATATAGGGATGTGTTTCCTGTCGGCTCTGGCCTCCGCATAATGTGTAGTCTCCTCCGATCGGCTCTCCTTTATGCTCTGTACCCTACTAACATCATCCCCCCCTCAAAATTATGTCTTGTCCTCAAGACATGTTTTGCTCCGGTTGGAAATATTTCTTCAGTCTTGCCCCATTGACATAACCAGCTGATACCCGACCCTCCATATTCTTCAATCTGACTGGTTCAAAATCTACAGTTTCTTGAATATAGAAAGGTCCTAGCCACCTTGTCTTCTACCAGCTTTCTTTCTCCTTGTTCAATCTTTATTTCTTGTTCCTTACTCTCCTCATCCTCCTATCGTGTTGTTTTGTAGTATTTGTGTTTCTTTGGGTATGATTCCTTATCCATCCATTCTATGATCTTACATGCCTTCTATTTTTGCCTGTGGTGGACTTTGCTTGGGTTTTGCTTCTTCTTCTTCCACATCCTTTTTAAAGATGATCTCCTTGATTTTGAGTAGTGCTGTGCAGATATGTTTGTCCAGACTACAAAATGAGAATGTACGAATGAAATCCTTTTGTAGTTCTTCCCAATATCTAGTTTCTTTCCTTTGTTCCTGATTTATGTACCATGTCTGTGCGATTGGTGACAGTGTCCAATAAAATAAATGAGTGTACAATATCTCATTATATTCATTTATTTCTCTCCAAACCATTGTACACATGGATAAATGCTCTTGCTGTAAGATCTGACCTGAGTATTTGGATATGATATCATATTCTCCTTCCTTTGGCAAGTATCTTGTCTTGATGAGTATTTTGAATACTGGCCACTGCTCTATTGTGTCTTTGTGTGTGTTCCACCAATGTATGGAATTGCATACCAATGTGTGTTGTACAACTTGTAATCTTATGTCTTCTTCTGAAAAGACTCCATTTCTTCTAGGTATTTATGTAGATTCTGTACTCCTGAAAACCTAGACAACTTGATATGGGAAATGCCTTTCAAAATATGACTTACCCGGTAAGGTCTTTGAGTTGTGTCATCCTTGTCCTCCATAGGTGTGCCACATATGATCTCCGATGAGTCTTGATGAAGTGCGGAGGATTGCGGTATGTCCTCTTCATCCATCCTGATCATGAATATGCTCTGGTAGCCAAACATTTTCCTTGTTTTAGTTCCAGTTCTTGTCTCAACCAGGCTTCTAGAACCTCCTCGCTATTTGTACTATGGTATTCCTCCTCTATCTCAACTTCTCCCTCAGAATTAGGCTCTTCTGTTGTCTCTTCCGTATCCAACCTTGAAATTGTGTAGAGATTCTTGTCATCCTTATCACTGTCTTCAGTCTGATTGGCTTCTTCTATATATGCTTCTTCCATTTGTGATCCCAAAGAGATGTTGACAATCTTGTGATCATTAGAAAATGATAGCTCTTCCTTTCAGGAGTCTATGACACCGTTTGCATCTACCAACCATCTCAACCTTAAAAGTGCATTGAAAGCCTCTCCTTGATCCTTCATGGCTACAACAATGAAATCTAAGACTTGTTTGACCCCCATTAGGTTGACTTCCACTTGGTTCCATGTTCCCATTGTCTGCATATTAGATCCATCTGCCAAAATGATATTGTAAGTTGTCTCTGTCAATTTAGGTCTTCCTAACTTCTCCCACAGCTTCTTTGTGATCATATTGACATCTACTCCCAGATCTATCATGACATTCCAGACCTTTCTGTGATTGATATGAACATTCACCATAAGTGGTTTTATCTTCCATTCTCTATCTGGTCTTCCCATCCTCTGGAGTTGACTCTTTTGACCTTGCTCCTTATTCCAGTATTTAGAAAATTGCTTTAGTTTCTCAATAATTGGTGTAGTCACGGTTAGGAGGGTCCACAAAGTGAACTGTCCAGGCCGTGCAGCTAGAGTAAACACAACGGAACAACTCAAAGATATAAAGCAAAAGCAGATTGAGTCATTCAATACATTATAGGATTCAAATACAAATTGACCGAAAACATGCGGGCTTACAATTAGGGCTCACAGGCCTAATTACATAATTGTAGAATATGCACAAGATATAGCTTTGAATCTCCTTTGCGAGAAATTCAAACTATCGAACTTGAAAATTATGTTAACTACTTTCCTAGGCATCTATTACATCAATTTATATCATCTCCGGAACATAAGATTCCTCCGCGTCAGCCAAGGAAGATCACAAACTCCAATGAAGAGCTGTAACATGTGTACATGGATAGGTCGGACCTAATTGAATAGAACTCCTCCGCAAATGAATGGAATGGTGTGTGGATCTTAGAGAAGGCCAGCCACGAACCAAACAACATTGAATGATGTGTCATTTAGCTTCGCAAGTCATGAAATGCTCTGCAAGTCTTCTCCTTCAGCTGATTGTCTGAGACTGTTAGAATGCTCTGTTATGAGAAAATAATTGATCTTCTGATAGCGATATCTTACCGGTATATGCTCCAAATGATTTGAGACTTGGATATGATGTGCATGAATGTGTCTAGATGGTAAGTCCAGATCCACAAGGTCTGAAATGCAACTGCGGTAGAATGCAGACCAAAATACAGAAACTGAACTGACTGTATTGAACTGGAAAATGAAAGAAAACAAATTGAAATGCAAATATTTTTGGTTGATGCAAGATTGCTCTTAAACTAGGGATGCTCCTGCATTAGACATCCGAGGTTATTGAAAAAGTGAGTCCCTCACTTTGCTGGGGCTAGAGGAAAACCAAGACGGTCCACCTCAGCCTGAGAAATCCATGATGAATCTTCTTCTGGTCTGCCTTTCCACTTCACAAGATATTCTTTGTACTATCTTCCTCTTGTGCTGCGTCCAACTCTGCTATCCAAAAATTTCTCAATCTACTCTAGTGCGTGTTGTGGTAACTACTTCTTCAAGCCTTCTTCAATGTTGTAACTGAACTCTACTTCATGATAGTGAATAGGTCTACAATGTTGAAAATAGGTGATATGCCCAATGTCTCCGGTAACTCTACTTCATATGCATTTCCTGAATCAAACTTTCTGAGTATCCTACATGGTCCAAACTTCTTCATCTTCAACTTGTTATATGTTCCAACTGGAAATCTCTCTTTTCTCAAGTACACCATCACTTCATCTCCCACTAAAAATTCTTTGTGTCTTCTATTCTCATCTGCTTGTTCTTTGTACTTACTAGTCATCTCCTCCAAATGCTTCTTAACCTGATTATGTACTGTCTCCATGCGTCCTGTAAATTCTTCTACTTTGACACTCCTTTTCTCTTCCATTCTGATGTCTCTCAATTCTACAACTCCTCTAGGGTTAGTTCCTGTCACAATCTCAAATGGCGTTCTTTCGATACTCCTATTTACTGAATTATTATAGGCAAACTCTACTTGTGATAGAATAAAATCCCAACTTCCTGTCTTCTCTCCAACCAAACATCTCAACAAGTTTCCCAAACTCCTATTTACTACCTCTATCTGTCCATCAATCTGTGGATGGAATGCTAAACTGAACTTCAAATCTGTCTTCATCTTCTTCCAAAGTGTCTTCCAAAAGTATCCAAGAAATCTTGTATCTCTATCTGAAATTATGCTCTTAGGTAATCCATGCAATCTCACAATCTCCTTGAAAAATAGGTCAGTCACATGCACTGCATCAGTTGTCTTCTTACAAGGCATGAAATGTGCCATCTTTAAAAATCTATCCACCACTACAAATATAGAATCATGTCCTCTCTGTGTCTTCGGCAATCCCATTATGAAATCCATGCTTATGTCTTCCTAAAGTCTCTCCGGTACTGTCAAAGATTTGTACAACCAAGTATTCTGACTACTCCTTTTGCAACTTGACAAACTCTACAACTTTGCACAAATTTTCTAACATCCTTATGTATCTAAGGCCAAAAGTAATTTTCATTTACCAAAGCTACTATCTTATCAATGCCAAAATATCCTGCCAATCCACCACTATGTTTCTCTTTGATCAAATTGTCTCTCATTGAACTCCTAGGTATACACAACTGATTTCCTTTAAACAACATATCTTCTTGAATGAAATAATCCAACCACTTACTCGTATTTGTCACAACAGGTTCCTTACATGCTTTCCAAGGTTCTACAAAATCAAGATCTTCCTCATATATGTTCTTCAATTCTTCAAATCCCAACACTTCAACTCTCATTTTTGTTAACAAGTTCCTTCTCCTACTTAATGCATCTGCAACTTTGTTTGATTTTCCACTCTTATGTTTCAACACAAAAGTGTAACTCTACATGAACTGTACCCATCTCATATGTCTCTAATTCAACTTTCTTTGACTATTCAGATACTGCAAAGCTTGATGATATGTATACAACACAAACTCCTTAGGTAACAAGTAATGTCTCCACTTCTTCAAGGCTTGAATTATGGCATAGAACTCCTGATCATAGACTGAATATCTTCTCCTTGCATCATTCAACTTCTCACTAAAATATGCTACAGGTCTATCTTCTTGACTTAACACTGCTCTTATTGCATTTCCACTTGCATCACAATCTACTTGAAATACCTTATTGAATTTTGATAATGCCAAAATAGGTTGCTCTGTCACTTTCTGCTTCAATAATTCAAAGCTTTTATCTGCTCCGGATGTCCACTTAAAGTCTTTTCTATCACCTCTCATTGTCTCTGTCATAGGGTTACATACTGAACTAAAATTTTTGATGAACTTCCGGTAGAAACTAGCCAATCCATGAAATGATCTAACTTCTCCAATGTTCTCCAGTGTAGGCCATTCAACAATTGCTCTTACTTTCTCAGGGTCCATCTTCAATCCTTCCGTAGAAATCACAAATCCCAAGTATACCAATTCTTCCTTCATGAAACTACACTTGATGTTTATCAACAATTTCTCTTCTCTCAGTCTTTGCAATACTTGTCTCAAATGTCACAAATGTTCTTCTTTTGTCTTACTGAAAATTAGAATATCATCCAAATATACAGTAACAAACTTACCCAAGAATTTCTTCAAAACTTCATTCATCAATCTCATGAAAGTACTTGATACATTTGTCAATCCAAAAGGCATCACTAACCACTCATACAATCCTTCATTTGTCTTAAAAGCAGTCTTCCATTCATCTCCTTCTCTGATCCTAATCTGATGGTATCCACTCTTCAAGTCTATCTTTGTTTAATATTTTGCTCCACTCAAACAATCCATAATGTCATCCATCCTAGGTAAAGGAAATCTATACTTAACTGTGATCTTGTTTATTTCTCTAGAGTCTCTACACATTCTCCATTCCCCATCCTTGTTTGGTGCTAACACTGCAAGCACTGCACAAGGACTCAAACTTTCTCTGATCAACCTTTCCTCAACAACTCATGTATGTATCTATTCAATTCTTCATTCTCTACCGGTGTCATTCTATGTGCTGCTTTGTTAGGCAAACTAGCTTCAGGTATAAGGTCCATGTGATGACTGATACTCCTAATTGGTGGCAATCCTTCCGATACATCATCTGATATGATGTCTTCATACTTTGTCAGCAACTCAGTTATCTCTTCCGGTGGTGATTCTTTAGTCTCCTCCTTCAATGTTTCAGGCTTCTTAGGGATCAAAGCATAACACATGTTCTCATGTCTCAAAGCATCCAAAAAATTCCTTCCATCTACCAAATAGATTCTAGCATTCCCACATACTTTATTCTTAGGATCATCTTCCAAAGGACTCAAAGTAATTCTTTTTCCATTTGATGTTATAGTATATGTATTCTTTCTCCCATCATGTATAATCTTTCTATCATACTGCCATGGTCTACCCAACAAGATATGACATACATCTATAGGCATAATATCACACAAAACTTCATCATAATAAGATCCAATATGAAACTTCACCAACTATTGTTCACTCACTAGTACCTTATGATCATCCTAAATCCATGCTATCTGATATGGTTTAGGATGTTTCAAACTTTCTAACTTCAACTTAGTCACCATCTCCTCTGAAACTAAATTATCTGAACTACCACTATCAATTACAACTTTAAAACATTTACCTCCTGATTTGCATTTGGTTCTGAACAAACTTTTCCTCTTAGTGGTTCCTCATTTGTCTCTGCTTGAAATAGTGCTCTCCTCATGACAAGTGATTCTCCTTTCTTAGGTTTACCAACTGAACTAGGTGATCCAACAGGTTCTTCCACATAGGTTGCTCTTTCACTATTCTCTGTCCTCTTGCTTGTACTCCCTTGATTACATTCAAATGCTCTATGTCCTTCACCTCCACACTTAAAATAGGTTCCTCTGAATGTTCTCCTATCAGGTCTTCTTCCTTCTCTTCTATATCCTTCACTCCGGTATGGACTAGGGTTTCCTCTGCGGTAGAAAGTTCTGTCATCTCTTCCGTATGCATTGTTATCTCTATCCTCCTTGAATGCATATTCTTGTTTGTTCTGCTCCGCATATGATCTTTCTCCTTCGGAAAATGTTCTACCTCTTTGAAATTTACCTCCTCTGTCTCTCTGTCTGATCATGCCTCTTGTTCAACTTTTTTTCAACTTTCAAGGCAAACTAATATGCTTCTCCCAATGTTGTCATCCTTACTAAACTCAGTTCTTCTTGAATGTTCAATCTCAGTCCATTGATGTATCTAGCTACTTTCTCCTTGCTTGTTTCACTATGTCCTATCCTTATGATCATCTTATGAAATTCTTCAGTATACTCCTTGACAGATTTCTCCTTTTGTCTCAAGTTTTGCAATCTCTTCAACAGTTCCAACTCATAGTCAGCAGGTATAAACTGATTCTTCAACTTTGTCACCATTCTATCCCACTTTGTAATCTTCTCTTTTCCTCTTCTGTTTCTATCCAACTGAACTTCTTTCCACCTTATAGCAACATGTCCTTTCAATTTTGTCTTTGCAAATTTTACCTTCTCTGGATCTTCAATTTCTTCATACTAAAGTATTCTTCCATGTCATTTATCTAGTCAATCAACTCTTCACGATTCAAATTGCCAGTATAGTTTGGTACATCAACTCTAGGCCTTTTCCCAATCTTTGAAATAGCTCGCAACATCTTGACTTTATCTGATTCTTTTTCTCCATAATCTCCTAGAGTTACTTCATTTTGATCAGCGGATTGAAATTCAGCATCATCATCACTTTCAACATTAGGTCGAGGTGTAATTCCTCTTCGCCTATCTTCTTCAACATCATCCAAGCGAATTCACATGGTTTTCATCATTTCCACCATCTCATCCATTCTTCCAGGCATTGTTCCAACAGCAGGGATTCTCCTCGGCGGCATTCTTCCTAGGATCAAGTGTAATTGCCTCAAATTCGGTGATCGGGCTACAAGGTGACAATTGCCTCACAATAGGCAATTAGTTGCAACACAAGTAACCTGCCTCATATTCAACGATCTGTTCACAGCAAGATCTTACAGAATTCCTTCGCCAATTTCACTCCCAAAGATTAAAACTTTCGCTCTGATACCACTTGGTGCAGTCACGATTAGGAGGGTCCACAAAGTGAACTGTCTAGGCCATGCAACTAGAGTAAACACAACGGAAACAACTCAAAGATTAAAGTAAAAGTAGAATCATTCATTTAGTATATCATAGAATTCAAATACAAATTAACCAACAACATGCGGGCTTACAATTAAGGCTCACAGGCTTGATTACAGAATTGTAGAATATGCACAAGATATAGCTTTGAAGCTCCTTCGCAAGAAATTCAAACTATCAAACTTGAAAATTATGCTAACTACTTTCCTAGGCATCTATTACATCAATTTATATCATCTCCAGAACATAAGATTCCTTCGCGTCGGCCAAGGAAGATCACAAACTCCAATGAAGAGCTGTAACGTGTGTACACGGATAGGTCAGACCTAATTGAATAAAACTCCTTCACAAATGAATGGAATGGTGTGTGGATCTCAGGGAAGGTCAGTCATGAACCAAACAACATTGAATGATGTGTCATTTAGCTCCACAACTCATGAAATGCTCTGCAAGTCCTCTCCTTCAGCTGATTGTTTGAGATTGTCAGAATGCTATGTTATGAGAAAACAGTCGATCTTCTGATAGCGATATCTTACCGGTATCTGATCCAAATGGTCTGAGACTTGGATATGATGTGCATGAATGTGTCTAGATGCTAAGTCCAACTCCGCAAGGTCTAAAATGCAACTGCAGTAGAATGCGGACCAAAATACAAAAAATGCTACTGACTGAACTGACTATACTGAACTAAAAAATGAAAGAAAACAAACTAAAATGCAAATTTTTTTGGTTGATGCAAGATTGTTCTTGAACCATGGATGGTCCTTCATCAATAATTTTGTGTTGGTGTGTCAATTGGGCTAGTTGTTTGAGAGCTTCTACTTATCCTTTGGTGAAAAAATTCTTGTATTATTTCTCCTTTTCTTGTTCCTTATATTTTGTTTAACTTCCTTCACAATTTCCTCATGTTGTTTGTTAGAGGGAACAAATTCTTCTTCCTCCTCACTGTCTTCCTCTTCTGTCTTAATGACATAGTACCTTCCGATATTTGTTCCTTGTCTTGTCAGTACTGCAACTTTCTCTTTCCTTCTATCTTTTTCGGTATGTTTTGGCTTGGTGTTCAGGTAGTACTCGTCTTCTTAGGTAGAATCAGTTGAAGATATGTCTGTTTCCTCCCTATTTTTCTTCCAGCAAGTCCTTGCTCCTTGACCCTTTGGTGCCCTTCTTCTGATCCTCGCTCCTTTTTGGTTGCCCAGATTTTTGTAGCTCATCGCTCTTAGACTGTGGTTGTACATTATGGAAGTACTGTTGTGCTCTCTCACAAGAAAATAGATCATGCTTTGTACTTCTACAAAATGAACATTGTGTTTTCCTTTCAGCCCAACATTCATTAGTAAAATGTCCTAGCTTACCGCAATTGAAACATGTGGTATCTTCTCTCCTTTAGTTTCTTCCACAGCCTCTGCCTCCTCTGTAACCTCAAAATTGCTCTCTGTCATCATTATTATAGCTGTTTCCATAGGATGGGCCATTAGAGTTTGAATTTTAAATTGCATTGATATTCTTTTGGTTTCTGTAATTTGGTTGTTTGTAGCCTTGATCATGTGAGTTTCTTTCTACATAGGACATGTTATTGCTCTCCGTTGAGTTTGTGTACTAGGTTTCATCTTCTTCATCAACAAATTCTCTTTTCCTCTGAAAGTTCTGTGAAGAACACTCTGGTGTTTCATGGTCATCCCATTTTCCACATAATCTATAATAGACTGAATTGATTCTTTTTCTTGTTGTTTTGATGTCTGCTTTTATTGAACCAACTTGTCTTTCACCTTTCATCTTAGGGCATTCATTTCTTAAGTGACCTTCTCTTGTATAGTATGAGCACTAGGTATTAGGTCTTTGCTTCTATGTATTCTCCTCCTGCTTAGCCAAGATCTCCTGCCTCAGCTTCAACTGCTCCAATTCCAATTTTAGTTTCTCCAATTCTAGGTTTTCTTTCATCTTATCCTGTCTGCGCCAAGATTGAGACTCAATCTGGTAGGCTAGTGTCACTGCTTCTGTATATGTCTCAAATATTCATCCATCTAGGGCTGACCTTATTTCAAGGCTTATTCTAGAAATAAACCATTCTATCTTTTACTTCTCAGCCAGTGGTTCTCCAACTTCCTAGTTGTCTCCTTAAATCTTCTATCAAAGTCATTTATTGATTCTTTATCCAACTGTATCAAATCTTTCATCTTACTTACCCCTTCTGTCAGAATATCCAGAACTCTAAAATTCTCCAAAAATAGCTTCTTGATCTCATCCCAATCCTTGTCACTATTCGGGCATGTCTTCCTATACCACTTCAATGCTTCATTCCGCAAGATGCCTATGAAGTCAAATAGCTTGATTTCATCTCTTGTTACTCCCTTCCAGTTCCAAATGGACTCCAATACAAAGATGTGTTTGGCTACTTCAGTAGTGTCCTTCTCAAAGATTTGTAGCTTGATAGGAATATCCATGATTGGTTTTCTAAAAGTCTTCGGTACTCTGCGGTAAGTTTATTCTGGTCTGCTCCTCCAGTTAAGATGTCTTCTAACAACTCGCTTTCCTTCTCTTCCCTTATCTCTCTGTAGTCAGATATCAAATTACTCTTCTCTTAAAACTTCTACAAAATTGTTCTAGATCTCTGCTATTTTCTCTGCTTCCTTGTTTGCTTGAATATCTTCCTTCTCTACTAAAATTCTCTTGATTTTATATGGCACTTGGGGTGACTCATGGTCTAGGGGTTGTGTTTCTTCATAGTGTCTCTTCAAATTAGGGGATACTCTTCCATTTGTAAATGACATCATGTTGACATTCAATGATGATTTAAATAAACTTCCAAAACCCTCAAAACTCTTCTCAATGTTTACCGCATCTTCTCCTCTTATCTACTTTATGCTTCAAAAAATTAGTTTTTCTATATATTCCTCACCCATCTTCAAAATTTCTAGTGTTATTTCCTCTTTACCGGTAGTCTGCGGCATGAACCTTAATTCACTTGTTTCTTGACTTGTCCTTCCACATTCCTCTCTGGCAGCACCCATAGTGGCATAGACAACATCCTCCATCATACCCTTTATCTCTTCACCTTATGATCTCTTTTCATCAGTATCACCCTCAGTGGAGCGCTCAACAACATCCTTTGTGATGTGCTTGTCCTCTTCCTTCCTTTCGGCAGCACCCTCAGTGGTGTGCTCTGCCAATTCTTCCTCCTTTTCTTCCGCATCATCCATTATCCTTCTTTTATCCATCTCTTGTGCCCTTTCCATCCTTTTGTGGTAACGTTCTTGTTGTTCTTGAGTTTGCTTCAATCTCTCCTCTCTGCTTATCTCCATACTGGTTTTGATTTCTTCATCGATCCCTCTTTTCTTCCGCTTCTTCGCTTTCGCCATGGGTTTTCTTGATTTGGTGTTCCATTAGTCCTCTTCTATCCCACAAAATCCTTATTTGAAGAGTCACATCTTTTGAAAGGTCCTTGTGGATCCTACCCCCTTTCCATTTGTCATCCCCTTAAGTGCCTGCCCCTCTCTCATAGAGGTAGAAACTTAAGGGGACTTGAATACCTCCACAATTTGAAAAATTTCCCGCCAACCTCACCTTCTCTTCTTTATGGAACTCTGCACTACTTGTTTTGGATGTTTTTCCCTTTCAATATTTAACTACCTTCTTCCAAGGTCCCGTAAATAGAACCAAATGTTAGCAAGACATGTAGAGGAGATACTGGTCCGGAGATCTGGTCCTCAGTCAAGTCTTTGTAGTCAATTTATACCCCGGTAAAGTAGATAGAGATTGACAACAAAACATAAAGAATAACAAAACAAAGCATCACATACACATAAAAGTAAGACAACACAAAATTACCCGGTACCGACAGATCACCATATATATATTAACAATTATCAAATGCATATATCCTCTATCCATCCTCCGATAGGTCTAAGTCTTTGCCTCAACAGTTATTGTCATGACTTCTATGTCATTCTTACATAAGAATATATATCATATATCATACTCCTATTCTCCTATATTATCATCATATCCTGTCTATATATATACTGAATCTATTACATATAGGGACGTGTTTCCTATCGGCTCTAGCTTGAGCATAATGTGTAGTCTCCTCTGTCCGGCTCTCCTTTATGCTCTGTATCTTGCTAGCACCATGATCTATACCCTTATCTTTTCCCGTTGCTAACTTTCTGATTCCTTCTGTAACATCCTTTTTGGAGAAGAGTTTGGCCCTTGTGTTGATTATTAGAGGGGGGGTTATATCTCAGTCTCTTTCGTACAATGCCTTAACATATTGCAGCCATTGCATTTCACTGATATTATTCTCAACTATGATTCTAGTCTGCTACAATTATCTCCAAAAGCCTCTTGGATTAACCTTTCCAAGAGAAATCAACTCTTTCCTTCTGATTTCCATGTGTTCTTTTTTTGACCTCAGTAGTTTCTCATATATATTTTTATTTGCTTTTTCCTTTCCGGTGATTTTCAACATTCTTTTTATTGTTTTACATTCTTCATCATACCACAGATTCATTGGGAAATTGTTTTTTTATGGCTCTTCTAACCTTAGATATTTTGCACGCTGAGAGAGCTTTGTGAATTATAGCGATCAAGTGGTCACTGTCTATTATGTCTTATTTTTTTGCTGGGACAACCAATAGTTCTATTTCTTGCAACTGTTTATCAATCATTATTTTAAAGATGTCTTGGTTCTCGTGAGTCACAAATCTTGCCTTGAAAGTCCTCTCTCTTACATATTTGAGGACTAGCTCCCTGCTGGTCACCTTTTTTTTACTTTACGTATATAGAGCTATGATCAATCTTCATTTCAACAGGACAACACCCAATTTAAATCTCCCTTATCTTTGGAATAACACTCTATGAGAAAATGATGTAGCCCACCATGCTTTGCCCATTGTAGGTATGATGTGATGTTCCTAGAGCTTGGCCATGTTCTTATGCCATTACAAATGACCAAATGACGAAGGTTGCACATTCCTAACAATTATGCTCCAAAAAGTGAAATACCTCTTTTTTTGTCTTGAGACATCCTTTCCCATTTTTGATTCTCTTCTTCTTCAAGCCAAAGTGGATTTCTCTTCTCCCCCTCTTCCATACTGAGGTAAAGGGCTTGATTATTTGTCATTTTTGCATTAAAGTCTTCAATTAACATGATCTTGCCCATGGAACTATATGTTGTTATGTCCTTTTTGAGTGTCTCATATCGATCTTCCCTGTCTAAATTATTTTTCTTGTACGTTTTAGATCCATACAGGGCAAAGTAGCAAGTTGCCAGCCAAACTATGGATTCCTTGTTTGTTATCCTTATCCATATATATTGGTTATTTGGGTCTCTCTTTTCCCTTTTTATGGTTATTTCATATTATTTCTTCACCAAGACTATCACTCCCCCATGCCCTTTGTTGCTTTCAATTAATTCATTCCATACTGACAACTTTTTGTAACCTTCAAATTCTAGGACTTTGCAGCCCTCATGCTCATGTGTTTCAATGAGGAATATGATGTCCTTTCCCTTTGCTATGGGACATAATCTAGGACCCCTCCTCCAAGGGTAGCCTCTACAATTCTAGCCTATCATTGTGAGGTGGTCCTAGAGGGCTCCACCTTCCTATTTGTGATGGATAGTGTTGCCACTAACTTGGGCTTTTCCTCTATATAACCACGTTTCATTTCCAACATTTCTTGTTGTTACCACTTTCGCTCATTCCTTTATCCTTTCCTTTAACTGTGTTGTGGTTAGATCCTTGTCTATATAAAATTGTGTACCTTTGAGGAACTTTTTATTTCTTAATATCTTGTATTTATCTTCCCAATTTTTTAGTGTCACCCTTATATTTTTGCCATTTTCTCCTCTTTCCATTTGACCAAGTTTGCTTGCTTGTAGGATGTTTCCTGCCCATTGAATTTTATCTAGTAAGAAGTCTCTTAGTACCATGTTGGTTATTTCTCCTTCTCCGTGTTCTTTCATCCCTTTTATTATTATATTTGTTGCTTTGGCCTTCCCATCCTTTTCTTCCCACATTTGCAATTTAATTTGTTTCTTTATGAGCTCTAATTGTGACCCCGTCTCACCTTTTACCACTTGGGTCCATGACTTGGCCTCCTCAAGTTTCTCTATTAGTTTAGTTTCCTTGACTTCCATGCTCGCTAGGACTGGTTGAAATTTTTTGATATGAGGAATGTCTTTTTCTTCAGCTGTTTGAACTATATTTTTGTCCTTGACTTAATTCCTGTTTTAATGCCAAAATATGCTGCTATCCTGATTCCAAGTTGTTTTGCAATTTGTTTACTTGGTCTTTGAGTGACTTATTTTCCTATGCCATCTTGTGGTTGGTTTCCAAGAACTCTTGAAATTTGGCATCTTTCACCTGTTCTCTTGCCTCTAGCTTAATCAATCTCCCTTTCAAAGCCATTAACTCGATAACATAAAGCTTTGAAGATCATGTTAGAGGAGTTAATATGGGACTGCAAGGTTCATGGTTGTCTCGATTCCCCCCTTCTTTTCTGTTGTTTTCAAGATTCTTTATTGCCTCCTGCTTTGGTTCTACAATATGTCGTTCTAATGTCTCTAAATGATTTTCTTGCCTTACAACCATCGAACTTATTAGAGTTTTGCTCTCTATTTGTGCTATTTGATTATTGCAGGATATTTTCAGTAGTATTGCCACGAATTTTCTATTTCCCAACCATTTTAGTTTCCTTGCTATTTTGGCATGCTTGCATTGTAAGATCCATTTATATTGTTTTACGTTGACATATGTCAATCTTTCTCCTATGTCCACCATTTTGGTTTGGTAATGATCTGGCTTTTGTGAATGTGATAGTAGATCCTCTAGAGCTTCTGTAGTAATAAAAGATTGGTTTAGTGGGTTCTTGGAGGTGCAAGACATGTTAATGTCATAAGGGATTTGATGAGCACATAGTGATACTGAGTTGGTGGGGTGAATCAATATCAAACAAACTTTTACTTTTCCAAAATTAATCAATCACAACAACTACACATGCAAAATGTATCAATTAAGAACACAAAGAGAACACACGATTTACGTGGAAACCCTTGCGGGAGAAAACCACAACAAAATATTGCTTTTATATATATTGATCTTCTTCTGTAGGCACCAACCTACTTCTCTTACAATTCTTCTTTTATCAGCACCCAAGCCACTAGAGACACCAATCCTCGCTTGTAGAATCTGTAGGCACCAACCTACTTCTCTTACAATTCTTCTTTTGTGAGCACCAACCCACTGGAGACACCAATCCTCGCTTGTATAATCTGTAGGCACCAACCCTCACAACTGAGTACCAACTCGGTAAGAGACACCAATCTCTAGGCACCAACCTATGAATCCTTCAATGGATAACATTGTTCTCCTTTACTCACAATCTGATCACTACTTCTAATTCTGTATGATGTAAGTCTTTCCTTTTCAAATTAGGTTCACACACATATACTTTCTTCCCTCACAAATCTGATCACACACTTCCTTCCCTCACAAATCTGATCCAAATCAAGCATAACTTCTTTACACAAAGTTGATCATAATCGAGTCAATATCTTCATATAAGTTTTTGCTTATATCATATTCAACTCTTAATCTTCACATATATTTGTCCTATATATTTGCATTCATCATTCATGTATGGAAACATATACTTTTCAAAATACATCTAAATTGCACTTCATTTTTGCCCCTTCTCTTTTCTCAATTATGCTCTTTTACTCATATAATATTCATTACATTCTTTCTTTTTCAAACATTCCAATTAACTCTCTTTATATATCTGCACGAGGGGGCAACTTCTTTCAAGAGACATGTCCTATCCAAAAGATGCAACTCTACAATTACATTCACCGCTTCATTACCACTTTTAATTTAAAACACCTCTTAAGATGGATCACTGCCCTTTTAGTGTTTTAATCGCTACTCTTTCTCTATAATACAAATTGCTACTCATTTTTAATAAAATCACTGCCCTTCATACATATTAGTTGCCTCACTTCATAAAGCATATTGCACTAATTCATTGTTTGCTTTAATTAACTCTTTTGTCTTATATATACATGGCGCTCCATGTATAGGGAGGTCGGCCACTTCGGAAGTTTTAATCTTAAATTTAACATTCACCTTTTGGCGCTCATTCTCTAATTCGGCCCATAGGGTAAGTCCGTCATCAGTAATTTAAACCTTAATTTAAATTACACTTTGATCTATTTATCTATGAGGGGTTCGACCTTGTTTGTTTAAATCTTTAACTTACACATGTTCTAAATCAGTCTTCTATTTCGATCTTTCTTCAATAGTGGCACTAAACTCAAGGAGGTCGGCTAAGTATTCCTCCAACGTTAATTTAAACATCCACATATCTCTAAGTCAGCCTTCCAATTTCACCATCTCTCCAACAGGAATGTGTAATAGACTAATCTTGTTTTTCTTTGACATCAATGACGTCCTTTGACAATCTCTTCATTCTTACTTTGACATTTTCGTCCATACATCTTGGACAAACTAATCCAACAATCTCCATGACAAACTCTTTGACATCAATGACAACTTTGTCCACCTTTGACATCAATGACAACATTTCCAACAATCTCCACAACAAAATCTTTGACATCAATGATGACCTTGTCCACCTTTGGCATCAATGAAAACAATTCCAATAGGATTAACATGTTTTCCTATGGATCCCTTTGAGTTTCTTCTAATCCCACATTTCCCCTATTTTATACCTTGCTGACAGAGCCTTTGTCAAGTCTTCCCTTTTTATTTGAGTGCTTATTTGTGGGCCTAACTTTTGTAGGTTATTGTTTTCTTCCATGTGACCCTTGAGGGCCCTGTTTTCCTGTTTACCCGATGCCACATTGCTTTTTGTTGTCTGTTGTGTCTCTTGTTTTGAGTCTAGCATTTCACTGTTGGTATATTTAATAAAAGACAAAGTTTGTTGTCTGGTGTGCCTTTTGTTTCAGGTATGATGATTGAACTAGTGGTATGCTCAATAAAATAGAGTATGCATCCATCACACAAGAGAAACACATTTAAATAAAAGATACACTTGGCCCTACTAACCCATGACCTATGGGTCCTGTTGGTTTTTCTTCTGAATCAGCATTAGGGTTTGCCACTTCTAATGCACAGGCAGATTCAGCCAACTAATACAGGAGGTTGCGTGAGCTCCTCCCCTTCACTTCTGGTTCTACCGCACCAAGGGGAGTATCCCTATAACTCAAGATGTAACCTTGACTAGCTCAAAGATAGAAAGATCTAACTTGACAACAACAGGCAGAATACTCTCATGTATGGACCAAGATCTGTATGATAGATCACAAGGTGGGCAACGTTCTTGGACATATATGTCTGGTTAGGGATGAGAGCATGCAAGGGTTTCCTACTCCTAATCCTACAACTAACAGATGGAAGGAAGAGATGGTTTAGTTTGAATTTTGGATGCAAAGCTGGACATGGTGTATAACCTCAACACAGAGCTAGATTGGTGCCTATCTAGGGCTTGGAGTCGGTAGACATACACCTGTGAATGATCAGCATGAATAGCTAAAACTGGATTTCAGGGGGATACACATGATACCTGCCTTACAGATATCTCCCAATAAAGAGTGTTAAGCTGTCTATACTTATGGCATCCCTATTGCAGTAAGAAAGATACATGCAAAACTGGAGACAGAATCAGCATAACACATGCAAACACAGCATTATTCATATAAGGTTAACCATGAAATCAGTGGATTCATGCCAAATCGTACAACAGGAGATACATAAACTCACAAGTTTTGCTGCACAGAGCAACCAAAACCAGTTGTATCTTATTACAGAGCCAAAATGTCCAGTTTTCAACAACCAAAAATGAGTAACACTTCCTGCTTATAACAGCCAGGTAGTGTACCATAAGCAATTAATTACATGGTTGACCAAAAATCCCGCCAGATACACAGTATCAGAAAAATGGCGCTCAACGCATTACCAGATTGGCGCCCAAACATGAATGCAGCAGGTGGGAGAGGAGACAGGAAGAAATCTCGAGCCTTGCGCCGCCGCCTAGGGATCCACATCTTCAATCGGGTACTAGATCCGTCCACACCATCGCCCATACCTCTGCAACAATCGCCATTAATGGCGCACCAACCCGCGGCCTTGGGAAATGCAGAATACTGTGCGTCGCAACCGTTTCCCGCCAAGATACATCGTCATGATATTTGAAAATATGCAGGGTCGAATTATCCCACATGCACCCCGCAGCAACCTCCTCATCACCTTATATACTAGGTCGCGAGCATATATGATGTCGGTGCTTTTGCTCCCGACGACACTAGTATAAACCTTCATCATCATCCTCCAGCAGCATGATATCCTGTTGCTTGAAATATCACCCTGACGTCAGCATCATATCGCAATATAACCTGCATGATAATCGCCTTCATTGGCACAACCTGATCCATCGGAGGAAGATCCTCCTGCTTAACCAATATCAAAAGTCTGGCCGATGAAAAATCCTGATGACGTCACTGTCATATCCTGCTGACGTCATAAGCATATCTGCCTACTGCGCACCTCCTCATATCCGGATGACGTCATCATCATGTTTGCAAATATCGGGGGATCTCCACAAGATGATCAGTGTTAGAAATATGACCCCCCCGGACCTTGATGACGTCATCATCATATCGACATCAGGATGATATTCGGAAGATAACCGGATATTTGGAAATATCATCCTGATGCACAAATATCATGCTACACTGTAGCTCCACTATAAGATCAGGGTGATAGATGAATATGCCAGATATTTGAAAAGATCAACCCCCACTAGATAATGCACGAAGCCGACAGGCGGATATCTCCCTTCGGAAATATCATGATGCAGACAGGCAGAAAAGCGGATATCACCCTGACGTAAGAATGACGTCAGCATCATCAGGATGATAACACAACGAACATGAAGTGATACAACAACATCAAGATGATATTGACTAAGATCATCCTGACGTTCAAAATATGATGACCACGATGAATATCGGGTCACACTTAGAACTTTACAGCAACATCATCAGGATGATCTTAAGTAAGATCACCCGATGTTAGAATATCACCCCAGCGAAAGATCATGCTGACAGAAAATATGATGACCCTCGTAAGCAACATCAGGGTGATGACCAGAAATATGATGATGATGACCTCCTCGAAGAAAATATGATGCTGCAGCTAAAAAATGCTGAGGAGGTCCAACACTTGGAACATTTTTTGGATTTTTAGGGAAGGTGCCTGCATGAAAATTGCTCAGAAACTGACAGTGAAATCAGGCACCAACAGGTCCCACCTTTATTTGTTGTTTTGTGAGATGACAACAAGACTCTTAAGCTCTTTTCCCTTGGAGATTGTCTTCTTAAACTACTACCCTAGAAAACTGGAGCAATGTTCTTCTTCTTGTTGGCTTGGGAACTAGAACTGCAATCTACAACTCTTGATCTTTGTCTGATTTCTCTCCATCGTGGTTAGGGTTTTGTAGCTAGGGAAGGTTGTCACTCTTTTCCCATTTTGGATAAGAGAAAATATTTTGCACGCTGTTGTCATGGCTAGTAAAAGATGAGAAAAGCAAATCAAACAAAAGGAAGTGGTCAATGCAGGGACACGCTAGTAGTCAACAAAAAGCAAAGGCTATGCAATGAAGAATAGAATAACTTTTAACATCCATGAGGCTAAAAATAGCCTATGGGATAGTTAGCCTTGGCTTTTTGCTCTTTGCATTTTATTTCTTCTTTTGTTCAAAGTGACGATGAGCTCCCCTACTTTCTCAAATGTCCCCTCATTGAATAGGCCATGCAATGAAGCATTTACTAAGATATTAGCATACTTGGTCTTGATGTTCCTATAGGCATCACACTCCAAAATAAAGTGTTTTTTATTCTACTGCTCTAGTTGTGCAAAAATCACTTTCTTTCCTTGCCTTTTTTGGTCTTTTCTACCTTCTTTCACACCGGAGCTGATGAGAGTCAGTTCTTAGATGAGTAATAAGAATCTTTGCTCTCCTAGGTATATTATTCCCTATGTAAGCCTTTTGTTGATGATCCCTAGTGGGGTTGAATTCCTCAAGAAATTTTTCTTTTTTCTCCCCAGCACTTTATGCACTAACTTATAGAATTTATCTATGACAAATGCCCTTATTTCTTTGCTATTTGTGAGACATGCATTCAAGTAATGTCCCATTTTCTCATCCATTTACTATTTTGGTTCATCCATGTCTTCTTTCTCTTGCTTAGAGTGTCATTGAAAACAAACTTAATCCATCTACCTATTTCCATTTGTTCCATTATTTTTAGATATCTTATGAGATGCACCATAGCAATGACTTCAATAAGAATTGCCCCTATTTCATCTAGCATAATCTCATAATGAACCAAATTTTTTATTTTGAACTTTCTTGTGATCACGCACTTTTGAATTCTCTCAATTTGCTTCCATTTTGAATCTAAAGCACAACTAGCCCAAAGTTCACACCCATAAAGCGCCACTAGAATTACTAATAGCCTAAAAATAATGTGTAGTTTTCCAATTCCATGACTCTGCCTCTTTGCATCTATTTTGAAGATCATATAATGCTTTCCATCCGCTCAAAGTTCTTTCCTTTTTGCAAGGCTCCCAATTAAGTATGTTGTTGCTGAAGTCAATCTCAAGGTCTTTGTACTCAGTTACCTCTTCAAGAGCATTTCCCTCAAAGTAGAACTTATGATGGATCTTTTTCTTTTTGTTGGAGAAGATCATAATTTTGGTGTTGGTGGTACTAACTTGCATACCCACTACTCTACAAAAGTGCTCAAGGGCATAAAGGTGTTCTTGCAACCTATGAGCCGATTTAGTAAGGTCGTCTACATATAAAAGAACCCTTATCACCCATTCCCCAAATGGACTCCATCTCCACCTTGCAAATTCATCCATTCTTCAAGTTTGTCAGTATATAGTTAAATAAGAGTAGAGGACAGAGGGCACCCTTGTATAACTTTGATGTCACTCCTAAGTTTTTTTGAAATGCCTACTGAAGTTTTGACTTTAACTCGAACCTCTTGATAAAGCCTATGGATAGCTGCTCTAAAATGCATTAGAATACCAAACTCCTCCATTTTTCCCCATAACTTATCCCTAGGGACCATGCTAAAAGCCTTCTTGATGTTAACAAAATAATAGTAAGCTTCTTCCTTTTCACCCCAAACTCTTTTAAAGATGTCTCTCAAAGTGTCCATGATCTAATGTGGAATGCTTAGGTCTAAAACTTGCTTGCCCTTTCGCTCTCTTTTCTTTTTCCTTTGCCCACTTATTGATTATGCTTTTGACCATGCTACCAAACAATTTCACAAACAAAGGATTAATCATGATGGTCCTATAATTGGAAGGATTATTAGCATCACCACTCTTAAAAAGAGGTATCACTAGGCTGGTGGTCCAATCATTTGGAAATCCTTTCTTAATGATGTTGAATATTCTCATAATGTAAGGTGGAAGGATTCTAACCCCCCATTTTAGATACTCCGCCTGAAGCTCAATCAAGTCCTTTTGCTTTTCTGACACCCAATTTATTAATACCAACCTTAACCTCTTGCAAGGTGAATAACTTTGTTGTCATGTTGACCAAGGGGGGGCTCAACCTCTAATTCCTTCTCATATAACTATCTTGCATAATCAAACCATTGAGTAGCTATATCTTTGGGTTATTAGTTCATATACCTGTCTTGTATAATCAAACCATTGAGTAGCTGTGATGAGTATAATCAAACCATTGAGTAGTTGTGATGTTATTCTTTTTCTGCTTCTCTCTTGGTTGAAGTTCCCTCCAAAATATCTCTGGGTTTCTAGGTGGATTAGTTCTTCTCACCTTGTGTTCATGAACTCAACTTTTTTCACTTTTATGATCTACTTGTACAACCTTATGTTCAACTTCTCCTTACCTCACTCTTTCAAAGTTCATGCAATTTTGCATTCCTCATCAAACCAAACATTTACCAGGAAACATTTTGTTTCTAACTTTTTATATTTTTCCCTTTTTCATTTCATAAGTGCTCCTTGAATTATGCTTATTAATTGGGCTAGCATTTTTCTTCTTGATTAATTTCTCTAACATTTCCTTGAAGATGTTACAAATTTCTTATGTTAATAGAATTGTTCCTTTTGTAAGTGGTTGCTGGTGAGGTTGTATTTTCTACATTTGCTTCTTTTTTCAAGCCAAGATAACCTTAAGTAGATTGGATTATGGTTTGATTTTAAATCCGAAATGTAATCACCTATCTCGACCTCCTCTATCTTTTCAATCAAGCTTTGCGAGCAAAGTGCATAATGAACGACACTTGCCCCATTGTATGTATTGCATGTAAAATTTCTGAATTTCTTCCATCTATCCATACCATTGCAAATAATTAAGTCAAAAGTGCCATAGAGAGTAAGCAATTTTTTGTCAAAATGGTTACTGTCCCTATTATCTTCTAAATGTCTTGACCATTAGTGATTTCTTTCTTCAGCAAGCCAATAGGATTGTGATCCTCTTTGTTACATAAAATGTTAGCTTGTTCATTTGTTGTCCTGGCATTGAAATCTCTCAGTAGGAAAAGGTGAATCACTCAAGTTGGAGGGTGAGTTAACAACAGATGGTCCATTAAGCACTCTCATGTCAACATTCAGCTTAGCAAAGAAGTTAGTAAAAGAATCAAAACAAAGCAAATGAATAAAGTCATCGACCAAGGAGACTTCATAAAAGCCAAAAAGTGCCTCATACTAAGGCCACACACATTTGTACAAGGAAAATCAATGTGCTTATACATAGGAAAAGGCGCTTATATCAAAAATTCTATGCTACTTTACAAAGAACCAATGAAAACTGAGGTGCCTATGCCCAACTCCTCAACCAACAATGAAAATCAAACATCCAAGGATAAAGTCACCACTATAGGAAAAATAAAGGATCAAACACTAGCATGGAAGAGTTAGCGAGTCAGAAATATAGTTGCCAAGTTAGAAACATCAAAGTAAAAACTTTGAAAATTAAAAAAAACCAAGGATTCATAACTTCACATATGCGTCTACTGTGTTGTGGTGAAAGATAAGAGGAGTACATGTTGGAAGGGGTGATTGAAACTATAACATCTAATATAAATCCATTTAATATATGCTTTGATGAAAGTCCAAACTACATTCAATGATCTTATTTTAGCATAGATAAAGGAGATGTTGGCAAAGGTTGTGGAATTGAGATTTACACCTACCAAATGGGAGTGCATTTATTTTTAGTCTCTCGATTTTTTAATGCTTCCATCCCCTTCAAAATTGTAGCTAGACTAACCTTTAGATCAACTTTCAATCAAAGATAAAAGAATAAAGAATCAACAACATAAGGGAGTTGTTCCTTGTGAAGGCAAATAAAGGAGAAAGTCATGCTTGTTTGGAGGCATACAATTGCAGATTACACAAAATAAGTTGATCATATGTAGATCACCAGGATTCATAAATTGCCAAAGTTTCAAAGCTTCATCAGAAGGCTTATCAAATTTCATTGAACCAAAGGATTTGACATGAAAGCTTCACCAAAATTCAATTGTTCAAATCCACCTGAAGAATTTATGTTCTTAGCTCGCACTAAAAATAAATTGTCATCATTTTTTAGGAGAAAAAGCATATTTAGAAATTTGCTATTTTTAACAATAACCCAGAGTTGACTTTTTGTCCAAATATCATGTGAGGGATGTGAGCTTTTGATGCATGATTGTAATAGTTTAATCTTTAGTTGAGATGATAGTTTCATGTTTGAAATTTAGAATTAGTGCAGTAGATAAATTTGTAATAAAGTTTACGTGTCATGCAAACAACCATAGTTAGGATAGGAGCGCATTTAATTATTTTATTTATTTTCATCCAATAGTGCTTTTTGCACATAGATGGGATTTAGAAGTTTTGGTAGTATTAAGTTAATGGTATCAGTTGTATCAAAGGAGTTGTATAAGTTAATGAATATCAATAAATGGCAATTCTCAAGCTTGTTTTGTTGAAACTACTTTTCGTTGAGTAACTAGTCTTCTTGTGATTTTGTGATCGATTTAATGACATTTATTATGCCTATTTTGCTTATGAATGTTAATTGAAATGTGTTGTTATGTGCATTGCAAGTTAAGTCGCTTCGATGAATCTACAGGGTTTGCATTGTAGGTGAACTTGGAGATATAGCTCACAACTTTGTATCGAGTCATACATTTGATTTAACTATAATGTTCATGTTTATGTGCTAATCTATCCAATCCATGTGTACTTGCCCTGATTAGCCTTTATTTTTAGCTAAATAGTGTAAGCATCTAGTTGTAGGATTAATTCAAGTCAAAAAGCATAAAACTCTTTGCCTTGTGCTGAAAGTGTGTTTTATCCTTTTACACAGAGCAACCCAAAAATCCACTAAACCAATCTTTTATTATTGCAGGAGCTCTAGAGGGATGTGAGCTTTTGATGCATGATTGTAATAGTTTAATCTTTAGTTGAGATTATAGTTGCATGTTTGAAATTTAGAATTAGTGGAGTAGATGAATTTGTAATAAAGTTTACATGTCATGCAAACAACCATAGTTAGGATAGGAGTGCATTTAATTATTTTATTTATTTTCATGCAATAGTACTTTTTGCACATAGATGGGATTTAGAAGTTTTGGTAGTATTAAGTTAATGGTATCAGTTGTATCAAAGGAGTTGTATATGTGAATGAATATCAATAAATGGCAATTCTCATGCTTGTTTTGTTGAAATTGCTATTCGTTGAGTATCTAGTCTTATTGTGATTTTGTGATCGATTTAATGACATTTATTATGCCTATTTTTCTTATGAATTTTAATTGAAATGTGTAGTTATGTGCATTGCAAGTTAAGTCACTTCGATGAATCTGCAAGCTTTGCATTGTAGGTGAACTTGGAGATATAGCTCGCAACTTTGTATCCAGTCATACATTTGATTTAACTATATTGTTCATGTTTATGTGCTAATCTATCCAATCCATGTGTACCTGCCCTTATTAGCCTTTATTTTTAGCTAAATAGCGTAAGCATCTAGTTGAAGGATTAATTCAAGTCAAAAGCATAAAACTCTTTGCCTTGTGTTCAAAGTGTGTTTTATCCTTTTACATGTCACACCTCCAAGAACCCACTAAACCAATCTTTTATTACTGTAGGAGCTCTAGAGGATCTGCTATCACACTTGCAAAAGCCAAATCATTACCAGACCAAAATGGTGGACACAGGAGAAAAATTGACATATGTCAACGTAGAATAGTATAAACGGATCTTACAATGTTATCACATCTACTAAACCAAAAGAAGAATTGTAAGAGAAGTAGGTTGGTGCCTACAAAAGAACATCAATATAATAAAAGAAATATTGGCCGTGGTTTTCTCTTGCAAGGGTTTCCACGTAAATCGTGTGTTCTTAATTGATACATCTTGCATATGTGTAGTTGTTGTGATTGATTAAGTTTGGACAAGTAAAAGTTTGTTTGATATTGATTCACCCCCCTCCTCCCCACTCAGTATCACTGTAATCAAATAGCACAAATAGAGAGAAAAACTCAAATAAGTTCGATGGTTGTGAGGCAAGAAAATCATTCTTGAAAACAACAAAAAAGAATGGGGGAATCGAGACAGCCATGAACCTTATAGTCCCATATTAACTCCTCTAACATGGTCTTCAAAGCTTTATGTCACGGAGTTAATGGCTTTGAAAAGGAGATTGATTAAGCTAGAGGCAAGAGAACAGGGGAAAGAAAATTTCAAGAGTTCTTAGAAACCAACCACAAGATGACATAGGAAAATTTATGTTAATTTATGAATCTTGGTGATCTACATATGATCAACTTATTTTGTGTAATCTGCAATTGTATGCCTCCAAACAAGCATGACTTTCTCCTTTATTTGCCTTCACAAGGAACAACTCCCTTATGTTGTTGATTCTTTATTCTTTTATCTTTGACTGAAAGCCAATCTAAAGGTTGGTCTAGCTACACTTTTGAAGGGGATGGAAGCGTTAAAAAACCGAGTCTAAAAATAGAGGCAAAGAGTTATGTAATTTTTTATGTTAATTTATGAATCCTGGTGATCTACATATGATCAACTTATTTTGTGCAATTTGCAATTGTATGCCTCCAAACAAGCATGACTTTCTCCTTTATTTGCCTTCACAAGGAACAACTCCCTTAAGTTGTTGATTCTTTAATCTTTTATCTTTGACTGAAAGCCGATCTATAGGTTAGTCTAGCTACAATTTTGAAGGGGATGGAAGCGTTAAAAATTTGAGAGACTAAAAATAAATGCACTCCCATTTGGTAGGTAGTGTTTGATCAGATTTGTGAAGGAAGAAAGTATATGTGTGTGAACCTAATTTGAAGAGGAAAGACTTACATCATACAGAATCAAAAGTAATGATGAGATTGTGAGTAAAGGAGAATGATGTTATCCATTGAAGGATTCATAGGTTGGTGCCTAGAGATTGGTGTCTCTAACTGAGTTGGTGGTCAGTTGTGAGGGTTGGTGCCTACAGATTCTACAGGCGAGGATTGGTTTCTCCAGTGGGTTGGTGCTCACAAAAGGAGAATTGTAAGAGAAGTACATTGGTGCCTACAGAAGAAGATTAATATATATAAAAGCAATATTTTGTCATGGTTTTCTCCCGCAAGGGTTTCCACATAAATCATGTGTTCTTAATTGATACATCTTGCATATGTGTAGTTGTTGTGATTAATTATGAGGGATCTTGTCAGCAATTGAGGCATATTCACTATGACCTTAGCAATTTTGGGCTAGTAACGCCTTAGAATAACATAGTTAAACGTAGCATCTGATTCACATTAATCACTCTTATATCTTATTTTGAGTTATTAACTTCTTAACATATTGAGGGGGAAAGAATTGACATTAAAGTTAATATCATATTAGAGAAATTTGTCTAATATTTAACATAATTCTTATGCACATTTCTATATCATTTGTAGGTTTGATTGTAAGTGAAGAGATAATGTTAACATGTGTGTTAAATGGTGATACACAATCAACTTACATATTCTAATGAATGATTCAACAACACAGAGCTATAATTCCTTATGTTTTGACCCAATGTTCCATGCTACTAAAATGATGATTGTTTTACAGCTTTGTAGCTGTCATTTACATCGTATATTCATTATGCAATTGTATACATCCTCACATTCATGCATACAATGCTCATGTATCAGGTTTCATGCCACTTTTGTGTTACTACCAACATGTCACCTTTCCTTATCAACAAGACAATTTTATGGTAAATAAGTAATGTCGTTTTTATTATTACATACAAATGAATTTTAATTCTATTACTATGTTAACATTTAAATCTTATGCTTATTAGTGAAATAGTCATATGGAATAGAAAGGAAGCAAATAGATCACATAAAAAAAAATGAGATCAACTCAAATATTTGCCCTAAATGAACCCAACAAGAAAAAATCCAAAAGATATCATCTCTTCATTGTCACTATCATCTTGCAAGCTTTTGCATTGAATTGATCAATATGAGCCTTCAAATGTATTCTATCTTTTGCTAGCACCTCTACAATAGTTTAGTAGGTTTCCTCGTAAATCGATTGCTTATTCAACATGCTTGACTGCTGTTCTCAGATGTGCAGTAGTCTCCTATATCAAGAACTGAACGTGATCTCAAGGGGGTATATTTATGCTAAGCATGAGCAAATGAATTGTGCAGAGGATTCTAAATTACTCTCCCACAGAGACAGAAGACCCAATTCAACTTCCTTCTAGACACTCAATTCTAATTCTTGTTGTTCTTTCCTTAATAGAACAAGTTCATACCAAGCCAAACTTGTCTAGATAACCCTGTTCTATGATGTAGAGGTTTGTCTCAAGCTGAATCTTTTGTATGGTTTTACCCTTTAAGTTAATAATAATTATATTGACCATTTAACTTGTTTTTTAATTCAACAAGTTAGAAGGAAACCACCTTGTTTCATAATGTTTAGTGATGCCTTCAACACATATACCTGCTTTTGATCGTGAAATTGGTTCCAATTAGGAGATGAAAAAATTCATTTTAAGGACAAAAAAAAGCAGCACTAGAAAATTAGCTGAACTCAATAAATGCATTGTATACTCATTTTTAATAAAGAAATTGCATTTAAGCCACATGTACAAAACACCAGTTGGAGAACTCATCATCTACCTTCATTCATTTATTAAAGTGAGATTGTTTAGCATGGCTGTGGTGTGAGTAGCAGTGTGGCGCTACAATTTGAAAAACAAAAATGATGAAAAGCTTACAAAAGGGTTGGTTTTTTATGAAGTAATGGACAATTGGCTTCACCCCAGCTAAGGATAAGCCATTTGATTGCCCTAACTTCTATATTTGCCCTACCGAATAAATTGTCAGATTCCCCTGCATGTTAGCTTATACGAGCTCTTAGGTGCCTCAAACAAAGATGACACATCATATTTGTCAGTAGCCTGTGGATTATAAAAATGTACGCTATAGATGTAGGGACAGGAGATGACATACATTTGGATATGCAACATGAGTATGAGAATGGATCAATGTATTTGCAGGACAACCACCACAAGCTAGTAAAATGCCGGCAAAATCAAAAGAGATAAGAAACACTAGAATCACAAGATAACATGCCAAACAAGACCTTTGACAGAAACTGAATGTGATGCACTCCCGGAAATAAATTTTAAGTTATTGTAGAAGGTAACTGACAATCAAAACATAATCTGAAAGGAGTCAACAAGCAAGAAAAAGAGAACCACCAACAAAAAGTGTCATGTTTAGTCAACTTCTAAAAATGCAAGAGGGAATCCCTTGAATGCCTTCTCTTACCAAGAAACAAGTGCACCAAACTACAATGAAGCATCTCTAGATATAAAAGAGTCAGATAGAGGAGACTTTCATAACAGAAGACTGCAAGACATTAGAAACTAAGAATAGAAACCAAAGGAGAAAGAATTCAACAATTACTAAAAAAAACTAGGAATACAACACTAGCAAAAAAGAGAAATGAAATTCCAAAGGCAAAATCACAACTTCAAACCAGGTTTTTAAACAAAATTTGATAGACATGTACTTAAAGAAACTTATAAGTGAAGCTAAAATCCCAAAGCATGAATGACACAAGACTCGTGTTCTAAAATATGAGGTACTAAGAACAAAAGCGAGAGTGAGTAATCTAGTTCAACAATACAACATACATCTATCAGGCAAATGGCTCAGGAATGTAACTCATAACTTATATTTGTGAATATAGATCCCTAACAAAAGGACCCAGCCAGGGTCTTCAAAAGGACTTCTCATGGTTTGGATCAACAATGAGTTTAGATCAATTGGAGATGACAATAAACCTTGAGGTTTTAATGGCCTCCATAGTGAAGAGATCCATGGAGAAAGTTTTCAGAGCAACATCCTCTGTTTCTTTCTAGAAAATCCAAATCTAGAATGATATCACAAAGTGTAAAAAGACAGCTGGATATTATCCTCTGATCTGATAGGATGACTACAAAATGACTATCTTCATGAATAAGGAAAAAAGAACTTCCTCAAGATGAACAGCAATCTAAACATTTTGCAACCAAACATCCACTAAAGTTCCTTCTCAAGGACACAAATATGCTTGTTGCAACATAAGCCAAGGAAGTCAGTTTATAGCTGAAAAAATAGGTTTTTGCCTAGTTTCTAATCATTGGATGCAAGCTCGATTACACTGTACCTGACCAATGACCAGTAATACCATCTTTGCAATTGCTTTATGTATTGGTCCCAGGATTCATAATGTACTTTGGAGTCACTGTAGCCAGTGCTCAGGTTGATAGAGGTATTTTATAACTGATTTCAGTATAGATGTAGAGGTCAGGCTATTGGATACCATAATGAAATGTTACTGAATTTCCTGGAAGACAGAATATCGTAATATATATGATAAATGTTGAATTTCTTGAAGACAGACCATCATAGACAACTCTAATGATTTTTTGCACTGGCCTCACCCTACACCAATAACAGAAAATATATTTTTCTTTCGCCAAAAATAGTTCACTTTGATAGAAACAAAAACCTAAAAGGGACAGAGGCATATGTTGAATGACCAAGCAGAGGTCCTGCATTGCAACAGAACCATTGTTATGTCTATCTTTCCTGGTTGGATGAAGAGCAATAAGACTTGAAAAGGGCCTTAGAATGTGTGGACAAAATCTAATCCATCATTTAACATATTCCACACCCCCAAATAAAGTATCTGCCAAGCATGGGGAGTCTAAAAAATTCAACACACAAATAAAAATGCAAGTCATCCATTGTCTGGTCATTTAAGAGCTTCCTTGCTTGCCTAGATGTTATTCATTATATGATTGGAATGAGTAGTACTTGTATACTTCATCTTACAAAAAAATGTACTTTCATGGAAATTCAACTCAGCTGATACCCAAACAATGGTGATTTGAAACCCATCTGATACCACAGCCAAAGGCACTTGGTGCAGGAAATGGATCACCTTATTACTTGATTCCTGCATTTGAAAGAGACGAACAGCAGGGCCCAGCAGATGTCATGAATGGCACTCCCTTGTATGTTGCCACACCCTTATCATCAGTGGATAGGTGCTACATAAGATGGAAAATTCCGTCAATAGAAGTACATTATTTTTTTACATATATTTTTCTCTGCATTATCTAATATGATAGGAAATATACTTCTCTGGACAGTAAATCACTTCTATTTTAGTAGAGAGAAAACCGTGGTGCACTTTGCTTCTTTTAAAATTATAACTGGAAAAACAACACTATTTTTGGTAAAAATTGTGTTTTCTAAATAGATTTAAGGAAAGACCAAAATCAATTGTAATATCTAAAGAAAATTAAAATCACTCTCTTTAGCTAATAAAGCCTTTTGGGCACAAGCATTCTTCTGCACCTGTTCACTCATGCCGTAGGCTATCCTGTGTGTCTCTTTCAGTATAAACCTGGATACTTAGATTGCACTGTAGAAAAGAGTTGATTGATTTTAAAAAGGGGGTCATATAGACAATGAAAGGACACCTGAGATTGCACTGTAGGAAGGGGTGCATAATTTTGAAAAAAGGCAACATATAGACAATGAATGGACACCCACCTGAATTGTATGACTATGGAATATGGTATTGCCAGTTGAGGGCCAAGGCACAAGTCAAATGGCAGACATTGTATTTTATAAAACTAACCAAATTCTAACTAATAAAGGATGAAGTATTGGATGAACAGGCCGAGACTTTTTGAGGATGAGCATCCCTTTTGGCGTTTGAGCTTTTAAGGACATGATGAGCTTTATTTCAGATGTTATGATAATTTTTCCAGTCAGGATAAAAGTCCAGATGGTTTTGGCTTCGCCTATATTGGGATCTGAGGTCCCTTGACTCCCAGTACCTTTCACAAAAACGAAAACCAAAAAATTCCAACTTAGGGGGGAGGGGGGGAGTTCTCATCTATATGAAATTGTAAATACAGTAAATGCACTACAATAGCATAAGGTTGGTCTAAAACATAAATATATTTACTGATGTATACTGCCCAAAGAAACATACATGTGTGTCTGTTTGTAAAAAGGAGAGATTACAATAGAAATTACAGTTAAGGGCCTATATTATCAACACATTCTAATGGATGGTCATTATGGCAGTGTCATGCAGACTCTGCTCTGGTCCAATCATTCATCACAGTTTCAATTTTCACTGGGTGTGATTATATATGAACTCTAAGGAGCCAATACTTATAACTGGACTTCTTGTGAAAAAGAGCCTAAAAATTACTCCAAAAGGGTTGAACGTAACAAAAAAGAATGGAACATAGAGGAAATATGCAAAAGCTAACGGAATCAATATCCCTACAATAACCAATTAAATTGACAAAATCAACAGTCAATCAGAAATTAATAAGAGGGTATCTGCTCTACATGTAAAAGCAGATGAAACAAGAGGATTAAACCCAAAACAAAATACTTCAGTATGTAGCAAGACGAGAAACAGTGAGCCCTATTTTCTGATATCTGAAGCATCAAATGATAATTACTAGTTCAATGTGTTTGATCTATTGTCATTAGAAAGCATTTGGTATCTAGTCATCTCAGTTAATCTCCATCGTTCATCACAGGCATGCAATGAGTGTAACAACTGCAAACAAACATAAAGAAAATGAACTGTAAAGTCCCATAGATCTCAGTTTAAACAGTTACGTTTGACAGCTTCGAGTACTATTGAGAGACTGGGATACCAATGTACACAGAAATGTGGTCTGGCTATTCCACATAAAATATTTGACAATACTAACCAAAAAAAATTGAAAATTTGCTTGGTTTTACTTGTGGAGTGAGAGCACAGTGGTAAATTTAGCTGATCAGAAAATGTAAAATATCACTGATTTTGCAAGATAACTGTACTTACCGGTGTGATCTTTTCAAACTGCTTCTTCTTCGGATTCAAGACTTCCTCTGGCTTTCCTTCATGTCTGTTTTGATAAATTACAAGATTAATAGTAAAGAAACATAGACCAACATTCATAAAAATACCTTGTGTTAAAAACCAAAAACTACAAATTTAAATTCAAGATTAGTCACAGAAAATGAAAAAATAAACAGACGCCTGAGTAGGGGGCTGCACACATAAATAAGACAACCATGTAAGCTTTATATTATAACATATCTTCCTTGACAAGGTTTAGATGGTTTCCCAAAAGGGGCAATCATTTGCATCCAAAGCAGTTGCAAGCTTGATAATATCAATGCAATTGCAAAACCTTAATATAGATAGTATTTTTTAAAGAGTATTTTGAAGAGGTATATATTAAACAAAGAGATGCCTCCTTTGTGAACAGTTATGTCTCTAGAGTGAAGTCGCCCTCCTTGAAAGATATAAATCAAATTTGCAAATGTGAAGAAGTGGGAAGTGTGATGAATATTAGTTGAGTATTGGGCAGGTTTAAAGCAGACCTAAGGGCATAAAATTATGAAGAGTGTTTCAGACTCGTATTGAAGAATATATGCAGCCCATGTGTGAAGAATAAAGTGTATATCTAGAAGACATACTCAGATCTGCATATGAGGGATTAAAAGGCAGAATTAAAAGAAGGTTCTATATAGATATAGGGAAAAAGAATATGTTGATATAGAAGAAGATTGTGCAGAGACAAAGGAGAAGGTATATGCAGATATAGAAGGAAGATATTGATATTATCTGTGATCAGATATGAAGGAAATCATTGTCATGTATGTGATCAGTTTTGTGAAAGAAGAGTGTGCATCATCTGAATCAAATTTGTGAAGGAAAGAAGGCGTATGAGTGTGGATCTGATTTGAAAAGGAAAGATTTACATCATTCAGAATCAGAAGTTGTGATCAGGTTTGTGAGGAAGGGAGAACAATATCATCCATTGAAGAATTTGGAGGTTGGTGCCTATCAAATAAGAGATTGGTGTCTCTTACTGAGTTGGTGCTCAATTGTGAGGATTGGTGTCTCCAGTGAGTTGGTGCCTACAAATTCTACAAGTGGGGATTGGTGTCTCCAGTGGTTTGGTGCTCACAAAAGAAGAATTGTAAGAGAAGTAGGTTGGTGCCTACAAAGAAGATCAATATATAAAAGCAATATTTTGCCGTGGTTTTCTCCCACAAGGGTTTCCACGTAAATCGTGTGTTCTTAATTGCTAGATCTTACTGTGTGTTATTGATGTGATTGATTAAGTTTGAAAAGTAAAAGTTTGTGTTATATTGATTCACACCCCCCCCCCCCCACTCTCTCTCAATATAACTTGTGTGCTCAAATACCTCTATTTCACAAGAGTTCATTTTTTCTTCATTTTGCATTTTGGAAGGTTGCTGCTATATTTTCGAAGGGAATCGATTGCAAAGTGTCAAGGGAGGATTCTAGCTTGCACAAAGGTCATCTATTGATCTAAAGTAAGTAGTGTAACCAATTCTTTCTAGTTTTTTCTGAATTTTTTCAAGTTTAAAAATAAAAATCAATTTTTTTTAAAAAAAAAAAACAAGTTCTAACATTTTTTGAAACTTATTTTAGTGTTTGTCTTGAATGTTTATATATTGTGTAGGGTTGCATTTTTTTGAAATTATATTTTAATTTAAATTTTATAATTTCTTACAACAGCAATCTATTTGAAAATTTGAAATGGCTACTAGTTCAAGTTCAGTGGGTCTTGAGAAGGATAAACAATTTAAAATTTGATCAAGCATCTCCTCTTTGGAAATATGTCACGGTGGTTAAACAACTAGCAGGAGGTGGGGCTTTTGTTTGGGTTTGTAATGAATGCAAGGTCACATTTAAGAGCTCATATAGTCGAGTGAAAGCTCACTATGTGCCATAAGTGGAAAAGGAATAAAAATATGTTAAGGGCCAAATAAAAAGGGGTTGCCAAAAGGACAAATTATGGCATTCATTAAAGAACAAGAAGAAGCTGATGAAAAGAGTACAAGAGCAAAATTAAGAGCTCATTCTTTAGCAAAGAAAACATCAATGAAGCCACCTACAGAATCTCCTTTATCCATGCCCCAACATCCTTTCTTGGAGACGTCTATCCAAGATGAATATCCCTCTTCTTCTTCCCGCAAAAGAGGTCCATTGGCTAAGGCATTTCAAAATGAAACAAGAGATATTGCAGATGAAAAAATTGCGCATTGCATTTATGCCAATGGTCTTCCTTTCAACTTGGTGAGATCACCATTTTGGTGAGAAATGGTGATAGCAATTAGTAATGCACCTTTTGGTTACACAGGGCCTAGTTATTAAAAAGTGTGCGCCACCTTATTTGCAAAAGAAAAAAAATTTATAGAAAAATCACTATAACCAATTAGAGATTCATGGATTGAAACAGGAGTGTCCATTGTTTCTAATGGATAGAAAGATTGCAAAAACCAACCTTTAATAAATTTTATTGCAATGTCCCCCAAAGAGGCAATGTTTTTGAAGACAGTTGATTGTGAGGGGCAAATCAAGGATGTAGAATTCATTTCCAAAATCCTCATTGAGTCCATAGAGATGGTGGGTATTAATAATGTTGTCCAGGTCATTACGGACAATGCAAAAGATTGTAGGGCAGCAGTTACTTTGGTTGAGGAAAGGTACTCACACATATTTTGGACACCATGTACCATACAATCCCTTAACTTGGTGATGCAAACAATTGGCACTCAAATAGAATGGGTGAAAACTACATACAATGAGGGTGAGGAGATTCAAATGTTTGTGACAAACCATTATATGTCACAAGGCATCTTCAGGGCTTTCTCGTATTTGGAGTTGTTGAAGGTAAACTTAATTTATTTTAATTTTAATTTATGCCATATTTTAATTTACTTACATTTTAATTTTTAATGTGTTATTAACTTGTTTTTTTACATAACATTAGGTTGTTGAGACCCGATTCGCATCACACAATCATTTTGAGACTTGTGAAGGTGAAAGAGGCTTTGGGCACCATGGTCACTAGCTACCAATGGAGTATATGGAAGGCATCTAATTCAAAGAGGGCTCAAAAGGTGAAGTCATTGATCCTAGATGATGATTTCTAGGATCGTGTGCAATATGTCTTGAGTTTCACCGAGCCTATCATGAGTATGCTTAGGTTTGTTGATACAGATCAGCCATGTTTGGGGGAAATCTATGATGACATTGACTCCATGGTAGAAAAAATAAAGACCATAATAGCACAAAAAGACAATGTCCCTGATGAAACATTTTTCCTAAGTGTAAAAAAAATCATTCATGACCGTTGGGACAAGACGAACACACCCTTGCACCTCCTTGCATATGCCTTGTCCCCCAAATATTATAGCACTAAGATATTTTCTTTGGCAAGGAGAACCTCACCATATAGAGATAGTGAAGTTGCTAATGGCTACAAGATAGCATTTCGAAGAATATTCTCAGATCCAGAAGTGATGGATAGTGTTAAGAAAGAGCTTGGCAAGTTCATACAAGGAGGAGAGCATAGTTTGTGTGCTCTTCAAGACACGTACAAGGAAGATGCTCATACACGATGGTACCTCCATGGGCAAGATTATATATTCCTCCAACCTTTAGCAATCAAAGTTCTATCACAAGTAAGCATGTTTTATTATTTAACATTCTTAGTACTTACCATTTTTTGCATTTTTTAATTTTTAAGTTGTATTGACTAGAGCTCTAATTTCAATAGGCTGCAAGTTCTTCGGCTGAATGGAATTGGAGTACATACTCCTTTATCCACTCAATGAAGCGTAATCAATTGGCTGCTAAAAGAGCGGGAGACTTGGTCTATGTCCACTCCAACTTGCGTCTTCTATCACATAAGCAAGTTGACTACAAGGACGGGGCAGCGAAGAATTGGGATATAACCCCTGAGTGTGCCAACTTGGATGCATCTATTGCAGAGCTTGCTACAATCAGTGTAGATGATTAGGAGAATTCTATACATGATGCACCTAGTGGGAGTGGCACTCCATATGTTTGTGTTTCAAATGATTTGGAACCAATCGATGACTTAGATCTAGATCCATTCAATGAAGATTGAAGATCGAAATATAGACTTTCGATTATAGTATTTTCAAAATTTGTAATTGTAATGATTTTCAATGGTCATCTAAATTATCAATTGACAATTAAATATTAATATTATTATATTATGATTATCTTTAGACTTTAAACTTTCAAAGTTTATTTGTTATGATTATCACTATCATTGATCAATGATGAAGTATCATATTATCAAAAGATTCAAATGTCATTAAATATTTATATATCAAATGTATTTTCAATTCTGTATATTTTTTAATTTTTTTTGTATATATAAAAATATATATATAGTACAGTCGTACCCAACCATACCCAAATCAAAGAAAAAAATCATCGTATTGGCGTACCAGAACCAACAACTTAGTTCAAAAACATTTTTCTCCGTCTCCAACTCCTTGGAAACTTCTATCTTCTCCTCTTTCTTTCTTGACGACCTTATGTAGTTATAAAGGCCATTTTGTTAGGATACCTCACTTCAAGTAACTCCAAGAAACCATCAAAGAAAACTTGACCTTTGAATTCATTGGGAATTCTTGATACTGATCAAGAATTTTGTTCGCCTTAAATTTATAATTCATTATGTCCTTATGCATTTTGATTTTTATTAACACCTCTTGAACAAGATTTTTATCATCTTCTTCTTGTAAGAGCCTTGGCTGAAAAGGATTGGGAGTGGGACCAATCACAGATTGAATATTTGCTAGAGGACTCTTGTTCTTATTTAAATTTACCATGAACTTTCTCATAGTCTCGTCCAAAGCATTCTGATTTTGTCTAAGAGATTCAAGCAACCCATGACTAACAATCTAGCAGAAACAAAGCTTTGAATAATATAAATCACCGTTGAAACTGACATGTACCCATTGAACACAAACATGCAACAAATATAAGTTGCAACAAATTGTCAACTTTTGAACAAGCTGACAAAATCACCAACTCTGATACCACTGTAATGTCCTATAACTAATATTTTTGAATTTTTTGCAAATGTTAGCATGAAATGCAAAAACCCACACTTTTTATCATTGAGATCCCAAGATGGGTAGGGTGAAAGCATATAGTGATTGGGACACTAACTAACTAGTAGCAAGCCGCACAATTCTACAATGTATGCAATGCGGAAAATAGATAATGTATTGGCAGCATAGCCATCCAAACTTACAAATTCATGCTTATATGGTGAAGAACCGCACATATGATTACAATTTGTTTGATAAAGCAATTAGTACTCTTCAATATTCAAATCTAGGAATTATGACAAACATTTGACCAACAATCTGAAAGTAAACATTTCATCAAATAGTTGGAATGTAAATTGAAAACACATAAAATAAATACTCGGATTGAGCTGATATGTTTGAAGGATGATCAAGTACTGCAACCAGATTTATATATATCCATCAAAGCTCCCACTTACAATTAACTCCTCAATGAATGGATGCCAAATCAATGCTAGTAATTACTACCATAGCAAATTTCAAAGTATGGCTGATGCAAAGAAATACATATCAGCAAATTCCAAAACTTCAAATTTCCCAACCACAAATTTATGTCAGACCTTTGATTGGGTGCATCAGAAATCGTTCCCCTTTTGGAACAACAGCAACAAATACTTCAATAACCACAAAATCAAATCAAACTCTTCATTCTTAGTAGTACAGCGCCAAGTGAAAAAGCTAATAAGGTGTGGCAGATAAAAAGCAGTTGATATAATATAATATGTTTCAATCCCTTTAACTTTTTCAGGATGTAGGCCAGCAACCATAATATCTCAAAGTCTTATGCGGCAGCTCCAAGATTCGGCTAGCAAAATAATATTGACCAATAAGCTTTCATAATAATCTTTCAAATCTAAAATGATACGGCCCCACCACAATACAAGGTTAATACAAATTAAATTCTAAAATGTACAACAGCCCCATATGAATATGAGTAACAATATTTGGTATGGCACCCCCCATATGGAGACAAAATCAGATTTATGAATAAGACAAACTCAAAGTCTGATTTGTACAGCCTTCTCATAAAGTAGATTCAATCTTTCATAAAGCTGATTTAAAGTCTGGAAACTACACAATTCTAAAAATCTGGAAACCTCTGCAATCAGCACCAATGTAATCCCTGAATGGAATTACCTCTAAAAACAAGAGGGTTTTGTCCTCCGATAACCTGCACACCAAGAGTTTTCGTCCTCGGAAGCAAATAGATGAACACAAGGTCCAAGCTATTGGAGAAATCAAATTGATAAAATATTTTAGATGTTTTTTCCCTAGCCAAGCTCCTCCTTTTATAATCCCTTGTTTACTAATTTTAACCTCCTCCTAGAAGTGACTAGAAATTCCTTTTCTTTTTAATTTTATATTTCATTGCCCCCTTGGTCCTAGCGACACCTTTTAACATAACTGTAGGCCCTCTTTTAAAAACACTTTTTGTCGTTGCCCCCCTTTCATTTAAATAAATAAATAAACATAAGTTGCCTTTAAGAAAATAATATAAAGTTACCTTTAGACAACTTAACTTAAATTATTTAGTTATTTCCTTAGCTCGAAAAGGGGACATGACATAGGTGAACATGGTGCATGCCCATGATGGCCAAGCCATTGAAATGTTCCACCTAGGCAGTCTTAGACAATTTCAAGTGAGGACATGTAATGTCCCCGAATTGGAGGTGTAGTGATTTAATTAATTAAGTTGTCCAAAATTAATGATATTTCAAAATGATGACTTAATTGATTATTTTAATTAAAATAAAGTGGGAATATTAAATTAATTATTTATAAAGTTATTCCAATAAATTAATATCAAAAGGATGACTTTATATTTAATTAATTTAATAAAAGTGACTTAAAATAAAATAATAAATCATAAAGTCGCTTTGGAATAAAATAATAATATTTCTAGAAGCTTCTTGGAAGTCATTGAGAAATCTTTATAAGGAGCTGTGGGCTTGGCATTTGAGGAGGTCTTAGATTATACTTCTCATACCAGATTGGTAGAAGCTTGAATGCTTTACTTGTCCAAGGGTTTGAAGACTCTAGGATACCAATTTCGGTTGTGAAAGATCAACCCTAGCTGGAAATTGTGGAGGAATCCATCCAGGGTTTCTACAGGTGCTTCATTGCAAGAATTCGAATTGGTGCAATAGCTGATGTATTATTGCATTTTTTGAATAAGGGTTTGGATTGATGCAATAGCTGGTTTATTATTGCATTGAATAATTGCAGCAGCTGGTTTATTGTTGCAATCAACATTTCACTTGAGGAAGGAAGAAGTTACGATTCTTCCAAAATTTAAAGGTCATAGACCAAATTTGAAGGTTTATTTTCAGTCCTTTGGCAAACCGATCTTTGAAGGAGATAATTGCAGAAATTTCAAGATCATTTTGCAGTCATTAAGGAGCTCGAATTTCTGATATTTTGAGGAGCATTTTTCAGTTATTAATCAAAGCGATTTCATCCTGGGTAGGGCGTCTCTCATTGCTGGGCAGAATCATGGGTCTCTAGCATTAATAGTGCTGCCATTGGAGGACGATTTCAAGTGTCTGGGCGCAGCATCTTGGCAGATTGATTTGGAGTTTCGAGGAATCAACACTACAGTCGCTGTCAACCAGCTACAGGGATAGTTAGATTTTGAGGAATACAATTTCCAGGTTCATTGTACATTTGCAGTTGTAGTCATAACATGTTTATCATTGAGTCGCTAAGTTTCAAGCATAGGTTTTGCTGTTATTATAGCATTTGTATTTGCATCTTAGTACCATAATATCGCTGTCATCACAGCATTGGTAATTGCATTCATCAGCATTGTAATCAGCTTACAGTTCAAGTTAGAATGGAGGTGGGAGCTTGCATGACAAGTGTTTGTAATAATGTCTATTGCTATACCAGCTCATTGTAGAAGGGAGTCATTGGTGCATTTGCATTCTAGAATCATTCAAGTCTACATTTATTGTAGTAACATTGTAATACTGCAAATCATCCATATTCCTTGGCAAAGGCATTGTAATAGTTGAATTCAAGATTACAGTCCATACAAAATGTAGTTGGAGGTTGCATGCCCCAATTGTTTGTAGAGATGTTCATTGGCTGCACTTACTCATTATAGCTGCATTGTTAGTTTGGAGTCTTTATTTGCTATTCTATGTAATGAGGAGTTTGGAGTTTGCATTTGACATGTTTGACGAAATGTCTTTCTGCTGCAACCGCATATTGGCATGAATTTCAGTCACCAAATTGTTTGGGAAAATCAGAAAATTTTCTTGTATTTGCATTCTCATTGCATTTTCAGGTAGTAGTACTTTATTGGGAAGTCTTTACATACATTGCAGTCATCATATAAAAAGCAAAATATCATTGTATAGCTGGAAGGAGTTTGTAGGACAAGTGTTTGACAAGATTTCAGAGCAGCAAAGACACAAAATTAAGGGCAGAATTTGCAAGGGTCTTTACAGAACACCAAAAAGAAGCGCCTAACAGGTAAAAAGGCAAGTTAACTAACCAAGATGATAGAGATAGGCACCCATGTGTTGTTTAGCGATAGAAATGGTTGATAAAGGTGCCTAAAAAGGAAGGAAACCAAGTACATTGTTCGATGGAGTTTCAAAATGGGGAAATGAGGGACCAAAAACCTTGATTTAGGGATGGCAGCTAGCAAGGGTTTGGGGGTAGAGCCCCTAGTGAGGTCGAGGGGCAACGCCCCTTGCAAACCTTCATGGTGCGCGCCATTTTCATAATTATCACTACATTTTCTCCAACACCAAGTCCTCACTATTTCTAACCAAATCTTCATTCTCCAAAGAACTAATAGTGAAACTTAACAATCTAACCGATCTAAATGATGAGGGCTCTACAATTCTTATAGTTTTTTTTACAACTTAGGGCTCGAGTGGGGTCAACTAGACAATTAAGGTTAGGGTTAGTGGCCCAAATTTCAAAAAAAGCCTATTTTTTAAATCAAATTTTTAAGTGCTCGACGTGGGGTACAGTTGCAGGTTCCATAATGTTCGAGGGATGTGGTTGCGTTTCCTAAGGCTCCTAAGGATGTCCCAACGTCCCTCTCAAGGGGATGCCCCAAAAACGTCCCCTCTAAGGGAGATGTCCCAAGAATGTCTCTTGCCTACAGGTGGTGATAGAGGCACAAGGGATATTTCCCTAGAGTATCACCATCTCAAGGATATTGGAGAAATCAAATTGATAAAATATTCTAGATGTCTTTTCCCTAGCCAAGCTCCTCCTTTTATAATCCCTTGTTTACTAATTTTAACCTCCTCCTAAAAGTAACTAGAAATTCCTTTGCTTTTAATTTTATATTTCAATTGCCCCCTTGGTCCTAGTGACACCTTTTATCATAACTATAGGCCCTCTTTTAAAAACACTTTTTGACATTGCCCACCTTTCATTTAAATAAATAATTAAACATAAGTTGCCTTTGAGAAAATAATATAAAGTTACCTTTAGACAACTAAATTATTTAGTTATTTCCTTATCTCGAAAAGGGGACATGACATAGGTGAACATGGTGCATGCCAATGATGGCTAAGCCATTGAAATGTTCCACCTGGGCAGTTTTAGAAAATTTCAATTGAGGACACCAAAAAGAAGCGCCTAAAAGGTAAAAAGCCAAGTTAACTAATTGAGATGGTAGAGATAGGCACCCATGAGCTTTTTAGCAATAAAAATGGTTGATCAAGGTGCCTAAAAAGGAAGGAAACACAAGTACATTGTTTCATGGAGTTTCAAAATGGGGAAATGGAGGACCAAGGACCTTGATTTGGGGATGGAAGCTAGCAAGGGTTTGGGGGTAGAGCCCCTAGTGAGGTTGAGGAGCAACGCACCTTGCAAACCTTCATGGCGCATGCCATTTTCATAATTATCGTTACATTTTCTCCAACACCAAGTCCTCACTATTTCTAACCAAATCTTCATTCTCCAAATAACTAATAGTGAAACTTAACAATCTAGCCAATCTAAATGATGAGGGCTATACAATTTTTATAGTTTTTTTACAATTTAGGGTTCGAGTGGGGTCAATTAGACAATTAGGGTTAGAGTTAGTGACCCAAATTTCAAAAAAGCCTATTTTTTAAATCGCATTTTTAAGTGCTAGACGTGGGGTACAATTGCAAGTTCTAGGATGTTCGAGGGACGTGGTTGAGTTTCCTAAGGCTCCTAAGGATATGTCCCAACGTCCCCATCAAGGAGATGCCCCAAAAACGTCCCCTCTAAGGGAGATGTCCCAAGGATGTCTCTTGCCTGCAGATGGCGATAGAGGCACAAGGGATATTTCCCTAGAGTCTCACCATCTCAAGGACAAACCATCTCTAGAAATGGTAAATTTTAGGGAGAATGTATCCTCGTGGAATATTGATTAAGTATCAAAGACAGTCGAAAAAGTGTGGCCCAAAATAATTTCAGTTTATCAAATGGTAAAAATAGTGTTCCAATCCCCTATAGCAACAGCAATAACAACTATTCGAATGTGTAATGGCACTTTCAGCACAGTTCATAATCTTGTTTCTTATTACTAGTTGAGAACAAGGAATTATAACAATACGTCATCTTTGCAATGACTTGGGTTTGTGTGTTTTCCAAATGATATTATGTGATTTTCCCAGCCGCTTAGGGATTTGAAAGGTATGATGGTGATTCATTGGTGAGATTTAGAGTTTTCAGTCTTATCATTCCCATTTGAAGATCGAAGCAAACACTTAGGGTTTCATTCCTATTATCATAAAGCAGACTTTAGGATGAAAATCTAGGTTTTTTAGGTTGTTTTCAATAGCCTAGAGGAGTATTGATGAGCAGCTTTTTAAGCATTATTCATGATAGATTTCATGGTGACAATTATCATGTGTCTTTTGCCGATGTCATCAAGTCTTGGCCTAGGGTTTGATCATACCCACATTCAAAAGATTCAGCTATGGCTTTCCAGTCTTTCCTAAACCTTCGAATATATCATGCTCAAATTCAAGTGTTTGGCATATCATCATGCTAGGGTTTTGGAATTCTTCAAAAGATATAGTGGATGTCAGATAAAAAGGTGCTTCATGATTTCAGAGCACATTCGTGTGCAAACTGTTATTTTTAGCAGTGACTATATTAGGCAGTTGTCATTTCCAATCATTTTCTATTCTAGGCGATGGATGAGGGCCTATTTTTAGGCCGCTTTAGTTAGTTTGTATTTTATTAGTTGTTTTAAAATAGGTTTGCTTTAAGTTCCTTTCTATCCACCTTTTTTTGCAACTTTAAGTGAGGTTGTTTTAAAACATTTATTTTTGGGATATTTGATTATTATTCTCAAATCCCTAAAAGTTATTCATTGTAACCTATAAATAAGTGCCTTGGGCACAAGATATGCCCAAGGACAGTTGAAGTTGAGCTTATGCTACAGAGATTGTCGTTGACATATTTAATCTAGTTTTATGTGTTCTTGTGTAAGGTTTTATTAAGTGGATTGTAGTAAAGAATAGTGTTAAGCTTCGTATTAATATTGTCATTCATCTTAGTAACTTTGTGTGTTTCTAAAGATTCGTCTTTCTGAAATCTTACACTGTGGTTTCATTGTTGGAATTAGTTTTACTGTTTTTGTTTAATCCATTCTTGTGTATGTGGATCCACTGGTCTCTGTTTTGAGCCAGCTAGTAAGCATTTGTGATTTAGTTTACTTTGTTTAGTTGTAAGCATTATTTATAAAAATCATTGTTTGTGAGATAAGAACCTTTCAAGTCTTGTGCTCAAACTCCGAGACTCAAAAAGATAGGTCAAGTTTACTTTCAATTATTTCCTTTTATACAAAACCCCATTGATGATCTTGTAAAGTGTGGGTAGCTGTAAATCTTGTTCATAGCTTTAGGTTTAGAAGTAGTGTTTAATTTTGAGAAAGCCTCCCCTGCTAATTTGAAGAGAGGTTTATCCTCATGTGTTGTTCCATTTTGTGTTGTCTTGTAAGAGAAATTATAATGCTAACAAAACCATGACATCGTATTGTAGTTGTGGTCCTTTATCATTGTCATTCCAGCTTGCTTACCTCTAAGATTTGCATTTCAAATAATTAAGGAAAAGAATAGATAAGTTCTGAAGATATCACCTTGCCAATACAAAAAATACAACAGAAATTTTTGTGAAGACAATTCTGAACTAAGTGATTGCGAAAGATAAGTGGAAGACCAAAATGCTATCAGGATGTAGATAATCCAACTCATATGACATATTCTCCATGTAATAGGCATTAATAATTCTTATTCGGTATTCCAGTAGCTTAGGTATAATAGCTGACTATTGCAGACAAATACAAGATTAAAAATAAAAATTAAATATGGAGCTTGAGCTTCCACTTCACCCATCTTTTTATTGTAATAGTATTATTGTTTCCGTGTCAATAAAATTTATTTATTTGATTGGAAACAAAATTATATAAGTAAAGGTGTCATCAACAAACTGTTCACACTTGTATTTTACTTTCTAATTACCTCTATTTTCACTTTACATGAATCTTCTAAGCTTCGGCAATAGATATACTATAACCACACTAGAAATGTTGTATTTTTCAGAAGAGAAACCTTCAAATTTATAAACAGCATTTGCTACTCAAAAAAAAAAGCCTTGTTAACTTACCCAGCAAATGTGATTTGTTCACCAATTTTAGCCTCTTTTGGTGGCAACAAGGGTTCGACAATGCTATGGTCATGGTTAGAAGCACAGAGAACCTACAAAAATAAGCAATCTCATGCATGTCATTTCATATTTATAAACAAAACCCATACAAGTATCTCCAAATTAATTTATATTCTGTCTATTGCAATTCTCTTATATCTGTATTACAAAGACTGAGAAAGCTTAGCAATCAGAATACAAATCAAAGAATAAAATGAAGATCCACAGAGATAATCTAAATCGACCTTTACTCATTTCAAAAGGTAAACAAGTTGGCATAGATTACAAAAAGTCCATGTTTATAATCTAGATGTATAGTAACAGAATGAGCTGGAAATCTCTTTTATCTTCATAATCTGTTTGATAAATGTGCAAATTTCAGGTAAAACCGAATGCAACCCACAGTTGAATGGGGGTGTCTACTTCCGAGTGGGGTAACCGAATGATGGCCATGTGGGTGAAGGCACTCAGGTGGAGATCTTGTATAGGCTACAGAGATCTTTCAATGCCATGTTGCACCCAGCCAGCAGAAATTTACTACGGATGAAAAAGAGCAGTGCATAACCATCAGACTCAAGACAGGAAAGATGTTGAGGCTCTTAGCCGAGAGAAAGAGCAAATTGGATAATGATAACTGAGAGGATATGTGGTTAAGGGATCAAAAATAAAAAGGAACCAACAGAGCATTAGAAATCGCTGAAGTGCCTAGTGTCACCTAGAGAATCCGAGATTAATCCAGAACACCACACTTGGAGTTAGGGAATTTAAGGACAATCATCCGTGGAAATTAATGTTTAAATCATCTGAGGAATTTGGGGATGACAAACATAGGGAAAAGTGCTTTGCCATCATTCTCACCATTAATGCTAAGTGAGCAGATTGTCTACAAAAACAAAAAAAGAGAAACTAGGTAGGGTCGTCGACAATGGTATGCCAAACCCTTGTTAAAAAAAGGGTAACTGAGAGAAACTGAGAACAATCCAAAAAGCCACACTTGGAGTCGAGGAATTTAATGAAAACCATCCATGGAAATTACAATTTACATCATCTAGGGAATTCTAGGATGATGATCATGGGGAAAAGTATTTTGCCATTATTCTCACCATTAATGCTATGTGAGCGGATTGTCTACAAAAACAAAAACAAGAAAAGAGAAACTGGATAGGGTTGTTGACAATGTTATACCACACCCTCGTTAAAAAAGGGAGTCTATAAAAGGAGATAGTGGATGAAAGCAAGAGCCAAGAGTTGAGTGAGCCAAGTAGACCCAATTGAGTTGCTAAGGTAAAGAACGAACAAGAATATGTCTTTGTATCGTTTATGAAAGAACAAACGAACATGAAGCCCTATGTTGAAATTGGTTGTCTTTTCCTATGCTTGTGTATTAATGTGTGTGCATGGCCTATAATGAGTTGTATGTGCTTCTCTATTTAATATATTTTTGAGTTTTTGGTTGGGAATATGAGTCACGGAAAGCTCCTATTAACTGGACAAGAAGCAAACGTCCCTTGATGACCTTGGGCATGAGAAACCAATGATCTTGGTGAGGCACCATGAGAAGATGAAGTGGGACGTCTCTCTCCGAGAAGTATCTCAAGGTCCTATATGTCGATAGGCTCAAGAAGCCATCTATGATTTTACATGTTATACGTGCAAATAATTTGGGTATTGTTAGTAGCAAAATGTGGATAAGCCTGGCTAGTCAATTAGGTGTAGTTCACTAGTGCAGGGAAGAGGTTAAGCCTGACTACTAGAGAGAGGAGGAATAAGCATGGCTGGCCAGGACTTCTGAGAGAGAGAGAGAGAGAGAGAGAGAGAGAGAGAGAGGTGGTGGATATGCCTAGCTAGAGATTGATAAAAATTGTGTAGTGAGGACCAAGAGGGGGAAAGCCTGATCCTCTTTCTTGGTGCAATCATCTTGCTTGAATAATTGTTGTTGTTTGTAAACTTGTTTGGTGACATCCCTTGATGAGCTTGGTTTTATGTTGGGTCTATGAGTAATATGTTACAATGTGTAAAGTTTGTGTGATTCTTGAGCTCATGGTTTGGCTTTGGTTATTGTTGGGAAAACCAGTGACATTTAAGACAGTTGTTGACATGCAAATAATCAAAGGTTCCATGAGTCTTTCAGCACTCGGTTATCAGCCTTCTTACACAGTTCAGAATTAGACACCGCTATGAGGGTGGCCAGATGGAACAGCACAATCACTTCCTTTGATTTGGCAAGGTGGAGGAATTATTAGGAGGAAAGGATGTGTGGAACATTGAAGAAATTACTTCAACCCTGTTATCCTCTAGTTTTCCTGTGTTTTGTCTTAATCCAGTTGAAGACAAATCTCCTCTATATCTTCAGAATTACACATGGATTGTAGATACTAACCTGTAGAATGGAGCATAGACAAGGCAATCTAGAATCTCAACATAGATGCGAACAAGTTGCAGGAGGAAGGAGCATCACGGATGTGCAGATCATCTTCGGATTCTTGTTTTAAAATATGTCCCTCTTTATAAAAATTATGCATTTGAGCATCTTGATGTATTGGGCATATTATTGTATCAACCACGGGATTATGCATCTCTGTTGTTATTTTCAGCTAATAGCGAAGTAGTTGTAATACAATAAAGAATACCAGTTGAGGAATTGTTTCCTGATGTTCCATCTCACTTTCTAATGACCACTTGGGCATGAATTTCATATGACGATTCATCTAAAAGGATGAAATGAGCCCTAATAGTTGAGATGCCACTTTTTGAAGATTCTCTAGTTTTATGTTAAGTGTTACTGTCGTTGATTCCCTGTCTGAATGAATGTCGACCTAGTATGTCTACGTATGGAATAAGTTAATTAAATCCTTATGGCAAATAAATTTGGGAAGATCCCTTAAGTAATTATGTATTGAATCAAAATATTTAAATATTTGCCTTTTAACCGACCTCTTATTCAGCTTCATCCATCAATGGTATCCCTGGTTTGGCTGAGTCGAAAGAATGCATCCATGCCTTAGTCAAAATTTGTTTCTGGGTTGTTGTGGTGCGCAACTATGCCCTGTCTCTAGTTTAGGTGAGAGATCATGCCAAGTGACACCACGTGATGAACACTTGCAATCTGGAGCCATCAAATACCTTGTTAACATTTTCCCTTTTTCAAACACAAAAAGTTCGTAAATCAGATTGAAAGGGTATCCAGGTCTAGAAGTCATCTAGGAGCTCTTTTCCATGTTTTCATTCCTAAATGGTCTGAACTAAAAATGGATCCGAAACCTAGTATAATTGGATGATACATCTATAAATCTCAATTGTAGATTCATCAGACTTAACCTAGGAATGCCAAGTGTAAAGCTAGGAGTTATGGGTCATATAGTGGACTCCACTTAATCCCGTTGTAGCATCATCCTAGTGTGCACATGATCTCGCCACATGTATGCGAAAACTTATGCGAGATTGAGACTTGCATCCCTCTAGGAGCATTGCACTTCTTGTTGATACCTTCTACTATGAATTTGTTTATTTAACCCTGAATCCAAAATCTAGTCCACTCTAGTTTAAATCAATGAAAAATCTGAAATTCTCGATAGTAGATGTATTGGAGTTAACCCTATAGTACCAAGTGTTGAGTCATGAATGGATGACCACGTGGTGGACAACACTTATTACCATTGAGAAATCATCCCTAAGTGCACAAGGAAGCACCATGTGGTTAGTAGACCCATGCAGAATCAAACCACATGTCTATCCCAGAGTATCACATCAATTGTTGAAGTTTTTTCCAATGAATTATCGATTTGAATCTCGGATTCGAAATCATGGATAAATCGAATTTTAAGAAGAGCTTTGCATCCAAAAACCTTTCAGACCCATCTGGTTGAATTTTGCTAAGTTTTGCTCCAAACCGTATGCAAACCTGCAATTTTATTTCATCCCAATTAAATACCTCTTTTGAGGCCAACATTTAGTCCTTGCTTTAGGCGTTTTCACATCCAATTAAACAAGGGTTAATCTTAGATGGCAGCAATGCAAAATCCTACCACATATCCTCAGGAGTGGTGCAAGATTGAGCTACGTGTTATCCAAGTGTCATCACCTTATAGTTGTGTTTGGTGGAGCAGATGTGAAGCTTTGAGTTAATCGATCATGATAGCCTTTCCGCCTCCGAACCTCATTTTGAACCCCCATGGAAATCATTTTCCTCATAGTTGCTCTAAACCCAATCTACATCCAAAATAAGATTGAACAAGGTTTAATGAATTTTGGATCTGAATACCAACATTGGGTGACAGCCATTTTTCGGCTTCCCTGAAGTAAAGCCAATTTAAGTTTAACAATCCAAGGATGGCATGAGTCTGCCATATGTCCTCAAAGTAATGCAAGATGACACCACATAGTAGTGGGTACCACAAGGTCAAAATCTAGTCCAACGTCATCTAGTCTAGATTTAAAACAGGTTTAAGTATGTGTTTTGCATCCAAAATCGGTTCAAAGGAGTTTTAAGTTGCAAATAAGTAATATGCTACAAGAAGCCTAATTAGTTGATAGCATGGGGATTGTGGTGCAAATGACTATCATGTGTCCTAGAGGGCCTCTCTAACACCGTACCACCAAAGCCAAATGGCCATCGATTAAAACCGGTGAAAGGTTTGAGACGGTGCAACATGTCAGGTGGGCTCAAAGTTCTTTGGCAAGCCATAAAAGGCCTTTGTGAATGGATTTAACCCAATCTAACCCACCAGATTTAAGGCTTGTCTAGATCTGAATCTCATCTCACCCCGTGTTTTAGGTGCGAAGGACATTTTTAAGTGCGAAGACAAGCCAAAGCTGAAGATGTTTTTGGATTACAATTTATTGTCACTTCAAGTCCAATGCCTTAAGAGTAAAGAATAGTCAAACCGGAGATAATATTTAACCATGGAATCAAGGAAATTAAAAATGTTTTAATTAACCAAGGAAATTAACTCACTTGTCCAACAAAACTTAACCACGGAACGCAATGACTTGTCCAGAAGTGGATTAGCATAGCCAGTTGCAGAAGGTAAGCACATCAACACTAGATAAATTAAATTTAACATAAGATTTAACCTTTCAAAAAAATATGCCACATTTTGGTGAAGTGTATGAATAGTAACTCGGTGGTACACATGCACACCCCTTTCCATGGAAGCCACAAATGAGGAAAATATGTGGCAACATATCAATTTAAAGTTCTAGACCAGTCTTTACTTAGAGGTAAGACAAATGCTTGTCGAATGTCCACCACAAGGACATCAATTAACTATTGCAATCTAGGTTCAGAACCCAGTTACATATGGGTATTACTCAATTGCAAACTACATTCACTTTGGACTTGTCCAGTTGAATTACTCTTCTATTACACTTCATTGGTGTTAATTCCAATTTTTGCTTATATTAGTTGATGCACCTAAATCAACCAAACAATTGTATTATTTCCAAAAGCCCTTACAATTAATAAGAATGGAGGAGCTTCACCCTACCTTTCGTTTGCCACTACATCTGTATGAGCTACTTTTTTATTGTTGTCATTTAATGAATTGAACAATATATCTCTTTCTCCCTGTGCATCTTGGCGATGCATCTCCTATGTTGTCAAACCCCATTCCCTACCGAAAACATTTGGCGACGCTAGGACAAGTCAAAAATGTCCCCCAACCATCCCTGATTTGGTCAAAAATCCAAAAACATCAAAGATGCAGAATAAAGATGTAAGTGCCCAAAATCGTATGGGCCAACATGGCCATCGAGCTCACAATCCATGTGGCATGAAATATATTTCTCAACATTTTTCGACTTGATGGTAGTTCATTGGTGCTTCAAGTGTACTTCCTAGCCTCCTTTCCACCTTTTCTAGCCCATGGCTTGCCTTCTGAGTCTTCACACCCTTTCAAAACCCTTTTGTAGACCTTGAGTTGCAAGGTCGTCCAAGAGACCCTAGGGTCTCTTGGGTGACCAAAACCCCTGAAAGGGGCGACCCTATTGTGTTTGGAGGATGCATGATTTCTTCAACTCTAGTCATTTTTCCACCACCTTGCTTCTGATTGTGAGCTGATTCAAATTCTGACTAAACCTCTTCCTCCCCTAACTGAATCTCCTCTCCTCTTAAATCACAATAATCTCTCTTGTTTATCTCTCAATCATCTCCCCCTAATTACGAAGCTTCTACACCTATTTATACACCTCTTGCCATTAGCATAGGGGAGGTTGTTTATTCTACATTCTTGGCCATTTCCTTGCAAAGCTCTCATTCCTCTCCCTCCCTATCAAGTGGATTGTGAATCACCTTTAGAATTTTTAGGCTACCTTTGCTTTAGCAACCCCCACATCATATCCATGCTCAATACAGGACATAAGCACCTTTTCCCAGCTTTTTACATAGAAGCTTCAACGCTTCTCATTACCATCCAAATAATCTTTCAATCTTCCCAAATCTAGATCTTCCCTTTCTTCCCATTGCCATCAAAGAGGAGCACCCCATTGTTGGAGGAGAAGATACAAGAGCTGGATCACCTGAGGACACACGTCGGCCAAGAGCTTCTTCGAAGCTTCATCATCTTTACAAGTTCTTTTATTTTGAATTAGATTTTTTTAAAGAAGCAATAGTTTAATTAGTAACTAGATAACCATTGTTTCTCAAGAGAAGTAACATTCGCTTATGTTTTCTTGGATTAGAGTATATCACAGAGACGCCTTTCTTCATTTGAGGAGTCATTCAAGTTATTCTCTTTGCATCAAATTTTCAGATTTGAGCAGTTTGTTCAGTCTAGGGCATCAAAGGACGAAAACCCTTGGTTTGTTTGGTGTTTGAGAGGACAAAAACCCTTGTTTCCAAGCTTGGGTGATTCCATCCGGGAATCACGATTGTGCTGATTCGTGGTGGATTTGGATTTTGCTACAGTGTCAATACAGTAGAGCAAAAAATCATCATTTCATCACCGAAGCATATTTGAGGGTTTATATATTGAGTTTCAGATTTTTGAAGAATTTTTGGGCATCCTAAAGGGTTGGATCTAAGTTGTTACAGTCATACCAGCTGCTAGTTGACATCATTAGAGCATTTGGCACTGTTTTTGGAGATAGCCCAGCTGCACAAAAATTCAGAAATTATTTTGCAAGGGTGGCCAGTTGTGAGGACAGTCCATACATGTTTATTTGGCACTTTTGAGGTCTGATTTGTGTTTCCAGGCTCTGATTTGCATTACATCAGCAGCAAGGAAGGTTAAAATATTTGGTTTGGTCATTGTAAGCTCCTACCACAGCCATACAGCTGCTGTACCAGTCCATACAGCCCTGTACCTAGCTGGATCAGCCAACCATACCACTCCAATAAGGTCTATGTGAGTTCAAAATTGTAATTTCAAATCTGATTTTGTTTTAGAACAATTTCTAGCTTGTAATCATTGCAAACATCAATAAAATCAGAAATTGAGGGTTTCCAAATTTATGTTTTGTAAAATCCCTAATTGGATCTGCCCTAGAATTCTTATCTATTTTTCTGCTAAAACCCTAATTTCTGAATTCTGATTTTTATTTCTGATTTATAAACAAATATAGCAGCGACATACAAGTGTCAATAATGCCAAATAACACTTCTAAATGATGATCACATCAAACATGAATTCCACCATGAAATACACAAGATATAGCCATCCAAATGCAACACAAAAGTCTGATTTTCTGAATATAAATCTGTTGTTACAAATCAGAATATGATGACTGGAAATTACATCAAATCATTGGCCAAAACATAATCAAACATGGCCCGGAAAGCTGCTGTCCAAATCAGATCTAAACCCTAGGTTTGTACATACCAAATGATGAAGAATGATGCACAACAAGCCCTCCAAAATGACGGCGCTTGCAAGGATGATGGCGGCTTCTAGGGTTAGGGTTCCAAAACCCTCCAAATGATGAAATTGCCTCACACAAGCTAAATCGCCTTCCTCCAAATGTGGCGCTCCAAGTTAGGGTGAAACCCTAATGCAATGACAACACAAAATACCACCAAAGGTGCTGCTCCAATTCTGATCTGAAAATCTGAATATGCAAACAAGCTCCAAGTCTCCAATGAAGTATAGATTGAACTCCGTGATGAGTCCACCACAAGATGAGCTAGGTTTTCGTCCAACTTACCGATATTCACAAGGGTTTTCGTCCTTGGAATAAAGCCCAACAAACGTTGCAGCCAAATGAGAAAATCTCAATGAAGAAATGATAATGAATGGATGATGAAATGACTCCAAAATTGCGTTCTTTTATAGCCAACCTCAACCTAAATATAGGGCCAACCCAAACTAGGCCGACCTCATGTTTGGGCACCCAAAAATAAACTATTTTATTTTATTTCTTTTTTTTCTCCAAATGGGCGAACCCTTTTTGGCACCTTTTATTTATTTTTTAGACCTCTTCCTAGGTCATCCAACTCTTGGGCAATTTTATTTAATTTATTTTATTTTTCCACATGGCTCACAAAAATATCAAAAGTCATTTTCCATCATCATTTAGCCCGACAAAAGTAGTTAAATATATTATTTAACTAATCAGAATATTCCCTTGCTTCTTTGACCTAGCCCACAGGAATAAAATAGGCTTAGCCGACTCCAATGGGTGATCACTCGGAAAAAGAGGACCTTACAGTCCTCCCTTCCTAGAATTGCTTGTCCACAAGCAATTGCAAACCTGGATGTTGCAGAATCTGTTCACCTTCCCAAGTAGCATCCTCAAGTGGCAAGTCTCCATCTAATCACATACTCTTTAATCACCCTGCTCCTCAACTTGTGGCAACACTTCCCACAATGAATATGAAGAATGGCATGCAAAATGAGTTTCGGTGGCCAGCAATGAGACACTACCAGCCATGCACACTCAAACTCAAATCTGCCCCATTCGGAATAGGATTGACAACAATGTTGATGTTGTCCTTCAAACCCAGAAATTCTGCTCCTCAAAGTTGGTGCTCTCCTAACATCCAGGATAGCATCAAGTACAAGTATCAGTTTCCCTTCTTTATCCAAAGGAGGAAGCTCGGGAGAAGATGTAATATGCTGCTCCATTGCCCTCTTGAGGCAAGATACATGAAATATTATGAATCCAACTACTCTTCGGCAATTCCAACTCATATGCATCTCCAACTCCACTCTCAATCCTGCTCTAGAAGCGAGGCTTTGGCTTTCCTACACCACTCCTCAATGTAATTTGTTTGTATGATTGTAGGAACAAGAAAACCAAATCACCAACCTCAAATGTCTTGTGCATGTCCTACATCAACTCTCCCACTCCGGGAGCTCTTCTGACCTCAAATGCTAAGTCTACAGAAGACCAAGCGTCATACCTATCCAAGGCTCTAGAAGGTGACATGCCTATCGACATGTGATAGGTGGTTTTATAACAACGCCCTCTGGAATACATCCACCTGACCCAAGCCTTCCGCTACTCCACTCTGATGCAAATGTCAACCAACCAAATATTGTGAAGCAACTCACCACGTTTTCGTTGCTCCACTCTAATATAACTGTCATTCAGCAAGTCATTGTGAAGCAATGTACCAATCATACAAATGCCTGGATCCCAAATTATTGTACCATCATATAAACTGAAAATGGAAGAATAAGTGTCTTGTCAAGCCACCATCACAAGCTATCCATCCAAATCTGATTTTTTTGATAGGGAGGTGAAAAGTGCTCGTCATGTGTGCATAACCAAGCATGCATATCTACTCTAGACTGCTGATACAAATCAGGACAGCACTAGCAATACTAAAAATCAGACCTATAATCATCTTGGGAATGCTTCTGCTGTCATAAACTGATAAGGTCTCATCGTCATTCAACCTCCAAGTGTTGTAATGACAATCCCATGCACACGAATCCATCCAATTAGCTGCAAACATTAATGCATAGTCTGAAAACTTCATGATCAGCAATGTAGGTCAGCCACCAAACATCAATGTGTAAGATGAAGGCCATTTGAGTCAAATCTTCAATTTCTCTATTCTCTTGAATACCTTCATACCTTGGATTATAATCCAATTGAAACCCAACATCCATATGCATATACCTCTCAAAATCAGATACCTCCATAACATCCTCTTCACAAAATTCAAGTTTTGAAGCTAGGACATCATTATGCCCAATCAAAGAATCATCATCATAATGGTATAATGTCAAAACACAAGTAGACTCATTGAGCTCTCCCTTAAAGGTCAAGTTCTTCATCAAATCTGAATCAAGAATGTTCTCCATACATGCATACGTATCATTATTTGCTGGTCCACAAAGTGTATGCACAACTTCTTCCTTAACCATGAATTGAACCTTCAATTGGCTCTCCAAATGATGTGACTCATGGGACCTATTATTAAAATCATCTGCATAAAATGAATTTTATGATTTCTCTTAAAAATCATACATCTCAAAAGGTTCATCCTGCAAATCTGATTTTTCTTCATGCTCAACCATCAAAGCTCCTTCCCTTTGGAGTACTGGAGGTTGATAAAAAAATGCACCTACCTGTTTCTTATCATGATCTATGTGAATAGATTTTTCCTTAATCTCTTCTAGGTGTTGTTTTGCTTGAGTGGCTAACAACTTGGCTTCCCTAGCCCTCTTTAGCCATTTATCACACATGTTTTGAGTCTTCACAACATCCTCTATGCCATGATTTACAAAATCAGCTTGTATGCAACTTGGATCGTCAAACGTTATCTCATGCTTAGCTATCAATTCTTGCTTATCAACAAGATAGTGCTTCTTACTAATGTCATCCATACAATCATGTGAAGATGATGGACTATTGTTCATAATCAGAAAATCGGTATTCTCTTCATACCTTTTAAGGTTGTCTTCATAGATCTCATGCACATCTTCTTCAATTGTCGAATACTCATCATTAGGTGATGGTTCAAGAAGTGTATCCTGCTGAAAATCACATGCCTCACTAGTTATAATATTTGTTCCAAGGCTGGTCTGAACCTCCATCCTCTTGGCTGTCACGTCCCTTGGTGCACCATTATCTATAGCTCTCAACACTATTTGCTTCCCCTTTGATGTGAAATCTAATTCCATCTTTTGGAAAAGTGAATGTAGCCACTGGATTCCCAAAACAATTTCGATCTCACCAATTCCCACGACATAGAATTCCTCACTAAATGTATAATTATCCAACTGAATGCTCAAATGTGAAATCTTCCTAGTGCATCTCATTTTGAATCCATCAACCAACATGACGTTGAATCCAAGAAAATCCTCTACCTGCAATTCTCTCTTGACCACAAAACCCTCATCAATGAAGTTATGTGTTGCACCACTATCAACAACATGAGCCTCGTTGCCCCTTCACAATTCCTCTCACTCTAAAAGGATGATACTTAGGAACACCTAATTAAAAAGCAATGGTACCTTGTGCCATAGTATCAAGTTCCAACTGCTGCTCCTCATGATCACTATCCGAACTAGTGTCTTGAACCTCATCATCATCAATGTCGGAAATGACCTCAAGGCATCTATGACCAGGCTCCCAAGGTTCCTTGCATGAGAAACACAACTTCTTCCTCCTTAGTTCATTCTTCGCTTCTATGTCTGGTGTTGTCCTCTTGGACCATTCCTTCTGAAAGTTCTTCCTCGGGTCCTTTCTTGATGAAGATAAAGGCTTACCCTGAAACTTGGGCTTGGAAGGTGCTAAGAACTTCATGCCTCTAGCCCTCTTAATGGCTTCCCTCAAAGATGGTGGATCTAGGGCTTTCACCCATCCACGAAGTGGCTCCTCTAGACCCTCAATGAAAAGATAGGTTAATCTATTCTCCAACACATTAGGAACCAATACAACAAGCTTCTGAAACTCAGAAATGTAGGCATCCACTGAATCCTTCTGCTCTAGTTGGGCCAACTCTCTGAAGAACTAGTCAGAATTAGTCTGATCAAATTTGCCAATCAGCGTTTGTGAGAAATCAACATAAGTAGTAACAAGGCTATGTCCTTGAGTCACCATACCATTGTACCACCAATCAAGAGCATCTCCCTCCAAGTGTCAATGTGAAATAGTTATCCAACTTTTGGATCCATGCTCATGCTGTGATTTTGCCCGAACCATCAAAAGAAGTGATATTCACCTCTCCCAATTTTCTTTACAAGTCATGATTATTGTTGCCTCTTTCTCCTCTAGGTCTATCTTTGTTTCTATACTTTAATTGACAAAAATATTGCAAAGACATGGCAGCTTGGAATTCTTCACCTAATGATTGCCATTCTCTCATGTAATCATTGAAGCTCCCACCTACAACTTGGTGTCCATTCTTCGGAGCTCCTTGTTGATCCAAGAAAGTAGGCATAAGAGGTCTAACCACGAATGTGCATGAGATGCATGAGTGTGAATGTAGGTAACATTACCAATATGGCTATTTTCACCATTGCTTCCATTTGCTCCACCTGCATGCTAATTGCCTCTATTATTATTCTGATTTCCATTATCATTTGTTAAGTTTTGCCTCATAAACTGAGTCAAAACTTGCATTAGTTCACACTGCCCTCTAGCAATATCATTGAGAATATCCTTGGTGTTAGGATCCTCATGATTTCTATCTCCCATGATGGCTTCTTCTTCAGAATCTAAGCCAACAAACTGTTGCCTTCTTTTGTATGTGACATATTCTCTATCTTCAGGATTCATACATGTATAAACCCTCCAGGCTGGCAAGATCAAAGCTCCGATACCACTGTAAAATCCCTAATTGGATCTGCCCTAGAATTCTAATTTATTTTTCTGCTCAAACCCTAATTTCTGAATTCTGATTTATAAACAAATATAGTAGAGAACATACAAGTGCCAATAATGCCAAATAAACATGTCAAATAACACTTCTAAATGATGATCACATCAAACATGAATTCCACCATGAATACACAAGATATAGCCATCCAAATGCAACACAAAGGTCTGATTTTCTGAATATAAATCTGTTGTTACAAATCAGAATATGATGACTGGAAATTACATCAAATCATGGGCTAAAACATGATCAAATATGGCCCGGAATGCTGCTGTCCAAATCAGATCTAAACCCTAGGTTTGTACATGCCAAATAATGATGAATGATGCACAACAAACCCTCCAAAATGATGGTGCTTGCAAGGATGATGGCAGCTGCTAGGGTTAGGGTTCCAATACCTTCCAAATGATGAAATCGCTTCACACAAGCCAAATCGCCCTCCTCCAAAGGTGGCGCTCCAAGTTAGAGTGAAACCCTAATGCAATGACAACATAAAGTACCACCAAAGGTGCTGCTCCAATTCTGATCTGAAAATCTGAATATGCAAACAAGCTCCAAGTCTCCAATGAAGTACAAATTGAACTCTGTGACAAGTCCACTACAAGATGAGTTAGGTTTTCGTCCAACTCACCGATATTCATAAGGATTTTTGTCCTTGGAATAAAGCACAACAAACATTGCAGCCAAATAAGAAAATCTCAATGAAGGAATGATAATGAATGGATGATGAAATGATCCAAAATTGCCTTCTTTTATAGCCAACCTCAACCTAAAAATAGGGCCGACCCAAACTAGGCCGACCTCATGCTTGGGCGCCCAAAAATAAACTATTTTATTTATTTTTTCTCCAAGTGGGCGAACCCTTTTGGAACCTTTTATTTATTTTTTCACCTCTTCCTAGGTCGTCCACCTCTTGGGCAATTTTATTTAATTTATTTTATTTTTCCACATGGCTCACAAAAATATCAAAAGTCATTTTCCATCATCATTGAGCCCGACAAAATTAGTTCAATATATTTTTTAACTAATCAGAATACTCCCTTCCTTCTTGGACCTAGCCCATGGGAATAAAATAGGCTAGCCGACTCCAATGGGTGATCACTTGGAAAAAGGGGACATTACATGTTTGAATATGATCTAAGCATTTGAAGTGACCTAGGGTTTGTACCAACCATTAAATTTATCAAAATTTGGTTCAGATTTGGCTTATGAAGTGTTTGAGGGTTTGATCATGTATTTTCCATTATTATTTTCAATTTTCAGTTCATTGTTTCAGTTTGTCTCTTGTTTCAAAAAGAGACAAAAAATACAAAAAAAGTATAAAACCATAAAAAAATATTGAAGGGGACATTACATTACCTCATTGTGAATGCAAAATACAAAAACCATTCATTCTTGCTAAACTTTCATTCTTGCTCGCCATCACATGAATACAAAGTGACTGGTTTACTATTCTTATGCATGTGCAAGAGCCCATTTTCTGCCAAGGAGATTGTAGAGGAAGATTTTTGCAAAAGAGGTAAGTTCTTTGGTTTTTTTTCTAAATTTTTGTTTTACAAATGAACTCTATTGTTTTGTTTTCATTCTTCTATGAATCTAAGGAATGCTTAAAATTTTAAATGAGTTAGGTTCTATATAGTTTTTTGTTTTCATTTGTTTCAAATGTGTTGTTTATCAAACTTGTTGCCATAGGGATTACAATGGCAGCCAATTCTAGCTCTATGGGACAACTACGCTTCAAAACAAACCCAAATTCTCCCCTTTGGAAATGTGTTGAAATGGTACAGTAGGTTCCAGGTGGTGGGTGTTACATTTGGATTTTTTATGAAAGTGGTGTTAGGTATTCAAACTCATATAGTCGGGTGAAAGCCCATTTGTGTGGCATTCCTAGATAGCACATCAAAACTTGCCCAAGAAAGAATGGTGTATCCATTCCATCAAAGCAAGTCATAGCATATATTAGTAAGCAAGAGAAAGCAAATGAAGCAGTAGGCCATAGATCAAATCATCCTTTGGCAAAGAAAGGATCTCAAGGAATCAAGCCCCTCCTCCCCTACCTAATCCTAAACTTGTGGTAGAGAACCACCCATTTTTGGCCATTCTTGAAGAAAAACCTACAGCCATTACATATAAAAGACCAAAGGGACCGTTGGAAATGTCATTTTACAATGAGTCTCTTGAGATTGCCAATCAACACATTGGGAGATGTATCTATGCAAATGTATTGGTTTTCAATGTTGTTCATTCACCATGTTGGCAACAAATGTTGAGAACAATTAATGAGGCTCCAAAAGGGTATAAAAGCCCAAGTTTTGAGAACGTATATAGCACCTTATTGAGAAAGGAGGTGAAGGTTAATTAGAGGACTCATTGAAGCCCATAAGGGATTTGTGGGTCAAGACAAAGGTGTCCATTGTTTTTGATGGATGGAAGGATGCAAAATATGGCCATCAATGTCATTAAAGTATCCCCTGAAAGGGAAATGTTTTTTAGAGCAGTGGATTGTGAGAGGGAGGTGAAAAATGGTGCATTTGTTGCTAACGTTCTCATGACGAACATTGACGAAATGGGGCCTTGAAATGTTGTTCGAGTCATAACGGACAACACCAAAAAATTGTAGAGCAACTAGTTTATTGGTTGAGGAGCATTATTTGCACATCATTTGGACACCTTGTGCTGTCCACTCCCTCACCCTTCTACTACAAAAGATTGACATTGAAATTGATTAAATCAAACAAGTATATGCCAAAGCCAAGATCCAAAAGTTCATCACCGACTACCACATTGTTGAGCATATTCAAATCATTCTCAAAATTGGAACTATTGAAGATAAGTGAAATGTTAAAATTTATTTTAATATTTAGGTTTCACTTTAGTAATTTTTTTAAAACTTAATTTTCTTCTTTGTTTTTGTTTTTTTTATTGTTTTGCCTCCAACACAATCATCTTGAAATGACTTGTGAAGGTTTGGGAAGCACATTCTAACATGGTTATATGCCAAAATTGGTCCATATGGAGGCAATCTAACATTGAGAGGGCAACAAACATTAAACATAAAATCCTAGATGATATTTGGTGGAATCGTGTCAAATATCTCCTTAATTTCATCAAGCCCATTTTGAATATGATCTATTTTGCTGACATGGATAGGCCTTGTTTGGGAGAGAGATATGATGGCATCGACTCAATAATTGAGAAGATGAAGACCATCATAAATGAGAAAGAGCAAGATCCTAAAGAAACTTTCTTCAAACAAGTGCACAAAATTATTAAAAAAAAATGTAACACAATGACCACTCCACTACATCTTATTGCCTTCACTTTGAATCCAAAATACTATAGTGCTAAGATCCTTTATGTACCAACAAGGATTGCCCCATATAGAGATTTCAAAGTTGCCAAAGAGTACAAGGCAGAATTTCGTAGACTCTTCCCTGATCCTGATTTACAAGATGTAGTCATGAGTGAATTCAATCATTTTGTACACTCCAATGGTCAAAGTATTGAAGCTCTTTGTGACAAGTTCAAGAAGGATGCTCACAATTGGTGGTACATCCATGGCCAACAATTCCAGCACCTACAACCTCTTGCGATCAAGTTCTATTGCAAGTAGGTTATATAAATTTTTATCTTTTATCTTTAAAGTTTCATTTATAATTTTTTTAATTTTTAAATTTTATAACTCTAACTCTCTAACTTTGTCTTAATAGTTTGCTGGCTCATCTACATCTGAGAGGAATAGGAGCACATACTCATTCATCCACTCAATACAACACAACTGACTACACTCAAGAAAAGCAAAGGACTTAGTGTATGTGCATTCCAACTTGCACCTCCTTTTGCACAAACAAACTAGTTACAAGGAAGTGTACAGAAAGTGGACACGATGTGGAATATCAAGCTAGAGCATACTAACTTGGATGCTTCCACTTCCCAACTTGGTGCACTTGATGAGGATGAGCTAGCTAGCAAGCATAATATACCAGTACCTACATCATCTAATATTGATGGTGATGGTGATATTTTGAAGAGCCAAATGAAACGAAACCTTGATCAGTGATGGCTGATTGTTGACAATATTATTTTTAATTTTAATATCTATCATGACTTTCAAGTTTAACTAATTGACATTGCAGTATTTAAAAGTTTTATAGTGGTTTTGTTTATTATATGATGCTATGTGGTATTCTGAACTTAATTACTGCTGCAAATATGTATATACTTCTGATTTTTATATGTTTTTGTATGGATGAACCCAACTCCAAAAAAAATTGAGACTGAATTTGCAAACCAAAACCCCAAACCCGAACTAGTACCAAGATTAGTAACTTTAGAAAAAAAAGCTCCATGAAAACAATTTAAAAGGATTGTGCAACATAGCATGATCTCATTATCTCTAAAGATCACGAAACAATGTATAGAATTTACAAACAATTCCATGGAGAGGGCTCCCAAGATTGCCACACATCAACATATTAGAATTTTCCAATGCTGGAGAGAAAACACAATTGCAAATTCATAAAACAATTCCTCCAAGAAGAATGAACAAAGGGGCAGCACCTGACATAATCTTGCTACTCCACAATCTCATCACACCCAAGAAAAAAGTAGAGAATTTATGACAAATAGCATTTCCTCATTGAGTTTTAAAATAGGTAACCAAAGGAACTTAGTAACCCTTCTGAAATATCCTAACACAAGATTCAACAATAGGCCGTCAAATGTAAAGATCTACAAGTCCTAGAGAAAAAACTGCAATGTAACTCAAAAGACACAGGGAACGAAACTTCAATAGAGAAATGGAATGAGATTATGACAAATGTCGAATCCTTGGTTACCTGAAAAAAAAATGTAAAAGATCAACTTTCTCCAAACAAAAGAACAATGAAGGAAAACGAGGGACAAACACTTGCACTTCATAATTAACTTGGGGTTTCCCTTAATCAATCCACCAAACAAAGTCTCGTTCAAGAAGCTCCAAAAATTTGAAAGTGAGAACAAACCACCATGTGGAAAACTCTGAGTTGATTCTCAAGAAACAATGAAAAATAGAACTAATAAAGGAAAGAAGAAATCTTCAATGCTTGTAAATTACAAAGGGAATGAACACCAACATGAAAATAATAAAATCATAAGCCTCAGGGTGAAATTCTTCAGAATTACAAAAGACCAAACCTTCAAATACTTTATGGCGCCAAGTTGAACAACTCAGCTATGTTGATGTCAACAAATTGCATCCCTAAATAAGGCCTCTCAGCCATTTTCAACAATCATAAAATTTCACCAATTCTAAATAGTGATAAATATGAAGTTTTCCAATTTTGGGGGTGCAATTCAAACCTTAAATCATTGTTGGATTTGGGTAAAAGTTTGTAGGCGTGTTTTCTCTACAATCATTAGAATGTCAATGGGGAAATAAACCATACCCCAGCGAACCCATTCTTCGTAGAAATTTGCACCTCTGAAGATGACCTGTTAACCCTTATTAAACATCTGCAAGTTACGGATTCACAACTCAAGCATCCTAAAGTTTGCACCCCCTAAACCTTGAATCCTTAAAATATGATTACATGTATTGAATATGATACTTATGGTATGGATTCATCTTTTAGGTGCAAAATTCTAGTGTCTTGAGCACTCAGCTGAGAGCAATAACGAAACAACATAGACATTCCAACTACATATCTTACTTCACACCACTTAAACTCTAAATTGCAAGACATTTGAATCCAGCAGTTCCAGTGATGAGCAGTTTCCAAAATTTCCATCAGATGATGACTCCAATTATAAGCTTGTTACTCAATCTAGCTATGCACATCTTGTTTTGGTATTTTGTCATTTTGATCTTTGTCATTTGTAGTGTTTACTTTGTAACTTTTATTGATAGAAATATATTTTACAAATTATATTATGCTTATCAAATGAATAATTTGAACAATGGAATGTCATTGCAAATTCAGGACATTGTATATACTTATTAAAAATTCAGTTACTTTCAGTTTAGTTTAAGTTATTTTTAACTTTTTTATTAATGTGTATTTCAAAACTCAAATATTACTTATTTATATAATTTCAATATCCGTCCCCAAAAACCAGACAAAAATTGCCATCTTTGAAACCGGGTCCCCGCATCCCACCATCCCCAAAACTCGAAGAAACACTGATCTCCACTGCTAATGATGTTACCATGTAAGCCAAATTTTGACAATTCTTAGGCAAATGGCCACTTATAATTCATGTGAGGAAGGTTCAAGGAACCTAGGAAATGATGGCCCACCTTATCTACATGGATATTTTGAGGATTTAGCAATTTCCTTGCCATCTCTTCAGCTGAACAAAACACAGAATGGATGCATATCCTGATTTACTTTGAGATTAACCAGATTCAGAGGAGAAATAAAACTTCCCCGGTTCTTTTTTAGGAACCCTTCAAGCTGAGAGGATTTCAATATTTTCTAAGAGAAAAACATATGCTGCTTATTGCTTCCAGACCCATCAGAACGAGACACAAAACCAACCAGCAAAAGATACTAGGGCACCACAAAGCCTCAGCAGAACTGCTAAAGAACCAAGATATCCTTGGTAGTACTAAACTAAAATACAGATACCAGATTCATTTACAGAAAATAGGCACACCAAAGCAGGAAAAACAAATACATAAAAGGCAAGGTGAGAAAAAATCAAGGGAGCAAATGTCATGCCCCGACTTGTTAGACAAAGAACAAACAAACAAAAATAACAATAAAACCCACCGCTGGCCAGGAAAAGACAAAAGCCAGCATAAGACAAGCTAGCACTAGAAGACAAGAAAACAGTCAGCACTAAAGGACAAACTTTAACTAAAGTCAATTAAAACAGGCAGTGGCGATATTGAAAAGGCAACGGATGTATGAAAAGGGTGCGACTTCTCATCCATAGGGATTTGAAACAAGTATCCCAAAGACAATCGAAGGCATGAAAAAATGAGAAAAAATATAATATTGTAGCAGAGTTACATCTACAGGAATATATCAGCAGTGATATATTTATTTATTCAATAGTTGATAACAGCAGAGAAAATATTTATAACAGTAGATTGGAATCCATCAATAGGTACCATATATTAGTCGTCTAACAGATTCCTATGCAATCCCTTTTGAATTCAGGGAGATGTTGCAGGTAGGAAGAATGGTCCTTCCAAGTTCACAAGAGATGAGCGGTCGACTGAACCTTCTCATGCTCTTATCAAGTTAAGCCAAGAGGTGCATTAGGAGCTGTTAGGTGGACTGACCCCTTTCATGCTCTCAACAATATCATGCTCTTGGGCCGACCCGAGTTGTTAGGTGGACTGACCCCTTTCATACTCGTGGGGCTTGATCAAGGAGGGTGTGCCTCCAAGGTGAACTGGGAGCTGTTAGGTGGACTGACCCCTTTCAATATTGCTACTTGCAAGAGTTCCTAAGGAATTCACTATGTGATTGGCTTGACGAATTGTGTTATGATGAATTGAACTAAATATTGATTATGCTAGGATGATTTGATCTCATTATTTATGTTATGAAGTATTGATCTCATTATTAATTATGCTATGATAGAAATGATGCTATGAACTGAATATTATCTTAATTTATTGATCTCTAATATTTCTAATGTCCTTTTCTAATAGTTATTATTGTATGCAGATAAAGAAATCAGGAATAATCCAAAAAGGGACATTACAGCAAAAGAGAATCCCACACCCCAAACAGTTCTGCATTAGAACAAAATTCATAAATGAAGAGAAGGAAAAAACAGAGAGAATACCCATATTAAAGGCAAAATAACCTGAAAGAAACCACAGAGTGAGTTCATAATTGTAGAAATTTCCCTTAGCTCACACTTCATGTACTCATGCAGAGCATTCTCACAAGATTCCCTTTTTCTATGAAAATCTTAGTCAATCTTCATCTAACTCTCAATTTGCATCTATTTTTTATGTCTTCTATTTATTATTACCAAGGTCAGTCAAAATCTATGCAGGACTAACAAAAATTTTATTGAAATAATGAGCAGGAAAACTGTTTCTTGAATGTTATGCAATAGTTTACAATTCAGGTCCTTTTCCACAAACAGGAATGCAAGCAAACCTTCCATTATCTGTTATGTTACTTTCTAAAAAGGGTTCTGAGATTCTGTCATTTAACAAATTTTGAATATGGATAAGAACGGAGAAGAAACGATTGGTAATTTATGATAAGTTCAAACAGGGTAGGGAATCATCATGTCATAAACATAAGGAGAAAACATAATGAGTTTTCAGAACATACAAGACCTGCTTGAAAATAGTCATGTGAAAGAAAAAAAATTATTTAGCCTATACATATAATGGAAGATGAAAACAACAATGAGAAAAACATCATTACTCACCAAACCTGCAGACACCATATCCCTGAGCTTCCCTGGCTTTACATTTGTAATAACAAGCACCCGTCGATTCTGCAACAAAAAATGGAATGCATGATCAGGCTTCTCTCAACCTCTAGGTAGCTATGTGTTCACATGCATCAGCAAAAACTCCAACCTTCACTTGTATAATGTATTTAAATAGGCATTGTCAAATGGACTGTGTAAAATTTTAAAAACCAGAAACTTCTGTAACAAACATATTTATGAAGAGAACCAAGTTAGAGGAATGCCTGGCGTTGGAAATGAGCTCCTATTAATAATAGAAACTATCCAGATTCTCATGAACATAACAATTATTCAGGGAAGCCAAAATAAGATCAATATGTAATCACCCAGACATCCCATTCCAAACAGCCCCAACGGATGGACTAGTACAAGGAAACACTGGAAATTGTTTTGGAAAAGAAAGATAAAATCAATACACAATAATCCAGGCATCTCATCCAATACAAAATATCTCTGATCACAGTTTTCTTATTACCCTCCTTAACAAATGGAAAGCAAACACAACTGATGGTCTATTGATTCCAGAAGACGTAGGAAGTTTCAAGTGTTCTTTATATCCACATCAAACAAACACAAAGAGATGCAAAAATGCAAAGAGACAAAAGAAAACCATGTGAAAATATTTCTTCAAACCACTGCTTATGAGTTTATCCACATACCAGTAATTCATCTGCACTATAATGTTTAGCCAGTCCACTCACAACCTGTCGCACCTTTTCTTCCCCCACATCTATTTCCTCAACAAGCAAACTGTTACAAGTCAAACATTAAGCTTCAAGAGTAAGGCTCACAAACTTCCAAATTGCATGACACTTCTCTGACTAGAGAAACATGGACAAGAATCAATAGCATCCTGATCATTTACACGTTTACCTCTCAGCTGATGGGTGTTTCCAAGCCTTGCGAACGACTCCAACTTTAATGTCAAGTACCGAAACACTGACTTCTACTTCCTTCTTTTCAGTTGGTTCCTTTTCTTCATTCTTCTTTTTCTCTTCTTTGGCTTTCTTCTTATCCTTTTCCTTTCCCTTTTCATTATCATTATCCTTCTTTTCTACATTATTATTTTTATCTATCTGGAGAAATCAGCATGCTAGAGATTTCAATCAAAAATTATGGAATACATTGTGTAAAGAACGTTATACTAAATAGATGCATGCAAAGGACTTCCAAAGTAAGAACAACACTAAAAGCAACTATAGGATCATGCACCAATTGATTTCTTGACTAGTATTACCTACATAAGACTTCATCCAGTACCCGCCTAAGGTTTTGTTTTATTACAGTCAGCTAATTGGAAATCAAGATTTGCTATGTCAAAGGGCAAATGGGAATAAAATAATATCTTTTGGTAGTTAGAAAAATAGCACTAGACAACTCGCTCAATGAACTGTTTAAAAACTTATCAAAACATAAATCTAAAATTGATACCACGATGAAGAAACCAACAAATCCATGGTGTTATCCTGTGTGTCCTGTCATCTTTTATGTTTTTCTAACAAGATCGCAATAAAACTGCTAGTGCTGCACAATAAGCCATATAAATAGGCCAGATTGCGACTATGAACAAGTGTGTAAATTTGATGGTATTTGTATCTCCTCCTCTCTTCCTGGTTTTGTCTTTACTGAGCTCACCTCCCCTCTCTCTCTTCCCCCCTCTGTTCTCTCTTCTCTTTCTCCGCTCCTCTCCTCAACCCACCCTCTAAGCCCCCTCTTGTCCTAAGCCACTTTCCTCATCATCCATCCTCTTAAACCTTCCCCTCTCTTCGTCCTCCCCCCTTGTCCCTTGTCCTTCTCCCTTCCCCTCGTCTCTCACCTAATTCTTCTCCTTCCCTTCATCCCTCTCTTTCTTTTCATATATGTATGCATTCTTATTTTTGTGTTCTCTATTGGTACCAGTTTATAGGTAGGTTATTTTTTCTTAGTTTATTCTTTGACTTTATTTATTTATGCTTTTTATACATGTAGACTTATACTTTTTCACAACTCTTACTTTTCTCTTTATTTATATTTGCATTGATATTTTTGTTTACTTTCTCTCCTGTTTTTGTTCTCCAATAATTTTCTTGTTCAACTTTTTGATTTTATTTTATAAAAATTTTACAATTTATAAATACTTAATCATTTTTATTCGTGCTTACATAACTATATATACATTAATACACATATACTTACATAGTTTCTATTTGTTGCTCGTTTTTCCTCTATTTAAATATTTTTATTTAAACTTATACTTTTTTGCTTCTTGCTTATACCCATTCTTCGCTCCCCTTGTTCCCCTTGACCCCTCTTGCCCCATCCTCTCTTTCCGCTCCTCCCCTCAACCCTTCCTCGTAGCCCCCCCCCCCTTGTCCTTAACCAATCTCCTCTTCCATCTTCCTGAAACCTCCCCCCTCCTCTCCCTCCCCTTATCCCTTGCCCCCCGCTTTTCCTTCCCCTCATCTTCTACTAACTCCCTTCCTATTCTCTCAATCCCTCTCTCTTTCAGGCCCTTCAACTTTTAGTCTGAGCCCACCTTTTTCTCTCCACGTTACTTCCTTCTCTCCCTTTCATTTTGTGCCCCCCCTTTGCTTTTAGCTCTTTTTTGGTTATGCTTTTATGTCTATACATACATCTGTAGATATATTCATATACATGCATGTATAGGTTTTCATGTTAGTATCATCTATAGATACAAGTTTATAAGCAGGTTATTATTATATATACATTTACCTTAGTTTTTTATATATTGCATTTCTACATACATTCATACATTAACTTATCTATAATACATGCATTTTTTCTATTCTTCTATTTCTATATTCATAATTTCAAATATTCATTTTTTGTCCTCTTACTCTATTGTTTATTTTTAGGCTTCTATATCTTTATGCATTCAGATACTTCTTGTAATTAATTTTCCTCTTGCATAATTTGATATATTTTTTGAGATTTTCTTGTTTGATACTATAATATATAAATTGCTTATTCATATATATATATATAATTTTATTTTTATTAACCATCAATAAACCCAGGCCTTTTATTTTTCCCACTTTTTGTTTTTTCCTCCCTCTCCAACTATTATCCTAACTAGATTTTAGCACTCCGTGCCCACCCTTCCCTCTCCCCTCTCTTTTTAAAGTCACTATCTCTGCAATCACAACTCAATGTTCTCTCTTTTCTCCCTGATGATGGATCATGGAGTATGATCCGAAACGTCAATCCTAAACAAGCTACACACAGTTTTCCCAAAAGCTCTAAAAGTACACAAATACCTCTTAAATTCCTCCTTTAAGTCAGCTATACAGGGCTCATTAACACATCAAGAATGATATCATGGTTGATCTCTCCATGTCAAGTAGGATGCTTTGACCTTTTACTACCTTGTGTAGCCTCACATAGAGTTTCTCTGTGCACGGTGTGACCATCTGCGGAGGAGACTTAGATGTCCTTGTAAGTTGTGACTATCATGATGGATCCCAGGATTAAGATATTACACACAAATCACATCAAATATTTATGTAACTGTTTGCAGTGATCTCAGTTGCTCCATTGGGTCCCACTGCACTTGGTGCCCAGTTATAGATTTCTTCCTTTTTCCTTGGTTCAATTTTATGCATCTCTCTATCTCTCTCTGAATATTGGGTTGAGACTGTCTTCCATCGTCTTTTTAGTTAGATAACTTATTAAATATTATGTCCTTTTTGGGCCGTAACACATTTGCTAGTCCTTGATTTCACCTTAAACCTTGATATGGCAGTGAAGAATAAGAAACATATACACAGTACAATGCAATCCAGTTTTCTGTAAATCCATGGTCAAAGGAATTAAACAACAGAATTTCAGACATGTTAATAAACTTACATTCAGAGCATCTATCTTTACAGTCGCATTCTCTGCTGATGGTTTAGCTTTGACTCTTCCTATGTTCTGTGTGTTTAAGAAGCAATAAGAAAATATTACTGATCGAGAAGTATTTGTAAATGATAAAAAAAGCTAAACAAATCCATACTCCAGTATTTGTATGCAATGTGTGCCTGCTGGAACTAAGGTACCTTCTCTGTGCCATGGGTTGTATTTATATCAGAACCAATAATTGTAGAGTTAACACCATCCTCTCCAGGTTGAAGTAGTTTTCCTGGAAAAATCTGGAAATACAAATGGAGAAACTCAAGTATCAACCATACAATTTCAAATAGAGCAAACCCAAAGGAAAAGATTAAACACGTTTATGTTAACGACAATGTCCACAAGTTCCCCCCAAGTCGACCGACAATGAAATCTTTTTATTTTTGTAGATAGAAGGCAAATTTCTTATCAGCTACACTGCTAACTTAACATTTAAACCAGGGCACAGACCTTCAGTAAGAAATACCAATACAGAAAAAAGCAACAGAAAAGCTGAATTAGACAGTATTCTTACAGCAGAGTTTGCCATCATCATGCAATCAGACATTAAGATACACATATTCCCTATTGTAACAGTAAGACAAATATTTGCACTACTCATGACATAAAAAGGCAATGAATAAGTTGTACTTTAGATGCCCTTTAAAAGAATCTAAGGCACATGGTAACATGAAAAGCCCGTGCTAAACATGTAGAGGGAGGCCACTGCTTCGTATCTATACTACGGACATAATGACATTTCCAACTCTACTGTGCTATTTGACCTCTTGAAAAGGAAGAAGGATTTCACTTGACTGCATATTAGATTGACAGTTCACCAATATACATGAATTTAATTGTAAGATAGGATTCAAATATGGTACAAAAGAAATTTGCAGAAAGGCAGAATAAATAGATAAAGGAATCCAGTAGCTAAATGAACAGATTTTGCCCCAAGTTTATTACAATGAACTACATCTATTGTTCTCTCTTATAAACATCTATCGTTCTCTCTTACATCTAACGCTTCAAAAAGCTTGAATGACAATTGATCACCAATGATACTAAATGATTAATTGGAAAAATCAAAAATATCAAAAAGAGGGAAGAAAAAATAGGGGAAAATTGACTATACTTTCTAAAAAACCCTTTTGAAATCATTTTTAAGAAAATAGGAAACAATCCGAATATTACCACAACTGTGACTAATCAGAAATGCCTTGATTTAACTTGAGATTTGGATAACATATGATCATAATAATTAAAAGATATTAGTTTCATTATAAATCCCCTCTGCTTGTGATGCATTTTCCTCAAAGCATAGGAAAAGATGGATGCAGATCCATGACCATTTGATGTTATCAAGATGCCTCATGTCCCAGTAAATTCTTCCACTTATTTAAGTGCTCAGCAGATTTTATGGTGTATAATGAAAATATTGAAAGTTGAAACATCTTCCAGCTTATAGCTCAGATGCCTAACTTTGTTAACAGAAGCTTGTGTCTTGGAATTATTGGACTTTTTACCACATGTTCTTGAAATGTGAATATTCTTCAAAAAATCACATGGTCATCTGGCTAAAAAGAACATTCCTTGTACAAGTTTCAAGAAGAGGAACAGAAACATGCATACCCATTTTCTTCTTGAGACAAATGAAAAACATTGTGGACATGACTTGATCTTGGTAACTCCAATGCATAAGCTGCAGGAAAAATCTTCTTACGGTCATGACTCATAAACCTTGGGTGATTATTTGAAGTTTGACCCCTATGCTTTAATAAAGATTGCTTGTATGGTTGAAGACTTACAAATAACCAACCTCCTTCCAACTTTCCCTCTATCCAATGCAAATAAGCTTGTTGTTTCATGTGATTATGAGAGCATTCGAATTTATCCTTGATGTCAAAAACGTGTTAAGTTGATGATGATGCAGATATGGCAGGATATATCATTTGATTAGGATATGTTTGAGCAGGAGTTAATTTTGTCACATGTTTAGATATGATGCACTATGTTATGATGATGCAAGATTGTTTTAACAAAGTGTTGTTTCATGTAGCCATATTGTTCACAGGTTGTCCACCAAAGTAGAGAGCAGAAAACAGATTTGAAGACTTGTTTGTGTTGTTAGTTGAACATATTGATGAGTTGTTGATGACAGACACAGGTTGATGTCTTGCAGATGCTTAGTAGAGATTAGGAGTCTTCATATGTTTGTTGTGAAGTTGAGATGATAAGTTGACTGAGTTATCTTGGATCAGACTATGCAAGCTATTCAAGTTCATCCTTAGACTCATGTGTTCAGGCATGATCTTTCTCATGGCAGTTTCTGTGGACACCCAAAAGAACTTGGAAGCTATCAATATTGCAGATGATTGGAAAGATACCTATGGTGGAAAAACACATATCATTCTAGCATTTATTGCTGCAACTAAGGGTTACATATGTAATGGTAAGCATTAAAAAATATCCAGGAACATGGGTGTGCTAAAACAAATAAATGACTAGGTGAAAGTCAATATTAAAAAAGAGGCATTGTTTATGACTTGAGTGAAAGCCATCAAATTAAGTCATATAAAATCATTAAATATCCTCAAAAAGCATCCAATTGCTTTATTTAATGGAGAGTTTGATTTTCATTGAATATCTTATTTTTTTTAATATTATATATTCAATCTAAGGTCTTCTTTAAAAGTGTTAAAAGGGCACGATTTATGCCTTGTTTTTAGTGAATGATTTAAGGAAATAAAAAGGCATTGAATGACTTTGAAGTGGAAAATTTATAGCCTTTTTGAAGACCCTTATTTATTGGAGAGTTCACATAATTTAAGGAAAGTATGATTTATAAAATCATTCAAATGGAGAGTTTTATTTTGCAACGAGATGTGCATCAAATATATTTGAAAATGTTTCATAAAGATTCAAAGGCTTTTTGAAGGGAACATGATAAGCCTAAATGGCTTTATTCTTAATTTTTAAAAACTTTTCATCTCCTATTTATTTGCCTTCTAAAAGGCATTTTCCTATGAGATTTTTAAGGAGAGATTTTTAAGGAAAAATTAAAGGCTATTTTTTTGCCTTTTAAATAGGAGGAATCTTTGAAGCTTTTAAAGCTTCTTTTTAAAGAAGATTTATTTCTAAGTTCAATATTTCTTGGAAGGCAAAAAGGTAAAGTCTTCTTATTTTTTTTAAAAGGAAGGATGTGGAAGTTTTTAAAAGTTTTTTTTTATCATATCCAAATATGATTTTTTAGAGGGCAGTTTGAATATGATGAAATTTTTTTCAGATTGAAAATATTTGCAGAGAGAAGAAGATCAAAGGAATTGAAGACATTTTTTCTATTATTAATGGGAGCCATTTTTATATTTTGAAGGTGTTATTGAAGAATTTTGAAAATATTTTATGCATGGGTTTTTAATTTTCATTGTGGCAGAGATCTCAGGAGTTGTTATGTGTGGTAAAAAGATTATTTCTTTTAGATTGAAGTTTATAATGAGGAATTTGAAAAGTTCTTCTTGCAGGTGAATTGATTTATTGAATATTGAAGATATTCAATAAAAAGTGATGAAATTTTTATGTGAAGGGAAAATAAATTTATGAAGACAAATGAGGAAGAAGAATATGAAAGGGCTCTAAAATGAATAGAGAGATAATTTTTTTGGGGGCATATTTATTAAATCAATAGAAGAATATTTTTATTGTAGGAGATTGATTTTATTTTTGCACATGAAGATGAAAATGTTTTTGCAGATAGAGATTATTATTCTCCCTATGAGCAGATTAGATAAAATTCTTTGAAGATTTTATTATTGCAAATGAAAGGGTTCTGATTTTTTGAAAGAGGAAAAATTGCAAAGAGATGGTGAAAAGTTTTTTGTTTGAGGTTCTTCATTGAGAGAAGATGAAAATGATTATACAGAATGTGGAAAGTCATCTCATATTTATTGGCTTTGCAGGTGGATTGATGGTTGAGTTGTTGAGTGGATCAGTATACAGGGTTGATTATTTTGAATATCCTCTTGAAGAGAAAATTCAAATGATACAGATGATAAATTTTGTATGTGATCTGGGTTGATGAGAAGTATGGTCATATGACAGACACATGTGAAAGAAGAAGTGATTTGTATTGAAACAGAGAAACCCTCTGAGTTCTTGGTTTTAATTTGAGTATGTATTAGGGGTTGGTGCTCCTTGAAATTGGTGCTTCTAAATGTATTAGGGGTTGGTGTTCCTTGAAGTTGGTGCTTCTAAAACATTGTAACCAGTGAGGTTTTTGCTTAAGCCAGTGAGGCAGTTTTGAGTGGTTTTTCTATCCAAAAAGGGTTTTACACTCGTGAAAAGCATGTGTCATGTTTCATGGTGTCTTCATTTGTATGTGTGTATATTAGTGCTTTGTTTATTAAGTTTTGTTCACATCCTTCATTATTAGTCTTGTGCATATGAACTCAACAAATCATTAATGTATTCCTTTTTTTTGTCCTATAAGATATATTACGCTAAGCAATTGGTAAAAATATGATTGTACTAACAATGAGCAAATCGCTCAATAAAAAGGATAGATGAATTTACAAAAGAGGCAAGTTTCTTAAATAGAAACTGCAGAAGATCTATTTACAGCTAAAATACAAAATAGCAGAAATAATTACGTAATTATTCTAATACCCTCCCTTAATGGTCAATCTATCAACTACACCAAGAGACCCCTTGAATTTTACAAACTTATCTGGACCAAGGGACTTGGTGAGGATATCGGCTGTCTAATCCTCCGTCGGAACATACAGCAACTGAATTGATCCGTCTTCAACAAGCTTTCTGATGAAATGACAATGAGTTTCTACATGCTTGGTTCTTTCATGGAAGACTGGATTTTTGGCAAGTTTGAGAACTCCCTGATTATCACAAAACAAGGGAGTCAGACCTGCTTGAGATATTTGCATATCAGCAAGCATCCGGCGAAGCCAAACTGCCTCACAAGTTGCCTTAACTGCTCCCCGATACTCTGCTTCTGTCGAGGAGAGAGCCACCACCTACTGCTTCTTACTAGTCCATGTGACTACACCGGATCCCAAACTGAACACATACCCAGAGGTGGATTTCCTATCATCAACTGAACCTGCCCAATCTGAGTATGTGAAACCACTGAGTCTAGGATCATGACTCCTTGAGTAAAGAAGTCCATAATCAGAAGTGCCCTTCACATAACGCAGCACACGCTTCGCTACTACCCAATGATTAGCCTCGGGGGCTGTCATGAAGCGTGAAATGTAGCTCATTGCAAAACTGAGGTCAGGTCTAGTGGCAGTGAGATAGATGAGGCTGCCCACTAGTTGCCTGAACAATGATTCATCCACTACAGGTGAGTCTGACTTGGCTGACAACTTAAGCCCTTTTTCCATGGGTGTGGACGCAGATTTGCAATCCTACATACGGAACTTATCCAGAAGACTGCGAGCATACTTGGATTGGGAAATGAAGATACTGCTCTCAGTCTGCCAAACCTCAACACCTAAACAATAATGCAAGAGTCCCAAATCTGTCATGTCAAATGTGCTGCACAAATCCTATTTGATCTCAGCGATCAAATGTGCCAAGCTACCAGTAATGATCAGGTCATCCACATAGACAACAAGAAGCAGAATATCACTACCAGTGTGTTTGACATACAAATTACAGTCAGATGGACTCCTCTGAAATCCATGATCTATGAGGTACTTATCAATCTTGATGTACCAAGCTCGAAGACCCTGTTTCAGGCCATAGAGTGCTTTGACCAATCTACACACCTTATGTTTTTGACCAGCAACCTTGAACCCTGGAGGCTGCGTCATGTAGACTTCTTCCTTCAACTCACCATTGAAGAAGGCACTCTTAACGTCCATCTGATGGACTTTCCAACCAAACTGGGCTGCTAAGGCAAGGACAAGCCGAATTGTACTCATCTTGGCTGTAAGAGCAAAAGTCTCCTCGTAGTCAACACCTTCCTTCTGTGAGAACCCCCTAGCAACGAGACGAGCTTTGTACTTGTCAAGGGTTCTGTCAGCTTTGTATTTCACCTTGTACACCCATTTGCAGCTAATGGGCTTCTTCCCTGGAGGAAGATCAGAAAGGACCCAAGTGTGATTTTTCTGAAGACTCTGGTATTCAAACTCCATAGCCTTTTCCCACTCAGGAATTCCTTTAGCCTCTGAATGTGTCTAAGGCTCATAAACATTGTGAATGTTAGCCATGAGAGCAAAAATTAACTGTATGCTGCTGTTTGCTCTTGTTTCTGGATGATCTACCCTCAATGAGCTCATCGTCATGAAGATCTCCTATAGCCTTAGCCCACCATTTAGGCCGTAGAGTAGAAGTGCCAACATTAGATGCAACAGGAGGAGCTGGAACAGGTGCAACAGGTGGAAGATCAACATCATCCGGAGGAAATTCGGGTTGAGCATCATCAAAATCAGAATCTGCATCATCATCCCTCCCATTAGGTGGACCTAACGGAAGATGAACACCCAAATCAGCAACCTTCAAAGGCTGATCCTCAGAATGCTACACAGACGAGGAAGAAAAAGGTCCTCGTTCTTCATCAAAGACAACATCCCGACTGAAGGTAAGACGATCAGTATCTATATCAATCAACCAATAAGCCTTATGGTTGTCACTGTACCCTGTGAACATAAGCTTTTGACTCTTGGAATCCAACTTGGAGCGCTTGGCATCTAGAATCCATACATAAGCTAAAGAGACAAATATTTTCAAATGACTGATCCGAGGTTTGTGACCAGTCCAAGCTTCTTGAGGAGTCTTCTCCTTAACTGCATAAGTCGGAGACCGATTAAGGAGATAGACGGCAGTGTAGACTGCTTCTGCCCAGTACTTCTTAGGAACACTTATGTGTTCTAACATAGAACGGGCCATCTTAGTGATTGTGCGGTTGCGCCGCTCTACAACATTGTTTTGTTGAGGAGTATAGGGTGTGGTTAACTGGCGTTTGATGCCATGTGTATCATAGAAGTTGGAGAAGTGATGCAGAGGAATATGGGATTGTACGGCCCTATATGGAATTGAATGGATGCCTAATGGATTGAAAATGTTAGATCCTTCAACCACCTTCCATTTGCTTCTTGTCCCATGCATTTTTATTTATTTTTGTGAAAGACATGAGTGTTTTATGGATTGTAATTCTCTGATTTTCCCTGCAACAGTCCTGTTGCAGCGTTTGGTACGGTTTTGTACGGACATATACAGGAGCAAGCCATATATGGTTGGAAATATTATTGAGTCTACTTTCCATTTCTTTTTGTTGCATCAAATTTCATTAAACTCAAAGATTTGTCTAGGGCAATATTAATTTGCCAAGGTGCTCCTGCACCAAGAAGTCAGTAGAACAAAATTCCCCCCCATTATCTGACCTAAGAGTGATTATGGAACAGCCAAACTCTTTCTCTACTAAGGCCTTAAACTTCTAAAATACAGTAAACACATCTGATTTCTGTCTGAGAAAGTACACCCACATTTTACAACTGAAATCATCAACAAAAAGTAAGAAGTACCTGCAACCAGTAACAGAAGGTGTATTCATTGGCCCACATACATCAGCGTGAACCAACTGTAGTACCTTGGAGGCTCGCCACGAGTCACCAGTCGGGAATGGTGTCCGATGTTGCTTCCCAGCCTGACAAGCTCCACAAACACCATGATGCTGGGTCTGGATCTCAAGTAAACCGGCTACAAGGCCCTCCCGAGATAACTGAGAAAGATAGTGCACATTTAAGTGCCCATAACGCTGATGCCAAAGACTAGTGATGGAAAAATTTCGGGCTGCCATGGCTAACTTTGGAGAATCACCTGTATCCACAAGTCTGTATAGACCATGATCCTCAATACCAACAGCCACAGTGCTACGAGTCTCCCGATCAACAATGGAACATTTGTGTGTACTGAAAACCACATCCAACTGAGGAGAGTGCCGCATGATCTGACTGACAGAGAGAAGATTAAGTTCCATGCCAGGAACATAGTAGACATTGAGGAATATGAGATTCCTCCCACTAGACTGAATCTGAACAGTGCCCTTACCGACAACTGTATATTCTTCTCCTCCACCAAAAATAACTAAGTCACTAAAGGGAGTAAAGTTTGTAAACCAATCACGTCGATCAGTGAAGTGACGCGAAGCACCTGAATCAATGTACCAGGCAGAGGACTTCACATGATCTGCAGGTCTTTTAGCCATAAAAGCGTAAAAGGCAGATTCCTTCTGCTCAGTGTGCTCGGCAATATTTGCTTTCCGCTGAGACCCTCCTTGCTTCTTCTGTTCAGAAGCCAAACGTTGACGACAATCCTTTTTGATGTGACCATATTTGTGACAGTAATTACACTGAATATTCTTTTTCTTGTTGCTGTCCTGAGGTGGACCTAAGCCTTTCTGCTGTGGACGCTGACCTTTGCCTTTATTCTGAGCCTGAAACTTAGCTACAAAAGCCTGCTCTGAAGAGGACGAAGAAGCACTACTACCAAACTGTTGTTTCCAACGATCCTGCTGCAAGAGGATAGTACAGAGTTCTGGAAACTTCAGATCAACATTAGCAGACGTAATGTTGAGAGTCTAAATGAAATGTTCATAGGACTAAGGTAGACTTTTCAAAGTGATCACGACCATGTCTTCTTCCTCCATTTTTTGACCAATAGCCTCCAACTGATCTCGGATCTCCTGGGTCTTGTTCAGGTGCGCTTGCAATGTTGTTTTCTCATCCATTATGATAGAAAACAACATATTTTTCAAGAAGAACGCACGGCTCTTGTCAAAGGTTTCATGCAAACCCTTCAGATGGTCCCAAATCTCCTTTGCTGTTTTTCCAACCGAAATCTGAGGTAGCTGATCATCTGTGACTGAAAGTTCAATGAGCATGACTGCTTCACAATTCTGCTCGTCAAACTTGTCCTGGTCTTTACCCGCCGTTGCAAGACGAGTAGTGGTGCCTAAAATCATCTGATCGAGGCAGCGATATTCAAAGATGGTCATCATTCGCTGCTTCCAGGTATTATAATTTTTACCATTAAATCGCTGACTGCCTTCCAACATGATGTTGGTCAAACTCGCCAACTTGCACGCTTTTCGAGGCACGAAAAACGGGACACTGAGATGTTGAATGCACAGAATCTAAAGCACAAATTCCAATGCACATGACGCTGAGGCAGTTTACAGGCACAAATTTCAAGGCTCAGATTTCGAGACACCCAAAAAAATCCGACAGGTACCTAGAAAGAATCTGTGATTAGAAAAAATTTCGACTGGAAATGAAGGGTTAAAACCCTAGCTGAAAAACACTGAAGCCCTAGGCGGCCATGAAAGCACAGTGATTTGCAGAAAACACCAGAAACAGCAGGATCGCTGGAAACAGGGGGCACACGAGTTTGAAAAGAAAATTGCAAACTGAAGACCCGCACACAAAGAGAAACCCTTCTCAAACGAACTGGTTTGAAGTGTCAAAAATAGATGACAAAACGCGACCAAAGGGAGCACAAAATCGTGGCTGCAAACAAAGAGGAAATACGTCCACAGAGAGCTGAAATTCGCGCCCACAGGGTGCCCTTAAAATGCCAGTTGCACGACCTAAGAAAGCACGCTCAGACAGAGAGAAACATCACGCTGGAAGGAGAAAATCATGTGTAAGACCAGGCACCAAATCTTGAAGAAACGCGGCCAAAGAATTGAGAGAAAACACGGCCTCAAGATGCCAAAAACCTGCTACCTTCGAAGCAAAACACGCGACCTTGCGATCACAAGGGAAAGAACACCCACGACTTTTGTATATACCAAAACATGATTTTCAAAAAAAGGGTAAACACAAACGCCTTTCAAAAAATCGACGAGTCTGCATCAGAGGCAAGAATGAAGAACCAGGGAAAATATTTCCGCAAGAAAATTTTTCCCACTCAGTGGCTCTGATACCATATTACGCTAAGTAATTGGTAAAAATATGATTGTATTAACAATGAGCAAATCACTCAATAAAAAGGATAGATGAATTTACAAAAGAGGCAAGTTTCTTAAATAGAAACTGCAAAAGATCTATTTACAGCTAAAATACATGATTGACCATTAAATACAAAATAGCAGAAATAATTACATAATTATTCTAATAAGATAAAGTTTGCAAAAAGTTGTAAAAGATTTGAAAACTAATACAACACTGATTCACCCCCCCTCTCAGTGTTGTCCTGGACTCCTACAGTTGGTATCAGAGCCAAGTTCCCTTTTTGAAGTCTAATAGGCTCGGGTAGGCCTTGGTAGTGGAGTAAAATGGGTAAGAAGAATATAATTAAGGTCTCAAATAAAGAGAAGAAAGATGCTGATCAAAAGATAGTAAAACAAGCCTCAGTTACGCCTAGCAATGATTTGTTGCATATGTCACCCCTGATAATTGATACAAAGAATGGTGCAGTAATTGAGAATTTTGATAAAAAGGAAGAAATTATTGTGAATGATGGAGAACAAGAATTAAATGAAAGAAATGTTTTTGCTGTTGAGATCAATGATGAAGAAACGGGCCTCTTTGTGGATGAAGTTGATTGTGAAGTTGATTTTGAAGGAGAGCTTCTATGTGCCCTGGATACAATCAAGCAACTTAGTAAAGAAAATAGGAGATTAAAAGACCAGCTTAAACAAGAGAAAGAATTCAAGGACAAAGTTGTTTTAGATCTTGAAGAGGGAAGAAATCTGGTTATGAACTTGAGAAGTCAAGTTGATGAATCAGACAAATTAATTATCAATTTGAAGGTTGAGGTTGAAGAAGTTAAGAGGATAGCTGAAGTTACAAAGTTTGAGTTGGAAGCTAAGACAATTGAATGTCAAAAGCTTGAAGGAGAGATAGTCTCTTTAAGAAAAGATCTCGAGGATGTTAAGAAGGAGTTGGAGAACAATTTGAAATTTGGAGAGAGCACAAGTAAGTTATATGAAATGTTGAGTAAACAAAAACTACATGGAGACACTACTGGACTTGGTTATGAAAAGAGTCAGTCCTCTAATGTTAGAGAGATTCCTAGAAGAAAAATTGATCAGCCTGCTGCTCCTCAAAGAAAAGTGAACAATCAAAGAAGAAGAATTGCTACTATAAGACAAGCATACATGTACAGGTATAACTATTCATTTAATGGTTATTGTTATACTTGTAATCATTTTGGGCATAAAGCAATTAATTGCAGAAAAAATCAACTTGCTTCAATAAGGAATGCTAATGTTGTGTGCTTCAAGTGTGATTCACCTGGTCACAAAGCTTATAGTTGCAAATTGTATAGAAAAATAGCTTCACCTGGTTTGAATGGATGGAAGAAGGAAAAGGTTGTAAAGGTTTGGAAGAAGAAAATTGAGCAAAAGAAAGACCCTGTAAAAATCTGGAAGCAAAAACAATGCAAAGAGAAGATAAATTCTAAACTTGTGCATCTTGCACAAGTTATTTCATCAGTTGCATAACACATGGCATAATGTGAGGGGGAGTTGATCATGTCCTATCAAGTATACCTAAGAAGTTTCAGAAAGAAAATCATTTGATGCTTTTTATGCTACTGGATTCATCTATGATTATGTTTGCTAAGATGCTTATCAAGCTCATAATGGTGTTCTTCAGTGTATGTCTATGATTCACATGATCAGTGGATGATGTCATTTTGCAGATAAGATGTTCAAGGGTTCAATGCACAAAAAGTTTGTTGATGTTGAGTGGTTTGGTGATTTTTTGTTTATCTTGTTCATATCATACTTATAGAGATTGAGTTGTTATAATGCTACAGTTCAATGAGCTTAAGATGTTTTCAAGGAGCTCTTATCAAATTTTAGCATATGTTGACTGAGGAGGTTGAAAATGAAAAATTCAACTCATAACTCTAATCTATGCATTTGTTGTTGCAAAGTGTTGTTGGTGCAGATTAGTTGGTTGATGTCTCACATTTGATGGGCTGATTTGAATGATATAGTCAAGAGTCATCATTCTTGTTGTTTGGAGTATATATCAGTTTTGACATTATGTTGTAAAAGGTGTCATGTGCAAAAACAGGAGGATAATATTCATGTTTTATCATGTCAAGAAGTGATGTGAAAGATTTGTGTGGCATAAATTTTGTTTTACAGACACAAGTGATGTCATAAGGAGTTTGTATTTGATAGAAAAGGTATCTCTATTTTTCAGCTTGCTTGAGGAAGTAAACAGAGGATCTTAATGATGTTAGTTTCAATTTTCATCTTCATATTGGTGTTGCTACAAGAAGTGGTATTGTGCAGAATATGGTACAGTCATTGGGCAGTTTATAACAATAGTTTGTTGCTTTGGTTGGTATGCCTCACATGATGTTGCTTTCAGGTCCTATGCTTCATGATGTCTTATTGCTCACAAGTTGAAAAGTTGTGAAATATGCAAAAATATAAGGACGGAGCTCTCAAAATAAGTTTTGGACAGCAAATTGTAAATGTGATCAGTGCCTTCAATTTTTAGAGGCTAGTGGTATCAAAGGTTTGGGTAAGTGATATTTCAATTCTTGGTTGGTATGCATGATAACAAGTGTGATCTAAGAAATAAGTGAGCAGTTGGTTGATATCAATATAATTTGCTAGTCTCATGCTAATGTTGTTTATAAGTTATTTTTCACAGGGGGAGACAATAGCCTTTGTCATCAGATGTCAAAAAGGGGGAGAAAGAAAAATGTATCAAGTAGTTTTGCCATCAATGACAAAGGGGGCGATTGATGGTGACTAATTGTCATTGATGTCAAAAAGGTGTTAAGTTGATGATGATGCAGATATGGCAGGATATATCATTTGATTAGGATATGTTTGAGCAGGAGTTAATTTTGTCACATGTTTAGATATGATGCACTATGTTATGATGATGCAAGATTGTTTTAACAAAGTGTTGTTTCATGTAGCCATATTGTTCACAGGTTGTCCACCAAAGTAGAGAGCAGAAAACAGATTTGAAGACTTGTTTGTGTTGTTGGTTGAACATATTGATGAGTTGTTGATGACAGACACAGGTTGATGTCTTGCAGATGCTTAGTAGAGATTAGGGGTCTTCATATGTTTGTTGTCAAGTTGAGATGATAAGTTGACTGAGTTATCTTGGATCAGACTATGCAAGCTATTCAAGTTCATCCTTAGACTCGTGTTCAGGCATGATCTTTCTCATGGCAGTTTTTGTGGAGACCCAAAAGAACTTGGAAGCTATCAATATTGCAGATGATTGGAAAGATACCTATGGTGGAAAAACACATATCATTCTAGCATTTATTGCTGCAACTAAGGGTTACATATGTAATGGTAAGCATTAAAAAATATCCAAGAACATGGGTGCTAAAACAAATAAATGACTAGGTGAAAGTCAATATTAAAAAAGAGGCATTGTTTATGACTTAAGTGAAAGCCATCAAATTAAGTCATATAAAATCATTAAATATCCTCAAAAAGCATCCAATTGCTTTATTTAATGGAGAGTTTGATTTTCATTGAATATCTTATTTTTTTTAATATTATATATTCAATCTAAGGTCTTTTTTAAAAGTGTTAAAAGGGCACGATTTATGCCTTGTTTTTAGTGAATGATTTAGGAAATAAAAAGGCATTGAATGACTTTGAAGTGAAAAATTTATAGCCTTTTTGAAGACCCTTATTTATTGGAGAGTTCACATAATTTAAGGAAAGTATGATTTATAAAATCATTCAAATGGAGAATTTTATTTTGCAAGGAGATGTGCATCAAATATATTTGAATATGTTTCATAAAGATTCAAAGGCTTTTTGAAGGCAACATGATAAGCCTAAATGGCTTTATTCTTAATTTTTAAAAACTTTTCATCTCCTATTTATTTGCCTTCTAAAAGGCATTTTCCTATGAGATTTTTAAGGGGAGATTTTTAAGGAAAAATTAAAGGCTATTTTCTTGCCTTTTAAATAGGAGAATCTTTTAAGTTTTTAAAGCTTCTTTTTAAAGAAGATTTATTTCTAAGTTCAATATTTCTTGGAAGGCAAAAAGGTAAAGTCTTCTTATTTTTTTTAAAAGGAAAGATGTGGAAGTTTTTAGAAGTTTTTTTTTATCATATCCAAATATGATTTTTTAGAGGGCAGTTTGAATATGATGAAATTTTTTTCAGATTGAAAATATTTGCAAAGAGAAGAAGATCAAAGGAGTTGAAGACATTTTTTCTATTATTAATGGGAGCCATTTTTATATTTTGAAGGTGTTATTGAAGAATTTTGAAAATGTTTTATGCATGGGTTTTTAATTTTCATTGTGGCAGAGGAGATCTCATGAGTTGTTATGTGTGGTAAAAAGATTATTTCTTTTAGATTGAAGTTTATAATGAGGAATTTGAAAAGTTCTTCTTGCAGGTGAATTGATTTATTGAATATTGAAGATATTCAATAAAAAATGATGAAATTTTTATGTGAAGGGAAAATAAATTTATGAAGACAAATGAGGAAGAAGAATATCAAAGGGCTCTAAAATGAATAGAGAGATAATTTTTTGGGGGGCATATTTATTAAAGCAATAGAAGAATATTTTTATTGTAGGAGATTGATTTTATTTTTGCACATGAAGATGAAAATGTTTTTGCAGATGGAGATTATTATTCTCCCTAAGAGCAGATTGGATAAAATTCTTTGAAGATTTTATTATTGCAAATGAAAGGGTTTTGATTTTTTGAAAGAGGAAAAATTGCAGAGAGATGGTGAAAAGTTTTTTGTTTGAGGTTCTTCATTGAGAGAAGATGAAAATGATTACACAGAATGTGGAAAGTCATCTCATATTTATTGGCTTTGCAGGGGGATTGATGGTTGAGTTGTTGAGTGGATCAGTATACAGGGTTGATTATTTTGAATATCCTCTTGAAGAGAAAATTCAAATGATGCAGATGATAAGTTTTGTATGTGATCTGGGTTGATGAGAAGTATGGTCATATGACAGACACATGTGAAAGAAGAAGTGATTTGTATTGAAACAGAGAAACCCTCTGAGTTCTTGGTTTTAATTTGAGTATGTATTAGGGGTTGGTGCTCCTTGAAGTTGGTGCTTCTAAAACATTGTAACCAGTGAGGTTTTTGCTTAAACCAGTGAGGCAGTTTTGAGTGGTTTTTCTATCCAAGAAGGGTTTTCCACTCGTGAAAAGCATGTGTCATGTTTCATGTTGTCTTCATTTGTATGTGTGTATATTAGTGCTTTGTTTATTAAGTTTTGTTCACATCCTTCATTATTAGTCTTGTGCTTATGAACTCAACAAATCATTAATGTATTCCTCTTTTTTGTCCTGTAAGATAAAGTTTGCAAAAAGTTGTAAAAGATTTGAAAACTAATACAACACTGATTCACCCCCCCTCTTAGTGTTGCCCTGGACTACCACAAATCCTCTTAGCGCAACACACAGGTCCTAGACGCCAAAAAGGAGTATTTCACTGTTTTCAATCAGTCGATGCCATAAAGGCCTTCACTTGAATTACGATTTGGAGAGCAAACTGTATCAGAAGTTTCACTATTCCTACTTAACCAGGACTGAGACTTGTACGGTTACCATACTCTAGGATAAGCACTGTTCTATTCTGTGAGTCAGCACTTCATTGAATAATCAACATTTTGTATTCTGATCTGGAAACTATATCACCTCTCTGTTTATGATATCTATCTATATACGCATGTTTATCTCTGCATAATAGCAAATGTTTGTTCTAGTCTGAATTGATAAATGGTGATTTGCTGTGACAAGTAACTTAACTCCTTTTAACAATACATGTTGTTTGGAATTGGTAAATATTCATATCAGCACATACTGGTTAGAGAAGTTGACTGTGTTAACAGTAACCTGAAGGTGTTAGTCAGACAAACAGAACCATTTTACACAAGGGATATTTCAAAAGAGCAATGAATGAAGTCATCTTAGTTGATATATTGCAAGTGATTTTATACCACCATTCAGTGAGGTGCAACCATGTAAACCATTGGTTATATTTATTAGAAGCAAAACACCGTAAATATCCTTCTAAGCACATGTCAACAGTCTGTCTGACCATCAGTTTGCATGTGGCTCATTGTCAAATACAGGCCAACGTATAAACAGATTTCCTTCCAAAACTACTAGCAAAAAAAGGGTCTCAATCACATGTAATTACAAAATCAATGTAGCTTGTACATTTCCACAAAATCATTTAATATGTTTGATCCATCAAATGTTTCCTTCATTACAAAAGTCCCAAACACCATCTGAAGAATGTACAAGGCCAAAAAGAATCAATCACATGGTTCCATATATTTAACTCTCCAAAAAGAATTAGTTACTAATTATACCCCACATCCTAAATACATTTAAGCATTACTGATCATAAAAGTGGCATCCACTAAATAATTTATTATTATTAAGTTAATAACTTTGCATGGATCCAAGTTTCCAACTACATTGAAAGTAAACTAAAAATCCAAAAACAAAATGTTCTTGGAAATAAAATTTACAAATAAATAAAAAAGTAATTATTCTTTTAGTGAGTGCACTGTTTATTTGATAAACTTATCTTTTTATTACTATATGTGGTGATTATACTTCTAACTATAACTCCCAATATTGGTGTTAGAACCCTAACATCATATATAAAGTTTTCATGTTATTTCCTAACCCACGTGTAAAGTACATAACACTATTATTACCACCCCCCAGAGCAGAAATATATGTAAGAAATATTAGATCAATTTTTAGGTCCACAATTAACTAAAATCTTCATTTTTCTCCCTCTCTTCCAAATTCTGTATAGGCTACTGCATATCCATTGATCTTCATCTCTTCAAGCTGTCATTACCTCTGCCTTTGGTAGAGGTAGAAACCCCAACCATCTATGCCTCCTTCAACTGCTCTATCAGGTTTCCATCATCCTGATGCTCAACCTGTAACAGCACAATTTTCTCTTCACTGCTGTCACAGTTTTCATATTTCTTCATTTCCTCCTTTACCTGACTCTATCTGCTTCATTTCCTTTCAGCAAGTTTAATGTTCTAATCCTGTATCTCCAGGCTGAGGCCTTGCTTCTCACTGTAATAGTAAAACTTATAAGCTGCACTTGACTCAATACAGTTTGCTTTCATTTTAGATTTGTGTTCTACTAGATGGGTTTATTATTCTATCACTTCTTCATCAAAACCTAATCGGTTCTATTTTGTCAATGAATAGTGTACATACTCTGTAGTCTCAGTGGGTAGCTAACATAATTTACACACAATATTGTTGTAAATCAAAGGGCAGGCGAAGTGGGGAGCAGGACGAGAAGAGGGACAGGGCAGGGAAGGGAGGATTAGTTGTTCAATGGAACCACCTTTGTATGCTCATCTTTGACTTTCACTCCCACCTTGGCAAGAAGTTTCATCATAAGATCAATCTGATTGTGTGTCCTGTCATTGTTATAAAGGCGTCCATCTTCAACCCACCCATAGGCAGCTTAGTGGGTACATGAAAAAATCGCAAGTTTTTCGAGCTGGCGAGTTTTCTTGGTGTTTACTCTCCAAAAAACTCGCCAAGTTTCTGGGGCGGACTCCCCTTGCATTGTTAGGTTTTGAAGAAAAAACTTAAACCTCTTGCATTAGACATTCCATCTCCATAGAAGATATTGACTAAGATTCTTGAGTGCACTGAAATTCTTTAGCCTTGTCGTGAGAAGGTTCTCCAAATAGCCCCTCAAATGAATAGAAAAAGTAATTTGACTCATCATCATCCCTTATGCAGTCATGGTCTTCTTGTGCACCAATAGGAACTAGAAGACCTATTTGATCCTTGGATTCTTGCATACCCTCGTCTTCTTCAAACAATATATCACATATTGGTGTTATTGCACTTGTATCTAATTAAATATTCTCTTCCTCAGTCAACAATTGTAATGTTCCATTTTTGGTGCATTGATTATTGTGAGCATTTGTGCTTGTTCCTAATCTATGGAGGCTATCCAACATGTTTGGGAAGAACTCCAATGTTCTTGGAGTGGTAATAGTTCAGTCTGGAGAACAATTATTTGGGTTTCCCTTGTGTAAATGGATAATTTTTCATGGCTTTGAGCTCAGTTGATGTTCCGGGTAATAGTGATAGTTTCTGAAGTTTGATTGGGCTTCTGGTTTGCTCTCCAAGATTCTTGGAGGAATTTTCTATTTTTGGAAAGTCACTCGGAAGGCATCATTGCACATCCCAAACCTTACAGAGCATATTGGTTCAGTTTATTTTGCTTTCGGAGGCCGTTTGGGATTTTCTGCAAAATTTAATATTTAATGAGCTATTTTAATTATTATTTTCACTTAAGCTCCTAAGGGTGAAAATAATTAAAATATTATTAAGTGTTATAGCTCATTTGAAAGGGGAAAACATATTCTTTTATTTAGGCACATAAAAGTGACCATTTAAGTGGAGGAAAAAAGAAATAATTTAAGTTAGAAGGAAAATGTTATTATTCTCAAGAAATAATTCATTTCCTTTGTAACTCCTCCAGTGCCTTATAAAAGAGAATGAGCTCTTATTTGGAAGGGTTATGTTTTTGATATTGATTTTGTTTGCAGATGGATTGAACCTGTGAGTTCTTCCATATTCTCTTGAAGACAAAAACCCTCTTGAAGAATCCTCTTGAGGACGAAAACCCTCTGGAGTTGAGTGTGGTTTCACACAGAAATCACCATTGTGTTGGAGCTGAATTGGAGTTGAGAGTTTTGATGGGTTTTGGATTGGAGATCTATAGTCTTTCATTTGTAATCCTTTGTTTATGTCTTTGTTAGAATTGTTGATCATCCTAATTGTGATTTTATGTGCTTTCATCTGCTGGTCCGTACCCCTCTAATGGCCGTACTTGCAGATTTGAAGACTTTTGAAAATAAAAATATTGAAGCATAGATTGGGTTTCATTCTTTTTGCATTGCTTTAGTATAGTCTAAACATCAACATTCATATTGGTTTTATGTGTTTTAAAGCATTGTATGATTTTCCATGTGCATCCGTACCTCATCTTGGCTGTACCTGCTGAAGGGAATGTTTGATCAAAAAAAATAATAGTTGATGCTATTCAATCCAAAGTCTTTTGCATTGTCATTGTTATCCCTAAATGCCACCTTTGAGACAGATTTGAGAGATTTTAGTGGTGAATTGAATTTATCATGAGGATATGCCGTACATGCCATTGTCCGTACATGCATATGGTGGATCGACTGAACTCAGAAATTATTGTGGAGTCTATTGCATCCATTGTTATTTGTAAACTGTTTGTTGTGATTTGGCAATCATATTGATAATGTTCTGCAGTGACTTAAAGGGAATTTGGAGATGCTATAAAAACTTCCGTACAGTCTCTACCGTACCATGCTGAAAGAGATTTATCTTCATTGTGATTTGCATTGAAAGATTTAATGAGAATTTGAGATTGGATTTTCCTTCTTATCCTCCAGCAATGCCTTTTCAAGTTATTGCAGATTGTTAGAGGTTGAAATCTTGTCATGCTTGCTGCATACTGGACAGCCGTACCTGGGAAGTACGATTTGTGTTGTGATTAATGTTTTCCTTGTTTGGAGATTACTTAGTATGGTATTGTTTAAGTTATGACTGAGTGCTTATTTGGAGACTAATTCTATAGAGTTCTGAGCAGTTTGTGATGATTTAAGGTGAGATCAAGTTGTCCAATGGCCGTACAGACCTGGCAGATGTATGAATATCTGTGAGGGTATTTGATAATATCTGTCTGATTTGGGGCAGTTTACAGTGTGTTTTGGACATTGAAGTGCTTAAGGTGTTTGTGATCAGCTACAAGGCTGCCTTACAGCAGATAAGGGACTGATTTGCAACTCAGTTTGAACAGCAGTAGTCATATATAGTGTTCAGTTTTTAATCAGTTTGCTATCATGATGTTAATGATACTAATGGCTTGAGCATAATCATCATTTTAATGCCTAGAATCTTTATGATGGTGATATGATGATCAAGTTGCTTATTTCTGAGTAGTGTGCAATTAGTCCTCATTGTATTCATTCTGTATATGTTACAAAACACTATAACCCCTGGATGGTATACCACCAGTGTGGAGAAAGAATCTTTCTTGTTCTCACCCACTGAATAAGTGGATGGCTTTGTAGTCTTTTATGCTTGCTTCTTACCCACTAGAAAGTGGTGAATTCCCACTACATTGCGGATGCCTGCTCAAGCAGATGAATGCTTATTTCATTACACAATGTTATAATCTGTAAGCCGAAACACCTTATGCTCTCACCTCGCCCAAATTCGGATCTTGGTGATAAGAAGTGTGGAGGTATTTTAATTGTGCTAACATTTGGTTATCACTGTTTAAGTTTGAAAAAAATTTGGGGGTTGTTTATTTCAACAATCCTTGATCAATCTCAAAAAACTTGAGCAAAGCCAACAAAACATGCAAAATTTCTAACTCTTTTCTGTACCCTAACAATGCAGGGGGGGTCATGATATTCTAAAAATATTATTGCTTCATTTTGAGAGGCAAGCATTGGAGGAGGTGGGTGCAGGAGGAGATCTAGGATTGGATGACATTGATGAGGCTGAGGAGTAATCATTGCCATCTACTACCAGGATGGAGGTCGAGCCAATGCCTTCCATGCCAAGCGAGGAGCCACAGCAGACTCCAAGGACTAGAACCTCTACCTCTTCCCTAGTTTTCAGTAGATTAGGGAAGAGGAAGATGTAAAATGTTGTATTTACTTTTAGTTTTACTATTTTCATTTTGTCAGCTATCTATTGTATCAGGGTATCAGCCATCGGGATTCCGTATGAGGATGCGATTTTGTACTCAATTTGCATTCAAATCAATCAAATTTAATGGAAAACACTGTTGTACTCATTTATGGACTCATTGGATACATCTTGTCATTGAATTTTGCAGTTTCTAATGAAATTTAAGCAATTTTTTAAGTTGCCGAGTTTTTGCCAAGTCGAGTTTTTTGGGCCTAGCGAGTTTTTGCCGAGTCCGAGTTTTTATCACCATAGTTACTAGGTTCAAAAAATTCAATTTGTTTGGGAGGTCAAAAAATTCAGAAATCCAGAATTTCCAAAAAAATCCAGTAAAATTTCTATAGGAATTGGAAAGTCCAGAACAAATCAGACAAACTCAGCCAATCCAAAAACATCCAGATCCAGACGGATTTGATTCCTATGGTTATCACCAAGTAACCTGATTATGCTTAAGCTATCTCGAGACATTCTTTAATTAAATATTATTTCGGTCATGAAAAGGTATTATAAAAGGTTGTGACCTTTGATGGTCACCATTTACTTGTTTTTGGTATTGAAACATCATCCTCAATTGCAATTCGAAGTGTAATTTGCATACATAGCTAGTTGTGCTTTGTTGTTATATTCTGTGATCTGTTTCTGCTATTATATTGCTTACTGTACTTTCTGAATAGGTTGTAAAGAACACACTATGCCATACGTATGTTATCATTGGTTAACACAACATAGTAGCATAAGGAAAGCTTTATGTCGTTGTCTGTAAACAGCAATTCCAAGTGTCAACAAAGCAATAATGCAGTAAAAAAAAGTGACCAACTAGGCACAAAGTAAGCAATATGAGATCAGTAAGACTAAGGAGAAAGAAGCATTCAACTGATATTGATATCAGCCAAATCTTTAGGCTTGAAACAGAAATTAATTTGTTGTTACCTCAGCTTGGACAGTTGGAAAGATCATGAGCTGAACCAGAGGTTGGGGAGGCAGTGATATCACATACAAGGAAGAATATGGATCTGATTTTCTACACTCGTCATAATAAGAAACAAGATTTGCTTGAAGCAATGAACTATCTACAAAAGCAAAAAACTGCAGCATTTAGTGACAGACAATTATAAAGGAAAAGAATGGAATCAAAACCATCCTTTATTTTCAAACTAGCCAGATTTGGTGGTGAACCTAACCAAGACCCAACTACTCATTACTTAAATTGGAAGTAATCCTGGAAAGCTGGATGTTGCCGAGGATAAGGCAAGACTGGAGTATTTTCCCAGGGATGTTACATGATTATGCAATCAAATGTTTTAATTAGTTAAAAGATGAAAACGAATTCATGTAGAGAGAGAGAGAGAGAGAGTTTACAAATGACAAAATTTTGAGTGACATAACTAGCATACAAATGACCAAATTTTGAGTGACATAACTAGCATTAGAAAAGGAAAAGATGAAACCATCAAGGATTATAATAGAAGAAAGTTAATCCTCATACAAATGTTGGACAACCCTATTGGAGATGACCTTAAGAAGCAATATTTTGTAAATGGGTTAACAACAAATACTTAGGAAAAGTTTACAAGTATGTCAACATCAAAATATCATGACACGTATCAATGGATGTTAGAAGTTCAGCAGCAAACCTTTTTACAACAGAGTGGGGAAGATGACAAAGGACAGGAGTCCATATTAGAAGCAATCATAAAATTGCTGATTAAGAAACATGAGAAAAAATTGCAAATAGGAAAAGTAGGAATTTTGTGTCTCAAATGTAAACCTAAGGACACAAAGGATTAATATCCTATTTAATGTTGTTGAAGCTGTATTTAAGGACTCACAACATTAGCAAGTACGCCTTTAACATCAAAATAATAAAAATGATAAACATTGTGTGATGGCACTACAAACACCATCTAGCAGAGGATACAGATATAATAGAACTGAGAAATCTGCAATCAACAACAGTAGTGCAAGTAGGGATCCAAAAACTCCATTAATGTGAGATAAAAAACGTACACCAATTTTACAATGTTGGAAATGTAACAAATGGGGAAACTTTGAAGAAGAATTCCATAGTGCAATGAATCAAGTTTAAAAAATTTATACCGAATGTGATCTAAGTGATCACAACAATGATGATTTTCAAATGCTCAAAACGGGCAAGATGGTAGAACTCAAATATCTATTAGCTATCACAAGGGCAGTGAAAAAATGAGAGTTGGTATGCAAGTAGAAACAATGAGTGGAAGATACTATACGATAAGTCCAAATTGCCCCACCACCTGAACCACAAACTGATCAACCCTGAACTCAGTTTGAAGAAAAAAACTGGGGGGAAAGTAGAAGAGACCCCAACATCCACTTGGTATCTTTAGTAAATAGGACAGTGTTTACCATTCCAGTGAAGTTATTAATTGACTGTTTACAACAAGTAGTTCAAGCCCAAACAAAGCAACAGACAAAAAAGGTACAACTAACAAAAGAGTGGGTGCTATTGTTAGGGAACGATTGTGTCCCAAAAATAACAACAGAAATTAGGGACTAGTTATTCACAAAGCCTAAATTGATGGTGGAAATGGTGCAGCACTCCATGAGGGTGTTTGCCACTCTTCTGACTCTTAACATTTTAGGCCACTCAATGTATTGGCATGCTCCAATACACCAGGATGTCCATTTTTGCATCTTCTTTCACATCCAAGCTTCAATCTTTGCCTCATCTGATGCATTGGAAAGCTCCTTTGTTCGGCTATGCAAAGACACTGAATAGAGCTTGAAAGTACAGCATTCACAACCATGATAATGAAGGATTTAGCAACGAACCACTAGACGAGGAATGGCTTTCATTTAACTCAAAAATTGATACTATATGAAAAAAATTGTATTGGTATAACACACACAACAGATATGACCACTGCAGAGACATTTCTGCATGCATGAGGTGAGAAACAAATGTTGTTTTTGAATTTTTCTACTGATGATAATTTTGGTTGATATATAGTAGTAATGATAAGAATTTGTTCCAAATTAGCGCACAAAAAGAATTCTTCATTTTAAAAATCCTCTTGAGACTCTTAACCAAGTAATCCCATGAAAATCTAAAGATAGTATAATAACTAGTTACCCGCATTAAAAGGGACTTAAGAATACAAAAAAAATGCCATTCTGTCAGTTTGGGTGTACATTGACATGAATAACAAGAAAAATCCATTTCCTTGATCTAGAAAATTCAACTCCAGAATTTTAGCTTTGTTAATGGTATAAATTTGGTTTTACATTCTTTGCACATTGCAAATTAAAAGGCAATAAAGTCGAATTAACTGACAGGGATTTTCAATAAACTAACAATATATAAAGATTCAAAGAAAAATGAAGCACGCATCATGTAAGTGCATGTATGCATTCCTTTAATTCCCTATGCCAAGCAATGAAAGAAAGTGCGAGTACTGTCAATCAAATAAATAATCTTAAAAATCACAAATTATCAGCTTGAATGAAAAAAGTAAATGCAGCATACAAAACTCACTTTTGATCCGAATTCTGGTTTTTCCACATTGATCTTCTCATATACTGCACTGAAGTCTTCCTTATTCTACATTTTAAACCAAACGATGCACTTTAAATTTACAGGATTACAAATGAAAATCCCAGCAGCAAAAGCAGATTGTTTTAGTACAATAAAAGTTAATGCTACACTAACATTTTTATATTTATAACTAAAGATGGCTTTGCTCAACCAATGATAAGTAACAAGTCTGCTAAGTAACAAAGGTCATTGATGAATAGCACCAAATCTTGAATTTTGCTGCTACTCAACTTAAGAATTTCTGTGAAGCAAGAAAACAATTTACAGTATTGAAATAATAAATTCCACATTGATGACAAATTTCCAACAACCCACTCTATGACAAGTTTAGCTCAGTTATTTCCCTCTTTACATTTTTCTATGGCAACGTGGTATAACAAAAAGTATCTTAAGTTTACTTTAAGTAGAGATATTTTCCATTCAGGAAGTTACCAACAAGTAGTGTCCAGTAAAGCTGCTTCCACAAATTATAACTTTTGGCAACGATATTCTCTTCCTTCAAACAGAAAGCATGACCACATAGAAAAATAATGAAGAATAAATCATGCTCAACTAGTTTGTCTAACAGATGACACAATAACTGATCAAACACGGGTTGAATAAAACAATTCTTTGTAAGCCATTATATCTTCCATCTGATACCTAACTAGTTAATATTCTTAAAAAATGATCCACATGAGGAACTTAACAAGGGGGGACTTTGTATAAAATTACATATTAACAGTATTCTTTAGCTTCCTCAAAATCCATATAGAAGTCCAAAATGCATAGCAGTTAACAAATAAGAACAACAGTCAAGTTTTCTTAGGTGAGTTATCCATAGCAGTATACATTAACAGTAAGTAATATATTACAGAGAAGGTAATTTTATTTGTCATGTGTCTTCTACCTTTTGAATACATGATATAAACATGCCCTCACAACAAATTCAGTTAAGGCGGTGTAAGATTGTAATATCCCAAAACAGGATATTTTGGACAATTTTGGATTTACAGGCTTTCCAAAAGAATCTTGCTCAGAATTTTCTTATTTTACTAATTCGAATTCTGCCCTAATTTCTGCACTTTAGTTTTCTGCTCAAACCCTAACTTCTGGACTTCAAATCAGACTTAAACAAATGCATACAACAGCCCATAAATCATGCCAAAACATCATAGTAACATTGCCAATATGTTTACCAACAAAATACTTGAATTTCACAACCAATTATGCAATGAATTCACTTCAATTGGCAACCACAAATGACTGAAAATTAAATCAGAAGTCTGCTGCTATTAAAATCAGTATATGACAAGTCTTCAATTACATCAATTGTCTTGGGCAAACATGACAAACATGCCCAGCAATAATCTGCCCTAAACCTAAGGTTGTACATACCAAAAACAATGCAAAATGACCTCCGAAATGATAGCAAAGTCCTCCAATGAGTGCTGCTCCAATTAGGGCATGAAACCCTAACCCTAGAACCTTCAAACACCAAAGAATTCTGCTCCAAACTAGGGCGCTCAGGTCTGCTAGGTCTGCTGCTCCAAATAATATAATCAATGATGCCACAGATGCCAACAAACCACCACAAATCAGTCCTCCAATGATGGCACTCCAAAATAGGGTAAAACCCTAGTCAATGATGCAACAATCCACACCCAAAGGAAGCCTCAAAATGATCTTCAAATCTGATTTAGATTTTTGCTTTTCTTCTCCACCAAAAATCAATGAAGCACAAGTGAACTCCTGTCACGGAATCCTCCAAAGGAAAAGCTAGGTTTTCGTCCAACTCCTCCTAGAAAATCAAAGGTTTTTGTCCTTGGTTCCTTATGCCCAACTTTCGTTGCAGCCAAGAGATAAACTCCAAAGATGAAAATGAATGATGAATGAATGATGCTCCAAAATGCCACCAAAGACCTTCTATATATACACGTCTTTAATCTCCTTTCCTAGCCGACCTAGGAATGCTTTCTTCATTAATCTTTCCTCCTAGACTAGGCCGACCAGCCTTCAAGCAATATGGGCGCCAAGAAATTCTAATTGAAGATTGGAATTTATTTTGCTTTCCTCTCCTCCGAGTCGTCCTCTTCCACGCCACCAAGGAATAGCATTATTTTAATATTTGTCTTCTCAAGTCGTCCTCCTCTAGGCGCCACCAAAGGATAAATAAAATATTATCATTATGAAATGGTCTCTTCTCCTAGCACCCACTTGTAAACCAAGAATATGATAATTTGTCCTTCATCACGGCGGCATCAAGCATAGAATATGCTAACAACTTCATCTCTTGGCAAAACTCCTTGACATGACAAGTTTCCAGACTCATAATTCCTCCAAACCTCAATTCTCCTTCCAAAAATCCCGGAGTATGAAAACAAGTCCCTCTGCTCGCTAATGGTGATCACTCCGAAAATGGGGGCATTACAAAGATGCAATACATTCAAAAGTACGCAAGATTTTTAAAACTTGGTGAGTACCTGAAGGCACAATCACAAAAAGGCATAACTGATTACAAGACTTTTGCCAAGGCAGAAAGTTCACTTGGCTGTTTTGATCCCATGAAAGATCTCATGAGAGCATACTACCTCAGGCCCAAGATCAAAGCAGTTTACAATGATGAAATTGTGCCTCTAAAACTTGAATTTAAATAAATGTATCATTTTCTAAAAAACGTCTTTCATATGATATAATTATAAACTGTATACTATATAATTCTACAAATGTTTCCTAGGCTACTTTTACCAGTGATGCAGATGCTAAGCTCCTACAGGACCAGTCTGGTCAACCAGGAAAGCAATTGCTTCTGTTATGTACTGACCTCATTTTGAACACAAAAGGGAAATGATAAATAATTATTGCTACCTAGTCGTAATGGTGAGAAGAGGCATATGGCCATGACCAAACCTAACATGTAAATCTTCTATAGGCATCAGTTGACATTCAATGCTGCCTTCCCATTGAGAATTGATCACACTAGTTCAAGGCTCAATGTAACTACACCATATCTGTCCTACTCAATATCATATCATTAGACTGCAACCAAAGTTTACGCAGAGGCTAGAGCATGGCTCATATTGAGATTCTAATTAGAGCCAAAATCCACCATAGTGAATGAGAACATTCCCTCTAAAGACCTAAACAGATGAGCACAAAAGTCAACAAGAGGAACTGGAACATCTGCCATACAAAAAGATGGAAGTGCTGATTCAACTTTCTGGAAAAAATTCAGCTTTGTATTTTAAATTTGTGTTGTATATGGGGCGATTTTGCTTGCTGCCAAAATGGTCTGCTGACTTCATTCCCATTGTGACATTTTTGGCTCCTGCAGACATGGGAACACCATTTTGACCCTTGTCAATTATCTCACTATTAGACAAATCCTCCTCTTCTTCCCATATTCCGATTTGATTCTATTCTGAAATTCACCCACAGGATTGCTGATCCATCAACCAATTGAAACTGAATCTTTATCTGATCAATTCAAGATCGCATCCCCCAAATTAGGGGGCTTTTGGTCCAACAAAAGTTTACAACATCCTACAACAAGGATTCAACCTCAGTTTTCTCAAAGGGGAAACCTCTATGCTCTCTTCAACTTGCTGCACTGCAAGACAGATTGTGATGGGATCTGCAACTTCTGCAATTTGCCATCCAATCTTTGACAGTCCCATGTTTTTGCCCCCAACCAAATCAGTTTGACTAGTTCGGTCCCAGCTGATTCTGTCAACTGTGACTGTTGTTTTTCTGATTTCATCTCTGCATCTTTCTGTAGCTTTCTCTTGTCTCTGTAGGCTAATCAGAATTTTAGTTTTGCATCTATCCTTTCAAGGAATGACTTCTTATCATGGTTTTCCTTCATGGATTCTTCCTTGGACAGCTTGTCTTCTTCATCTTCTACCCATTTTTTGTAGGTGCTTCTTATTGCTTCTCAATCAGAGATGCTTTTTTCTCTCAACACAATTTCTTAGAACTCCACTTGCTCTTTTGCTTTGGGCAAAGTTATGAACGAGGTCTCCAATATTTGAGATGCCAACGTTCACTCATGTTACAGCGATTGCAATCCATATTCTTGCCTTTATTTCCCTTGATGAGTGGTCTTCAAAATCTGCCTGCTTTTTGCTTATTTTTCCTTCAACATCTCCTTGAGAGCATTGCCAGTCTCTAGTTGTCTTAATATAATGCTTGGGCTGCCTTGTGGTGGACTTCCTCTTCCAACACTCCTTTGCACAATAGTTAGTCTTTCCACAAAACATACATGGGTGAGGTACCAAGTTACCAACATTCTTGTGATATATGGCCCTTCTTTTTGTACTAGAAACAAACAATTGAAGACTTTCTTTTGGCTTGCCTTCTTAGGCTTCCTTTATGCTTTCTTTCATAACCTTTTCCATGGAGCTGCTGTCCCTCTTTTGGAGACACTTTCCTCGGCTTGTTGATATGTTGCCATGCTTCCTTTCTCCTCCTTAAAAACCTGTTCACACATTGAAGGTTTCAAAACTCCATTCAATTTCATTAACTCAATGATGTCATTACCTTTCATGGGCTGTTTTTCTTTGGCTAGTGGCTTGGGCTTCTTGTCCTTGCAAAATAGCCTTACTTGAGCTGTCTTGAAGTGTTCTCCAGTCTCTTCTTTGTCACCAAAATATCCCAAACCTGCGTACTGAGGCCTCTCCTCAACCTCTATGGGACTTGTTCTGCCCTGGACATTCTTTCCAAGACTCTTGTTATCAAAACCGACTTTTAGCATCAATTTATAGCCAATTCATTTGGTGTACTTCTCAAAGGTACCAAATGACTCATCTATGTCCTGATTGGAAGGAAGAACGTATGGTGGGGTGCTTCCTGTGCATCTCAGTCATGGTTTCTACATTTTTTGTAGAGGATGGTCTCATTTTCACTCCATCATCATCTTGGAACTTTGCCAATTTCTCTTCTTTCATGCGCAATTCTTGTTGCAACTCCTGAATGATTCCCATGAGGAATTCTCCGGACTTTTTAGCCTGACTTGCAACTCTTGATTCTCATCTTCCAAGTACTGCAACATTTTTCTTAACTTTTTGTTTACCCTTTGGATTTGCTGGTTTATTTCTTCAAAGTCTTCAAATCATGCTTTCTTTAGAGCTTTTTCCATGTTTGTACTATGCTGCCAAAAACCTGCATTTCCTTGTCAATCAAATGTGGAAGCAAATACATCAATCTGAAATATGTTAGCAAACCCTACAAGCAGAAGGGAAACCTATTTGATACCAATCTGGTCTGTAATTGACATGGATATTCAATTGTACAATAACACAAGCCATGAACATGGATTTGCTTATCCAACACCTTGTTGTTCACAAATTCTATGCTTAATTGAACAACATTTAAGGTTGTAAATTATGATGCCCCTACAACTTAGTGGCTGGTTTCTAACACCATACAATCGATATTAAATGTTGAACAAGCTCATATTATCCATTATCTACTTGTGCTGTAGATGTTAGTGATTTGCAGCAATCAGGTGTAAGCAAGTAAATGAAAGTAACACCACATGAAAGAGATAACATAAGTGATTTACCTTAGAGAAACCTAGTTAGGGAAAAACTCTCAAGAATCCACCATCAATCAAATGTACAAGCTTGCTCCAGTCATGAAGGCCACTAAGAAAACCAACAACATAGAATTCTCTCACTTGCACCTAATCTAGTGAAACTCAATGACTGCACATAATCATACTCCCTCTAGAACCATGGCAATAGGCTACAACATTTGATTTCCAAATGTCTAGGATAAGTTGTATTGGAATGCAAATCTCAAATGATCCTTTATCTCTCTCTTTCCATGCATGAACTAGCACATTCCCCCAATGGGTGTATTTATGCTAAAGAATGGGCACAAGAGTTGAAAAGAGGAATTGGAATGTATCCCATACGAAGAGGTGGAGGGAGAGCTGATTCAACATTCCAGAAAAGCTTTGCCTCTGTATTTTTCTCATACACAAGACGATATCACCTACTACCGAAATGGTCTGCTGGCCCAATTCCCATCATGACATTTTCGGCTTCTGCCAAAATAGTAAGACCATTTTGACCATAGTCAAATATGTCAGTATTAAACAAATCCTTCCTCTTCTTGGTTGTAGATTAGAAGGGTTTGCCGCTGTGGGTCCTTTGCTCTTGCTCACCCTGGATCTCTAGTAGAGGCTCCATCAAAGTTGAGTTACAGTATGGGTGGTAGGTGAGGCATGGCATACAACATACCATGGCATTAACATCATTTCACAAGAAGACAGCTTCACAAATATGTAGCTCAAAATAGAATCATTTAAGATCTATTTACATAAATCACTAAATGACATTAATTTGAATCCACAAATGTTTCTATCAATAACTTGAAAATATTGTTTTATAGTCCCTTTCAAAATAATGTGAATTTTAGAATAAATTATCTATTGTCAACAACCATAAAAGATCGCTAATGTGTACTTGATATTAAGAAAGAACCATGAACCACTAAGACAATTGCATAATTAAAAATTTGAACAAGCAAGTTCCTTTTATTTGTCTCTATTTAAACAACTTATCAAGATCTTACATTCCCTCTTACATAGATGTGATTTCAAATGTTCTATTTACATGTAGATCACTTACACTTTGAGTTGTTTAAACTTAATTTTAAAGCCAAAACTTACAGTACTCATTTCCTAAAGGTATTAAGAGATCCAACTTGGACCATAAAAATATAGTAAAATCATCCCCCATTAATGGGGTAATTGATAAGCAGTGTTAGAAAAAAATCGTTGTGGCAAAAACTTCCTCAGGGATTCTCAAACTTAACTTTGATGGGCATCAAGAGGGACCCCTGGACTGTCAAGAGCTGGCTTTGTCATCAAGGATTCTTCTGGGCTCCTTATGAAGGGGGAGTCTTTTTTTCTCAGTGTGAAAACTAATAATGAAGTGGAATGGGAAGTGATTGTGGCTGGCTTCTCTTTGGCTTCTACCCTAGAATGTAAATGTCTTATTGTTGAAGGTGATTCCTCAAATGTTATTCAAGGCCTGAGCAAAATGGTGTGCTTGAATTGGAAAAATAGGAGCTTATTGGATAAGGCTTTCCATCTTTGCAAGGGCTTTGAGGATATATTTTTCACTCAATGCTTTCAGGAATGCAACAAAGCTGTGAATTTGTTGGCTAACAAGGAGATTGATTGATCCCCTTTCTTGGGCTTGATTAGTGACCAATATGATTTCTCAAATGGCCTAGATACACTTTTGTTTGATAAGCTTCCTCCTTGAACTACTTTCCAGAGGTCCTGGTGTTGCTGCTCCCTTCTTTCTTTGGCTTTATTTTTCCCAATTTTAAATAAACTTATTTAGTTTTTTTGTAAATTGAAAAATTATACGAGGTTTAAATGGTTGTGGTCTGGTGTTTTGTAATCTAAGAAGTCATTTTCCCGTTGGCTTTTAGTTCATCAAAAGCTTGCAGTTGGTGTCGACTGTTATTGTGTTGAGTCTAAACTGTGTCTTGTGTGTGGTCAATTGGAGTCCTATCATTTGTTTTATCACTGTCCATTATCTAGATTGATTTGGGGTAGTTTTCTAGCTTCTAGGGTGCTTGCTCTAATAAGAAAGGTATTGATTGGATGGAAATTGTCTTTAGTACTATTAATTAATAATGGTCATCCTATGTCTAAAATTTTGTCCAAAGTTTGGTTAATCTGTTCTACTGAAATATTATGGTATATTTAGACTAAGAACAATAAAGATGTGTTTCAAGGTCAAAGAAGATTGCTCACTGACTTCTCTAGAGAAGTCACCATTTATATTATTTCTTAGCAGGTGAGTTTGCAGATACAAAGAAGCCATGAAGATGTGAAAAAGTTTGTTTAAGGACTTTTGTTTCCTAATACACCATCTAAAGGAAAAGCAGAAGTCTGGACAGTTGATGCTCAAGAAGTTAGTTATGATCAGGATGGTTGACCTATGCAAGATGGTGGTTCCGAAGACTCCAGCTTTCCCACAAATTTCACTCCTGTAGGATTTGACAGAGATCTTAGTCATGCTACAAAGGAACAATCTCCTGTTAACAAAGAACTCCCTGGTACAGTTAAGGATTACTAGGCTTAATTGCTTGTTACCATGTAAAAAGATGGAATTAGATGATGTTTCTAACCCGTATCCAGTTGTTCCTATTAGTGCCCATCTAGAATGGTGGCTGAGGGAGTGTGTTGAGTTCAAGACTAATACCCTTGAAATTCAAATTCAGAATTTCATCAAAGACATTGATCAAAAGGGTGGTGATAAAGAGAATAAGGATTAAGATGTTACTTAGTGCTGTTGATACTGGCTCTTTTTGGTTAATAGCTCTGGTTATCTAATATTTTTTGACTCCTGCCTGATATGATATTTTGAGTGTTCATATATTGCTCTTCAAGAGCTGATTAGACTGGTTTTGTTTGTATTAGTCTGAACTGTGCTCCTTTGGAGATAATTTTGGTGATATTGGTTATCAACTTATCAGCTGCTCATTTGAGCTATATTTGTACTCTTTCCTCCAATATTCCAAAAAAAAGGAATATTATTGCCTTTTAAGGTGTGGGACGGACGGCTTATCTATGATGGTAATTCATTATGTTTTGCCTGGCAGATCATACAATCTTGTGTGCATGAAAGAGATGTTCTTCCATATGCTTTCACATGTGCCTCTTTGGGCAGCCCGAGATATTTGGTGTGATGTTGGATTTTCTTCTTGGCATTCTTTATGTTCTTGTTTGTAGTGCTTCTCTGTCTGCAGGGCGACTTGGTTGCATGTCTTGCAGGAGCCAACTTGGGTGTTTCTCTCTTCTTTTGTTTGCAGGTGGAAATGGCTCACAGGCAACAAGCAATTAAGCATAGGAACCCTTTTTGCAGAGGCCAGGTTTCTGATCAGCATTTGCAGGCAATCTTTAACTGCCTTGATACTGTCACCCTCGATTTGGTTAAGAGTGTTCTAGGGTCAAAGGGATATGGTATACAGGTGTGGCTTGGTCGCAGGCCTCTATTTTGGCTGATTTTTTGGTAAATTGGCGGTTGTTGTTCCATCCCCAAAGGTCAGAAATTAGGTTTCCCAGGTGCTTCTTCCTGCACATCATGAAACCAGCATTTCTGTGGAGGCTGTCTGTGGAGAACTCAAAGATGCCGAGGGGTTCTAAACAATTAGCTACTATGGGTAACCTGAGTGTTTTAAGCAAAGAGCTCCTTGCAGTTTATAGTCAGTTGCAGGAGTTTCAAGACTTCCGCTTGGATTTAAGGATAGGGATCAAGCACCTGTTAGTAACCCACAATTATGGAAAGATGAAGGTTACCGATGCTTTTACTTTGCGTTCATTGATTGATGGTGTTTTGAACCATGTATCACAGCAGGCAGAGATCATTCATGGCATGAAATTTCAAGTTTTGGAGGATTGCAGCAGTGGCAAAATACCGGCTTCTAAGGGTGATGCAGTGGCCTGTGTGGCAGGCAAATCTTCCTCGGAGAATGTTGATGAGCTGGCTCGTGGCATTGGCAGCTGGATTTCTAGGGCTGACAAAGCCCCTTCTGATTAATTATATGCTCTTTGTGTTTGCCTTTTTGTCTTTGTTTTGTCGTAGTCTAGGTGATTCATGGTTCCTGTTCTGCAATTTGGTGTTTTGGTGTTTGATTCTTCTCAATAAGTTGGACCACTTTTGTTTGTATCTGATTTTTTAGTTTTATATATATAAAAACTTAAAAGTAAAATCAACTTACTAAGCCACGATTCTCATAGACTAGTCAAATTGACTTAGCATGCAACACAAAAAACATTTCCATACACTCCTAACATTATCATTTTCAGCAAGAACAAACATGGGCCTAAAGAGATTGCAAAGGGTTCTGAGGTGATTCAGTCACCTTCAACTCATACATGGCAGAATTAGGTTCCACAGAAACAAGCAAAAACAAAAACCAAGTTTTTCAAATCTGTTAGAAACAGCAAGGTGGCAGTTTTGCTTGTGTCATGGCAGTTTTAGAAGCATTGTGGCCATTGCTAAAGTACGCTTCTATAATGTCACCTTTTTGGCGCATAGACCTTTTGTGCGCATTATGCTTGTTCCTAGTCTTCCGGAGGCTAGTCGTCATGTTTGGAAGAACTCCAACATTCTTGGAGTGGTCGTGGCTCAGTCTTACAGAGCAGTTGTTCGTGTTTTTTAGTTTGGCTAGTCATTGGAGTTCATAGATGCTTTCAGAATTCAATTCCGACCTCTCGAGTGCTCTCCAACTTTCTTGGAGAAACATAATATTGTATGACAGTCACCCAATGGCCTCCGATTTTTATTCCAAGTCTTCAGTATCTTGTTGGTATGATCAGAACTGCAAAATTATATCATTTGGATGCTTTCCGCAACTTGGGTATATTATTGAGTTATTAAATAATATTAAAAGATAACTTAAGTGTAATAGCTCTTCGGAAAGGTAATTAAGTGTTTTAAAAGATACACTTAAAAGGGGGACCTTGCACATGAAATATTAATATTATTTCAAATAAAGGTCTTTTGGAGAGGAAAAGTGTTTTTTCGAAAAAAAGCAACGAAAAGCAAGAAGTGCTTTTTTAAAAAAGCAGTGGGAAAAGCAAAAGGCGTTTTTTTGAAAAAGCAGTGAAAAAGCAAAAAAGTGTTTTTTTGAAAAATCAATGAAAAAGCAAAAATGATTTTTTTCCTAAAATAGCTCCAAAATGTTCTAAAGGGGGGTTTTGGGCTCATTTTGGAGGTTTATGCATATTGGATATGAAATTATTTCTTTTGTGAACAAGAGCTGCTGAGCTTGGTTCTTTTAGGGTTGTTTAACCTCACTAATTTGTTGGTTTCGGTAGTGAAAGATCTACCCTAGCTAGCTGAGAGTGTTTTCACTTCAGGAAACCCCTGTGAGCTTCAATGGAGTCCTTACGTTGTGGAGCAGAAAAGATTATTTTTTGATGTAGGGTTTTGGTGTGCAGATTTCAGTGATATTTTCGGAGTATTTGTGCTAAGTTTTGAGGTGAGTGGTGGTGTGTGAAGGGTTTTGGGGTTGTGAGTAGTATTTTTGTGTATTTCTAGTTTGTTGGGTTTTGTATCAGACCTGAGTATTTCGCTGTTAGAGTGCTTTCAGAGGTGTATTTTCAATGTTTGAGCTTAATTACATTCGTAATCAGCAACAGAGCTTCATGGGTATGCTTCGGGGTGATGTTTGGTGACTTCTCAACTCCTCATATTTTGATTTTAATGCTACATTAGTTTATTTCAGTTATGATCAGAATTAATAAAGTATACAGCGTGCCCTAACTCTTGTGTTTCCTTTATATGTTGCAATAACTTTGTGAATGTAATCGTGGATGGTATAACTGCCTGGGGAGTAGTTGTTTTCTGCTCATTTCTCACCCCATTGAATAAGTGGTTTAATTGTTAATGGCTTCCCGCTAAATAAGTGGATGTGCCTAACTTTACTTTCAATTCCCCCCACTGAATAAGTGGTGATTCCCACGCATAAGCGGATACCCGCTGCATAAGCAGATGCCCACTAAATAAGTGGAAGTTGTTATTATTGCATATTGGTTTGAAATGCTAACTCGGAAGCACTAGTATGCTCTCACCTTGCCCGCATAGGGATCTGAGTGATCAAAAGAGTGTGGAAGAACTTAACCATTGCATCTTTCTCTGTGTGGAATTTCAAAAAAAACTGGGGTGCTCATTACAGTGGTATCAAAGCTAGTTTTCCTGCCAGCCTGTTGAAATTGCTAACCCTTGTGTAGAAGTTCATATCAAAATTTTCAGTTGCATGTTAGTACTCAGTACTTGCATGTCAGTTTTGAGACTACCCAGATGTTTGCATGTCGTCTCTAAAGAACAAATAGTTGTTGCATGTTAGTACCCAGTACTTGCATGTCAGTTTTGAGACTACCCAAATGCTTGCATGTCAGTTTCGAGGGTCGAGCAATAGTTGCATGTGAGTGATCCACACTTGCATGTCAGAGTTGAGACCGAAGATATAGTTGCATGTCAGTAATCAGCATTTGTATGAGTTACTTCACTTGGCTTGATTTGTCTTTAGAAGTTTTTCAGAACTGAGAATATGGATGGACGACGGCTACCCAAATTTTTACCTCCGAGAGAAGTTGCAGAAGTATAGAACCCAAGAAACAAGAAGATGTTTACAATGGTAAGGTCTTTAAGTGAAATGTTCAAAGAATTGCCCAATGAGTGGAATGGTCTTGAATTTAAGAAAGAGTTACGAAGGTATCTAAGGAAGAAATATGACAACAAGAATAAAGAAGAAGAAAAATTAGAGGTCAGAAAGGAAGAGTCAGAAAAGAAGGTGTTAGAACCAAAAACAAATGATGGGGAAGCTGACTTTCCAAAGGCAATTGTAGAGGAAAAATACCTGAGCTTCCCTAAAGAAGTCAAAGAAGAATTGGAAGCTAAGAGAATCGACTTTGCAAGTCCTAAATTTGATGAGGAATTTAATGATTATGAAGATGCCAATCTACTAGAATTAGAAGAGAGAATGATTGATAGGATGCTAGAAGATGATTTATCAGGTGAGCCTGAAATGATTGCAGCAGAATGTCTTGTTGAAGACATGGAGAAAAGTGTAGTTGAAGAAGTTGAAGAGTTTGAAGCTGCTAAAACTTTGGGGACAGCGCCTAATGAGAAGCATCTTTACCATTCTATTAATGGCAATTCAAGACAGGAATTTGACTTCTCAGAGAGTTTAGAAGAAGAGCACGCTGAAGTGGAGTCTGTTGAAAGCTTTAAATCAGCCCATAGTGTTGACTCATTGCTTGAGTTTGGGGCTGCTATATCATTTGATCAAAGTGACTATGAAGAGGAGACAAATTTCGAGGAACTTATTGCTCCTGGAGAAGAGGAAATTTCAGAATCTTTGCTACTTGAAGAATCGAGACACTTGAGTGAGCAAAATCCTAGAGAGTTGTGAGAGTTGAAGAATCAACTCTTGGTCTCTGATGAGAGAGAAATTCATGTCCTCACTACTTTGGACAGCACTCATAAGGTCCTTGAAGACCTCATACAGAAAAGTTTTGTTGATGGAGCTACTTCTTCAAACTTGCAAATAATAAAAAACTCCATGGAGATTGTGAAGTTTGAGTACTTGCACTTAATTAGGGATTGAGATCATGTCATCGAATTTGCAAAGGAGAAGGAGAGGAAAGTTGATGAGCTCACTCTTGAGCTTGAATCAACAAAAGATTTGTTTCAAAGTACCCATATGACACTTCTAGAAGTTGATAAACAGCTTGTTGCTGTTACAAACTTGAGGGAGCAAGAAAAAGGTGCATTGAAGGAAGAGATCAAGCAAGTAATTGATGAGCTTGATAATCTTCAAGAAGAATTTGATTTGGAGATTCTTCCGAAGAAATCAGAGGTTGCATGTGAAGCTTTGAATCAACAAGATGGATTTGTGCAAGAGGAGAGGAATGACTTTCATATTTTTGATAACCCTTTCTTTGAAATGGGTACAGAGACAATTTATCATAATCCACTCTTTGAGATGGATGATGAAACATCTCCTCCATGTAGCAATACAATTAGTGACAACATCAAGATATGGGATTCAGGAGAAGTTTCAAAACATGAGTTGGAGCGTGGTTTTCAGCTTGCTCAAGATTTGCGAACATATCATGTGGATGTGCCAAGCCTTGTGGTTGGTAATCCTCCAGGGAGACCACCTGATGAAGGTGTAAGTGAAAATGAAGATGAAGTTTTCACATGGAATGTTGATGTTGAGTTTTTTTCCTATATTTGATGGAGTCAAGGTGGATATCAGAATGACAAAACATAAGCATGGTGGAGACAAGTTTTGTGTGAGTCTCTATACAAGAGGACATCAACAAGGATTACTGAAGACTAATGATGATGGTAGCAATGTACCTTGAAAGGATAAAATTACAAATTTCAGAATTAATGCTGCTGTTTCTCTTTTAAACAGCCATCATATGATTCCATTTGTTGATTCACAAGTGGATGGGAGTGAGATTTTAAGTAAGGATTGGAGCAATACTCAATTGGTAATAACCCTTGGGAAGACATCAATTGCTCTTAGTTCCTTAGAAGGTGATGATTTCATGGTTGAGTTGCAAGAAAAGATCAAAGATGTAGCAATTTTCCATGAAGCAAGAAAATGAGATTAAAATGAATGCAATGTTTTATGCTGATCTTAGTACTTTGGAGGTGCAGTTTGTGGATGGCACTTGGACATGTTGCATGAGAGGCATTTTTTTGGGAAAGATGCCTATGGGTACTTTAGGATGTCTTCTGATAAGGCACATATGAGTAATAGAGTTGCGCAACACAAGCATGGAGCTGCTTCATTAATTTCAATTCAGCATAGTGGTCACCAACAAAGTATGTTGGAGGGGTACGGTGACCAGAGAGATGTACCTTGGAGGAGGGAGGTTCTAATCTTCAGTCTAACTCTGCTGTTTTGCTGCAAATCAGCCACCTCAAACTTGGGTTTGCACTTATCCATGGGGGTTGTCAAAGAAATTTATACTTGGGAAGGAGGAACTTTCGGCTGAAAGATGTGTGGGAGTTGTTTTTAGCCTTACCCAAGTTGGTTTTGAGTGTTTCAATGCTCAATTTTCATGATCAGACTTGGAGATTCCTTTGGTGCAGCAGTTGTTCCTTGTGTAGGGATTTAAAATCAGATTGTTCATCACTGATCTCAGTCATGAACAGCAGCGAGTTTGTGTTTTTTCAGACCTTCCAAACCTTGAGAATTTATCTTATGAAGGTTTGTGATGTAAACTATGATAGTTTACCTTTGGAGTTCATTCAGAACAGCGAACTTCCGCATGCTTTGGTTCATCATTCAGAGACTCTTGAAGTAAGCACAGTGAGAGTTTTCACGAGTCTTCACGATTATATTAGAATGGTTCAGAGGAGGCAGGTTAAATCCCAGGGGTGTTATGATGAAGAGTTCGCTGAATTCTTGCAAAGAATTATTTTCCTTTTTACAAGAAGTGTGGATAAGGTTACAATTGTTGTTATGACACAGCATGGCACATGGTATCTGGGGGTTCACAAACCTCCTAAACTAATTTGGGATCCTGGGGTCACATTATTCAAGATGGTTCTGTTGGTTATAGTTCGCAAATTGCTTGAGGGCAAGCAATTCTAGGAAGGGAGGACTGTAATGTCCCCTTTTTGGTGCATAGAACTTTTGTGCGCATTATGCTTGTTCCTAGTCTTCCAGAGGCTAGTTGTCATGTTTGGAAGAACTCCAACGTTCTTGGAGTGGTCGTGACTCAATCTTACAGAGCAGTTGTTCGTGTTTTTAAGTTCGGCTAGTCATTTGGAATTCATAGATGCTTTCAGAATTCAATTCCGACCTCTCGGATGCTCTCCAACTTTCTTGGAGAAACATGTTATTTTTAGACAATCATCCGACGGCCTCCGATTTTTATTCCAAATCTTCAGTGTCTTGTTAGTATGATCAAAATTGCAAAATTATATCATTTGGATGCTTTCCACAACTTGGGTATATTAATGAGTTATTTAATTATTTATTCACTTAAGTTGTCAAAGGATGGGAAATATTAAAAGATAACTTAAGTGTAATAGCTCCTCGGAAAGGTAATTATGTGTTTTAAAAGACACACTTCAAAAGGGGACCTTGCACATGAAATATTAATATTATTTCAAATAAAGATCTTTTGGAGAGGAAAGTGTTTTTTCGAAAAAAAAAGCGAAAAAGCAAAAGTGTTTTTAAAAAAAGCAACGGGAAAAGCAAAAAAGCAACGAAAAAGAAAAAAAATGATTTTTGAAAAAGCAATGAAAAAACAAAAAAACGTTTTTTCGAAAAAGCAGTGAAAAAGCAAAAATGTTTTTTTCCTAAAATAGCTCCAAAATGTTATAAAGGGGGGTTTTAGGCTCATTTTGGAGGTTTATGCATATTGAATATGAAATTATTTCTTCTGTGAACAGGAGCTACTGAGCTTGGTTCTTCTGGGGTTGTTTAACCTCACTGATTTGTTGGTTTCGGTAGTGAAATATCTACCCTAGCTAGCTGAGAGTGTTTTCACTTCAGGAAACACCTATGAGCTTCAATGGAGTCCTTACGTTGTGGAGCAGAAAAGATTATTTTTTGATGTAGGGTTTTGGTGTGCAGATTTCAGTGATATTTTTGGAGTATTTGTGCTAAGTTTTGGGGTGAGTGGTGGTGTGTGAAGAGTTTTGGGGTTGTGAGTAGTAGTTCTATATATTTCCAGTTTGTTGGGTTTTGTATCAAACCTGAGTATTTTGCTGTTAGAGTGCTTTCAGAGGTGTATTTTTAGTGTTTGAGCTTGATTACATCCATTATCAGCAACAGAGCTTCATGGGTATGCTTCAGGGTGATATTTGGTGACTTCTCAACTCCTCATATTCTGATTTTTAATGCTACAGCAGTTTATTTCAGTTCTGATCAGAATTAATAAAATATTGCAGCATGCCCTAACTCGTGTTTCCTTTATATGTTGCAATAAATATGTGAATGTAACCCTGGATGGTATAACTGCCAGTGGAGTAGTTGTTTTCTGCTAATTTCTCACCCCACTGAATAAGTGGATGTGCCTAACTTTACTTTCAATTTCCCTCATTGAATAAGTGGTGATTCCCACAATTAAGTGGATGCCCGCTGCATAAGTGGATGCCCACTGAATAAGTGAAAGTTGTTATTATTGCATATTGGTTTGAAATGCTAACTCAGAAGCACTTGTATGCTCTCACCTTGCCCGCATAGGGATCTGGGTGATCAGAAGAGTGTGGAAGAACTTAATCATTGCATCTTTCTATGTGTGGAATTTTAAAAAAAAAATTGGGGTGCTCATTACACCTTGTGATTCTACCACTATGTATGGGTGGTTTTTCTTTAATAAGTCAAAAAAGTAAAGTAATGGCTGTAAAGGATGCCTCTTCATGTTCTTTGGCATTTGGGCTTGTTGAGTTTGTTTACGCATGCCCTCCAGGGATCATTGTAAATTTAATATTTGGTATTCAATTGATTTGGCATTTCTTAGTTGAACATTTAGGGAGTTCTATAGATGAGTGCAATTGGAGTGTGCATTTTGAAGCAAGTTGCAGAGCAATTGCAAGTGTTGGAATATTGCTGATGTTATTTATGTCCTTCAAGACCTTGATAAGGCAATAAGCTTGTAAATTTGCATAGAGGAAATAGTTGCAAGAGAAGGCAAGTCCTTAATTCTTCTTGAATTTTCCTACATTGGGTTCTTCCAAGGTAAAATTCCATTTGTGTGTGCCTTGTTTTTGTGATGTTTCAGTTCTTTTATTGTTCCATGTCATGCAGATGATCATGTCAATCACAATACTTAAACAATACATTTGTAAGCATTAATTTTTAATTTCCTTAAAGTAAAATGCAAAGAGGAAAGCATTCAAAATCAACCAAGTTGTTAGTTGATAAAAGAAGCTTCATGTTGTTGAATTGTAACAGAAAAAAATCAGAAATAATTTTCGTGTTTTTAATTGATGAAATAAGCTCAGGAAACCCTAAAATTCAACCTGTTATGTTGCTGAAAAAATCAGAGCAGTTTTCAATCGAAATGAGAAAAAAGCTGCCTTATAAGGTGAAAAAATTAGATAAAATTGGAATAACTTGGATAAATCAGAAAATCTAGGATAAAATCTAAAATTTTCAGAAAATGAGGAAAATGACAGAAAAATGTCGGCTGAAATATTGGAAAATTGGGACTAAATCAATCATGTCAGTCAATGATTTTTTTGGGAAAATATCAGTCTCAAGTTCGAGATCTGATATATCACAAGATCTCAGAATTTTTTGCCGCAATCTACTCCTATGGGAATATCTATACCATTTACCAATTGTATCGGTCTCAAGACCAAATTGTGTTGTGTGATTTTCTTAAGGTGTGACCAGTTTAGTAAATCGATGCACATGACTTGAACAAAGTGCAAGAGGAGAAGGTGAATTGGTTCCCTTGCAGCCAAACTTATTCATGAGGAACTGAAACAAATAAAGCAAGAAGAATGGCCAATGAAGAAGAAATAATGCCTCATGATAATGAAACTTCATCAAGTTGGAAGATGATGTGGTAAGCATCTCTCAATCAACTTGGTACGCTTGATTGGTTGGAAAAGACCATGTAAGCTGTCACGGGAAAGCTAGGAGTTTCCATGGATGTTCCTAAAACAAATGAAGAGTTGAGCAAAGAATAGCCTTAAGCCGATAAGAAGCAACAGCCCTATAACGGCCTAGCACTTCCAACTGAAACTCCATTTAAAGTAGTTAAATCTAATGTGGAATATTGTATTTAAATCCCACCATGTGAAGGTGAAGTAAAAGCTGAGAAACTTAATCATTGGTTGCCTCAGCTGGATACATATAGGAATGTACTTAATATTTATGAAGAATAACAAATTCATTTGTGAGATTTAAATTGGCAAGTCATACACCCACTTGGTTTAAAAGCTATGAGAAAATTACCATCGATTTCTAAATAGGATGATTTTAAGAAGTCGATTGAGTAGTAGTTCTGTCCTATTTGCTATGAACAGGAAAGGTCTATAAGTTAACAATATTTTGGGCAAAAACAAGGCCAAAGTGTACATGATTATACAAGCACATTTCATAAAAAGAATGTCTAAATGAGCAAAGATGTACAGGAGCTTATGATATTCTGATGAAGTGTAATGGAAGGTTGCTAGTCACATATGGAATCCCATGTTGTTGATCAAGCTTAAAGAAATGAACAAGATTTATTACCAAGCCATTATCTTGAGAATGACAAGAAGAACAGTCCATCATCCTCTTCACATGCATGAAAACAACAAGGTGGTTCCAAGCTCTTGATAAAGGTGACCTTACCAAACTTTTTCATATTAAAATTCAAATTAAGAAGACAAATGTTCATGCTTTTCTTAATTCTCGTTCATAAAGCAAACTTGATTCCCAAGAGTTAGTATAAAAGCTTGGGTTAATTGCATATAATCGTCCTATACTTCAATCTTTGGGTTTGGTGAAGCAAAAGGTGGAGATAAAATGGCTACCAACTAATGCAAATTTAAGTTTGGTAAACATGAAAATTCATTGAAGAAGTTATGGCAGATGTCGTTCCTCTTTTTGTTTGAGATGAATGACTTGGGTGCCATCTTCATGAGAAGAGATACCAAGTACCATTTGATCAAAGAAGGGGGAAACTTCATCATCAAAACCTATCAAGTTAAATCAGGATTTTCCTTAGTAAGCACCAATCAAGCCAAAAGATTGATTGATGCTAGTGGTAATGTTTGCTTGCTTCTTGTCAAAGAAACAAAACGATGAGATAATTGAAATCAAAGGTTCTTCTCACATCTCTACTAACAAAGAGCAAAGGCTATCATAGAGCAAAGTCAAATAGAAGAGTGCTTGCATCAATTTAAGGAAGTTTTTCAAAAGCCCAGGGTATACCATCAAGGAGAGTGGTTGAGCATGAGATCCGATTGCTGCTGCTGGATTGTCCTCCCCCCCCCCCAACATTGGTCTCTATTGACAATTGTTTATACAAGCTAATGAGGTAAATAACAATCACAATCTTTGTTAGATCAAGATGCAATCCATCCTAGTACTTCCCCATGAGTTCCATTGTTATTGTTCCTAGAAGGGATGGTTCATGGAGGATGTTGTATTGGTTATAAGGCCTAGAATAAGATAACCATCAAGAATAGGTACCCACATCCAAAAATTAATGATTTGTTAGACCAATTACAACATACTAATACATTACAAACTTGGATTTGAATGTTAAGTATCATCAATTAAGAATCAATTCAATACAAGGTAAGTTTTGAATGATGTCATGTCCCCTTTTTTCAGATTAAAATAATTAATAATATTATTTAAGTTGGGCCCAATAATTTATAATATTAAAGGGCAACTTAATAATATTATTATAATTAAAATAAACGATGTTTTTAAACACTAGTATTAAAATAAATTTTAAAAAAAAAGTATTTCTAAATACTTAAAATAATAATAAAATTAAATTAAATTTAAAAAAAAAAATTAAATACTTGGAGGGAAAATTAGGACCCAAGGGCCCAATTCGAAAGGGTATATCAAGGACGTGCCTATCTTAATTTGAGATTCATTCAAGTTATCCATTTTTGCATCCAATTTTCAAATTTAAGCATTTTGTTCAATCTAGGACATCCAAGGACGAAAACCCTTGGTTTGTTCAGCATTTGAGAAGACAAAAATCCTCTTGGATTCCACATTTGGGATCAAGCACAAAAACCCTTGTTTCCCATTTTGGGTGATTCCATTGGGAGATCACAATTGTGCTAATTTGTGGAGGATTTGAAGACATTTTTCAGCTTGCTATAGTGTCGCTACAGTGCTTTGTTGAAGATTTCATCCTTTGGAGGATTATTTGTTGCAGTTACAGTGTTGCCACATCATTTTGGGAGGTTTCTACAACAATTTCAGAATTTTTATGAGCAGATCTGCATCATCATTCATTGGATATGAGTTTACACCATTTTGGCAAACCTTAGCTGTTGCTCCATCAATCTTTGGAGGGTTGGGATCAGATTTGACATTATTTGCAGGTTTCCATCCCTAGCCACAGAGAATTTGTTGTTGTACCAACATCATAAGTCTAATTTTCAGTCATACAACTTGAGTGCCACCTTTGAGAGAGCAAAATCTATCATTTCCAGCCTTGTGACAGTCACATCAGCCACTATACAACAGGTCATACACCTCCCAACTACCATTTTTATTCATTTTCGAGGTTATTTCAATTATTGCAAGTTTGATTTGACACTGTACAGCAGTTTGTACCCCTTCTTTCGCATCATTTATTGCTGCTCCAAAGGTTTGTAATCTGATTTGCACTCGTAAATGTGAAATTGTGTTTCCAACATCATTTAACAACATTTGTAATTGTTTCCAGCAGCTGATTTGATCAGATCTGAGCTTATTTGGCATCCTAGGGTTTCATGTTGATTATTCATGTGTAATCAGATATAAAGCAGCAATCATTCAATGTTGTAAACAATTTTCAGTGGCTGACTATTCATTAAATCCTATTGGGAGCTTGCATTGGCTATCCTATAGTAGATTTGGCTTCATCTAACATCTTAGGGTTTATCATAACATAAATCAGCAAGATTTGATATTGAATGTTGCAATTGTGGATTGATATCAACAAATTAAGGGTTTTGAAATTGTGAACAGAATTTGGTACTTGCTGTTTGGTTACATTTCTTTTCAAAAATACACAAAAATATTGTTTGTTTCCTAGGGTTGTCCAATTGGGGACATTACAAATGAAGGGCTTACACTTCCTTTTCGGTTGTGTAATGCTCCTGCTACTCTTTCATGAAATTAATGAATTAGGTATTGAGACCATTCATAGATTCTTGTGTCATTGTTTATTTGAATTTTGGATGATATGTTCGTTTTTAACAAAATGTATAATAAGCATTGAATGTATTTGAGACAATTTTTGCAAGTTTTAAACGAGAATAAGCTGACTGATCAATAAGAAGATATGCGAGTTTGCACAATAATCAATTGTCTATTTAGGGCACATGGTTGGAAACATAGAGCTAAGAATGATCTAGCAAATTTAGAAGCTGTTTTGAAATGAGCTGAGCCTTCCAAAAGTGACCAAGACAAAAAACTTTGAAGTGGCTGTCCTATCCTTGAGAAAATTTATCAAGTCATTCTCCACAATCTAAATTGACAAATTGGGTACAGGTGCAGCCAACAGGTATGGGTACATGGGTACAGTACACCGGTACGGTGGAAATTTTTGGGGGGGCTGGATACGTTTGGGTACGTCCATACAAAAAACATATAAAAACCATAAAATATATACATGTTTGCAGCCTAAAAACAAGAATTAAATTCTTGAACAACCAAACTTGACACTAATAATTAAATGGAATCTCTGAAGCCACTAACATATTAAACCGTAAAAGCAGATATCTTTAAAATATCTCGATACATTCCGATTTATCTTTTCTCAGCAAGGTTCCCAACATTTTCGTGAAAATATCACGAATTTTTCAAAATATCTTTGACTGTGACTTTGACTGAAATTTTCACCAATATATTGCAAAATTATTGGTCATATATCACCAATAATATCACAATAAATTAGTTTTTTTTCTATATAAGCATCAGACCTGCAATTCTTTGATCATTCTTCTTTGAAACTTATATAAACAGGTTATAAACCTTGAATGGTGTAAGTAGCTGTTAAGATTTACAGGTGCCACTATTAGCAGTTAGATCTTTTGGAAAGAAGCAACAACAATTGTTTTTGTTGTTTCCAAAATGAACGTAGTTATCTACAGTTGTGAAGACATTGGTATAATTGGGTTTGAAAACCTTGTGAATAGGGAACATGACTGTTGTTATTGTGATTAGTGATTATGACTGTTGCCTTTGAGAACAGCAAACTCTGCTGTCACTATTTATGATTCATGAGCATAGTCATTACTAGACAAAACTGTCAAATGATTATGCTATCCTTTGACTTGTCATTATTATTGCATCACGGATGTTAGTGTTGTCGTGGACTTGCTGTCATTTGTACTTATCAATGGATATTGTTGTCATTATTTCATTTGTAAAATAGCTGTATTATTGAGGCCATCGTGTGGCAATTTTCATTGTTACATATCAGTTGTTAATAATGTTATACCAGTTGAGATTGTTGTTGTAATCATTGTCTTTTGACATAACTATCCTTTTGTGATTAGTAATCTTATTATGATCACCGATCAGTAGCATTCTGTCATTATTGTGGCCTATACATTCTTGATCAGTACGGTGTTTAGTAGCATCCTTATTAGTACTGTGATCAATTAATATGGGCATCAATACTGCTGTCGACATTATAGGAAATATTACTAATGAAAATGATTAATATGAAACGTTGTTAATACAGGACATTGCTGTCCTAAAACGCTTGCCACTGCTGTAAATTTAAGAGGTATTTGAAGAGGTTAGGGAGACATTTGTTGTGAACTACAGTTACCATTTTGTGTATAGATTAGTCTCTTGAACTTGATAGTTAAGGAGAATTGTAAGGTTAACAAGTCGTATTTACATTAGTTGTGTTCTATTGCATTAAGGGTTCATTATCATTCTGGCAGTCATTTATTAACATTGTCCAAGAGATTTATATTACATTATTTGTAATCAACGATCTCAAAATTAACGAGAAAATCCATATTCTAAAATTCATAGTGTACGTTCTCGTTTACTTTCGCACTCTCTCTTTCTATGCAATTAGTATGGTTTTAAATGTAAAAAGCAGCAAGTTATTTCTCTTTTCTTTTTTAACTTTACTGCATTTTTTGGGTTTCCGATTTTTCCCTGGTTTTTTTCTATTAATATCCCGAGAAACTGAAAATACTTTATCTTTTGAGATGCCAAGAAATTCCCGAGAACGATATTTGCTTCTATGTATTGAACAACAAATGTCAAAATTTTAAATTTATTTACTGTTTATATTAATATTAAATAATATTATAATACTATGTTTGCAGTATATAAATTGAAAATTGAATCTATTAATATTAAATTATACTGTATACACTTATAGGATTTTATATTTATAAATTATCAAATATTAAATGCTATTAAATTAAAATTTTAATATACTGTATAGTATAATACAGATTTTTAAATTTAAATTTTATAATATACAATATAAATTAAAATGCACAGTTAATATTAATTATTAAATAATATAGAGTAAATTTAAAATAATAATAAATTAAAATAGTAAATACTGATACACAGTTAATGTGTTACACAGTTAATTTAATTTTATAAATACACAGCTAATGTATATTTTTACAGTATACTGTATAACCGTGTATTTATAAAATTAAATTTAAAAACCTGTATAACAAATCAAAATTGCATGGAAATAATAGCTATAACAATATTGAATATTCAAATAGAATAGTTAAATAGTTAATAGTTCTGAAATACTTTTAAAATTTAAAAACAATGCTCAAAATTTGTCTATGATCGTGCAGCTAAGGGAGGATGATAATGCAGCTGAGGGCGGAGGAACAACGGCGCATTGTCTTTTCCGTGGGTTTCACTTTTTTCAATTTTGCCAGCATTGTTATCTTTTTCGTGGGTCTTACAGCTGAAAAATAAGGAAGTTTGTCTCTTTTAGGGATTAAATAAGTCGGCTAGGATTTTTTGGAAGTTTTTTATAAGACAATTTTGAATTATCACACATATGTTAAGAATTGTGTGCTCTTGTTTAGGTGATTAAGTAATGGAAGTACTATTTAATTTGAAAAGAAACAATTATCCATACAACTCACAAACCACTCCAATATTTGCAAGAACAATAAAAAATGCAGCAAGCAAGGAATTATTAATAAATAGGTTTTCTATTAAGTTTCCATTTAGTTATCAAGTATAGAAGAGATATGACTAACAAGTTGGTGTTAATGTACACCTTTGTTTTCAACTTTGGGCATATACCTCAGCTTGAGCCATTTGTCCATGAGGCATATGGTGAAGATACAGATTTTGAAGAGATATTTCAGCATGTAAGAAGGGAAAAAAATGTATATATTTTTTGCCAATGAAAGACTACTATCTCCAAGGAGTTATTGGAAAAAAATTTGTGTGCTGAAGTATGGAAGAATTCAGCTAACAATCGATCCTCATACTTAAAAAATTGCTGGTCACTTCAGTGTAACAAAGACTATGGAAAACTTGCAAAGGTACAAATACTGGCCCAATATGCAAAATGATGTTGCAAAATTTACAAGGGATATGTTTTGCGTAGCACAACCAGACCTAGTAATAGAAAATTGGGATTTGGCATATACCAGCATTCATACAACAGGGCAATTCATTACTCTACTTCTAGATCTCCTTCTGGACATGCTTTGGCTCCTTACCTCCTGGTCTATTTGATGTTGCAATAGGACAGCCACAAATGAAGCAAGAAGAAATGGATTTGGAAATCCACACAGCTGAAAAACATAATGAAAGGATAAAGCAGATACGCATTCAAGTGCAAGCCAAGTTGGAGGAGTCTCAAGCTAGGAATAAAGCAAAACGTGATCAGCATAGAGTTAGGCAAAAGTTCCAAGTTGAGGACAACAGATGGCTTTACATAAGCAAAGAACAACTCAAAGGTAAAGCAAAGAAGTTAAAACCACTTAGGCATGGTCAATTTGAAATTCTTGAATAAGTTGACATAAATGCCTTTAAATTAAATTCGCCTCCATACATGTATTCCATTTTGAAAGTTGAAATTATATGTCTCTTTGAGCCTTCTATGTTAGACAGAGGACTTTTGTTGCCTTTTGTTGGAGATCTTACATCTAAATAGTCAAGAAGAGTTGGGCAAGGATGTTGTATTGCAAAAGAACAAAACGTGATCAGCATAGAGTTAGGCAAAAGTTCCAAGTTGAGGACAACAGATGGCTTTACATAAGCAAAGAACGACTCAAAGGTAAAGCAAAGAAGTTAAAACCACTTAGGCATGGTCAATTTGAAATTCTTGAATAAGTTGACATAAATGCCTTTAAATTAGATTCGCCTCCATACATGTATTCCATTTTGAAAGTTGAAATTATATGTCTTTTTGAGCCTTCAATGTTAGACAGAGGACTTTTGTTGCCTTTTTTTGGAGATCTTACATCTAAATAGTCAAGAAGAGTTGGGCAAGGATGTTGTATTGCAAAAGAAGGTGAGAATATCAAGGAGAAGAGGGTAAGAAAATTAGCAAGTGAGGTTGAATGGACAATTGCCAAGCAAAGCCAAGTGGTATTCTAAAGAGAAAGTGAGGGAATTTTCAATCGCATCTTGGGCCCTTAAGCTTTGGGGGACTAAAAGCATCCCAATTGGGGAGATGTGATCCAAGTTGCGTCATGCAAAGATAGTAAGTTCAACTTACTAAGCCACTATTCTCCTAGATTAGTCAAACTAGCTATGTATGCAACTTGAAAACCACTGTAAAACACTCTTAAAAATGATCATTTTCAGCAAGAACAAAGTATGCAAGTTTGTACAGAGATTGCAGATGGATTTGAGGTGATCCACACACCTTGCAATCAAACACAGCTCAAGCAATTTCTTAAGAACAAAGCAGAAACAGTAAACAATTTTGTCAATGACAAAACTACAAAAAATAGCAAGTTAGCAGTTATGCTTGTGTCCTACCAGTTTCAGAGTGTCCTGAACTTTCTTCACTAATGTTAAAAAAAAAAAAAAAAGATTAGCAGCCACAAAGGGTATCTCTTCATGTTAATTGGTATTAGAGCTTCTTGTTTGAACCTTTCATGTTGAATTTGTTTAAGCCCTGAAGAGGTCAGTGTAACTTCATTCTTTGCGATCCAATTGATTAAGCACTTCTTAGTTGAGTGTTATAGGGAACTGTACAGGTGAATGTAGTACAATTGTGTGCATTTGGAAGCAATTTGCAGAGCAATTGCAACTGTCAGGATACCATTGATGTTGTTGGTTCCCTTGAAGGTCATGAAAAGGCAGTAAGCTTGTAAATTTGTAAAGAGGATATAGTGGCAAGAGAAAGTAGGGCCTTATTCTTTTGGAATTTCCCACATTTGATTTCTCAAGGGTAAGAATCCCTTTGGGTGTGCTTTATCTTTGTGATGCTTCAGTTCTTGTTTTGTTCCATTTCATGCATACATTAGTTTATGTCAATCACAACACTTAAGCAACTCATTTCTAAGAACAAATTGTCTGTTTTCGTAAGTAGAGATGCAAAGAGAATGACATTCAATATCAACTAAGCTGTTAATGAATGAAGAAGATTTGTGTTGGTGAATTAGATTTGAATGTATATGCTTATTATGGATCGTTTAGAACACCAACCATGAATATCTATATTCCAATGTTAGTAGATGAAGAGTCCCCATGGAAGCTAACATAATGAGAAAACAAGAACTGGAAAAAGATCAATCACTAATATTTCATATACATATGTTCACACCAATGCAGGGCATAGACACATCATAATACCTTGAAGGGGATCCATTATAAAACAAGACTTTTGATCAAAATTTACACTCTTTAACACTCAAGTTTTGACCATGCATCCAATCTGTGTTCCTTCACCTCCTTCATAGCACATATTTAAATATTTCTATTAGCCTTTCCCCTCTAGACTTATCCAGAAGAGGGAGGTTCCTAACAGCCTGGGATTATCCATGACACAGACAGCAAAAAAGCCTTGACACTGGAACCATGTGACTGAAAGATGGTTAACATAACCTGGTACTCAAGATGAATTGGTCCACAGAGAAATAAAGAACTAAAGAAGAAGAAAGTAAAAACAGAAACACGTGTGCCACATTACCAAGCACTCTATTGAAGTATCAAAATATTTAAACAGATAGATTACACTAACAACAATACAACATTTTAAACAATTTCCATTAAAAAAATTCAGAGTAAGACATGGTCCACAAACTGAAACATTGTTGGTACCTGAATGTAATCAAACCACCGCATCAGATTTGGGACACTTCTTCTGTCAGCAGCAGAAAGCCCAATCTGAAAGCAATTCAAACAAATAACTTCAGCTTCTTTTACAGAGCCATGCAATGACACAATTAATGATTCAGCTACAATAAGTTATATCATCTTAAAAAGGATTGTTTTTTGCTGAATCCAAAGATATTATACATTTAATCAATTCCAATTTCCACCTTCAAATGATACCAAACAATGAAGCGAATTAAATCAAATATCTTCACCCCCTTCTTTCAAGAAAGGGTTTCAAATGCATCCAACAACATTAACAGAGAGATGCAGGGCACACATAATAAAGTGTTTTTTATTTTTCAGTAATTTTGTATATGATACATATAAAAGATTGAGTCTGCAAAGATTCATACCACAACATCATGAAGCGATGTCCATACAACCACATCAGCTACAGAAGGGCTTAATCCCTTGCCTGTAAGAACTGACCTTTGCAGTAAATTTTCATTGAAATTCTTTAGTTTAGACAAACTAGAGTTGGAATCTAAATGAAAACTGTCTGCATATTCTAACCATCTGCAAACCTGCAAAACAAAAGGGAGTACATCCATGTTCATAAAATATGAACTAAAATTATGCTTTTCCTACTAATGAAGGGAAAATACTATCACCTCTTCATGTTCCTCAGAAGAGATGCCCAAAATACTTTCTTTTCCCGATGATGTTACCAAGTTCGTGCATATAGATTTAAGGTCTGGCCATTCTAAATATGTTTTTGGTAAAGTATCCTGCATGCACCAAACTACATGATTAGCTAAAAGCAAAGCCTTAAAATAACACAGTAAGTAAAGCTTATAGAGACACAAAATGTAACAATTGAAACAACAATCATCTACAAATATATTTTGCTGGACTTCTCATCTAAGAGCCATCAGATGTAATAGTCGTCCATTCTAAATATCTTACATTTTTTAAAATCAAACAAGTAATAATGCGGAAGCTCAAATAAATTGAAAACAAAACAATGAACATTAGTCAAGAAGACGTAGTGACAGAATAAATATTATGTATTCCAAAATAAAAGTCGCTAAAGCATTTAAGTAATCACAAGATTAAAACAATCTTTGCACATTCTTAACCAGGCAGCGCCTCTGTAAATTGATGCCTAAAACAATCTTTGTACATTCTTAACCAATCAAAAAGAATACACTAGAACAAAATTTTAACAGCAATAATCATTATGATTTGAACCACAAGTTAGAAAAGAACTGCTAATCAAATTTGTCAGTTAAAGTTCATGTTGTTACTTTAGACTGAAATGAAATGAACATTCATATGAGGGTTTAAACAGGGAAGTCTAATTGGCATGCTTCTTGGGTACAGTCTTTTAGAACCACAAACTAACAGCATCTTATATGGTTTTTTGGGCAGTGTGACTAGAGAAGAACTAGAAACATAGAAAGCTCGGACCAGGATGTCTGGCGACAATCAAACACTTGCTGACTGGAATTTGGAATCTGTCGTTGATTTGAACGCCGTCGTGAAGGCAATCTTGATAACAAATTCTGACCGATGAAACAGAAAGATAGTTTGGAAGGGGCTTACACTTAGAGGGTTGGCTTCACAGTCACAGAGAAAGACGACCAAGATGATCAGAGTGGAAAATACAGAATAGAGTACTAGTTTATTGTTTTAAGATGTCTGTACTCCAGAAGACAGAGCAGGCCAAACTGTGCAGTAATTCGGGTTGCATAATTGAAGTGCAAAATGTGGTTCCTTGTGGACCGTATGGTAACTATGATTCTGAATTAGCGAAAATTGTGTTTCCTTTGGATCTGAGTACTCTAAATAAAAACAGGATTGAGCAATGCAGACTACTCTGCATTGGCTTTTATAAGGAAGATTTGAGCTTAAAACATTTGGGGGAAATTATTTCGTTTCCATATAATATAGAAACTCTTCTACTGAAGCCACAGTTGCTAAATATTATATGACCTGCCGTCTTCCTGAACAGAGAAGATGATGTTAATGGAGAGAAGAGATATTGAGAAAAAATGCTGCACTTACAGGAGGAAGATTAATTGAAAGATATTTGCAGAGAACCGTTATGCAAGCTTGCTTGCGCTTTGCACCGTCGAACCCTACTTCGTTCTCCCTGCCCATTTTCGAAAACCTTGCGACACGGGATTGGTCACCCCCGCTTTCCTTCGAGGTGTTTCCACTTGCTGTTTATCGTTGTTTCTCTGTTATACCGAAGATTGTTCTCCTCGCCTAGGTTTAGTGTGGCATTTTTGTATACAAATTTTAATTTTTTGGGGAGTTTGAAATGAAATGAAAGTTTTTAATAACCTCCACGAAGCAGCCTATGAGACCCCTAATGGATGCAACCATGTACATAAATTTCAAATGGTAGGTACATAAATTTCAAATGGTAGGTAGTTTAACTTTACACTATGTTTGATTGGCATTTATTTCTTCTTTGAGCTTGGATCTTCTATTGTAAACCCTAATCAGATAATTTGTTATTTTTGTTAGCTTTTCTTAAACAAGGAAGTCAAGGATCCAACATTTAAAATATCAATGTAATTGATCCAAATATCCTTGTAAGCAAGGTCTAAATTTGACAATTGTATAGTTGTATTTAGACAATTTTGTTGTAAAATACAATCCAAATTTTTTAAAAATTGTATCATATGAAAGGAGAGATTTTGGATACACTGTAAAAATTTATATAAGATTATAATGATATATATATTTGATTTTTATATGATTTACTTATACTAAGGTATGTCATAGTATTTGAAGGGCACCATTGAATAGATAATTGTCAGCAAAAAATTGCTTGACAACCAAGGTCGACTGTCAAATTTAAGCCTTGCTTGTAAGACACTCTATGATATAGTGCCATTCCATTTCTACTAACCCCAAAGTACAAAAACATCATATTCTATATGCCCACTATTCCTTAGGCGTTGTCCACCTTCCGATCTTGCACCTAAGATAGTGTGGGTTGGTCCTTAGTTGAGCTATTAACATTTTCACTCTCCACTTTATTTCTTCCTCTATGTAAACCTTTTTCTCATATGGTTCTCTTTTCCTCTCAAGTTGTTTTGTCCATATGGTTGCCTTGACTTTCACCCTCACATATCTTTTGATGTCTACATTAGTCTCTGGTAATTCTTGTATGCTAATATCCCACTTACTCATTCACTTGGCATTTTGTTTCATCCACATGCCCGTCCTTCTATTTAACTTTTTCTCTGTTGTTATTTTGGTCCAACGGTGCAACTCCATGTTCTCTATTCTCTTTGAGTAATTTAACATTCAAATCAAAGTCTATGCCTCCAAAAGAAAGGCACCAACTTTATCTAAAACAATCTCATATGGAACCAAAGTTTTTGGTTTGAAACTACTTATGATTAGATACTTTTGTAACCTCTCTATCTACCTCCATTTCATCGCTAATGTGTTGCTACCCCAAACTTCACACCCATATAACACCATTGGTGTGACAAGCAACCCAAAAAGAGTCTTCTTAATTTTCCAATCCCATAATTCAACCTTTTGCATCTATTTTGCAAGTATAGAGATTTCCAACCCCCTTGTATCATTTTTATCCTACAAATCTCCCAACTGAGTTTGTTGTGAAAATCAAGGCCAAGATATTTATATTCATTTACCACTTGCAAAGGGTTGCCTTCAAAAACAAAGTCCTAATTTGTTTCTTTTTTCTTCTTAAGTTAAAGATCGTGACCTTAGTTTTGTTGATATTCACTTGCATCCCTATTTTCTAACAAAACAATTCTAAATCTCTCAAGTGTTCTCTCAAATCATGTGTTGTTTTTACCATTAATATAAGGCCATTCGCATATAGAAGCAGCTTTACTACATAGCTAGCCAAGTGCACCCCTCCACCACCAAACTTGTCTATATGTTCCTCTAACTTATCAATTTATAGCCCATACAAAGTAGGGGATAACAAACATCCTTGATTGACCTTGACATCACTTCTAAAACATTCCAAAAATCATTGCTTTGTTCTAATTTTGGCCCGAAATTGTTCATACAACCTATGGACAACTATCTTATACATCTGTGGAATTCCCAACTCTTCCATTCTGTCCTAAAGTTTACTTCTAGGCACAGTGTCAAATGCCTTCTATAAGTCAAAAAAATAACAAAAAGCTTCTTCCCCTTATCTATCCTAATCTTTCTCAATTGAGTGTCTAAGAGTAATGTAATGGTCAATTTTATAGTGTCTTGGCTAAAACATGTTTGTCCTTTTGCCCTCTTTCCTTCCTTTTTTCCCCAAATGCTAATTCTACTCTCTATCATACTCCCGAAGAGTTTTCCAAAAAAGAGGATTAATCATTATAATGTGGTACTTTAAAGGGTTGTTGACATCTCCACTTTTTAGAAGAGGAATGATGACACCGGTTGTCCAATTTCTTGGAAAACCATTCTAAATGGCCCCATTGAATATCCTTTTGATGTGTGGTGTGAGGGATTCCAAGCCCCATTTTAGATATTGTGCCTGTAAACCATCTATGTCACATGATTTACCTGCTGCTAGCTTTTGAATTCCTTCATTGATATCTTTTGTGGAGAATAGTTTAGCCCTTGAATTAATTGGGGAGTTGTCTTTATCTTGGTCTCTTTCATAAAATAGTTTTACATAGTCTAATAATTAGTAATCTATGATATTATTCTCCCTAGTTGTTCTATTTTGCTACAATTCCCTCCAAAAACCCCTAGGATTATGCTTTCCAGGTGAAATTAGCTCTTTCCTCCTTGTTTTCATGTACTCCTCTTTTTTGGATCTCACTAGCTTTTCATAAACCTTTTTATTTTCCTTTTCCTTTCCCAAGATTTTCAACAATATATATGTTGCCTTGCAATCTTCACCAAACCATGGATTTGCCAAAAAAGTGCTTTCATTGCTTTTCTTAGGTCTAGACCTTTTGCATGGAATGAGCACTTTGTGGATTACTGTTATCAAACTCTCGCTACCTATTATTCTTTTGTTTATATTGGATAACCAATATCTTTTATTTCTTGCAGTTCTTTTTCAATCATTGCTCTAAAATTTTCTTGGTTTTTATGTGTCATAAGAATTGTGCCTTGACGAGCCACTCTCTATTAATTTTGTTGAGGCATATCTTGTTGTTGGTTATATTTTTGCATACCAATCTTTCCATATATAGAATTATGATCATATTTCAGTTTTTTAGGACACCTCCCCACCTTTACCCCTATTAGCCTTAGCATAACTTTTTGTGAGCAAATAACATAATCAACTATGCTTTACCCATTGTATGTTTGAAATGTAAGGTTCCCTGAGCTTGACCATGTTTTTATTCCATTATATATGATCAAATCATAAAGGTTGTGTAATCCCAATAGTTCTACCCCATACTATGTGATGCGTCTTGATCAACTAAAAACCTATAAAGCATTTAAACTTTTGTTTGCAATAGGGACCTTATTTCTCAACCTCGTTGTGTGTCAAAACAACCTTTACCTCTTGTTCTTTGCCAAAAAATGATTTATTTGGAAATGAAAATAGTTAATATGTATAATGAAATGAAATGGACTTAGGAAAATTGACTTGGATAATATTAATTTACTTGGCCTTGTATATGACCAAGTAGGGTAGAGATAAAGAGTTTATGTAGCTAGTCAAGATGCAAATTTGGCAATATGAATTATCTTCAAATAGTTAATCTTGGATGATAGTTGGTTTATAAACGGTTCTTGTTATCTTTGTTAAGGTTTTTTACTCTGATAAATAGTAATTAATTTCGTTATAACCGATTGATACATCAAGAATTATGTTGTGGAGAGGAATGGTCGTAGACTAAACAAGCTCCTCTATTTTAAATTGAATTTTTATAGGTTCCTAGCCAAAAAGACTATATAAACTATAGCATAGGAGATAGTCGATAGATAAGAATAGTGATGATATGTATAGGAATATATTTTTGTATGAAATAAAGCATAATGGGATCGACCGCATTTTGAGAAATATTTTATGTGTGGTTTTTATTTCATAGCTAATAAAACCTTGCATTTCATGGTTTGATTTTGATTATGAAATGAACATAATATTTAGTATTAGAAAGCTAACTTACGCGTGATCTTAAGAATATTTTAAGTCACTTGCATACAATTTCTATAGCAGTTTATAGTTCATGTAACTTGCTTATAGTTCTTGTAGTGGCATGTATGGTTTCTACAATAGTTTATAGTTCTTATAACTCGTTTATAGTTCTTGTGGCAACTTATAAAGTTTCTATAGTAATTTTAAAAAGAGTGACTTTGCTTTCATTTTTAGATTAGTTGCATTCCATTAATCTCAAGCTTACTACCTTTAGCCCTTATGCAAATAGCCACTATGCCTTTTGCAAACTTATGCCCCTGATTAACATAAGGATTATACTAGATTTAAACCTCAAGAACAAATTGTTTCTCTGTACAAATCATAAATTGCTCATTAAATTAAGCCTCAATTTTATCTAAACATTTTGGCATTGTTGCCAGGAAAAGGCTTTAAAGGCCTGTTAAGTCTAGTAGTTTGAGCTAGGACCGGGGTATCAAGGGAACATCCATACAACAGTCGACCTTGCCTAGGTAACTAGCCTTGATTTGCATTGTTTTAAGTCATACAAATGCACGATTCATGCTTGAGATGACAATGGTAGATTTGCTAAACAACCAATTGTGAGTAGTACATCAAAATGAGGAAATCCCATGCGAGTAATCAAGCCATGACCTGTGAACAAATAGGTGGAAAAGGATTTAGTTGAACTTGACTTAGAAAATTATGTTATTGAGCCATCTAAAGTACTGCTAAAACTAACAGGATAACAAACAATTGAGTACGAGCCAAAATCATATTATTTTGGTTCACCCCAAACATCCCTCATCCATTTGAAAGTAAAACAAATGAACATGAACCATCACTTTTAGCATCAAGGAAACCACTTAGTCATGTTAACCTTCATCTTTTAGAAAAAATCAAGGCACCATATGCATTACAAAGTCGTAATGACCAAAAAATGATACAAAGATAGTATAAGCCCCGCTCTTCTTCTTTTTATTATTCATTAAACACCATGGGCATTTTTAAAAACATGGCCAAAGCACAAGGAGATAACAACAAAGATAACTAAGCTTTGGCTAATAATGAGCCAATAACATTTGAGTTTCTTATTGTTCTTCTCGAGGAGGAAGATCCTATGGAAAATATACCTAATTCTACTTTACCAACTTTTTGGGGTCTTTCTATGTCACGTCTCGTTTTTATGGACATTACTATTATTTAAATTAATGAACATTTATCATCGTTGATTTACTTTGAGTAATTTCAAAAGAGTGAAAGTAATTATTATGAAGTTATATTGGAAAATGGATTTACATGTTAAGTAATATTGATGTAATTGCAATGATTTGCTTCGGCTATGTTTTGGAGACACTAACCTATTGACGTTGAGTTGAGTGCAATTGGATGCAGGAACTCGTCGAAGACGAGAGCATGGTTGAGGTAGAAATGTTCTAGCCACTTGGCAAGAACTAATGGATGGGTTACCTGATGCAATCACACACACCACTTAGTTGCATATGCATTATCGAATGGCTTTAATTGAATTAATGTGTGGTTATTTAATTGTCTTCGAATGCATGATGTGATTACTTTAACTTAATATCTTTTTGAAATGTGCTCACTTGGTGTATTGTGCGTGTGTTATTTAAATAATTAATAAAATATTACTTTAAGATGTTTGGAAGACAATATGTCTTTGAAATAAATAAATAGATAAAAGTAATTTAATTGTGCAATTTGTAATGCATTCTCTTTGTGATTATTTAAATGGTTTTGTTTAAATTAAAATAGCATTATTATATTTAGAGTTTTTGACAAAAAAAATTAAATATATTTTAATTCATGTCATTTACGCAATAGCAAGTTGTAAAAGAAGATTTTGTTTTCTTTATTGTTTTAAATAAGCTTTTTGTTTTTAAAATAACGAATATATTGTTTTATTATTTATTTTATTCTATTTTTTATTCATGCAAACTAAAAATAAGAACTTCAGTTCTAAACCTAAAAGCAAGATCTCTAAAAATAAGAAGGGGGATTTTTTTTAAAGGAGGGAGGCAGTTCGCACAAGAGGGGGACTACGAATTACAGAAAGAAGTTTTTCTTCAGAGCAACAGAAGGAGACAGGGACAACGACAGCAGCTGGATTTCTCAGCCCCAGTCGACATCTTTGTCTAGGTTCTTATCTGGTTTTCTTACCTTACAAATGTGTGATCAGATGTTTTGAAAGAAAGACTTTTATTTGTTGTTGGGTAGGCAATTGTATTGATACAGTCGTCCCTGCATTCTGGCCAATTGACTATTGTCTGAGTCGCCCTCTCTTTTTACCTTGCCTAGCGATGTCTTTTCTTCGTTTTACTACCCTAAATCATGCCAGAGACAGCCTGCGTGTGAATATTATCTTCTTGCTAGTCGTTTATGATGGATCGACCTGCCCATTATGGCCACTTAAATTCTCTTTGGCCATTTCTTTTCATTCTTTTTACCTAGCCACTCTTCCTTGGCTGGTCGCTTCCTCTCTTCCTGGCTGCCTTGTTTTGTAGGCTATCGATCTTCCTTACCTTGTCATCGACCCTAATCTGGTCGTTGACTTCAATGATGGCCGCCATCCTTTAAATGGTCTTTTTGCCTGTTCTTGGTCGATTCGTAAAGATCGGCCCTTATGAATTGTTCTTGCCAATCTGAGATTGGATTTAGTTAATTTATAAGTGATTCCATATATATTGATTGTCGCTAGTTTCCATTTTTGGGTTTGACTGTTGTTAATTTATGAGTCCATGCCTTCCTTCTGGCCGTGCTCCCTGTAGAGTCGCTTTTGACTGTTCTGGGCGACTGGTAGAAGTCAACCCATGACTCTTGCTAGACTATTGAACTAACTATATCTATATTTCATTGATTATACTTGTTGCAAGTAGTGAATTGATTTCTCTAACGATGGGATTCCACTCTTAAATAGGTTGAATATCATTGTATCCTTGCAAACTCATACCTTTACGATTTACTGTTTAAACATTATTTTTATGCCATTATCTTGGATGACATGAACCAAATCTAAAATTTTGTTTAAATTTTATTTTCAATTGATGTTACAGTTCCTGTCACCACAGCAACAGGAAGGTTTAAGAAAGATTTATGCACATAATTTGTATGTGATTTTAGTTAAGATACCTGTCACTAGTTTGACAATAAGTTAGAATAAACTGAAAATGAGAATTTCATATTGTTTTATGACCAAAATCATATTTAACTATGATCCATTTTTTTCATCTTTTTATGGTTGCAACAACTCTTGTCGCAGCAGTGACAGGATGTCTGTTTTTATTGTTTATTGATTTTATTATTTTAAAAGGAATAGTTCCTATCACGGAAATGACAACAAGATAGATTATTATTTTAGAATGATTGTTCATTGAAAGACTTAATGACTAAAATACTAGATAGAAAACTGTATCATTTTGATAAACCTATGGACTGCTTTTAATGATTTAGACTTCCTGTCACTGTTAGGACAACAAAGTGAAACTACAACGAGATTGTCTTTTATTTGAAGATTGAGATTAAATCTTGGATCAGATAATATATTTGTTTGACGTACTTGTGAGTGCAAACAAAGAAGAATGATTTGATTGAAAAAGTCTAAACTCTTGAAAGTTGTATGGAAAAAGGAACTTGTGATTAAATTATAAAACTTATGGAGGTAGATCAAGTTAGTTCCTGTCACAAATATGACATTAGATCCAATAAAACTTAGAATGACTTTTGTACAAAGAATTATGACTAAATATGGATTAATCGTTTGTAAAGTGTGTTTTCATGATTTGAGTTTTGGCAATTTATTTAACCATAGAACTACGAATTGAGAATACAATCTGATATATTGCTTTATGATGATTCTTCATTAATGCTTGATTGAAAAGTGTGCTTTCTTCATTAATGCATGGGAAAAGGATCAGAAGTGGTCATAGGTGACTTTGGATCTTTATTCCTTGGATTATTTATTTACTTGCTTATTTTCTTCTTAGGGAAAGAAGGTAGATTTTTGTCTAGGAATGTATTGGGTTACTTTTGGGACTAGGATGCCGAATGTGGATATATCAAAGATGGATTTTCCTCTTTTCAGGAATTGACCAATTTACTTAAATGATTAGATCTATTTGAGATGCCATTGATATAGATGTGTATTGTCTAGCAAACTTATTTATTAATATCTCTACCACATCATGTTGTGAGTCAATTTGCTTTTCATTATTAGAATTGCACTTTTAGACATCAGGCTTGCATCGAGTGTTCCCTCCTACAGTTGTTACCAGGTAGCTAGACATTTCGTGCAGGGCTGGGTTTCCTTCATGTCATGAAGGGATCCGGGGAAGTGTAAATACTTAATGGTTGGGTGGAAAAGCACCTGAGCCATATTCCCATCTCTCGTCTTGCAGGTAGTGGGCCACTTGGTTCGTGCAACTGGAGTGTATTGATTTATTTATTCATGATGTTCATGATTGTTGGATGTGTTATGGCATGTTTGCCAATGGATTTATGTATATGATCCTATAGTGCTTTTACCTGGAATGAGCACGCAAGATGTAAGATTTAATGACTTATTTTATTTATATCGACGAGATTTTCTTTGTGAAGATTTATTGACTCTATTAAATATTATTGATGAAGTTATTGTTTATTTTAATATTGTAATTAAGCAGATTAATTACACCTTTTACTTTTGAATAATGTATCTAAGTGGTTTATTTACAACTTTTTGACTTTGGTTATTGAGATGTTGTATTTAAGTGGATTAGTTACTTCATTTATTCTTGAGTTGGTTTAAAAGCTTTTACATGATTTTGAGGCTTTACATTCTATTGAGGATACTGGTATTTTTTTGTTTGAGTTTAATGTGTTGTGTCACAACTATGATTATCAAAGTGATGCTTAAAATCCCATATTATTTCCAGCCACACTTAAATATGCAATGTTATGAAGGTTCATGGGATTTGGTTGACATACTATACACACATGGGATAATATGAAAGAATGATTCTTGAAAAAATATCAAGATTATTATAAAACAAAAGAAGATCAAGATGAGATTTTTTAGATGCCACAACATGAAGAAGAAACATTTGAAGATTTTCTAGAGAATTTTTTATTCAACCTTTAGAGATCATGACAAACCAGATTAGCACCTAAGGCCATTAAGATGCTCTTTTTAAGAGGGATTCATGATGAATTATTGATGCTTTAAATATTATAGGTGGTAGTGATATTTCTAAACTTTCATTTGACAATATTTGTGAAATTTGTAGGAACTATTCAAGATCTCACTGATCTACAAGGCTTATTCTAGAAGACAAACCTCTTGATGCAGTCATGGATGGATGATCCTATTAAGGATTGTCCAACCATGCAGCCATACATCAAACAACACAAATTATAAAGAATTTCACAAAAAACAATAACAACTTTATTGATTTTTAGGCTTGTACAATTACAATATGATTAAAAAACTTGCAACTGTGGGCTCCTTGCATGCTAGGCTACAACCATTTGATTACTACTAAGATTCACAAATAGATGGTCTTCATAATGGGATTCCAACATGCCAGGCCAGAGCCATTTGACTATCACAAAATGAAACTACTCAAAACACTCTAACACATTCCTTCATTCTACTCCATTAGCTTCCTTAATATTGCACTCCACATCATACTCATTTCCTTCCACTTGGACTCTCTGTCCCAAATCTCCAACTCCTTTCTTCCGTACCTTCATTGTTGGTCTCTCTTCTTCTTCACTTACCTTAATCCATTCACAAACCATGTTTAAATAACATTCCCCAACCTCAAAATGATATGTGTCATCTACAAGGTGGCGCAAAGTTCTAAGACTTGTGAATGTGTCATCAACCAGTGTTAACAAACTCCCAAACCCAAACAATGATAATAGTGGAATTTCTTCATCTGATGCTCGACATACATTCCCAACGATCCAATAAACCTTCACCCATACTCAACTTCTAGCACAAACTCCAAATAATCTAATGTAACCACAATTGTGCAAAACTGTCAACCTATTACACACTCACAAATCTAATACTACTCTTCTATACATCCAATTCTTCTCAACACATGCACATAATATCCATACATAACCACAAAACATAATTTCAAAATTGTGAAACCAGATAACACATTGCAGTGAAATGTGGTAGCTTCGTTTACAACTACTTGGCAACCAACAACGAACAAACCAATAACTAAACTGAAACAAACGAAGAAACAACTATTTATGGGTGATGCAAGATTGCCATGACAACTAGGGATGCTCCTACACCAGACACC